>JAUCMP010000029.1:16235000-16982500 GCA_030770545.1 Macropodus opercularis
TGCGATGGACATGCAGACCGGTGGCCAGTAAAATCCCATCCTTCACCGAGATGGAGCGATGGGAGAAGGAAGCAATCAGGAGTTCATTCCAACCTGTTGAAGTTAATATAACAATTAAGGGTTCCAGTCTACTATTGAGCTTCCCTTTAGCTCTAAATGCCTGACATGGCTGAATGTTCCTTATCGAACACTAGTTAGAAGTACAGTTGTGCTGATATATATATATGTATGTGTGTGTGTGTATATATATATATATATATATATATATATATATATATATATAAAAAAAGAACAGAAGCAGATATACATACAGTATATTGGATGCCAATCAAAGTCTGTGTGGGCTAAAAATAATCACATTTAGCACCAGTCAAAGTCAGAGTTTACCTGCACGAAGCAGGATGACCTGGTCGTCCAGGGGCAGCTCAGAGAAGTGAGGGATCCTCTTGGCCCACTCCACCAGAGTGAAGAGCTGCTTGTCCGCTGCCTGACAGATGTTGGTGACGGGGTCGTTGGGCTGAGGGAAGCAGATAAAGGGAATTAATGCGAGTTATTTGATCACTAACCTCAGTGGGGTCTATCTGGTTAAGTCTATTTAAACTCACAGAGCTGCCGCCTGAACTTCCATCAGCATGAAGCTCTGTCTTCTGCTCTACAGCCATCTCCGCCTCCAAAATCTTCTCCACTGGCATTTCCTCGTTCACCGCACTAGTCGACTCCACCTCGCCGTCTCGATCCTTGTTCCTCTGCCGCTCCTCTTGGACAGCTAAAGGACGGGGGATTGGGGTGGAAAGACAGAACAACAGGAGAGAGAACAGTGAAGGAAAAGAAGAAGGAGCGAGCAGAAAAGAGAATATATAGGTTTGGATGACAGGTTAAAAAAAAGAAAGAACAGAAGCAGGTAAAGTGAGAAAGCAAAGAACAGACAAGGACAAGAAGAATCAAGCAATGAAAGGATGCAGAAACAGAAATAAGATAATTAAGGGAAATGTGTTCGTGAAAAGGAGAAATGTGGGATACGGTTTAGCGTAGAAGGTATTTGCATTCATAAAGAGGCAAGAAGAACAGAGCAAGACAGACATTGTGAAAAACAGTTGGTGATAAATTTCAAGACTCTCATACGGCCTTTCATACTGTGCCAGGGCCACTAGCAAAGCACAAATGAACCAAGACAAACAAAATAAAGATGTATTAAAGGTTTTAAAGTCACATGGGGGAGGGAGTTCCTATTGAATTTATCAGGAAAGTACTTCATCGGCTAATGAGTTTCTTTTAATCTGTTCCATGGGTAAATAAAACTAGTTTTAATTTACATACTTTGTTGTTTCTGTCAAAAAACAGCAGCTGCAGGAAGCAAAAAGGCAAGAACTTGAATCAAATGCATTTTCTTCCCGTTCAAACAAAGCCAAAAAAATGAGATGTATAAATGTTTGATTGGACTAACAATAAACTACACACAGGACCTGACAGGAGACTGTCAAACTACGACATCTAAAATCACTATACTGGTCATGATGTTGCAAGAAAAACGCAGTAGCGCCTTTAAACATTTTAGACCCTGACTCCAGTGGTTTGTAAATTGAACTTAGCTGTTCCTTTATCTCTGAAAACTTAAAAGCAAGAAGTGTCATTTAATCAGGAGCAGCTTTTTGGTTTATTATTTACCAAATGTTAGAGCACGTCCTACAAGAGATTATTAGAGTTAATACCAGTGAGCGTGTTTAATCTCTCTGTTAAGAACTCCTAAATTTGATGTGGCTGCTATGACAGTTAGTCTGCAGTGGTACATGCACAGAAATATAAAAAGGCAGAGGCAACTTAGAAAAGTGGGAACTGGGAAATTTGGGGAGAATCTTTACTGTAGTACAGCTGTCAAAGCAAACATCACTAACATGAGACCAGCTACGCAGACCTGATGCTCCGTTTACAACCTGCAGTGTATTCTTTAGCGCTGTGTGCTAAGGGGAGCGATCCGTAAGGCCGACGTGTTTTATATTTTAGGTGTAAGCGAAGACCAGTAAGACAGTTCAGGCTGCAGACACATGGTCACTAAGAGGCGAGTACAGTTATAAAGTTATCCTAAGACGACGTCAAGCAAATGTGTGGCTGCAGTAACTACGACCTTACTGGGCAACACCCATGTGATAATAAACAATAAGTAACATGTGAGTGTTAGACAAAAGGATTGTGCAAAGTCAGCAAACTTCCCCTGGATCTATAAAGGTTAGAAAAACATAGGGAAGCAATTCAGGACTGGCACTGGTCCACCTTTGAGAACTGGCAAGAGACTATGGAAAAACATTTCAAACTAGCTCCTACTAATTGATTTGCAATGTAATATCTCTGCTGCTTGCTCACTCATACAGACACAGCCACACACCCCTCCCTCCCTCTTCTCCTTACATCTGTCGTTCATCTTGGCCACTACAGAGGGAGGGAGGGGGGAGAGAGAGAACGAGAGGAAACAAAAGAGGAAGAGAGGGGGAAAGGGGGTTAGTGTTTACAAGACTCTCCCACCCCCATCTCCCTCTCTACTCGTTCTTTCTGTCCCATACTTCAACATTACTGAAGCTGACTTAAATGTGACCACTGAGATGATCAATTACCAGACGATTTATAGATGAAGGCACTGAATCTCATTTATCTCATGTATTTATGGGGGGCATTAGACTGTAGATTTACAGAGGGAGGCTTTGCAGATTATGTAGAGACCCTGCCACAGAACCAGCTGACTGTTCCTTTATCCTCCTTAATTAAACACTACATGACTACAGTGATCACTGCAATAACAACAGGGAGCGATTATCCACAGGCAATAAAAATGAAAGAACATCACTGCGCTGTCTGACCGCTCCTACCTACGCGGCTGAACTTAGCGGGACGTAATCCTATTGGCTTAAAATGGATTTAAAGTGATTATCAGTGTCATTTGAATAAAGCCGCATCCAGCTCATTAGGAGCTTTTAAAGGGTCTGTGTTAGATCTTTCATGCACAGCACTTTAAACATGATGTACATCGTTTCATTAGCCCTGTCAACCGCGATGAGACTGGTTTAAATAATGATGCAGCTTGATAGATTGTCGATTGATGCTGTTGCTTCAGGTTTTTCATCTGTCCAAATTTTGGGAAGCATTTGCCAGTGACTGTAGTCACTTGAAGACTAAAGACCTGGTTAATATAAAACGGTTTTGAGACTCTCCCAGACAACGATTACCACAACACACTGACACGTCTTCTGGAAGTGCAAAAGCAAAAGGAATTCCCATGTTTTTCTTAACTGTACAACAAACCAAGACTTGACATACACCAACCAGCCACAACATTAAAACCACCCCTCCCCTCTACATGTCTGAAGGTGGACTGGAATCAAGACATGAGCAGCCTATCATATAAGTCCTGGACGTTTGGAGCCTCCCTTTGTCCGTCTGTCCCTAATGAACAGGCCAATAAATTAAATCACGTATAAAAAATGTGTTTGAGAGTTTTTTCTTAACGTGACTATTAAATGGAGTAAGGAAATGCACTGCCTGTGTAAGTGTAAGCCCAGGCCATGAGTCCGTGGTTGCTCACCTTCTCTCTTCATGCCCATCGCCAGGCACTTCTGGTAGCGGCAGTACTGGCAGCGGTTCCTCTGTCTCTTATCCACCATACAGTCTTTATTGTCCCGACAGGTGTAAGTCAGGTCTTTGCGTACTGTTCGCTTGAAGAAGCCTTTGCAGCCCTCACAGCTGTAGACACCGTAGTGTTTACCTGCAGGGAGTGGGAAGAAGCAAAGAAGTGAGACAAGAGGGATGGTGAAAACATTTTTGGCATTTCTTACTCAAAAGTTAAACAACTTTCAAACTTTAAACAGAAGGAGGAGTGGTATTTAAAGTGTGCCGTCACCAGAGGATCTGTCTCCACAGATGGAGCATAGGCGTTTCTGGGAAAGCATTGGCCCTGGGCTGTGGGACGACAGCTGCTTCAAGCCCAACGGAGGTTTCACATCATCAGAACTGCTCACTGCATGGAGGCCTGACATCGACACTGTTGAGTTAATCTGAAAAAAGAAAAGCGAGTGCTTCAAGAGTCCTGCACGTACACTGACTTACTGTTTGTTCTGTCCTCCCTTCTCTCTGCTCCACCTTAAACGTGTCTCTCGGACAAACCGAGGTCTTGAGGACAAAACTCGCTACAGCGGTTATGTAAACAGTGACAAACAAACAAGACTGAAAGGAGCGGGAACAAAAACACAGTAAGAAAAATATACAGCGGCCTCAGGAAGTATTCAGATGCCTTCACTGTTTGTGTTTTAACTTTAATCTTATTTGGGTAAGTATGTTATTTTACAATCAATTTGAACTTGTGAACTTTGTGAAAGGTTCTTAAAATGCAAAAACTGAATTTATAGATTTATTGTAAATGTGCTGTAATTGAGAAAGAAACACTTCGACTGATGAGCAACTGGTTTTTGTATCCGTTTAAAATAAGTGACAACATGCTCTACGTTCAAAAACCCGATGAGCTCGTCTCTTACCTGTGGGCTGCTAATGGGGCCGTAGCCCACAGAAGGTGTGCCAGGTAAGCAGGGTGAGCCCAGTGAGGAACTGATGACAGAAAAGGGGGAACCAATGCTGCTGATGGGGCTGTTGACCCCGGCCGAAGTGATGGGAGGAAGGGAGGTCATGGAAGCTGCGGCGGAGGGAACCAGCGGGGACGAGCGCTGGTCTGATGGAGGGGAGGACACAGACGAACTGTCTGGGCTGCGAGAATCTAATCAGAGTCAACAGGAGGTTGATTACAGAAACAGCCAATGACACGGTCACACGAAAGCTTAGGTGGCACAAACACGAGTGTTATTACTAAACCTTTAATGCTTTTAAACACTAATAATGGAATTACTAGAAACTGCACAAACCGTGATATGGTTGTTTTTATTTAGTTGGCCTCGGTCATAAAGGTCAAATGTAACACAAGAAATATGCTACTTCAATTATCAACCTAAAAGCTCCCGAATAAGCATCAACAACCATCTGGCACAGTTTCAAGTGAGCAGTGGTCTATAATGAAACTGATCTATCACTTCTTTCCCACGGATTACTCGCACTTCTACAGAGGTTGCTTTCCTGTTCTAGTGGAAACGGCCAAAAGTTGCTGGTTTGCACTATTTTAATGCATTTTAAACTATCAACATGGCCTGTTAGTAATCACAAACCACCGTGATGTTGTCTCAGGAGTGAGATGAAAAACAATCATTTGTTTAACACTTAACACATCTGGTAAACATAGAACATGATGAACAAAGTTTAAGTGTATTTCCAGGAACATTTGCTTCACTTTTACCATCTGAATTTAAAGAAAACTGTAATGGAAAACTAAAAACATGTTTGGGTTTGAAGGTATTGTCCAAATTACCCTGCACTGTGCAGTGTTTCCGTCTTTATGATATGGGTGAGTTAAACTTCTTTACCAGCATGTAAAGACAAAAACACATTTTAGTTTATTTCTCCACGTGCTGGAAAGCACCATCAAACGCAGGCGGCGGAGACTGTGCTGATTTTACAAATCTCCACCGAGCTTTCAGAAAGTTGGCACCCACGTCTGCAGCTGGCTGTGTGCTGCTTTTTAACTGCTTTAGGCTGTGTGCTCGCCCGTTGTCTGGTCTAATTCTTTTCTTGCTTCAGACGCAATGGAAACAATCTGCCTGTCCCAGGGCCACACAAGCCTTGTACGGTACCAGGGCTTCTGCAAACTTCATTACTTAAAAAACACAAATTAATGACATTTGCCTTTTAATGATTAAGGAGGTTTTTTTCTTAGACGTAAGCGCGCCAGACAACCTGCTTCTTCACTGTGACACGTGGAGAGTCCTGAGGACAACAACTCTAACGACGACAGGGTGCAGGTGTAGGAGTAGTTTGATACGATGCTCTTGTGTTACTGCTCAGTGATTTTGTAAAGCTACTGCAAAATCTTTGTTTCAGCAACATTTTGGTAACAAACCTTGTTAAGTAAATGTAACAGAATATTAATTAAATGACAAAGCAGATGTGTTGACTCTTACTGAAACGTAATATGTTCTCATATTAAGTTTGGCTGTTTAATGGCGTTTAATGGTGAAAACGTCACATTAAGCTACACGGTGACTGAGAACAGATCTGTGCTCATGATTTCAGACTGATTTACTGGTTTACTGATCAGGTTTGGTTTATTCCAGCTGTGCCAGTCAGTCATTCCACGCTGGAGGTTATAGTGTAAAGCGTTTGGATTTTTCTCATCTGCTCTTGTAGATGATAACAGTCGTTTCCAGGCGAAGGTTCTCTCTCTACCCACCTTGTTGCATAACTAACTAACAGGCTGCAGTTTTTCTCACCTCTACTGTCTCCCATGGTGGAGCTGGGGCGCGGCGGCTGGCTGGCAGCTACACGCCGGCGTCCTTCCGTCTCAAGCGGCCCGCTGTCAAACTCTAGACCGCGGACTGAGGCCCGGGCCGGAGTCGCTTTGGGAAACCAACGGGTCTGAAATTCCGACACAAGAGCGAATCGGGGTTAGACGACCGTGTGCTGCACAGTGACGGCGTGGACGTGAAACCGTACCACGGAACGAACAGAACCGGGTCCTGGACGCGGCTCCGAACCGAGCGTCTGCCTGTCAACAGAAATATTTGTGTAACGTTATTTGAGCCATTTGGCATCTGACGGAGCGTCAACGCTGCTCAGCTGGTACCAGGATCGTCTTCCGCTGAAAAGCCCACAGTTATGGACCGATTAAAAATGGTCCCATGACACCGAACCCCCAACGTGTCTCTTGCTTCAGCGCACCGAAGCGTCCCGGTCCGGTTTCTAGCTGGGACCCAGACAGATGGCAACAAACCACCCATGCTAGCTAGTTACCGTTAGCCAGTTAGCTCGCTGACAGTGGACGCTTGTGTGAAACACACACAACCTCCAACATAAGTTAAACCACTGAACATATTAACAACGCGCATTAATGTCGTCACTGTTTCGTTCTAACCTCAAATGCAAAGCGTGCAGAGCGCAACACCAAAGGCTAACTACGTGAAGCTAGCGAGCTAACGTTAGCCTGAATATTCCGACGGCGAGCTGGAGAAACCAGAACAAACCGGGTTAACACCGCCTGTTACTTCTCAGCTGCGTCCTTCCATTAAGCCTGAACTACCTGGATGTGCATTCAGAGTAAAGACTGCGGTTTACTGACGGTTAGCGGCGCAGCTTCTTCGCATGAAGCGGTGTGGAGCTAGGCCCCGTGTGCGTCTGCCGCTCCCCCCGCTCTGCCTCGTAGTCAACCCTCCCTCCCCCTGCGAGGATGCAAACATGACGACGCTGGAGGATCTGGCTCGCAGCTCTCAGCTCCACATCAGCCCGCAGCCAGCGCAGGAGACGGGCTGTGCGGCCGCGACGCGCCTCTCACGCCCCAGACGGAGGGAAACGCATCCAGAGCAGGAGGTCAAGAGGTCAAGACAAGTTCAGCTCAGTGAGTCTGGGAGGTTATTAGCGGGCACCGACACCGATGGAGCCGCTGCGCCAACAGACCAGTCCCGCACATGTTCAGCTTTTAAATTCTCACCTGTTCTAATAATACTTTGCGATGAAAAGTGTTAATACGCTTGTAAGAAAGCGACATGAGGAGGCAGGAAGGATCCAGTAGCCACCAGTGCTGGAAAGTCTTTGATTTCTGAGCCTTTTCAAGGAGTTTGTACTTTACTGGAGTCCTTTTATTTTATGCTTATTGTTTGCTGTAATTACACCACTGCTAACATCCAGGTACCAAGAACATCAGTGCAAGTGGGATTCAAAGGCAGTGTGTAATTTAAATCAAATTATAATTAGACTGGAAATATATGATAATCACGTGTATCTGCTTCTGCACATGTAGACATGCAGCATCTAGAAACAAATGCACCACAACAAGAAAATGCAGCCAAATACAGAAACCAGCTGCAAATCCCCAAACGCAACCCAATACAGACACATTGTGCACACACAGCAGTTCAGAAAATATTCAGCTGTGTGCATTTTTCTGTGACCAGAAATTGTAGGGTGTAAATCATGCTGTGCTGCCCGATCCCAAGACTAGAATTATGACATAATGCACCAGAGAGCGTGAAAGAAGTTGTAAACGACAAGTAAAAAGGCAGAAGAAAAGATATTTTTATCAGAGGATAAACCAGATGTGCTCGTCCCCTTCTTCCTACCAAGCCTCCTGTATGGCTGTTTTATAAAATTAAGCGTTTATTAATGTTCAGAATGTTGCAGCTTTATAAAAAAATCATGATTGTGCTGACAAGAAGGTCAGACGGAGGCTGTGGAGATGTTACAAATGCAATTCCTGCACAATAATGAGGAATAAGTTCATAATCAAAAAGATTCGAATATTATGAAAGCAGATTTCCGTCAGCATCTGAGAGACACACAAACCAATTCCAACTGTTGAAGTTTGAGTTGGCTCATGGCAACATTAGTAAACATCTGATACTGATAGATGATGATGGTACATGATGCTTCCTCGCGTCTGCTTTTCTCACACTTTCATTTTTATGGTCCGTTAATAAAAGCAATAAAAGCCCCTGCCTGTGTTTGTAGATTACAGATTTACATAGTTCATAAAACGCCAAACTGTAGAAAACAAAAATCAAACCACATAGTAAAAACCTGCATCTTCTTTCAACAATAATAAAAAATGTCATTCGTTATTGGTGTTTCAGCTCAGCTGGGTTTCTGGTGCTTTGTCGCCCTCCAGGGGACAGAAATGACACTGCACGTCCCCAGATTTGACCTGCAACATCAGCTTTTATAATAAATCATCATTATTATAAGTAACATATAATTCATATACTTAAGTAAGTGGCTGAAACTATACAGCTCTTATAAAATCCTAATATGGAAATTCATGTGCCTGGGACTGTCCACCTTTAAAATCATTATTTGTTTTTTTCACTAACAAACACAATAAACCTGCTGACATACATTCAAATTTAATAATACTCACTTCATTCAAAAGCACATTACATTATTGGTAGGATGAAAACGTGGACTGGAGGCAAAATGAAATGTTCCTTGACCGACTAACAGAAACGCAAGAAGTTTCATAAAAACCTCACCAGATGTCAGTGTTGCGACATTTCAACGTTTAGAGGCACCAATAACTGAAGAAGAAGAAGCAGCACAACACCCACAACTGGATTTAAAGTTGTTTTTATTGTTTTCATTCTGTAAAAGGACAGTGGCTGCACTTTATATAAAGTGATGCAGAACATGAGGAGCATGAAACACACAAAACAGCAGCTGTGAGTCAGTGTCGTCCTGCGTGTTGGAAATTAGCATTTTCTCATTAGATCCACTTGTTTGGCCTCTTTCTTCTTGTCCCTCAAACTACAGGAGGCCAAAATAATTAGAAATGTTGCACAAACTTCAATTAAATCCTTCTTTTCAACATTGCAGCTGCCAACCCGTGTTTCAGTGCGAGCTTTGCAGCCCACACACACCAGCAGACACTTTTCCCGCTGTTCCTCACTCGTTGCCTGATTTCTAATCTTCAGCGTTTTGCCCGGCGCCGTTCTAACCCAGCTGTTCGGGAGCTCGGAGACAAAGCGGCAGAAAATATGTCCCTGTCCAAATATTTCAATCTGCGCCGTGCGTCCGCGCTGCTGCGTGTGTGTGAGTGCGACGCCAGGGATTAGCCTCAGTGTGTGTCCACCAGTGATTAGCCCGGTCAGTGGGCCTGTTGTGCATTCACTCAGGCCATTAGCATATTAATGCGCCTCACTCTTGATCTCCCTCCCTCCTTCTCTTTCTCTATACGTATTTCCCAGGCTGAGATGTCGCTTCCTGCAGCTCCAATCTATAAATCTACCAATTTACGCCGCTCGTGCTGTGAAGCAGCAGATTCTCTGGTCACTTCAAAAAATCAAGGTGCAGGGTCTCTCGTCCTCCTGCTCAGATCTTTGCCTCCTTTTTCAATCCTGCTCGCTGTCGCTCTCCCTCCTCCTCAACCTCATTCAAATCCTTTATTTTCTCTCATCTTCCTGTTTCTTTCTCGGTGTCTGGCCTCCTGAACTTTGAACAACACAGGAAAACACACAGAGGCAAATTCACAGGAGCAAACAGAGACAGAGCACACACACAGACACGCACACCTACACACACACACACGCACACACGTACACACACACACGCATACACACACACGTATACACACACACACACACACACACACACACACACGTATACACACACACACACACACGTATATACACACACACACACACGTATACACACACACACACACACACACACGTACACACACACACGTATACACACACACGCTCCTCCCTCCCTTCATTCATTCTCCTTTTCTGTCAATCTCACCCCTTCCTGTTCAAATCCAGCAGGACCCTCTAGACACCAGCGCTGAAGTGCGAACCGGACACATTCAACTGTACTTAACGCGGTGAGAGCTATTCAGGCCTTTCTGCTCCACAGACAGACTCTAACCCGCTTTTCTAAATGGGACGGCCCTGCTCTGCACAGCCAGGCCTGTGGGAACGCTGCCTTTCACACCTAAGCAGCAGGAAAGAAAACTTAAAATAGACGGAATGACATCGGCTGTTGGACTGTTCCTGAAATGCAGCAGACTGAGGCGTAAAGTGCAGTTTAAATGCTCTAGATGGCTTGGATGCGGTGGGAACTAACGTTCCTCACTTCCCGTCTGGCAGCCGTCCACCTGCTGCCTCGGCCTGGTGGCCACTGAACATTATCTGTTCTGTAAATGCTGACTGGACAACAAACGCAGAATTTCAGCATTTCTTCACTACACACCTGGATTTCTACCTGATATTTTGCAGTGAGAGTTTTAAGAGGCTTCATGTGAAGCTGTTCATTTACATAACCACACAGTCGCCCTCTCTGTTTGACCCTCGCTGGCTGTCAGGGGCCGGGGGCGTGATGTCCATCCACAACTCCTGGTTTCATGAAGGCAGACGCAAGAATTGCGTTTGGACAATCAGCTCCAGACCCCTCGTCCCTCTGGGCCGTAGGTATGGTCACACACTTACACACTGTGATCAGATCCAAGCTCCAGCATCTTCCATCCAAATATCACGTCCTCCACTTGCTGAAGCTCAGGTTCCTAACGGCGTTTGGTTCCCAGCATGCACCAGGTCACGGCGTCTGGACGGACAGGAGGAAAGGGACGGTCAGGAGGATTGAGCGGGAAGGCAGAGAGAAAGAAAAGAGGGAAAGCTCTAACTCATGCACAGTGTCCTGACACCATGATGAAGGAAGGGTCACCACCCGGGGCAGGCCGAGCAGAAGGAGCCGCGACGTGACCCCCTACAAAAGAAGCAGCGGGTCCCCAACGGTCACACAGATCAAAGAAGACAAAGGCCTGAGATGATAACTCAGCACAGCAGTGCGGCGCGTTATGATCTCACTCCTGAGCAGCAGCAGTAAATTTACCAGAGGCAGGAGCAGAAAACCCTGAAAACCACAAAGTGAAGCCCGGACGCGGCCTAATCTGATTCGCCGTACGCAGCATTTTCTCTTTATCTGCTTCGCTCCGTGAGGCGTTTCTCTCTTTCTGTGGGAGCCCGTCTTTATCCAAACGACGTGGTCTTTGGTGAGGCCTGGCCTATTCATGGGAGCCCCATGTGCTGTGTGCCCACCATTGAGGTGCAGAGCAGCATGGCCACAAAGGATGGCAGCGTTTCAGAGAGACTCCTCACAGCTAAGGTCTGTCCACAGGGAAGTTTACAGCTCAAGCACACAAACAGAAAACTTCCCACGTAGATTAAAATGCAAAATTAAAACGGCTCTAAAACCACGAAGCAGCTGGAATAAAGTCTGCACAAAACCTGCAACATTTAAGTTTAACACCTGAATCCAGTAAGACGTCAGACCAGAACTTTTTCTACAGTTACTATGAAGTTTTAAAGCGGTTTTAAATGTTTAAAACATGTTTACACTGTAATAAAAACAGCAGTGTTGACTTTTGTAAAAGAGGCCTGAACGCATCAGGTTTCCTCTCCTAGATGCTACCAGGCTAATGGACCTGCTTCCAAAAGTCTGGTTGAAAAGGGAAAAAGCTTCCAACACTAAACTCAAATCAGCGAATGTCAGCTCAAAGCAGGAGAAGAAGAAAAGCACAAATAGACAAAAGCGCAGCAGTGGCCAGTGTCTGGACCCTTCAGGGCCTGAGATCTGGATCAAGAACCACAGGAGAAGCACGTGATACGTCCCTCTCAGCCACCGAGGCTTCATCCTTACATGTGCCACAGACGTCCTCGCCTCAGTCTTGCTCAGCTCTGGGCCGAGCTTCAGCTGCATCGACGTCTGACCGCACTTGTCCTACTTCTCCATCTTTCACTCTCTCCGGCTCCTCTTCCTCTGATCCTGCGTCCTCCTCCACTCTCCTTCTTCAACCCTTTCTGTCCGGCCCTGCCTCCTCCTTTACATTTCCTTCGCCCTCTCTCGCTCCATCTCCCCGCCCTCCCTCTCTCTCTCTCTTTCACATTCTCCATCTCTTGCTCTCTCCCTCTCCTCATTTCATGCAGCGCTGGGGTTACCTAAGAGACTGGGTCTCAATGGAGAAAATCTCCTTTGGTACAATGAACTGGGCGAGAGGCAGAGGGGAGGGGGCAGAGAAGGGGGGCACGGTGGGACGAGGGGCGCTGGACTGAGGGGGGAGGGAGGGGGGAGGGAACTAGAGGTTAGGATAGTGGGACGAGAAGCACGAAGGGATGGAGGGAAACAAAATCCTACAAGCTGACCAAAGTGTGTTTGCTGGTGTGGTTTGGGTTTTGGCGGTTCCCCTTCGACCCCCCCTCCCCCGTTAGTCCAACTCAGGGAAAACCCCAATAAACCACACGGGGACTGAAGTGGGCTTTTCGCTTGGGGATTTGCTGGAGATGATCCCACCAACCGTGTTACAGGGGAACTCTGTGTCAGCGGTCGCCATTTTGTTTGTTTACTTGTTTGTTGTCTCTCGGCGGGGGAATGCGAGATGAGCCCCAGAGGACCAGAGCTCCCGCCACAGAAGACAGGAGTGTTTCTCTCTTCAGACCATTCAGCTAATTATCCTGCTTTCATCTTTTCACCGTCTCCGAGCGGAGACAAAACACACACAGGCTTGTTTAGAGGTTAGTTACTGATTAGCGCCCAAACTGTTGCAGTTCATTTTCCTGCTGCACCTTATTGAGCTGCTCTGTGACGCTATTCAGTTAGTCATTTGTCTCAGAGTTAGCAAACAGATCCCCCGCTGCTCAGCTCAGTGTCTTTACAACCCCCCTCCCTTTACTCGTCCGAGGATGTGAGAAAACAATGGAGCTAATAAAAGCCGTACAGAGATAATTACAGCTCAGGGATGGAGTTGGCTCCTACACCGTAACTATAAATACCCCTGGTGTGAAATGGATATGTGGGCTGTTTTCTGTGCTCATCTGTGCCAACAGCAGCGACTTATTCTTACTCTTACTTACGCCAGGACGGATCTGAGATCTCCGTGTTAATGACTCTATCAGGCTGAGCGGACCGAGGTGTTAGAATGTGGCTCAGGAGGCATCAGAGTTGAGTTGGGAGCGTCGTGTGCAAGGCAGCGGAGGGAGGAGGCGGGAGGAGAGGGGGTTAGGGCAGATTGTCCATGGTCCTCACCCTCGGGCAGGGCTGAATGAAGTTATTTCCAGACCCCTGTCCATCTGTTACCGTGGCAGCAGCAGTGACCAAGGTGTTGCCATGGCGAGGTGGACACAAAAAGGCGTGGCGTGGGAACGGGTCCAGAGGTCAGGAGTGAGGGTCAGGGGGTCAAGGGTCACAGCCAGCTGGACAGCACACAAGAGGAGGTGAGGGTGAGAAAAGAAGGAGGGAAGGTTTTCTTTCTCCGCTTCGTTCTTTTCTTCTCCGTTCCTCTGTCCGAAGAGTGGACGCCGCTGGACGGTAACATTGAACTGAGGCGGCGAGATGAAAACGGAGGGGGTCCAGGGGGTGAGGGGAGGGGAGAGGGGCCCCTGCACGAGGCTCCCTGGATCAGGCCTTAAACCCACCGGTCTCATCGCACGTTGCATTTGACAGGCAGTTGACTCTGGTCAGTGTACGTCTGTGTGGCCACAGGCTGCACCGATAACTGATAGCAGAGAAACAAAGGCGCCGGACGCTTCATTCCGCTCGCTGTGAGCTGAACACGGCTCAAAAGACGACAGCATGGGAAAACACCTCACGACTTCACCCACAACCAAAACACCAAGCAGCTGGTTCCTCTAAACGTGATACATCCAGATTTCAACCACTACTTACTGAATACTAACGACAAGCTTCAGTGAAAATGTGGTTTCATGAGCAGAATATGAAAAACAAAACTGTACATGTGAGAAAACGCTGCTTTGAGCTACAGACATGTTGGAAAACTGATTTTTGCTTTGCGTGAATTGTGTTATATATTATTCACATGATTTAATTCAAGTTTCTTTCATCGCCTCAAATCTTTGCACATTCAGTGATTTGTAGGTAAATAAGTTAATTTGAGTTAGTGGAGAGAATTATTTTTGGTGTTTTGTGGAATATGAGTGAAAAATAAAAGTAAAACCCTTAAATCCAGGCTCAGACGCATCAAACTGCTAAATGTGGCAGCAGCTCAGTGACAGATTGAAATGTCCACCTGCCCCGTAGCAAACTGCAGAAGACGGCGAAGCTCGCGCCGCATCAGTGGATAACACATTATGACAACGTGGATAAGAAAGCGCTTACAATGCAATTACACACACGCACACACAGAGCCAACACACGGGGCCTCGGGGCCTCGCTGGGACGAGGCAGAGCAGGACCCGTGCTCCTCTGCAGCCAGCGTAACAGGATTAGGAGCAGCCTCCGCGGGACGCGGCCGCGGAGTCCAACGCTCCGTTTGACACCTTTTGTCCACGAGCCCTGAGACGCAGATCACAGCAAAAGGATGAGGGACAAAGGCTTTTGAACACTGTGATGTAGCTACAAATACACCCTGATGGGAGAACGCTGAGCCCCAGGTTCCACACTGATACAACCAACGCTCGGCCATTTGACATCTCAATCACTTTTAAGATGGATTAAGGGGCAGAAAAGCATCTTATGATTCTAAATCGATGCTAATGTTGCCTGCTTTTATTTTGAAGGTTAGCTAGTTTCCCCTCCGTCTCCATCCACTATTTCTGGGCTTATATTGGTGCCATTTTCTAAAGATGCTCTGAGCCGGTTGTTTTGAAATGAAGACCACAGTTTATGTTTGAGTTGTGCTGCACTGGGAGCAGACAGCGGCTCATTATTGACATTCTCGGCCACATCCTCGCATCCCGAGCGCGGCGACACAGAGACGCTCTGTCCTCTCGCGTCCCAGCTCTCTGGGCGCAGTTTTACGGCCGAGAGCCGCTGACACTCACTTCCTGCCAAGAATCGGAGAGACGAGGTTCAAAGCGGTGAGAAGCGCACAAACCGACGCACGTGCACAAACCAGCAGACTTCTCACGTCAGCCTGAAGCCTCTGACCCGTATTCATCGACTCAGAGCGAAGCAGAAGAGGAGAAGCGACCATTTCAGCATCTTAAACACAACATGACATGAAAGTAGAAGCACAAACATAAGGAAATCATCAAGACTCCAACCTGGCAACCAGAGGAGAAACGTGGCCCCTGGTGTAGCTGGGAAAACCTCACTAACGCTCCTGAAACCGCTCAGTGTCGTTTGTTCTGCGTCTACATTTAATCTGAGACAAGCACAGAACAACAGACAAAGTGGAAAAGGCTCCTCCAAGAGACACAACCAGCCTGTTTATGGAGCACAGATGAGTCAGACGAGGCCAAACATGAAGCTGTGATCAGTACGAACGCGAGGCTAATGAGACAGTTTGGAGCTAAGTGGCCCGAACGGATCAGCTTCCTCCTGCTCCTGCTGCTTTCTGCTAACTGAGGCTGAACGGCCGCTTCAAACCAAAGACGCTTAACTGAAGCGTAATTCCAGCAGCACGTTTCCCTCCGCGCAGCTTTATTCAACACACTTACGTTCTAATGAAGCCTCTCAGATGCTTGTTGCACAAAGAGCCTGAGAACGAACACACAAAAGCTGCAGTGGTTGCTGGGAGATTTAAGATGCGCCTGAAAAAGCTCAGACAACCCGGGTCTGTACTCGTCTCAGGCAGGTATGAGCTTCACGCCTGAAAACTGTTTTCACAGAGCAGGTGACGATGTTCCTTCATTATTAGTTAAAAGCATCATCACACTGAAAGTATTGAATAGTTGAGTTTAGACAAATAATCTCTCTTCTTTGATGCAGCACAGGTTAGATCTGTTACACAAACATTAGAAGGATAGTTAACATAAGATAAAACATACAAAATAACAAAATAAGGCTCAACACTCGACGCCCTGAACGTCTTGACATGTTCGTCTTTCAGTCCTGAAAGAGAAACCGATGAATCAATGAGAGCCTCAAAAAAGGAGGGAAATCATCCGAGTGGCAGCCAAGTCTGAATAAGTGGACAAAATTGATTACAACGAAAAAGCTCCAGAGAAAGGAAAGAACCAATTTTCAAGGCAAAGTCATGGTTGGGGAAAAAAACAGCGCGTGAGAACGTTTTTTAAAAAGAGCGGGGCATGAGATTACTGGACGGGGGCCGGACGGGGGCCGTACGGAGCCGGAGGGGCCGGAGGGGCCGGACGGAGCAGGAGGGGCCGTACGGAGCCGGACGGGGGCCGTACGGAGCCGGCCACAGAAAGAGACGCTTACCTTGAACTCCAATCATCGTCTCAGGGGTGGGGTCAGGTATTGTAGCCTGACAGGGTCAGGAGGAGGCAAGAGAGGGAGACGGGGAGGTGGACAGGGCGCAGGGACAGAGGGCGCCCGGGGTCACGGGCTCTACCCCCCGCCGAGGGGCCAGAGAAAGCCGGGGCCGAGGGGGCGCTGGAGTAGGTATTGGCAGATTTTCCTGGGGTGCAGATGCTCAATATGCAGATGTCTAATCGAATTGTGCGACGATGAATTGGTTCCCCCTCCTGATTTGCATCAGGACAATCGCCGGCGGTGGCTCAGGGGTCAGCGGACAAATGAGCAGCCGGCTGCAGACGCCCCAGAGAACGTGTGAACTTGAAGTAGACTTTACTCAGTGACAACGATATTGATTGATTCAGATTCACGTCTGTCTGTCTGGGAGGTTGTCTGACATCTGTCCTCACTGTGAAGATGCTGGAGCCTGGATCTTTGCTTTGGACGAGAGGAGGCAACGTAATATATAATATGAAGAAATCGGCCTTGGTTCTTTTTGACTAAAGGTTTTTGTAACTAGCATTTAAAGAGACGGTAAAGTTAGTTATTAAATTCTACGTTACGGCATCAGCTCTGAGCTACAGCCACAGTCTCAGACGTGTTGAAGCGTCTACTATTCAGATGTGAGGCATCGAGTCTTTGCAGCCGTTTATATTCAGCATCGTTTCTCTCCTCCAGGATCTGAAGAAGCAGTTTGACCTCAGTCAACAAGATACAAACACTTCTGCCAAGGTCGGTTAAGATGCGGAGAAACTTCGACGGCTTCTCCAGGTTTAGGTTCATAAACTCAGTGTGAAGCATCAAACTCACCATTTTAACATAACATATAACACTTTGCTCATTTTCACGTCAGGCGCTTCCTGATCCAAGCTCACGGTCACAGACGACCACAGACTGGAGCAGCTGTGGCGCTGAGGGAGGAAGGAAACGGAGACATCTGCTGGCTCGAATGACGTTTGGCAAGCGGCTCAAAAGTCTAGTCACAGGTTTAGCTCTGAAAAATGAAATGATCTCCTGTTGCTCCGTCTGTTTTCCAGTGACACGACATAAATACCACAAAAATCAGATAAATCCATGACGACAGATAAAACAGACAAATGTCTTTATTACTGAAAAACACTCAAAGAAAAGATTGTATTCAAACAAAATGTGTATTTACATACAACACACGTCTATAAAAGCAGAATTGACGGCAGAGCGGCTGCGTAGCTCGTAATCAGACTGAGCAGGTGATTCTAATAAAGCGGCTCCTTCTGTAGCTTAGTTACTTTGTGATTTCTTTGCTCTTTATTCTTTTATTGTTTTCACAGCTGGACGCAGCGGCTGATGAATCACATTCGTGCTGTTCAGGCTCGTTGTGGGGACAGCGATGATCCGTCGACATCGTCCTTTACTCCCCTAAAGGATCCTGATGAATTAAAAGTTGAATAAATTCTTATAGTGTATTGAGAAACAGTGGAGACACTGGAAAGACGTCGGTTCCTGCTTCTGTCCTGTTAGGTTGCGTCTTCCTGTGTCCTACTGTATGAGTCCACTTAGATGTGCTACTGACACGTCTAATAATAATTAATGATGCAGTCACTGAGTCATAAACAGAATAACTGTTGACAAATTAATATTTTCATTAAAAACACTTCATGTTCTTCATTCATGTTTGAGTACTGGGAAACTTTGTGGAGAAGGATTTTACTCATCTTCATGTTTGAAATCAGCTTTGAACGTTTGAACATCATGTAAAACCCTTGTCTCTCACCGTTGTTCTTCCTCCAGATGAAGAGTCCAGCGCCGCCGATCAGCAGCATCAGTCCAACAACAACAACAACAACAACAACAACAACAACAACAACAACAACGGCACCAGCAGGAAACTCTGAGGGAGGAACTGGACAGAACATTTGGGGCCTGATGAATTCAGTTTATCTGAATCTCTTTAGAGGAGGAAACATCTGAATACAGTCTCACCCCAGTTGGTTCTGATCCCAGCTTTGTCCAGTTTGGTGGTGATGTCGTCCTTCACAACAGGTCCAGATCTACCTTCATCTGGAAGGTTCCATCGTGGTTGGGGAGGATCTCTCCTTGGTCCACGTCCTCATGGATCTGTTCTCCATCTTTCCTCCAGAACAGCTCAGCTCTGTCTGGGTAGAAACCTGTAGCGTAGCAGCTGACTGGAGAGGAGGGAGACGTCTGGAGCAGAGACACTGAGGGAGCAACTGAGGAGGGTAAATTGAAGACAGACAGTAGATGGACGAGTCTCGACGTGCCGGTCGTGCTAAAAGGAGGAAGGACATCGGATCGTAACTGACCTGTTCGCGGCGCTGAGCTATGTTTCAAATACTGCCTCAGCCACTCAGGGTAACTGTGAGTGAAGAAGTTGACGGTCACCTTGATCAAGGCTTTCTCTGCGTCCCACCGCTGTTTGAGAGTCCGGCTTCAGCGCGATCCAGGAGAAAGTCTTAGGGTCCAGGGACAGGACGTCCTCTCCGTCATAGCCCGCAGACTGACACTGACTTCTCCAGTTCCCTCGTCCCATTCACAGCCTTGGACAACTTGGAAACTGTGGACACCTGCGAGGAAGACGGAGCCGTAGCAGGAAGGAACAGCTGACGTCACTAGCAGGACGACCTTCACTGACCTCTGTCTCACCTAAGCCCCAACCTGTGACTAGACCGGTTCACCAGCAGGGGGCGCGTCCGTTTGGTCCCATGTTACCAGAACCAGATGTTGGCAGCTGTGATGCCTGGAGAGGAGCCGTTACCTACAACTGTTCCTCTTTACGTTACACACACAAGCGCGATTATGCAACGTCTTCACTTTCACAGCTTTGCGTAACCAAATCAAGTCTGTGGTTCATGACAGTGAGCTGCAGTCTTGGCTCATCACAGCCTTCTCTCAAATTCACATTATTATTCTCCTTCTCATCTTCCCTCAGTTACAACTTGAGGCAAATCCTCTTTATGTTTTTTTGTGTCGTCACTTCGCTTCAGCGGTTCAGGGGTTAAACTGCTGTATTACCTTGCGTTTGCTCCATCAGAACCTTGAGTCTGGCTTTGAAGAAGCTGGGCAGCCCCTCAAAACAGTCTCTGGTGTACAACTCCAGGATCTCCGGGTTGAGCTCCAGCACCTTTTTCCATGCGTCCTGCTTCGGTTCCATGTTGTTGTTGCTGTCGCAGTAACTTCCCCAAATGTCATCGACGAGAATAGAACCGAAGAAGTCTGGGAGGTTTGCGCTTCCAGAGGAGGTGGAGAAGAAGAACCTGAAGGAATGTTTCACTGTGGGATGAACAGGTTTAGCATCAACACATGAATGGGACGTTTTCACAAGGGTGAAGATGAAGCAGGACGAGGAGCAAAGATTTGAATCGTGTTACCTGGTGATGAAACAAAAACAAGCAGCACAAGTAAGTTCTTCATGTGGCCTGAGTGAAGGACGCGGCTTCCTCCCGTCTGTCCCTGCTGTGAACTGTCCTAATGCTGAGCTCTGCACATTTGTGCCTCCACGAAGCTCCGTCCTCGCGTCGACTGGGCTGGAGCCAGGGCTCAGGTTCGCCTGCTCCAAACCGGAAGCTGACAAATGTTTACTTCTTCAAAGCCAGTTTCCTTCTACTGTTGTTCAGAATCTACTGGTTTCTCTCGTTTCCATCTCTCTGTCACTGTAATGCGTCAGCTTCTCAAAGGGAAGTGAAACAGATGATTCGCCTCTTTAACAGATGTTTTAAAACACGTTGTGTAGCTGTTACAGTGGGTGAAAAGGACTTTGACACTGACCTGAGATCCGGTTTCAAACTGTAGCAACAAGCTTTTCCCCAGAAGCAGCAAAGACTCTACACGTGATTTAAGCTACAGAAAAACTACAGCAGATAAACAGCTTAAACTAATTAATGGAGCAACGAATGAAGAACAAACCAACCAAATAAAAGGACATTTTAAATTTATATGAAGGTTTGAAAAAGGTCAGGAAAAAGTCTGATCCTGTCCAGACGATGTTCTGCAGCAACAGGAAACACTGAGGAGGAACTGGAACCAAAGAGAACGTACATTTACGCCACCTCTCTAGGAACAGTTAGAACAGTTTAGTCTAAAATTGGCTCATAAAGACCATGTGACAAACTGGAGCATACGTTTACTGTCATCATTTCTAAATGGGGAGGATCTGTCCTTGTTCCAGATCCTCATGGATCCGTTCTCCAGAACATCTCAGCTCCGTCTGGGTAGAAATCTGCAGCGTAGCAGCCGAGTGGAGAGGAGACGCTGAGGAGGTTAAATTAAAAACGAGGAGACGAGACCAGAACAAACACCCAGAGAACAGAACCTGCCTCTGTGCTTAGGAGGCCTGATGCCTTCAGGCACCTTAAAACAACAAGGAGCCAGAATTATGAGGATTTATTATAACCGGTGGAAGCAGGCAGACGACAGTCCAGACTGCAGGTCACAGCTGATCAACGTCTGGCCATCAATGAACGCTGACATGTGTCAATGACATCAGACAGACATGAGACGCAGCATCACCACGAAATTAACCCACAGAGGTGACAGAACCAAACACGAAACAAAAAACACACTGTATCATATTAAAACAACGGCAACACATATTACAAACAAAACATATTACAAAACCTCCAGACTCACGCTTCACAGTAAATGACTGTTTATGCTTCTCACTGTACAAACACAGCTTCAACCAACCACAGACTCTGTTTGCAGCTGCATTCAGCGCCTGCATCTTTCTGTCGGTGTGACAGCATCAGCGCTGCCTCGGTCACAGCTCTGTCGTCAGCCTCTCGTAGAGCTCGGAGCCGGAGTCTGGAGCTGCAGCGACAGAAACACGGTTAGTTTAGTTCTCCTTCCATCCAACACGCTGTCAGAATAAAAGCCTCCGCAGCAGCTCCTCACCTTCCTTCTTGTACAACCTGAATCCTGCGGCAGCGACGAGGCCGAGAACAACAACGACCACCAACGTGATGACAGCAATGTTGGTTTCGCTGAGTTTTTCTGGAGGATAAAATACAAGAATGACTAAAGTTAGAAAGCGTGGAGACGAAGGAGTGAACCAAGGACTCATTACACCCAGAGAAGCCCTGACGGTCTGAGAAACGGCTTCATACCGTCGCCGGTTCTGATCGCAGCTCTGTCCAGTTTGGTGATGATGTCATCAAAGCCGTAGAGCTGAAAGACGCAGTCGTACCTCCTCCAGTCTTCAGCTCTGATGGATGAAACGTTGAGGTCCACGCTCATCTGGAAGGTCCCGTCGTGGTTGGGGAGGATCTCTCCTTCGTCCCCGTCCTCACGGATCGGCCACCGATCCCTCCTCCAGAACATCTTGGGTCTGTTTGGGTAGAAACCAGTGGCGTGGCAGCTGACTGGAGAGGAGGGAGACGCCTGGAGCAGAGACACTGAGGGAGGATCTGAGGGAGAGAGAGAACTTTGAATTTCTTACATCGTGTGGTTTCTCTGGACCCTCTGGTGACTCTAACGTGACTCTACCTTGACTCAGCACAGAGCTGTTCCAATACTTCAAGTACTTCTTCAGCATCTCTGGGCACAAGTCTAAGTACGTGTCGCTGACGTAGTCCGGCTCGCTGTGAAGTCTCCCCCCGTTCTGTGTGACTATCGAGGCCTTTTGCGTGTAATTCCACGTCCACGTCTTCTTGTCCAGCGTCATGAAGTCCTCCCCATCGTAAGCGAACGTGTCGTACAGCGTCGTGGCCTTCGTGTCGGCGTCCAGCTCACAGCCGGACACCTCCTGCAAGACGTGAGCGCCTGTGGGAGGGAGGGGAGGCGTCAGGAACAGAGAGGTCTCCTCTCAACCCCCCGGCGTCTACGTACCTCCGGTCTGGTTTGAGCGCAGCTGGATTTCCTCCAGAAGACTTTTCGAATTATTAAACTTCAAACCGCAGATGTGTTGGTTCCAGTCCGACAGCTTAGGATTGTCTGCCGCCAGCTTTTTGAGCCAGCCCACGCGCTCCTCCGTCCTGTGGCCGCTGTAGCAGTAGGCCAGCGGGACTCCATCCATCATGGACACGGCCACAAACCCTAACGCGTCCTGGAATCCGGTGGACAAGGTGACGAAGTACGTCAGGGAGTGAGTCACTGGAACACAGACACCTCAGGTGAAGAACCAGCAGCTCAAAGGTGACGTCAGAGCTGTCAGCCACCTCATCAGGGTGGAAACGGTATCAACTAAACAGTTAGACAGAAACACTCTGAATGTCTACGTGATAAAGGCTGCGAATAACCTAAAGGGGGCGGATCTGAGCCCTCGGTCGCGTTTTCCACTTCAGTTTCAGAGTCAGCACTTCCTCAGAAACAATGTGCGACAGATTGGGCAGCAGCGCTGAGAGCAGACCGAGCCATGACTCCAGAACCGAGCCTGGGCTGCTCTCAACGGTTCCCAACCCACAAAAGTTGCTGCGGGGAAAAACGCTCCGTCTGCAGTGGGCTCGTCTCCATTACGCGCCTGCTCCAGACCAACCTTCAGCCTGGTTGTTGCTCAACAAAGTGCGAAGCTGCTCTCACCTGCATGTGCGACAGGAAGAAGAAGGAGCAGGAAAGCGAGCTCCATGAAGCCGGCGGAGGCGCCACGGCTGGAGGCGGCACAAGGACCCGGTGTGTTCGCGTAAAACGCAGCCGGACGCACAAGTTTTACATCGGCTATGAGCCAGGAACACGACGGCTCCACCGTTATCTGGGCGGAGTGTTATCCAGCCTTGGGCCGCTCGACTGGAAGTCACGTGACTTACAGGACAAACACGCTCATCATCAGATCTCACGTCCTGCGCTGAGAGACGCCGAACGGAAGGAATGCGCCGCTGGATCAGCAGCTTAGTGGCGGAGCCTCCTTCCACGAAGCCCGACGGTGTCTGAACTGATACGTCACCGAGCCAGGACTTAATGGAAACGATATATAAACTTAAATATATATGAAGATGTCCGAATATCTGTACCCACACACAGACTCCAACTTAAAGTTGTTTCAGGTTCCTCAGGTTGTTTTAAAAGCTCGCACTGAAGAATGGAGACAAATGGACCTGCTGCTCGAAAACGAAGCTTTATTTGATACATGCCGAAGGTGAAAAGAGATGGAAAAATAGATCAATTTTATGAAAATGCCTCGGGTTCGATTCCCTGCCTTTGTGTGTGGAGTCTGCGTGGGTTCTCTCCGGGGTCTTGACCTGCAGACAGTCGGGACAGGCTGCAGCACAGCGACCCCTGCAGAGAGCAGCGGTTCAAACCTCCAACCTCAGCTCATGGCTGCTGCCAAACAGATCATCTGCTTTTCTGACAGACACGTATGAGACCGAAGCTGTGAAGTTGTTTCAAAGGCACAAAAGATTTTAATAAAATGATGCAACTGATATAAAACCACTGAAGAGGTTTCAACCAGCAGAAATGTTTCCTCCTCAGTTCTGGGTTTTGTTCTATTGTTCAGAATCTACTGGTTCCTCTCGTGTCCACGTCTCTGTCACTTTAACACGTCCTCAGTTTCTGCAGAAAAGGTTTGAGACAACACACAGAAGTGAAACAGATGAGTCGCCTCCGTTTATTTCTGGACCTTAACAGGCACGTTGTGTAACTGTTACAGTGGTTGACGAGGACTTTAACACTGGACGAGTTTCAAACTGTAGCAACGAGCTTTTCTAAACCAAGCAGCAAAGTCTTTACACAGGTTACACTAATAATTATTTCTGTACATTGTGAGAATAAGCATCTGTTTAATGATGATTAAAAAGCTAAATACTTACTTAATGACAGCTTTGCTGTATAAACTGTAAAGGAGTAAAACCGTCAACAGGGATTTTCAGATGTGACGAGACTTAAATCACTGGAATCAGAACATTGATTCACGGCAACAATAACCATAAATTAAAACTAAACAACAATAAAATAAAGAAGCAGTTTTGGCATCTTGTGAACATTCAAGCGTAGTAATACTGGTGGAAAAACACGTTTCCGTTAACGGACGACTCCACAACGTTAAGGTGAAGTGAAGAAAAGAACTGATGATGGAAACCAAACGACGATGCAACGTTTTTAACCAGATCACAAAGAAAAAACCAAACCACCACATGAAATGAAATGAATTTAAAATCAAACACATTTCTGTGAATGGAACTGGAACTGGAATAAATCCGTGGTCTCTACCAACTTCCCACAGACTGAAGCAGCTTCCTGGACAGATGGTGAAACGTTTCTATGAAATAGAAGAAGCCCAGTTGTCAGGACTAGACCTTCAGACAACTTCACCTGGATGAATGAGAATCTCCACAGACTATTCCAGGATGGTTTCAGGTTTGATTCACAATGGAAGCAACAAAACAAGCAGCTCTGATAAAACCACTTTATTACAAGATGAGCTGTTACAAACATTCAGCTGCTTTGATCTTCAGGTCGTTTATCACATTGTTGTCTGACATGCTTCACTCTCGGTGGACAGATATTCATAATATCAAAAAGAATCGTCAGCATCAGTTCTGATCGGTTCCGGTGGCTGATGAAGACTTTAAGACTGGAGCAGTTCCAAACTGGTTCTGTCATCAATCTTAGGACAATGTCAGTGTATTTGCATCTTGTCGTCTATATTAACTCCTGGGTTTCCATCACATCACCCAGAACAACCGTCCTGTCTCCTGTGACGTTGGTGGTGGGCCTCCAACAGCATTCAGTCCTTTCTGTCACCACTATGACACCAACATTTCATATCACGCCAAGAAAACACTGAGATTGTTTGTCTATAGGAACAGCCTTGGTTAAACCTCGTCCATCCTTCGAGGGGTCAAAATGAAAACAGGAGGCTCAAAGCTGAAAAACCACAGACTCACTGACGGAGGGGAACCAGGACAGAGTGTTACAAACTACTAACTACTGGAAAGTCGAACTATGCTAAATGCTAACTAAACAGAGTACCAGGGGTAGGAACGCCTGAGCCCCTGACTCTGCCTTTAATCACCACTTGGTGACGCCAAAGCAAACAAAAGGGGCTGCTCAACCTAGAACCTATGCTCACACTCACAAAACTACAAGGGAAGGACCCAACTACACGACCCACAGACACAGATTAAAGGTGGTTTTACTGAACAGAAGAGGTGGGACAAACAAGAATAAACATTAGCAAGACTAAATACATAAGCAGAAACGAGCAAACAAGTATTTACACAAGTGTCAACACAAATAGGAAACAAAACAGAACATTAAACAAACCCATGTGTAGCACACCAAAAACTGAACATCAGACATACCTGAACATGACAAGACATCAATAATAATCGGCCAGCAAAGACAAAGGCACAGGGAGGAACGTAAATACAAACTAAACAGGAAATAACCAACAAGTGAAAACAATCATCATCACGAGACAAACCAGGAAGTAACAAAACCAAGGAGGACAGAAGGGGAACAACAGAGCCCTCCAGGGGTTGGAGGACCGAACCGTTACACATAGATGGTCTGTTCCATTACTGCTGCGGCACACAGCCCTACATAAAGAAAACATCATGACGGTTGGACACTTCCACTTCTATTTTGTGGGGACAGGGAGGATTGTTTTCTTCCGATCCTGTTTCTTCCTGCGTTGTCTCATAGTCGTTATGTTCTGTTGTAGGGCTGTTAGGAATAAAAACACAGTAACTCACGAGTCATAAACCTGCTGACGTCAAATAACAGTTTTCTGTTTGAGTGAATATACATGTATATACAGTATATATAGAGAGAAATCTCACGTCTGTTGTATCTGGCGTCCACGGATGTATAATCCAGTGATGCAGGCTGCCAGGGCCAGAAGAATCAATCCTACCACCACGACACGAAAAAATTTAAAAGAAGAATCTGTAAACAAAAAGCAAAGAAGCTTTAGGTCGGAGCAGATTTGACCTGAAGCCACATCGTTGTCCAGTCTGCTGAACTAACAGACACATGAATCTCCCATAGGTTAGATGCTGTAAATAAGCAGGTCAGTCAGAGCATTAGATAAACAGAAACATCTCATTTAACGTGATCACATGATTAGGTTTCACCACTTAATCTAGGTTTGTCCTACTCTCTCATTAATTGAATGTTGGTTTAATGTTGAAGTTTTATTTTGAAATAATGTAAAAATAAAATGTGGAACAAAGAGAGAAGAAGCGCTGAGCAGACGTCGTCTTTTCATAAATGGCCACGTAGTGCTGCCGACCTGCAGAGTAATGAAAAGCTGCACGAGTAACTTTAATTACATGTCTGTTATCTATGTGTTGACCATTAATGATGGTTTGGGTTCAGCTGTGACGTTTACCTTCATTACTTCTGATCACAGCTTTGTCCAGTTTGGTGGTGATGTCGTCCTTCACTCCAGAGAGTTGAAACACACAGTCGTAGCTGCTCCAGTCTTCAGCTCTGACTGATGACAGGTCCAGATCTACCTTCATCTGGAAGGTTCCATCGTGGTTGGGGAGGATCTCTCCTTGGTCCACGTCCTCATGGATCTGTTCTCCATCTTTGCTCCAGAACAGCTCAGCTCTGTCTGGGTAGAAACCTGTAGCGTAGCAGCTGACTGGAGAGGAGGGAGACGTCTGGAGCAGAGACACTGAGGGAAGGTCTGGAAATATGGGATTGTTACGAGTTAAAGGTCATAGAAACATCAGTTTCATGGGAACCATCAGTCACTAAACAATGATAATCACAACAGACGTCCATCAGGTCACGTGATCCTACCTGTTCTCAGGACAGAGTTATTCTTAAAACCTAAATATGTCTTCAGCCAATGAGGGTAAATCTGAGTGATGAAGTTCACACGCTGCTGATTATAAGCCTTGTCATCATCCCATCTCTGCTTGACAGCGTCAGTGTTTGGTTTCAGAGTGATCCACGACTTTGTCCTCAGGTCAAACTCCATCAAGTCTTCTCCATCAAAACCCAACTTCATAAAACCACTGGTCTCTCCAGTCTGTTCGTCCCATTCGTAGCCACGTATCACCTGTAAAGTGTGGACACCTGAGAGACAGAGACAGTGACGAGACTAAGACACAGGAGAGAACCACTGGTCAAGTTGCATCATTTCATCTTTTTACTAAACGTTAACTGATGCTGTGAAAACAATCATAAGTGATTAAAGTTCACTGTCTCCACAACAGAGAGTTTAACTACGCAGCTCAACCTCCTACCTCCAGTCTGGTTGAAGCGATCCATGATGTTATGAAGCCTGGTTCTGTACAGTCTGGGCAGAACCTCATGACACTGTACAATCAACAGGTCATAGAGCTTGTGTTCATCGATCAATTGTTTCCACGTGTTGTCACCGTCTCCCAGGCGTCTGTCGCTGTAGCATGACGTCACTTGAAGGCCGTCGACCACCCTGGCACCAATCAGCTCTGGAAAGTTTGTGATGCCGGTAGTTGAAGTGAGTGAATATTTCAGGGAGTGTTTCACTGTGAAAAACAAGGTTCAGTTCAGAAACACATCACGACAGGAAGATAAAAAAAAGACGACTCTGTGGGAAACAACAGAGAAAGATGGAGACTCAACATGTGGCTTTACCTGATGAAACACAACAGAAGAGAAGCAGCAGAAACCACCGTTTGATCATGTTTTATGTTTCCTCTGGAGAGAAAAGCCTCTTTATTAGGTTCCTCTGGTTCAGTCCAAACAGCCTCTGATCGTGTCCAACGCTCTTCAGATGCAGGTGCTGACAACAAACTAACCATGAAGTTGAAACTGGCAGAATAACATAACGTTCACACGAGCTGGATTTTCATTTACCAACTTCTACTTGGACCTTACTTGTAAAGTCCTGTAACGACCAGTGGGTCTGGGTTGGAGCGATCCTCGGGTTGTGCTACATAGCTAATGCTGAGTCCCACTGCCCTGACCCACCAGCTGCTCCCACTAAGAGATAACTGTTGAAACTGAACTGATGTTAACTGTCCCAGTAAGAGTCTGAACCTCACCGAGCTTTATTTAATCAAATCCATTCTCTGCGTTTACCACTGAATAATCTAGTTTTTTAGTCTTTCAGCCAAAATTAACACGATGACTGTGAATAAACACGATCACTGCAATGATGCACAAACCATCTATAAACTAAAGTTTTCTTCTCTCTGCTATATAAAAACAAGCTAAGCTGAAAAATGAAACAATTAAAACTTTTACTCACCTGAAAATGATCCGGTACCAACTTTGCTTCACTGTAACTTTTTTAAAATGCGCAGCAACAAAAAGACGAAAGTGAAAGTAAACTGGTTACGTAAAAACATTAACGTCTCCAGCTCAGAACCAAAGGACAGAGGAGGTGACGTGAGACAAGCTGATGCATGTGAGAAGGAAATGTCCTTTACTAGAGCAAATAAAGCAAATATGTTAAAATCTGTGTCATCTCATGTTGCATATAAATAAAATAATATGAAATAAACCACTTGCACCTTCAGGGTGAGAAGAGCATCCAACTGTACCTTTAAATTAAAACAGCTCCTCAGTTTCAACACAAGCACAAATACATTATTAGTTTCTACAGTTATGTTCCTGTCGACATAAACCTGAAAAAACATGTTCAAATACAGAAATGAACATTACTCAGCCTCATGTGACTCCACCTGGTGGTGAACTGGGCTCATTGAGGCTCATGAGCTGTTGCTGCTGGTCAGTATCGCTCCACAACATGATCCATGAGGCGTCTACACAGACTGACCTCTGAGAAAACACAGGAGAGAGACATGAAACTGAGCAATGATCAGTTATTTAGCACTTTATTACTCGTGATGCAAGTCAGTCCATCAGAGATCTCACGCTAGTGAAAGTCAGCCAGTGGTTAACACTGAGCAGTTAAAACGTAAGGACTTGTTTTAATAAATCCAGATGTGACACGTTTCATTACTGCAACGTTCAGCTGATCTCCAGCTGAAATATCTGCTCTGCTGCTTTGGAAAACAAGCCTCAGTGAGACTGTGGCTGGAACTTTGGGCCTTTTCACAGGATTTATGTGAAGTCTGTGTAACTTTCATCACACGGTTGATGCAAATCACAATAAAACCATTAAACCATAAAACCAAACCGCTGTCAGTCCCACTGATGTCCACACAACCTCCACCTTCCTCCTCCTCCTCCAGAGGAACCGTCCCCTGATGCCGACAGGAGCAGCAGCAACGCATCGCTGAGATGCGAGAACACTGTGAGTGTTTGAGTTGATGAACAGGCTTTTAAAGGGCGTCAGACTATGCGACGGCCGCTGAAGAACAGCTGCTGCCGGCGGACTAGGCCGCTTCCTGGTGGTTCAGCTGCATCTGCTTGTCCTCCAGGCTCCGCGTCTCAGTCTCCTGCCGCCTCCTCTCGTCCTCGTCGGGTTTCCCCTCCTCGTTAAGTTCTGTTTTAGTTCTGATGGTTCTTTGCTCGATGTTAACTGTCCTGTCTCTGTTTCAGGTCGTAGTGAAGTTCGACCACTGAGGCTCCTGCAACTTCTCTCTACTACTTTGTAACAGTTCAATAAACGTCTGCATCGAAGCTTTGGTTCCGACCCGTCTCTAGCTGGTTTGGTACTTTCTGTTCTGATAGTTTACTGTGAAAAGCCAGGTTCGGTTCATGAACGCATCACGGCAGTGAGATTAAAAAAAAAACGACTGTGGGATAACAGAGAAAGATGAAGACTCAACATGTGACTTTACCTGATGAAACACACAACACACAAATGACATGAGTGTCACCAGTGAAGCAGATTATTTCCTTCATATTTCTGTTCACATGAACCTGTATTTGAAAAAACATTTTCAAACACAGATATGATCAATAATCAGCCTCGTCTGGATCCACCTGGTGGTGAACTGAGGTCATTAAGTGCATTTGCTGCTGGTCAGTACCGAACAACATCACGTTCAACGTGAAACTGATTCTGTTGACTGGATGTTGAACAGAAAGCACATTAGACTAGAGCCTGATGAAACCTGTGGCCTATGACCTTAAAACCTGATGACATGACCTCACAACATACGATTAAACAAACATGGACACATCATCTCTGAGTTTCAACCAAACGAGAAATAACAGAGTCTGTAATGAAGGTGACCTTCATTCATCGGTTACTTGATCAGCTGTCACTAAACCCAAACCGCTGTCAGTCCCACTGATGTCCACACAACCTCCACCTTCCTCCTTCTCCTCCAGAGGATCAGTCCCCTGACGCCAACAGTCAGCAGCAACAGGAACCTCTGGGTGGTTGTGAAAATGTTTATATGAAATGTGTGACACCTGGTCTCAGACTCACTCCAGTTGGTCCTGATCTCAGCTTTGTCCAGTTTGGTGGTGATGTCGTCCTTCACTCCAGAGAGTTGAAACACACAGTCGTAGCTGCTCCAGTCTTCAGCTCTGACTGATGACAGGTTCAGATCTACCTTCATCTGGAAGGTTCCATCGTGGTTGGGGAGGATCTCTCCTTGGTCCACGTCCTCATGGATCTGTTCTCCATCTTTCCTCCAGAACAGCTCAGCTCTGTCTGGGTAGAAACCTGTAGCGTAGCAGCTGACTGGAGAGGAGGGAGACGTCTGGAGCAGAGACACTGAGGCTCTGCAAGACAAGAAGCAGGAGGAGTCATGGAAAGAGAAACACACACGTATGTTTTTAAGCTCATGTGATGGTACCTGTTCTCTGAGAGCTTTCCCCAAACACCAAATACTTATGTAACCACCGAGGACAATATCTGGTGATGAACAATTGGCTGAAGTGAATCGAGCTCTCATCACATCTTAGTTAAAGCCGTCAGACTTTCTGTAAACGGCCACGTCTTGGTCTTCAGGTCCAATGAAATGAAGTCGTCTCCATCGTAATCGTGTCGCTCGAACCCGTCGACCTCTCCGGACTCGTCATCTCCTGCAGAACACGAACACCTGAGAGAGAGGCTTCAGTCAACCAGCGGCAGGTCTGAGTTCAGATGTTCATCATCAGACGTAAGCAGTAAAACATCACCTCTAGACTGGTGTGAGGATAACCACCTGGTTCTGAACACCAGCAAAACAAAGGAGCTGGTGATTGACTTCCGGCGGAAACCAGCACCACCGCCGCCGGTTTGCATAAGGGGTTCTGGGATCGAGATGGTGGACACTTACAAATATCTGGGTGTCCACCTCAACAAAAACCTGGACTGGACTGACAACTCTGATGCCCTGTACAGGAGGGGCCAGAGTCGCCTCCACCTGCTGAGGCGACTGAGGTCCTTTGGGGTGTGCAGGGCTCTACTACGGACTGTTTACGACACGGTGGTGGCATCAGTCCTCTACGGCGTTGTGTGACAGAGAAAGGAAGAGACTGAACAAACTGGTAAAGAAAGCTGGCTCTGTCCTGGGCTGCCCACTGGAGTCCATCGAGGTGGTGGCCAATAGAAGGACGCGGGCGAAACTGTCGTCCATCATGGCCAACCCCTCCCACCCCCTGCACCAAACCGTGGAGGACCAACGCAGCTCGCACAGCGCGAGACTGCTGCACCCGAAGTGCAGGACTGAGCTACCGGACGTCCTTCATACCCACGGCAATAAGACTCTACAACACACCAACATGACTAAAGCATGTTTATAGTGTGATGTGTGCCGTGCGGTGAACATGTAGGATACTTTTTTTATTCACTTGCACTTTATGTTGAGATATGTAAATATTTTTTTTTGTATATAATGCTCCTCTTTTTGTAATTATTGTAATTTTTTTACAACTGTCTCTCTGCTGCTGCTGGGACACCAGAATTTCCCCACTGCGGGATAAATAAAGATCTATCTATCTATCTATCTATCTATCTATCTCAGTCAGTCACTGAGCCATAAAGCAGAACTTCCACCAACTGGAGCGTTTTCCACGGTTTGTGAGCTCATGGCTGCTGCCAAACAGTCGTTCAGCGGTCGACACGTCAGATCATCTGCTTTTCTGACAGACACGTATTTAATAAAATGATGCAACTGATATTAAACCGCTGAAGAAGTTTCAACCAGCAGAAATGTTTCCTCCTCAGTTCTGGGTTTTGTTCTATTGTTCAGAATCTACTGGTTCCTCTCGTGTCCACGTCTCTGTCACTTTAATACGTCGTCAGTTTCTGCAGAAAAGCTTTGAGACAACACAGACTATGCTCAGGAAGATCAAGACAACTTCACACGTCCCCCACACAGGAGACACTTAACGACCCTGTGATGGTGGAGGAGGAGTCACCGTAGTTGAGGGTTTGATACCTACTCACTACCCTCAACCCCCTCTGTTCACATAACCAACCCATTCTCCACAGGTGAGAATTGAAAGCTAACTGGAGGATAAATCTCTGGTTTCTACCAACTTCCCACAGACTGAAGCAGCTTCCTGGAAAGATGGTGAAACGTTTCTACGAAATAGAAGAAGCCCAGTTGCCGTGACAACCTTCAGACAACACAGAAGTGAAACAGATGAGTCGCCTCCGTTTATTTCTGGACCTTAACAGACACGTTGTGTAACTGTTACAGTGGTTGACGAGGACTTTAACACTGGACGAGTTTCAAACTGTAGCAACAAGCTTTTCCAAACCGAGCAGCAAAGTCTTTACACAGGTTACACTAATAATTATTTCTGTACATTGTGAGAATGAGCATCTGTTTAATGATGATTAAAAAGCTAAATACTTACTTAATGACAGCTTTGCTGTATAAACTGTAAAGGAGTAAAACCGTCAACAGGGATTTTCAGATCTTAAATCACTGGAATCAGGAAATGAGCCGTTGATTCACGGCAACAATAACCAGAAATAAAAACCAAGCAACAATAAAATAAAGAAGCCGCTTTAGCATCTTGTGAACATTCAAGCGTAGTAATACTCACGAAAAACACGTTTCCGTTAACGGACGACTCCACAACGTTAAGTGTAGAAAAGAACTGATGATGGAAACCAAACCTTTGAAAGATGTTTGACGATGCAACGTTTTTAACCAGATCACAAAGAAAAAACAAAACCACCACATCACATGAAATGAATTTAAAATCAAACACATTTCTATGAAGTTTTGAAAGCAGGTCAGGACGGGTTGAGATGTCTGACTGAGGATGTCGCTGCCACACAGTCAATCCAGGCCTTTAGCTTCACCTCTGGGATGTAGAACCAAGCATCAACACGAGTATGATACACAGGACACGTATCAACCAGCTTCACACGGACGACTACGTTTAGTCTGACGCAGGGAAAAGCAGGTTGGAACAAACGTTTGCAGCTGAGACCTTAACAGGACACTTTTAGAAGTGAAATCAGGTTTAAAGTAGCAGCCTGACGCCTTCATTCATTACGCTGACCTGCTATTTAACACGGAACGTGGTGAAACTTGGACTCAGCAGCAGGAACAGAGCACTGATCCACACATGCTGCTGCTCTGAACCAACACAATCTACGCCGTCATGGAGCCAAACGGGGCTTTGGCACCTGGGGAGGTTTCAGCAGAAGCAGAGGTGAAAACGATAGAGAGACAATGAGAAGAACATGATTGAGGCAGCGAGGGAGAGATCGACTCTGACTCAGGCCTGAAACGTTTGATCCAGGAGAAACTGGAGAAAAGATCATTTAGATCAAACCACACACGTAAAGTATTGAGTGTTTACAGGACAGAGAAGAATAAACCACAGAACACACACCTGACACGTTCATCACACATTTAATCAGTTACAGAAATATAAAAAATAGACTAAATACAACGACCTCAAAGGTTTGATCACAGCTTAAAAAACGTACCATTTAATTAGTGAGTGAGTGAAAACAGTCACTTCCAACAAGGTACAGAATTAACAACAACAACAATATATAATATAATAGGATTCAATCAGAGCATTTATGAGAAAAGTTCGTGTCAGAGCACGTTTCATGTTAAAATACTTTCATTTCCTTCTGTAGCTTGATTCTCTCAAACTCTCAGCTTTTACCAGCGTGTAGTGATTTTTGTTTACAGCTGTAACATGACGCAGTTAAAGCGACGTCACAAAGCTCATCAGCGGCTCCTGAATGTTCAGGTCTGACTGAGGACGTCGCTGCCAAACAGTCAATCCAGGCCTTTAGCTTCAGCTCCTGTTACCTAGACAACGAGCTGATCACAGTCTGTGGCCGATTACTGCAAAGAAGGAACAAACACCACGTCACCATCATCTTCTGATCACTGATACAATAGTCACATATTACAGCACATGGAACTTTCAGTCTTTACTGTGTTTATGCTTCAGGATTCAGCCTCTCAGCAAGTTCAGAACGTTGGTCAGGAGCTGGAATAACAGAAACCAACCATTCATAGCATCGCATACACAGCATTCATCCAACTTAACCATAGTAAAGTTAAGGTCAGATCAGAGGCAGCAGGTGAAGGATCGTCTACTTACGAGGTGGAGAGAGTTCGGCTGAAAGAACAACAAGAGAAGAGCAAAGTGATCGTCTCGGTTCATACGCTGAACGCTTTGACTTTTCCTGGATGGATCGTTCAGACCTCTGTGAGTCTCTCACCTTTCTTCTTTTTGTAAATGATGAATCCAACAGCAGCGACGACGACGACGCACAGAACAACCAGGACGACGGTGATGAGGACGCTCACGTGTCTGGAGATCTCTGATCAGCAACAAACATCCAAACACAGTCTGTTTGTGCAGGTATTTAAATGAGCATCGTTCACGTCTGAAGGTGCGAACGACTCCTGCTGCTGCTGTTTGTTACCGACGGAGTAACAGAGGTGCAACATTCAAAGAGATGAGATTAGATCACGAAGAACAGAAACGTCAGCACATCCATCACAATCTGATCAACGTCTGCAGTAGAGGAAGTTCCTTCAGGAACGTTTCTCACCCTCAACGTTTCTAATACCTGGTCTCCAGTTGGTCCTGATCACAGCTTTGTCCAGTTTGGTGGTGATGTCGTCCTTCACTCCAGAGAGTTGAAACACACAGTCGTAGCTGCTCCAGTCTTCAGCTCTGACTGATGACAGGTCCAGATCTACCTTCATCTGGAAGGTTCCATCGTGGTTGGGGAGGATCTCTCCTTGGTCCACGTCCTCATGGATCTGTTCTCCATCTTTCCTCCAGAACAGCTCAGCTCTGTCTGGGTAGAAACCTGTAGCGTAGCAGCTGACTGGAGAGGAGGGAGACGTCTGGAGCAGAGACACTGAGGGAGCAACTGAGGGAAATAATGGAAAAAAGCAATAGAGCAACTCTCTTCTCAGTTTCATCTGTTTTTGTAAAAAATGTTGTCTTGGTTACTAGTTTGTGGACTAACCACCCTGCAAATTATAAAAACCAAAATCCTAAAGTACAAAAACCTCAATATTTTGCCCCAAACAGAGAGACCTACTGTGTAGTGTAGCTTTAGACGTTGACTACTTGCTCTCACTGAGTGTTTATCCCAAAGCTGAGGATGATCATTTATGCTCATTCTCACACCTACTGGTAATTAACCTTCAGTCTACATATCCAGTCCCACCTCCCAGAGAAGCCCCCGTCCCCAGGCTGACTACAGAGTATTTGACATTTTGGGGACCAGACCCTTGTGTTATTTAATTTCACCTTTTCTCTGCAACCAGTTCTTCCCATAGAGCAAATACAGCTTCAACCACCGAGGGCAAATGTTCTTTACAAAGTCATCAACGAAGAGCAACATTGCTTTGTCTGAATCCCAGTTGTGTTTGTAGGCATCAGACAGCTTCGTATACAGCCATGACGTGTTGTTTGGGTCCAAGGTCACGAAATCTTCTCCATCATCAGCACAGTGATAAAACCCAGTGATCTCATCAGTCTCGTCATCAAATTCACAACCAGATGTTTCCTGTAAAACGTGAACACCTGAAACACACAGGCTTGAGTGAAACAGAGTGAGATGTAAGAACCAAAATGAGAATTGTACTTTTGCAAGGTTACATTAGTTCAAGATTAACATTAAAACTAAGACGTGTTGTTTTTACAATCGACTGTACAACTTAAAACACATTTACCATCATTTATGGTGAAATGCTCGTCTTTCCTGAGACGCTTAGTATTTACAAACAGCACATTACTATTAATACATCCGTTATATTTGATCAAAGTCATGGAAAAATGTCACATAACATTAAATACACGCGTACCTTCAGTTTGGATTAAAAGCTGTTGAATATTTCTAACACCTTCTTTGCTCTCCTGATAAATTTCAAAGCAGGTCTGATTGTGCCACTTCACGTGCTCAGGATCATCTTCATTTACTTTCTCCATCCAGTCCAACTTAAATTGTGTTTTCCTGCTGTTGCTGTCGCAGAGACCCACGTTCACTCCATCAAGCTTTGAAACAGCCACAAACTCTGGGACACGTTGCTGCCCGGACGACGTGGTGAAGCGATAAACAAGGGAGTGTTTCACTGCCGAACATAAACAGTTTAACAGTTTAGGTTGGTCAAAAATAACAATTAGAACATTTTAAGTAACGTTAAAACACGTTTAAAGGCATTGAAAGAGTTTTTACCTGAAAATGCTACAGGAAGCAAAAGTAGAAGTAAAACCAAGTTCATGGCTCCGCAAAATCTACTCGGGCCTGGTTTACAAGTTAGTGAGAAGGAAGCGAAAGCAGCGACGTTAGAAATGATGAATATTTAACAAACCAAACTAGAAAAATGTTCAGAGAACTTAGCTCCGCGTCGAGCTGTCAAGTCAAACGTATAACGGGACGAAGCGTAGACGCCTGATGTCACGTGACCGCTCGGACGACGCCTCGTTACGTCACACGTTGACCAGCAGGTGTCGCCAAACCAGCGCGAATCCAATGCGTCCACACAGTGAATCGTTCTGGTCTCCGTTGCTTCTTCTTGAGTCGGTGCTTCAGAAAGCTTCTGTCTGTTCATCCCTGGTGACGTCATGTCTTCACCCTGTGAGAGCAGAACAAGCCAGAGCAGGACCTGAAGCCACAGAACAGAGTCTAGTGTTAACCAGTGAAAAGAAATGATTTAAAGGTTACATTTATACACATTTATCCTCTCGCCTGTTTATTAAAGGCACCAAACCACAGCATCTGAACATCAAAGCGTTTATGTAAAGCTAAATGATGTGATATAGTTTAGATTTTTACCATCTGTTACAATATAACTGAGTCTCTGATCAGAATCACATGGATCCGATAAGTCTGCTGTAAACTCTGGCTACGCAGACATTCACAAAAAATCCTGAAGCAGAAACAACATGAAGCACAAAAACAACATCAATTCAATTCAACTCAACTTTATTCATATAGCGCCAATTCATAACATCAGTTATCTCAAGGCACTTTACAAGTGAGGTTTAAGACCTGACACAACTAAACCCAACAAATCCCACATAGAGCAGCTTTTAATTGTAGCCAATCAATAAATTGTACATTTAAATAGCAACAGTGAAGGAAAAACTCCCTCTATAGAGGAAGAAACCTCCAGCAGACCTAGGCTCAGTGTGGGAGAAGGGATAGAGAAGAGAGAAAAGAACAACAACAAAACAAGCAGCAACAGACACAGGCAGGATGGTTGGACCAGCAACTGAACACTGGAGACACACGGCTCTGAGTCTGATGATACCTGTAGATGAGAATAGAGAGAGACAGAAGGGGAGAAACACAACTAGGAGAGAAAAGAGACAACGTTAGTCACATGTGGAAATGGAGGCATGTTAGCGGATGGAATAGATAGAAAACCAGAGGAGCTCAGTGAATGAAGGAGGTTCCAGCATCTAAGTCTATAGCAGCTTAACTAAGAGATGGTTCAGAGAAACCAGAACCATCTCTAACTATACGCTTTGTCAAAAAGAAAGGTTTTAAGCCTAGTTTTAAAACTAGAGAGGGTGTCTGCTTCTCGAACCTGGACTGGAAGCTGGTTCCATAGGAGAGGAGCTTGGTACCTAAAGGCTCTGCCTCCCGTTCTACATTTAGAAACTCTAGGAACCACAAGTAGACCAGCGCTCTGAGAACGAAGCGTTCTGTTGGGAGCATAAGGAGCGATGAGGTCTTTAAGATAAGATGGAGCTTTATTATGAAGAGCTTTGTATGTGAGGAGAAGAATTTTGAATTCTATCCTAGATTTGACAGGGAGCCAATGCAGAGAAGCTAATGTTGGAGAAATGTGATCTCTCTTCCTAAGTCCAGTCAGAACTCTGGCTGCAGCATTTTGAATGAACTGGAGGATTTTCAAAGAGTTATTGGGACAACCTATGAGTAGCGAGTTACAGTAGTCTAGCCTAGAGGTAACAAATGCATGGATTAATTTTTCAGCATCACTCTGTGAGAGGATGCTCCTAATTTTAGCAACATTCCTCAGGTGGAAGTAGGCAGTTCTAGAGATTTCTTTAATATATGGTGTAAAGGACAGATCTTGGTCAACAATGACACCAAGGTTCCTACAGTAGAACTTGAAGCTAACGTTATGTCATCCAGAGAAACAATCTGATTCAATAATGAGTCTCTGTGGTTTTAGCACCAATTATAATAACCTCAGTTTTATCTGAATTCAGTTGTAGAAAGTTATGGGACATCCAGGATTTGATATCATTTAAAGTTTGACTAATTGGTTTGTTTCCTCTGGTTTCATGGACAAATATAACTGAGTATATATAACATCAGTTTGAGCTGTGTTGGAATTGTTGGAGGTTTCTCATATTTCAGTTTGTCCGTAGTGAGTGAGCAGCTTGTTTCACCTCTGGGATGTAGAACCAAGCCTCAACACGAGTATGATACACAGGACACGTATCAACCAGCTTCACACGGACGACTACGTTTAGTCTGACGCAGGGAAAAGCAAGTTGGAACAAACGTTTGCAGCTGAGACCTTAACAGGACACTTTTGGAAGTGAAATCAGGTTTCAAGTAGCAGCCTGACGCCTTCATTCATTACGCTGACCTGCTATTTAACACGGAACGTGGTGAAACTTGGACTCAACAGCAGGAACAGAGCACTGATCCACACATGCTGCTGCTCTGAACCAACACAATCTACGCCGTCATGGAGCCAAACGGGGCTTTGGCACCTGGGGAGGTTTCAGCAGAAGCAGAGGTGAAAACGATAGAGAGACAATGAGAAGAACATGATTGAGGCAGCGAGGGAGAGATCGACTCTGACTCAGGCCTGAAACGTTTGATCCAGGAGAAACTGGAGAAAAGATCATTTAGATCAAACCACACACGTAAAGTATTGAGTGTTTACAGGACAGAGAAGAATAAACCACAGAACACACACCTGACACGTTCATCACACATTTAATCAGTTACAGAAATAAGAAAATATACGAAACACACGAACGACGACCTCAAAGGTTTGGTCACAGTTTGAGAAACGTACCATTTAATTAGTGAGTGAGTGAAAACAGTCACTTCCAACAAGGTACAGAATTAACAACAACAACAATACTGAGGATTCAATCAGAGCATTTATGAGAAAAGTTCGTGTCAGAGCACGTTTCATGTTAAAATACTTTCATTTCCTTCTGTAGCTTGATTCTCTCAAACTCTCAGCTTTTACCAGCGTGTAGTGATTTTTGTTTACAGCTGTAACATGACGCAGTTAAAGCGACGTCACAAAGCTCATCAGCGGCTCCTGAATGTTCAGGTCTGACTGAGGACGTCGCTGCCAAACAGTCAATCCAGGCCTTTAGCTTCAGCTCCTGTTACCTAGACAACGAGCTGATCACAGTCTGTGGCCGATTACTGCAAAGAATGAACAAACACCACGTCACCATCATCTTCTGATCACTGACACAATAGTCACATATTACAGCACATGGAACTTTCAGTCTTTACTGTGTTTATGCTTCAGGATTCAGCCTCTCAGCAAGTTCAGAACGTTGGTCAGGAGCTGGAATAACAGAAACCAACCATTCATAGCATCGCATACACAGCATTCATCCAACTTAACCATAGTAAAGTTAAGGTCAGATCAGAGGCAGCAGGTGAAGGATCGTCTACTTACGAGGTGGAGAGAGTTCGGCTGAAAGAACAACAAGAGAAGAGCAAAGTGATCGTCTCGGTTCATACGCTGAACGCTTTGACTTTTCCTGGATGGATCGTTCAGACCTCTGTGAGTCTCTCACCTTTCTTCTTTTTGTAAATGATGAATCCAACAGCAGCGACGACGACGACGCACAGAACAACCAGGACGACGGTGATGAGGACGCTCACGTGTCTGGAGATCTCTGATCAGCAACAAACATCCAAACACAGTCTGTTTGTGCAGGTATTTAAATGAGCATCGTTCACGTCTGAAGGTGCGAACGACTCCTGCTGCTGCTGTTTGTTACCGACGGAGTAACAGAGGTGCAACATTCAAAGAGATGAGATTAGATCACGAAGAACAGAAACGTCAGCACATCCATCACAATCTGATCAACGTCTGCAGTAGAGGAAGTTCCTTCAGGAACGTTTCTCACCCTCAACGTTTCTAATACCTGGTCTCCAGTTGGTCCTGATCACAGCTTTGTCCAGTTTGGTGGTGATGTCGTCCTTCACTCCAGAGAGTTGAAACACACAGTCGTAGCTGCTCCAGTCTTCAGCTCTGACTGATGACAGGTCCAGATCTACCTTCATCTGGAAGGTTCCATCGTGGTTGGGGAGGATCTCTCCTTGGTCCACGTCCTCATGGATCTGTTCTCCATCTTTCCTCCAGAACAGCTCAGCTCTGTCTGGGTAGAAACCTGTAGCGTAGCAGCTGACTGGAGAGGAGGGAGACGTCTGGAGCAGAGACACTGAGGGAGGATCTGAGGGAAAGAAAAACAGAACAACACAACACAAATACCAATATTAAGGACGACCTGTTGCATTGTTTTTTTTTTGCAAATCGGGTGCTGGTCACCGATGCGGGCAGAGGTGGTGGACCCAAATGCAGACTCAGACGAGACTTGACTATAGTAATTTTATTAAACATAACTCTTTGGCACACATTGCACATCACATGACTGACTTGACCTTGGCTTGACGTGATTTGACTCAGACTACAACACTGTGCCGCCCCACATTATTATTAATTTCAGTATTTTTTAATCTGAGGCACTGGCATAAAAATACCTGTGTTTGAATATATCATGTCATGGGACTGTACCTGTTATTGGCAGGGTTCCATTCGCATAGGATACATACTTCTTCAGATAATGAGTGCTGTCCAAATGCCCTTTCCTCCAAAGCAGTTTCATAACAGTGTTTTGATCCCATTCATGTTTGGTGATGTTAGCCCGTTCTTTCATAGCAACCCATGTCACTGAATTCATATCGAATGTCATGAAGTCTTCACCATTATAGCCATACTGAATAAAACCATTTATTTCTCCTGTGTTGTCATCCCATTCAATGCCATTCATCCTCTGAAAAACATGGACCACTGAAAGAGAAGAGCAAATCACAATTAAAAGGTAAAAGTTCAGTTTCCAGTACAGGTTATGTACTGTTCCATGTTTTGAATGCAGTAAGAAAATGTAGGCTGTGGAAAAAGTATCTGGAAAAGTCTTGAATACGATAGTTTGTAACTCAACCTCTTGAGAGACCATGGGCACAAACTCAAGTGTCTTGAGGTCAGTTCTGAACATTGTACACTTGCAAAGCAGCCACCTCTTTGGTTGAGGTTGGTTGCATCTATATGTATACTATATACTGTATATGTACTATCTATCTATCTATCTATATATATAGATATATATAGATAGCTATAGATAATGGCTAGACTGAACACAAGGCAACCCCGAAGCCGTCTGCAGATACCTAGATACCTAGAAGTACCTCCGGAAAGTCTCCTAGAAAATGTGAATGCAGCACTAAGAACGATACCTACAAAGAGCATCACTGAAACCAATAAGCTGATATACAATTCAGCAACCATGATCCTTGAGATGCTGGGATATAAGTCACAGGGCAATCAGACAGAGCAAGTCCCACCGTGGAAGAGAAGGTTAGAGGCCAAAATCAAGGCAACACGGAGAGAAGTGAGCCAACTGTCAGAGCTCCAGAAAGGTGCAATGAAAAAGCAAGTGCCCAAGAGGTACAGACAGATGCCAATACCTGAAGCATTGGAGACTGCCAAACAAAGGCTCCAAGCCTTGGCCAGCCGCCTCAAGAGATACACAAGGGAAATTGAAGCCAGGAGAATAAAACGGCTGTTCTCAACACGACAAGAGTGTACTCTCAGTGGCAGGGTAATAACACCAGAGCAGACCCACCAAGGCTGGAGACTGAACAATACTGGAAAGGCATATGGGAGAAGGAAGCATCACACAACAGCAATGCACAGTGGCTAGCAGACCTAAGGGCAGACCACAGCAACCTCCCAGAACAGGCTCCAGTTACCATCACATCCAGACATCCAAGAAAGAGTCTCAGGTATGGCAAACTGGACAGCACCAGGGCCTGACATGATACATGGGTACTGGCTTAAGAAGCTCACTGCACTCCATGAACGCCTGGCAGCACAAAGGAACCAGCTGCTAAGAAATGGGACCCACCCTGAATGGATGACTGAAGGGCGGACAGTCATGATCCTGAAAGACCCCCAGAAGGGAACAGTCCCATCCAACTACAGGCCAATAACCTGCCTCTCCACAACATGGAAGCTCCTGTCCGGCATCATAGCGGCTAAGATAAGTGGGCATATGGATCAGTACATGAGCACAGCACAGAAGGGCATTGGTAAAGATACCAGAGGAGCCAAACACCAGCTACTGGTTGATAGAACAGTCGCTCGAGACTGCAAAGCCCGACAGACCAACCTGTGCACTGCCTGGATTGATTACAAGAAAGCCTACGACTCAATGCCACACACGTGGATCAGTGAATGCTTGGAGATGTATAACATCAACAGGACTCTAAGAGCGTTCGTTGCAAACTCGATGAGGTATTTGAAAACCACCCTTGAGGCCAACGGGAAGCCAATTGCACAAGTGTCCATCAAATGTGGCATATACCAAGGAGATGCTCTGTCCCCACTGCTGTTCTGCATAGGTCTGAATCCCCTCAGCCAAATAATCAACAAGACTGGCTACGGATACCAACTCAGAAATGGGGCCACCATCAGTCACCTCCTCTACATGGATGACATCAAGCTGTACGCCAAGAGCGAGAGAGACATTGACCCACTGATCCACACAACCAGGATCTACAGCAATGACATCGGAATGTCATTCGGACTAGAGAAGTGTGGCCGGATGGTGACCAAGAGAGGGAAGGTAGGCCATACAGAAGGGGTCTCACTCCCCGAGGGCACAATAACAGACATTGAGAACAGCTACAAGTACCTTGGTATCCCACAGGCAAATGGCAACCTCGAAGAGGCCACAAGAAACACAGCAACAAACAAATACCTGCAACGAGTAAGGCAAGTCCTAAGGAGTCAGCTCAATGGTAGAAACAAGGTCCGGGCAATTAACAGCTATGCCTTGCCAGTCATCCGATACCCCGCAGGAATAATAAGCTGGCCAAAGAAAGAGATACAGACCACAGATGTGAAAACTCGAAAGCTCCTCACCATGAATGGAGGGTTCCACCCGAAATCCAGCACCCTGAGACTATACACTAAGCGCCATGAAGGAGGCAGAGGACTAGTAAGTGTCCAAAGTACAATACAGGATGAAACCTCCAAGATCCATGAATACATTCGGAGGATGGCTCCAATGGATAAAGTGCTCAGTGAGTGTCTCAGGCAGCGAAAAGGGGAGGCAGAGGTGCTGGAGGTGCCATCATGGGAGGACAGGCCCCTACATGGGATGTACCACCGCCAGATAACTGAAGTGGCTGATATCAAGAAATCCTACCAATGGCTAGAAAGGGCTGGACTGAAAGACAGCACAGAGGCACTAATCATGGCTGCACAGGAACAAGCCTTGAGCACCAGAGCAATAGAGGCCCAGATATACCACACCCGACAAGACCCCAGGTGCAGGCTGTGCAAAGAGGCCTCTGAGACAATCCAGCACATAACTGCAGGGTGTAAGATGCTGGCAGGAAAGGCATACATGGAGCGTCATAACCAAGTGGCTGGTATAGTGTACAGGAACATCTGTGCAGAGTACGGACTGGAAGTACCGAGGTCTAGGTGGGAAACACCCCCTAAGGTGGTAGAGAACGACCGAGCCAAGATCCTGTGGGACTTCCAGATACAGACAGATAAAATGGTAATGGCGAACCAACCGGACATTGTAGTGGTGGACAAACAGCAGAGACGAGCCGTTGTGGTTGACATAGCAATACCTTGCGATGCTAACATCAGAAAGAAGGAACTTGAGAAATTAGAGAAATACCAGGGGCTCAAAGAAGAACTTGAGAAGGCCTGGAAAGTCAAGGCGAAAGTGGTGCCCATGGTCATCGGAGCACTCGGGGCAGTAACCCCCAAACTGGAGGAGTGGCTAGAACAGATCCCAGGAAAGACCTCAGACATCTCAGTCCAGAAAAGTGCAGGAACAGCTAAGATACTGCGCAGAACCCTCAAGCTCCCAGGCCTCTGGTAGAGGACCCGAGCTTGGATGGATGAGACCGGAGGGGGGCGAGGAGGGAGATTTTATATATATTTTATATATATATTTTTATATATAGATAGATAGATAGATAGATAGATAGATAGATAGATAGATAGATAGATAGATAGATAGATAGATAGATAGATAGATAGATAGATAGATCTCCTAGAAAAACGGTATCATACCTCCAGGATTTTGAAAGCGCAGTTTTAAAATCTCAAAATCATGCTGGTTTCCTAGACACTGACTAATGTACCACTTCAAGTGCTCAGGATCATCTTCTACTACTTTTTTCATCCAGTTTGTTCTTGGTTGTGGACGTTGGCTGTCGCTGTCACAATAACCCATCACAACATCATCAAGTGCTGCAGCAGCCAGAAACTCTGGGACGCCTGGGATCCCTGAGACAGTAGTGAGCTGAAACTTCAGGGAGTGTTTGACTGTGGAACAAAGACATTTTAATTAGTCACCTGAACATCCAACCAGTTTTCAGACCTTTAATCTAGAGGGACGTCTCCTACATTCCTGGCAAGAAGTGATTTCATGGTGCAACAACTAAAGAAGTCAGAGAAGATCCAGGGAAGTGTTACAGTAGAGCAGCTCAGTTCAAAGTTCACAGCTCAGTTCACATGGTCAAATGTGCGTATTTCACAAACCGACGTAAAAGGAAGAGATTTTATAGATTTAAACCACAACATGGAACCGTTGAAACCACAAAGGCTCAAACTACTGTTACTGAACAAAGGGCAAAGAAAAGCGATCTCACCTGAAAGTGATGTGTGAAAGAGGAGCAACAGCAGCAACGTCTTCATCCTGCGATGAAGCAGAGCTTGACATTTGTTCTGGTTCTGGGCTCGACATATAAAACCATTTAACTTCACAGGACAAGTTGGATTAAATGCTTATTTATTAATAAAGTTTTCTTGTTTCTTGAGATGACCTTCCTGTGATTTATGCACAGTGAAGTATTTTATTCTTAACTTCTGTCTTGACTTATGAGCAGCATAAAAACTAGACTCTTCTTAAACAGACTGGGTGGAGTTTCATGGTTATCAGCGTTGGTTTGGGTTACACGTCCAGTCGCTGTTATACATGCCAACAAGGAAATGAACTGGTTTATTAAAAACAAGGCTCGTAGCAGCAGCTCCACAGCTGGCCTATTAAGAGTCTAAACGTCATCAAAGTTTACTTTTATTTCTCCACATCCATATATTTCTGTGTTTATCATTTATTGCTTCAGTTTTTATGCTTCTGTGAATAAACTGGCCTCACTGTAATGGCGGCTACTGTAGAGAAGATGAACTCAGTTTATTAAAAACAACGATCATAAACCTCATCAAGCTTTATTTTTATTTTGCCACATCAATATATTTCTATAATTATGACTGACTTACTGTGACATTCACTGCTTTAGTTAGACGGTACAACACAGTAACATTGGTTTATAAACAATGAACAAACAGAGGGATAGAATATATTTAATTTGTTTACTTTTTGTGTGTAATGTCTCCAGCCACCAACAGCAAAATTACTTTTTAAGTTTGTTACATTAATATATTTCTGTTTATCATTTATTGCTCGTTGGTGAATAAACAGGCCTCACTGTAATGACGCACTATCCATTGTGTAAAAAAGTATTTGTCTCTTCATTATAACAAAAGCAAACTGCTGAAAATGGCAGAATTAAAATGTTTACTCACCTGTAAATGATCAGGGACCAACTTTGCTTCAAAATGAGCTATATAAAGTATCTATCCTAAATAAACTATCTCACCTACGAAGCTGCTTCAAAATGTAAAAACGAAAGTTAAAGTAACTTGTTAGTAGTGAGTAAACATTAACTTCTTCAGCTGACCAAAGGTCAGAGGAAATGATCTGAGACAGGCTGATGAATGCGTGAAGAAAATGTCCTTTACTAAAGGAACTAGGGCACATATGTTAAAATCTGTCACGTCTTGTTGCATGTAAATAATATAGTATGAAATAAAGCAGTGGCACCTTTAAACTATTACAGCTCTTCAGTTTCAACACAAGCACAAATTACTTCACTCATTAGTTTACAGTCATATTTTTGTCGACATGGAATTTGGCAAATAGGCCAATAAACAGACAATATTATTAAATTAAAGTGTGAAGGTTTATCATTAAAACAGAACAGAACTGTCACAAATAGTGCAGGATGATTGTCTGCTGGTCAGATTTAGTTATTCCGTTGTGCACTCAGAGATACTGACGTCCACAGAGGACGGTCGTGGACTGTGCAGTTTGTGTCGTGTGCGTGCATACAAGTGAGTATTACATTACTGTCATTAGTTTGTACCACAAATACACATATAGCTGCGCTGAACACATTTGTGGTGTAGTTCTAAGTATTAACGATACTTGCTAATGGTTCGCTAATAGCAGCAGGCTTACAGTTATGTAGCTTAGCTTTGTTCGTCGTTCTATTGTTTCCTCCATTCTGTGTGTATGTTTATTGTACACTTCTGCTTATGTAGACCTGTTTAGAGCCGTAATACTGTGGTAATGTTGTTTGTTCATCATGCATATGACATATTATCTCTGCAGTTTACACATGTATGTTACGTAGGTAGCCGTGTTTCTCTGTACAAAATCTATGCTGATTGTGCACGTGGCCCAAGCATGGCCAGACCTGGGTGTTATGATAATGAGTGTTCTGTGTTTCTTATTGTTCTAGAACCACACACACATATACAAGGCACAAGGTCAGTGAAGCATTAAACCTCCGGAACCACGATTGTCTCCATTTCATCTTTAACCGGATGCCCGTGGTGGTTCCCCTGTCGCGAACCTATCCATCTTATAGAGCAGCCCAACAATGATTATGAGCTTATTACCTCAGGAAACGCTGTTCACCATCTTCTCCTTCCATCACTGGCTCCTGTCAAAGCAGACTAACCGTCATCAACGCGACAGACCTGTAAAGTAGTGGCCGTCTTGCGCATTACAACATCTACGTACGTACTTGAATTCCTGGGAACACACTGGTTTAGCATGTTTTCCTTCACCAGAGGGTACACTACAAAATGCAAAACATAACCATTAAGCTTTACCTCCGGCTGAAACACATCTGCTGTTACTCAGCACTATCCTTCCTTCTCCATATGAATAACCCAGTGACGCAGGCTCTCAGAAGAAGCAACAACACCACAATGATGACAGCAGCAGGAAAGTCTGCAGACATTAATGGTGGTTTGTGTTCAGCTGTGACATTTACCTTCATTACTTCTGATCACAGCTTTGTCCAGTTTGGTGGTGACGTCGTCCTTCACTCCAGAGAGTTGAAACACACAGTCGTAGCTGCTCCAGTCTTCAGCTCTGACTGATGACAGGTCCAGATCTACCTTCATCTGGAAGGTTCCATCGTGGTTGGGGAGGATCTCTCCTTGGTCCACGTCCTCATGGATCTGTTCTCCATCTTTCCTCCAGAACAGCTCAGCTCTGTCTGGGTAGAAACCTGTAGCGTAGCAGCTGACTGGAGAGGAGGGAGACGTCTGGAGCAGAGACACTGAGGCTCTGCAAGACAAGAAGCAGGAGGACTTATGGAAAGAGAAACACACACACACGTATGTTTTTAAGGTCATGTGATGGTACCTGTCCTCTGAGAGCTTTTCCGAAACACCAAATACTTCTGTAACCACCGAGGACAATATCTGGTGATGAACAATTGGCTGAAGTGAATCGAGCTCTCATCACATCTTAGTTGAAGCCGTCAGACTTTCTGTAAACAGCCACGTCTTGGTCTTCAGGTCCAACGAAATGAAGTCGTCTCCATGGTAACCGTGTCGCTGGAACCCGTCGACCTCTCCGGACTCGTCATCTCCTGCAGAACACGAACACCTGAGAGAGAGGCTTCAGTCAACCAGCGGCAGGTCTGAGTTCAGATGTTCATCATCAGACGTCAGCAGTAAAACATCACCTCAGTCAGTCACTGAGCCATAAGGCAGAACTTCCACCAACTGGAGCGTTTTCCACGGTTTGTGAGCTCATGGCTGCTGCCAAACAGTCGTTCAGCGGTCGACACGTCAGATCATCTGCTTTTCTGACAGACACGTATTTAACGACCCTGTGATGGTGGAGGAGGAGTCACCGTAGTTGAGGGTTTGATACCTACTCACTACCCTCAACCCCTTTGTTCACATAACCAACCCATTCTCCACAGGTGAGAACTGAAACCAAACTGGAGGATAAATCTCTGGTCTCTACCAACTTCCCACAGACTGAAGCAGCTTCCTGGAAAGATGGTGAAACGTTTCTACGACATAGAAGAAGCCCGGTTGCCGTGACAACCTTCAGACAACACAGAGAAGTGAAACAGATGAGTCGCCTCCGTTTATTTCTGGACCTTAACAGACACGTTGTGTAACTGTTACAGTGGTTGACGAGGACTTTAACACTGGATGAGTTTCAAACTGTAGCAACGAGCTTTTCCAAACCAAGCAGCAAAGTCTTTACACAGATTACACTAATAATTATTTCTGTACATTGTGAGAATGAGCATCTGTTTAATGATGATTAAAAAGCTAAATACTTAGTTAATGACAGCTTTGCTGTATAAACTGTAAAGGAGTAAAACCGTCAACAGGGATTTTCAGATGTGACGAGACTTAAATCACTGGAATCAGGACATGAGCCGTTTGAACCATGTTTGACGATGCAACGTTTTTAACCAGATCACAAACAAAAAACCAAACCACCACATAAAATGAAATGAATTTAAAATCAAACACAATTCTATGAAGGTTTGAAAGCAGGTCAGGACGGTTTGATTGTGTACAGACGATGTTCTGACTAAATGTAAACACGTTGGTGTTTGGCTGTAAAGGCTCCTTAGCTTCTGCCACTGATCTTCAGCCTTTAATGTACAAGAAGAAAACACATGCGTTGATGATTGCGAGAGCATTTATGAGAAAAGTTCGTGTCAGAGCACGTTTCATGTTAAAATACTTTCATTTCCTTCTGTAGCTTGATTCTCTCAAACTCTCAGCTTTTACCAGCGTGTAGTGATTTTTGTTTACAGCTGTAACATGACGCAGTTAAAGCGACGTCACAAAGCTCATCAGCGGCTCCTGAACGTTCAGGTCTGACTGAGGACGTCGCTGCCAAACAGTCAATCCAGGCCTTTAGCTTCAGCTCCTGTTACCTAGACAACGAGCTGATCACAGTCTGTGGCCGATTACTGCAAAGAAGGAACAAACACCACGTCAGCATCATCTTCTGATCACTGATACAATAGTCACATATTACAGCACATGGAACTTTCAGTCTTTACTGTGTTTATGCTTCAGGATTCAGCCTCTCAGCAAGTTCAGAACGTTGGCCAGGAGCTGGAATAACAGAAACCAACCATTCGTAGCATCGCATACACAGCATTCATCCAACTTAACCATAGTAAAGTTAAGGTCAGATCAGAGGCAGCAGGTGAAGGATCGTCTACTTACGAGGTGGAGAGAGTTCGGCTGAAAGAACAACAAGAGAAGAGCAAAGTGATCGTCTTGGTTCATACGCTGAACGGTTTGACTTTTCCTGGATGGATCGTTCAGACTCGACCTCTGTGAGTCTCTCACCTTTCTTCCTTTTGTAAATGACGAATCCAACAGCAGCGACGACGCCGACGCACAGAACAACCAGGACGACGGTGATGAGGACGCTCACGTGTCTGGAGATCTCTGATCAGCAACAAACATCCAAACACAGTCTGTTTGTGCAGGTATTTAAATGAGCATCGTTCACGTCTGAAGGTGCGAACGACTCCTGCTGCTGCTGTTTGTTACTGACGGAGTAACAGAGGTGCAACATTCAAAGAGATGAGATTAGATCATGAAGAACAGAAACGTCAGCACATCCATCACAATCTGATCAACGTCTGCAATAGAGGAAGTTCCTTCAGGAACGTTTCTCACCCTCAACGTTTCTAATACCTGGTCTCCAGTTGGTCCTGATCACAGCTTTGTCCAGTTTGGTGGTGATGTCGTCCTTCACTCCAGAGAGTTGAAACACACAGTCGTAGCTGCTCCAGTCTTCAGCTCTGACTGATGACAGGTCCAGATCTACCTTCATCTGGAAGGTTCCATCGTGGTTGGGGAGGATCTCTCCTTGGTCCACGTCCTCATGGATCTGTTCTCCATCTTTCCTCCAGAACAGCTCAGCTCTGTCTGGGTAGAAACCTGTAGCGTAGCAGCTGACTGGAGAGGAGGGAGACGTCTGGAGCAGAGACACTGAGGGAAGGTCTGGAAATATGGGATTGATACGAGTTAAAGGTCATAGAAACATCAGTTTCATGGGAACCATCAGTCACTAAACAATGATAATCACAACAGTCGTCCATCAGGTCACGTGACCCTACCTGTTCTCAGGACAGAGTTATTCTTATAACCTAAATATGTCTTCAGCCACTGAGGGAAAATGTCAGTGATGCGGTTCACACGCCTCTGATTAGAAGCCTTGTCATCATCTGCTCTCTGCTTGATGGCGTCAGTGTCTGGTTTCAGAGTGATCCACGTCTTTGTCCTCAGGTCAAACTCTATCAAGTCTTCTCCATCATAACCCAACTTCATAAAACCACTGGTCTCTCCAGTCTGTTCGTCCCATTCGCAGCCTTGTATCATCTGTAAAGTGTGGACACCTGAGAGACAGAGACACCGTTTACTTTCCTGTAGCAGCAAACTGCGCTTTGTGAAGGTTGTCAGACACAAACTAAAGGCTTTAAGTTTCCAGGCAGGCGTATAGGACATAAAGTCACGTAGGCAACAGTGGCTGTTAAATGTGATACAGAGACTAAGACACAGGAGAGAACCACTGGTCAAGTTGCATCATTTCATCTTTTTACTAAACGTTCACTGATGCTATGAAAACAATCATAAGTGATTAAAGTTCACTGTCTCCACAGCAGAGAGTTTAACTACGCAGCTCAACCTCCTACCTCCAGTCTGGTTGAAGAAATTCATGATGTTATGAAGCAAGGTTCTGAGCAGTCTGGGCAGAACCTCATGACACTGTTCAGTCATGTAGTTGTGCAGCTTGTATTCAACAATCACTTGTTTCCACGTGTTTTCACTGACTTCCAGGTGTTTGTCGCTGTAGCAGTACATCACCTGAAGGTCGTCAACCACCGTGACAACAATCAGCTCTGGAAAGTTTGTGATGCCGGTAGTTAAAGTGAATAAAACCTTCAGGGAGTGTTTCACTGTGAAAAACAAGGTTCAGTTCAGAAACACATCACGACAGGGAGATAAAAACAAGACGACTCTGTGGGAAACAACAGAGAAAGATGGAGACTCAACATGTGACTTTACCTGATGAAACACAACAGAAGAGAAGCAGCAGAAACCACCGTTTGATCATGTTCTAATGTTCTGCTGGTGAGAGACGAGTTGGTTCAGTTACAGCTGAACTTGAGCTGAACTTCATAAAGTGGAGGTGACGCGTTTTCTCCTGCACAACCTCTTAAACCAGGATTGTCAGCCTGGTTTCGGTTTGCTACCAACAGAGCTGCTCAACATACGCGTCTGATAGAAGGAGCCTCTTCTGTCAACGTTGGAAGCTGAGGGAACAAACGTCAAATGACATGAGTGTCACCAGTGAAGCCGACTAGAGGCTGAGAGGAGGGAGGTGGCTTCTGTGAGGCTTTCAGGGACAGTCAGACATTACACAGCTTCAGTTTCTCCGTCATAAACACAGCTGAGATTAGTGGAGCTGCATCCACGCGCTTCAAAATAAAACCTCTTTCTGAGGCTCAGCTGTTCAGTCTGGTTCAGTCCAAACAGCCTCAGCCGCTGCTCGTGTCCAACGCTTCAGATGCATTTTTTAATCTTTCAGCCAAAGTTAACGCGATGACTGTGAATAAACAGACTTTACTGTAATGATGCACAAAACATCTATAAACTAAAGTTTTCTTCTCTCCGCTATAATAAAAACAAGCTGAAAATTACACAATTAAAACATTTACTCACCTGTAAATGATCCGGGACCAACTTTGCTTCACGGTAACTTTCTTAAACTGTCAAAGAAGCAACTTCTTTGCTTTTTGTTTATTATCGTGCAGATGTGACTAAAAGACAAAACAGGTTTGTGACAGAGCACAACTTGAAATGACTCCTCAGCTGCTCAGGGAGTCTGACGTAAAGGGAGGAACGTAGGTTGTTCAGCTAGAAATGAGTCCAGCGTCAGGTCAGTGACCCTGGAAATGTGTTAAGGAATTAGATTAAAATCATATTTCAGTTGTGTGGTCAGTGATGTGTTGGTGTGAATATTAATGTAAGTATTAATTACTGTTCTGACAGACTCTGAGGACAATCCAACCACTGATGCTGATTATTCCTGAGCCTCATGTAACAGACGCGTGTAGAACAAACCAGTAGGATCATTGTTACATAACTGACAGTTTTCATGATGTTGACCAGGGCTTGGATGTTGGCAGCGTCTACTGTGGTTTGACCACATATGTGACCACACACTGATAGTTTAAATCCCTGCTAATGTGTGTATGTCTGGTTTAATAATAAAAGACAAATTCAATTTATGAGAAAAATAAACACAAGCAGAACAAACCACCATCATGGAGGATCATTCATTTTATTTATATAGCAGAAAGGTTTCAGGTTAAATACACTAACATGGAACAAACTCAATACGTCCTCACATATTAGTACGATTATTATTATTATTAGCAGTAATAGCATCAATATTATTAGTAATAAATACACACATCTATCTATAACATACACTGAACTACACAAAATACTGAGGACAGACGTAGAACTGCTGCATCATCACCTGCTTCTATTTAAACCTTTTGTGTCAGTCCAGCAAAATGTTGCTTAGTTGACTCCTCCTCAAATCTTCACATTGCTGTTACGTTAAATGTGTTAAATGACAAGTAGAGGTTATGAAAAACACCAGATCTATTAGAGATGAATTAGGATCACAGTACTGACCTTTAGCTGGAATCTGAAAAACAGGTGAAACTAAATTATGACCTGAAAATATTTGTCTGTGCTCCACGAACAGAAAGTGAAGTAGGTCCTCACCACTGGACGTCCTCCTCCTCCTCCTCCTCCTCCTCCTCCCGATGACGAAGGTGGTGACACCGGCTGCCAGGAGCAGCAGTGCTGCAAGTCCTCCTGCCACAGGACCAACAGGAAACACGGAGGGAGGAGCTGCACAAACACCAAACACTAGAACATCTCAACACCTGGGCACAATACAAAGAACAACACCACCACCTAGTGGTGGGAGAACAGAACGCAGGCTGGTCTCAGTCTCACCCCAGTTGGTTCTGATCACAGCTTTGTCCACGACAGGAACCTTCCTGGGTGTGACAGCAAAGTTAAGGCCTTTAGCCAGAAGGTCTCTCTCAGACTCACTGGTCTTTGGAGTCTTCTGCTGTGAACCCATCTTCCTCCAGGTGGGTTCTCCTGCTGTAGCAGGTTGAACTTCTTGGCTTGTCTGTTTGCCTTTGTCGTGTTGGGATAGCTGAGCTTTCTGTGTAAATTCTGTGACTGCGTCGTATAAAGGTGTGTGTAGGGCTCTCAGTCATTTCTGCTTGAGCTTCTCTATGTTCTCTTCCCCTTTGTTCACATAACGAAGCCGTTCTTCACAGGTGAGACGTGAAACCAAACTGGAATTAATCTGTGGTTTCTACCAACGTCCCACAGACTGAAGCAGCTTCCTGGACAGATGGTGAAACGCTTCTATGAAATAGAAGAAGCCCAGTTGTCAGGACTAGACCTTCAGACAACTTCACCTGGATGAATGAGAATCTCCACAGACTATTCAAGGATGGTTTCAGGTTTGATTCACAATGGAAGCAACAAAACAAGCAGCTCTGATAAAACCAGTTTATTACAAGATGAGCTGTTACAAACATTCAGCTGCTTTGGTCTTCTGCTACAGATACGCGCTGCACTAAACTAACTAGAGTACCAGGGGTAGGAAACGCCTGAGCCCCTGGTACTGTCCCTAAATCGCCACTAGAAGACGCCAAACTAACACAAGGGGAGAGCTCAACCTCTGGAGTCTAGTGATGGGCGATACCACGAAATTTGGTATCGATTCGATACCAAGTAACTACAGGGCCAGTATCGACGATAGGCAAATCATCATTGTACAGTGTTGATTAATATCTTTATGGCAACATGAATAATGCTCATGAACAGAAATACTTGCTTAAATGCTAATAATAAAATTATAATAAATTAGATCAATAAGTAAATTAAATTCAAATATGAAAAAATATCAATTTTAAATTATAATAAATAAAATTTAAATTAATACAAAATACTATTTCTTAAACTGAAAAATCATAGTGCTCAATTACAACAAAACAGTAAATATTTAACAGTAAAACATCGCCGGGATGTTTCTGCAGCTGGTGAGTGTGTGAGCACAGGTTCATGTTCCGGCAGCTTCGGTGCATAATTCTGCGGCTTTTAAAGCCGCTTCTAACCGCGGATATTGTGTATGTCCACGTATAGAAACGTCTCTGCCGCTCAGCTGGTCTGCGTATGTGCAGGTTCCAGCTGCTCTACGGTGCGGATTCTTTTTCACAGCTGCCTACGTGGGATGTTGTCAGTGTGATCAACCCAAACTACCTCAACGATCGAGGTATTGAGCAAACCTGACTTAGCTCATTGCATATTTGGGGAAGTAAAATAATGGTTCATTTCATTTTTTATATCTTTTAACACATTAAGTTAAAAACTAAAAAACTATCAGAAGTGAAAATTAATTTTCGTTTTTATTAGGAGTAGCATCGAGCGATACTTAAGAAAGTATCGGCCAGCGGGTATCGAAGTATCTGTTCCAGAGAGTCGATATTCACATCCCTACTGGAGCCTATTTCCCCACTCACAAGACTCGAACTTCCAGCAGGGCGGCTCAACCTGGAGCCTCTGCCCACACTACGAACAAACACAGAAAGAACCCAAGTGCACGACCCACAGACACAGAAGAATGATAGACTAATACTTTATTTAACAAAACCAGAGGACAAAGTAACATAATACTAATAAACCAAACCCCTAAGCTACAACAAAACAGTGTCAGATTCTCACACTAACAGAAAACGAAATCTAACAAGGACAAAGTGACTACAATTAACACCAGACATAGAACAGTAAGAAACTGAACAGGACATTACAAACTTTAACACAAACAAGACTCAAGAACAAAGTACCAACACTGACTATAAACAAAACCCGAAACTAGAAAACTTAACGTTGAACTAGGCAAACATTTACTACTGATAACAGAGAACCAAAGTTACAAAACGAGACAGAACACAATATCACTACAACCCCCATGTAACCAAACACTAAGAGACACTGATACTATATAATACTACTAACAACACTTAAGTACCAAAAAAGTAACAGAACACACTACTATAGACACTAGGTAACACTCACTCTGGAACTCAGGTAACAGGAATAATTAAATGTGGTAACACTAATGACGAGCCAGCCACGAGAACGAAAAACTGAGGAACTTAAATACACACTACACAGGAACTGACAAACAGCTGAAAACAATAATGCACCAGGACAGGAAGCGGACGAACAGAAAACCAACAAAGAAGAATCGGTGGACACGAGCGCCCTCCGGAGGTCGGAGGCCGAATCCTAACATCTTCAGGTCGTTTATCACATTGTTGCCTTACATGCTTCACTCTCGGTGGACAGAATTTCATAATATCAAAAAGTGAAAAAGAAACGTCAGCCTCAGTTCTGATCGGTTCCGGTGGCTGATGAAGACTTTAAGACTGGAGCAGTTCTAAACTGGTTCTGTCATCAATCTTAGGACAATGTCAGCATATTTGCATCTTGTCGTCTATATTAACTCCTGGGTTTCCCATCACATTAAGATAAGATAAGATAAGACTTTATTTATCCCGCAGTGGGGAAATTCTGGTGACCCAGCAGCAGCAGAGAACAGTTAGAAAATAAGAAAATAAAAAAGTTGCAATAGTTACAAAAAAGAGTAAAATATGTTATACATTATATACAAACAAGAAAATGTACATATCTAAAACATAAACATAAAAGTGCATCACCCAGAACAACCGTCCTGTCTCCTGTGACGTTGGTGGTGGGCCTCCAACAGCATTCAGCCCTTTCTGTCGCCAAGAACACACTGAGATTGTTTGTCCCAGAATGCTCTGTTGGCGTGTCAATCACGAGAGGACCCATTAACGCCCACTCCTCTGTTGACCATAGTCATACAGACCGTATGCTAATACTGGCACAGTGCTACCCCCAAAATGGCTAAAAGAAGCCTTCACAGTATTGTTTTTCCTAATTGCTATTATCACTGTGAAGCAAATGTACGAGTCTGCCTACAGAGATGAGGTGGAGCAACTATCAACGTGGTCTACGACCAACAACCTTCTCCTCAACACCTCAAAAACAAAAGAACTCATAATAGACTTCAGGAGGGAACAGACAGACGTTCCACAACTACTCATCGACAGGGACTGTGTGGAGAGGATGACAGACGTCCGCTTCCTGGGAGTCCACATTGATGAGAGTCTGACCTGCAGCAAACACCTCTGAGCTGCTGAAAAAGGCCCAGCAGAGACTGTACTTCCTGAGGATACTCAGGAAGAGGAACTGGAGCGTTTTCCACAGTTTGTGAGCTCATGGCTGCTGCCAAACAGTCGTTCAGCGGTCGACACGTCAGATCATCTGTTTTTCTGACAGACACGTATTTAATAAAATGATGCAACTGATATAAAACCACTGAAGAAGTTTCAACCAGCAGAAATGTTTCCTCCTCAGTTCTGGGTTTTGTTCTATTGTTCAGAATCTACTGGTTCCTCTCGTGTCCACGTCTCTGTCACTTTAACACGTCGTCAGTTTCTGCAGAAAAGCTTTGAGACAACACAGACTATGCTCAGGAAGATCAAGACAACTTCACACGTCCCCCACACATGAGACACTTAACGACCCTGTGATGGTGGAGGAGGAGTCACCGTAGTTGAGGGTTTGATACCTACTCACTACCCTCAACCCCCTGTGTTCACATAACCAACCCATTCTCCACAGGTGGGAACTGAAACCTAACTGGAGGATAAATCTCTGGTCTCTACCAACTTCCCACAGACTGAAGCAGCTTCCTGGAAACATGGTGAAAAGTTTCTACGAAATAGAAGAAGCCCAGTTGCCGTGACAACCTTCAGACAACACAGAGAAGTGAAACAGATGAGTCGCCTCCGTTTATTTCTGGACCTTAACAGACACGTTGTGTAACTGTTACAGTGGTTGACGAGGACTTTAACACTGGACGAGTTTCAAACTGTAGCAACAAGCTTTTCCAAACCGAGCAGCAAAGTCTTTACACAGGTTACACTAATAATTATTTCTGTACATTGTGAGAATGAGCATCTGTTTAATGATGATTAAAAAGCTAAATACTTACTTAATGACAGCTTTGCTGTATAAACTGTAAAGGAGTAAAACCGTCAACAGGGATTTTCAGATCTGACGAGACTTAAATCACTGGAATCAGGAAATGAGCCGTTGATTCACAGCAACAATAACCAGAAATAAAAACTAAACAACAATAAAATAAAGAAGCAGCTTTAGCATCTTGTGAACATTCAAGCGTAGTAATACTGGTGGAAAAACACGTTTCCGTTAACGGACGACTCCACAACGTTAAGTGTAGAAAAGAACTGATGATGGAAACCAAACGACGATGCAACGTTTTTAACCAGACCACAAAGAAAAAACCAAACCACCACATGAAATGAAATGAATTTAAAACCAAACACATTTCTGTGAAGTGTGAAGTGTGAGTGCTCTCGCCCTTCCTGTTCACCCTGTACACAGCGGACTTCAGGTACAACTCCAGCAAATGCCACCTGCAGAAGTTCTCGGACGACACTGCGATTGTTGGATGTGTATCTGGGGGGAACGAGCTGGAGTATAGGGGGGTCATCACAGACTTTGTGGACTGGTGTGAGGAGAACCACCTGGTTCTGAACACCAGCAAAACGAAGGAGCTGGTGATTGACTTCCGGCGGAAACCAGCACCACCGACGCCGGTTTGCATAAGGGGTTCTGGGATCGAGATGGTGGACACTTACAAATATCTGGGTGTCCACCTCAACAACAACCTGGACTGGACTGACAACTCTGATGCCCTGTACAGGAGGGGCCAGAGTCGCCTCCACCTGCTGAGGCGACTGAGGTCCTTTGGGGTGTGCAGGGCTCTACTACGGACTGTTTACGACACGGTAGTGGCATCGGCAGGCCAACCCCTCCCACCCCCTGCACCAAACCCTGGAGGACCAACGCAGCTCACACAGCGGAGACTGCTGCACCCGAAGTGCAGGACTGAGCTACCGGACGTCCTTCATACCCACGGCTATAAGACTCCACAACACATCAACATGACTAAAGCATGTTTATAGTGTGATGTGTGCCGTGCGGTGAACATGTTGCATGTATGTTATTTTTTTATTTTGTTTTCTTTTTTTTTTTCATTTGGCACTTTGCACTTTTTATGTTTATGTTTTAGATATGTACATTTTCTTTTTTTGTATATAATGTGTAACATATTTTACTCTTTTTTTTGTAACTATTGCAACTTTTTTATTATTTTCTTATTTTCCAACTGTTCTTTGCTGCTGCTGGGTCACCAGAATTTCCCCACTGCGGGATAAATAAAGTATTATCTTATCTTATCTCTTAAGGTTTGAAAGCAGGTCAGGACGTGTTGAGATGTCTGACTGAGGATGTCACTGCCAAACAGTCAATCCAGGCCTTTAGCTTCACCTCTGGAATGTAGAACCAAGCATCAACACGAGTATGATACACAGGACACGTATCAACCAGCTTCACACGGACGACTACGTTTAGTCTGACGCAGGGAAAAGCAAGTTGGAACAAACGTTTGCAGCTGAGACCTTAACAGGACACTTTTAGAAGTGAAATCAGGTTTAAAGTAGCAGCCTGACGCCTTCATTCATTACGCTGACCTGCTATTTAACACGGAACGTGGTGAAACTTGGACTCAACAGCAGGAACAGAGCACTGATCCACACATGCTGCTGCTCTGAACCAACACAATCTACGCCGTCATGGAGCCAAACGGGGCTTTGGCACCTGGGGAGGTTTCAGCAGAAGCAGAGGTGAAAACGATAGAGAGACAATGAGAAGAACATGATTGAGGCAGCGAGGGAGAGATCGACTCTGACTCAGGCCTGAAACGTTTGATCCAGGAGAAACTGGAGAAAAGATCATTTAGATCAAACCACACACGTAAAGTATTGAGTGTTTACAGGACAGAGAAGAATAAACCACAGAACACACACACCTGACACGTTCATCACACATTTAATCAGTTACAGAAATATAAAATAAAAAATAGACTAAATACACGAGCAACGACCTCAAAGGTTTGATCAAAGTTTAAGAAACGTACCATTTAATTACTGAGTGAGTGAAAACAGTCACTTCCAACAAGGTATAGAATTAACAACAACAACAATATATAATATAATAGGATTCAATCAGAGCATTTATGAGAAAAGTTCGTGTCAGAGCACGTTTCATGTTAAAATACTTTCATTTCCTTCTGTAGCTTGATTCTCTCAAACTCTCAGCTTTTACCAGCGTGTAGTGATTTTTGTTTACAGCTGTAACATGACGCAGTTAAAGCGACGTCACAAAGCTCATCAGCGGCTCCTGAACGTTCAGGTCTGACTGAGGACGTCGCTGCCAAACAGTCAATCCAGGCCTTTAGCTTCAGCTCCTGTTACCTAGACAACGAGCTGATCACAGTCTGTGGCCGATTACTGCAAAGAAGGAACAAACACCACGTCACCATCATCTTCTGATCACTGACACAATAGTCACATATTACAGCACATGGAACTTTCAGTCTTTACTGTGTTTATGCTTCAGGATTCAGCCTCTCAGCAAGTTCAGAACGTTGGTCAGGAGCTGGAATAACAGAAACCAACCATTCATAGCATCGCATACACAGCATTCATCCAACTTAACCATAGTAAAGTTAAGGTCAGATCAGAGGCAGCAGGTGAAGGATCGTCTACTTACGAGGTGGAGAGAGTTCGGCTGAAAGAACAACAAGAGAAGAGCAAAGTGATCGTCTTGGTTCATACGCTGAACGGTTTGACTTTTCCTGGATGGATCGTTCAGACTCGACCTCTGTGAGTCTCTCACCTTTCTTCCTTTTGTAAATGACGAATCCAACAGCAGCGACGACGACGACGCACAGAACAACCAGGACGACGGTGATGAGGACGCTCACGTGTCTGGAGATCTCTGATCAGCAACAAACATCCAAACACAGTCTGTTTGTGCAGGTATTTAAATGAGCATCGTTCACGTCTGAAGGTGCGAACGACTCCTGCTGCTGCTGTTTGTTACTGACGGAGTAACAGAGGTGCAACATTCAAAGAGATGAGATTAGATCACGAAGAACAGAAACGTCAGCACATCCATCACAATCTGATCAACGTCTGCAGTAGAGGAAGTTCCTTCAGGAACGTTTCTCACCCTCAACGTTTCTAATACCTGTTCTCCAGTTGGTCCTGATCTCAGCTTTGTCCAGTTTGGTGGTGATGTCGTCCTTCACTCCAGAGAGTTGAAACACACAGTCGTAGCTGCTCCAGTCTTCAGCTCTGACTGATGACAGGTCCAGATCTACCTTCATCTGGAAGGTTCCATCGTGGTTGGGGAGGATCTCTCCTTGGTCCACGTCCTCATGGATCTGTTCTCCATCTTTCCTCCAGAACAGCTCAGCTCTGTCTGGGTAGAAACCTGTAGCGTAGCAGCTGACTGGAGAGGAGGGAGACGTCTGGAGCAGAGACACTGAGGGAAGGTCTGGAAATATGGGATTGTTACCAGTTAAAGGTCATAGAAACATCAGTTTCATGGGAACCATCAGTCACTAAACAATGATAATCACAACAGACGTCCATCAGGTCACGTGATCCTACCTGTTCTCAGGACAGAGTTATTCTTATAACCTAAATATGACTTCAGCCACTGAGGGTAAATGTCAGTGATGTAGATCACACTCTCCTGATTAAAAGTTTTGTCATCATCTGCTCTCTGCTTGATGGCCTCAGTGTTTGGTTTCAGACTGATCCACGACATTGTCCTCAGGTCAAACTCTATCAAGTCTTCTCCATCATAACCAGACTTCATAAAACCACTGGTCTCTCCAGTCTGTTCGTCCCATTCGCAGCCTTGTATCCCCTGTAAAGTGTGGACACCTGAGAGACAGAGACACCGTTTACTTTCCTGTAGGATCAGCAAACTGCGCTTTGTGATGGTTGTCAGACACAAACTAAAGGCTTTAAGTTTCCAGGCAGGCGTATAGGACATAAAGTCACGTAGGCAACAGTGGCTGTTAAATGTGACGCAGACAGTGAAAACAATCATAAGTGATTAAAGTTCACTGTCTCCACAGCAGAGAGTTTAACTACGCAGCTCAACCTCCTACCTCCAGTCTGGTTGAAGTGATCCATGATGTTATGAAGCCTGGTTCTTAACACTCTGGGCAGAATCTCAAGACACTGTACACTTATCCGGTTGTACAGCTTGTTTTCATCGATCAGTTGTTTCCACACATTGTCACTGACTTCCAGGCGTTTGTCGCTGTAGCAGTACATCACCTGAAGGTCGTCAACCATCCAGCCAGCGATCACCTCTGGAACGTTTGTGATGCCGGTAGTTGAAGTGATTAAAACCTTCAGGGAGTGTTTCACTGTGAAAAACAAGGTTCAGTTCAGAAACACATCACGACAGGGAGATAAAAACAAGACGACTCTGTGGGAAACAACAGAGAAAGATGGAGACTCAACATGTGACTTTACCTGATGAAACACAACAGAAGAGAAGCAGCAGAAACCACCGTTTGATCATGTTCTAATGTTCTGCTGGTGAGAGACGAGTCGGTTCAGTTACAGCTGAACTTGAGCTGAACTTCATAAAGTGGAGGTGACGCGTTTTCTCCTGCACAACCTCTTAAACCAGGATTGTCAGCCTGGTTTCGGTTTGCTACCAACAGAGCTGCTCAACATACGCGTCTGATAGAAGGAGCCTCTTCTGTCAACGTTGGAAGCTGAGGGAACAAACGTCAAATGACATGAGTGTCACCAGTGAAGCCGACTAGAGGCTGAGAGGAGGGAGGTGGCTTCTGTGAGGCTTTCAGGGACAGTCAGACATTACACAGCTTCAGTTTCTCCGTCATAAACACAGCTGAGATTAGTGGAGCTGCCTCCACGCGCTTCAAAATAAAACCTCTTTCTGAGGCTCAGCTGTTCAGTCTGGTTCAGTCCAAACAGCCTCAGCCGCTGCTCGTGTCCAACGCTTCAGATGCATTTTTTAATCTTTCAGCCAAAGTTAACGCGATGACTGTGAATAAACAGACTTTACTGTAATGACGCACAAACCATCTATAAACTAAAGTTTTCTTCTCTCCGCTATAATAAAAACAAGCTAAGCTGAAAATGACACAATTAAAACCTTTACTCACCTGGAAATGATCAGGGACCAACTTTACTTCAGGACAACAACCTTAAACTGCGCAGCGTCAATAAGACAAAACGAAAGTGAAAGTAAACTGGTTACGTAAAAACATTAACTGTTCCAGGTCAGAACCAAAGGACAGAGGAGGTGACGTGAGACAAGCTGATGCATGTGAGAAGGAAACGTCCTTTACTAGAGCAAATATGTTAAAATCCGTCATCATGTTGCATATAAATAAAATATTATGAAATAAAGCGCCTGCACCTTCAGGGTGAGAAGAGCATCCTGTGACAGTTCGACCCTCCAACCACTAGGTGGCGGTCTTGTTCCCCTGTTCTTCTTTGTTGGTTCCTGTTTGTCCGTTTCCCGCTTGGTCGTTATTGTTTTCACCTGTGGCTGATTTCCTGTCTAGTTTGTAATTAAGTTTCCACTTGTCCCTTCATGTAGGCTGGCTGGTTGTCGGTGTTACCATTTGTATATTAGAGTTCCTGTTGAGTGTTCCAGTGTAGTAACTGTTATTCGTTAACCTAATATTTGAACCTGAACATGAACAACCTGAAAAAACATGTTCAAATACAGAAATGAACATTACTCAGCCTCATGTGACTCCACCTGGTGGTGAACTGGGCTCATTGAGGCTCATGAGCTGTTGCTGCTGGTCAGTATCGCTCCACAACATAATTTATGAGGCGTCTACACAGACTGACCTCTGAGAAAACACAGGAGAGAGACATGAAACTGAGCAATGATCAGTTATTTAGCACTTTATTACTCGTGATGCAAGTCAGTCCATCAGAGATCTCACGCTAGTGAAAGTCAGCCAGTGGTTAACACTGAGCAGTTAAACGTAAGGACTTGTTTTAATAAATCCAGATGTGACACTTTTCATTACTGCAACGTTCAGCTGATCTCCAGCTGAAATATCTGCTCTGCTGCTTTGGAAAACAAGCCTCAGTGAGACTGTGGCTGGAACTTTGGGCCTTTTCACAGGATTTATGTGAAGTCTGTGTAACTTTCATCACACGGTTGATGCAAATCACAATAAAACCATTAAACCATAAAACCAAACCGCTGTCAGTCCCACTGATGTCCACACAACCTCCACCTTCCTCCTCCTCCTCCAGAGGAACCGTCCCCTGATGCCGACAGGAGCAGCAGCAACGCATCGCTGAGATGCGAGAACACTGTGAGTGTTTGAGTTGATGAACAGGCTTTTAAAGGGCGTCAGACTATGCGACGGCCGCTGAAGAACAGCTGCTGCCGGCGGACTAGGCCGCTTCCTGGTGGTTCAACGCATCTGCTTGTCCTCCAGGCTCCGCGTCTCAGTCTCCTGCCGCCTCCTCTCGTCCTCGTCGGGTTTCCCCTCCTCGTTAAGTTCTGTTTTAGTTCTGATGGTTCTTTGCTCGATGTTAACTGTCCTGTCTCTGTTTCAGGTCGTAGTGAAGTTCGACCACTGAGGCTCCTGCAACTTCTCTCTACTACTTTGTAACAGTTCAATAAACGTCTGCATCGAAGCTTTGGTTCCGACCCGTCTCTAGCTGGTTTGGTACTTTCTGTTCTGATAGTTTACTGTGAAAAGCCAGGTTCGGTTCATGAACGCATCACGGCAGTGAGATTAAAAAAAAAACGACTGTGGGATAACAGAGAAAGATGAAGACTCAACATGTGACTTTACCTGATGAAACACACAACACACAAATGACATGAGTGTCACCAGTGAAGCAGATTATTTCCTTCATATTTCTGTTCACATGAACCTGTATTTGAAAAAACATTTTCAAACACAGATATGATCAATAATCAGCCTCGTCTGGATCCACCTGGTGGTGAACTGAGGTCATTAAGTGCATTTGCTGCTGGTCAGTACCGAACAACATCACGTTCAACGTGAAACTGATTCTGTTGACTGGATGTTGAACAGAAAGCACATTAGACTAGAGCCTGATGAAACCTGTGGCCTATGACCTTAAAACCTGATGACATGACCTCACAACATACGATTAAACAAACATGGACACATCATCTCTGAGCCTCAACCAAACGAGAAATAACAGAGTCTGTAATGAAGGTGACCTTCATTCATCCGTTGCTCGATCAGCCGTCACTAAACCCAAACCGCTGTCAGTCACACTGATGTCCACACAACCTCCACCTTCCTCCTCCTCCATAGGAACCATCCCCTGACGCCGACAGTCAGCAGCAACAAACCCACAGCAGCTCCAACAACAGCAGCAACAGGAACCTCTGGGTGGTTGTGAAAATGTTTATATGAAATGTGTGACACCTGGTCTCAGACTCACCCCAGTTGGTTCTGATCGTCTGGAGCAGAGACACTGAGGCTCTGCAAGAAAAGAAGCAGGAGGACTTATGGAAAGAGAAACACACACACACGTATGTTTTTAAGCTCATGTGATGGTACCTGTCCTCTGAGAGCTTTTCCCAAACACCAAATACTTCTGTAACCACTGAGGACAATATTTGGTGATGAACAATTCGCTGAAGTGAATCGAGCTCTCATCACATCTTAGTTGAAGCCGTCAGACTTTCTGTAAACGGCCACGTCTTGGTCTTTAAGTCCAACTAAGTGACCTGAGAGAGAGGCTTCAGTCAACCAGCGGCAGGTCTGAGTTCAGATGTTCATCATCAGACGTCAGCAGTAAAACATCACCTCAGTCAGTCACTGAGCCATAAGGCAGAACTTCCACCAACTGGAGCGTTTTCCACGGTTTGTGAGCTCATGGCTGCTGCCAAACAGTCGTTCAGCGGTCGACACGTCAGATCATCTGTTTTTCTGACAGACACGTATTTAATAAAATGATGCAACTGATATAAAACCGCTGAAGAAGTTTCAACCAGCAGAAATGTTTCCTCCTCAGTTCTGGGTTTTGTTCTATTGTTCAGAATCTACTGGTTCCTCTCGTGTCCACGTCTCTGTCACTTTAACACGTCGTCAGTTTCTGTGGAAAAGGTTTGAGACAACACAGACTATGCTCAGGAAGATCAAGACAACTTCACACGTCCCCCACACAGGAGACACTTAATGACCCTGTGATGGTGGAGGAGGAGTCACCGTAGTTGAGGGTTTGATACCTACTCACTACCCTCAACCCCCTGTGTTCACATAACCAACCCATTCTCCACAGGTGGGAACTGAAACCTAACTGGAGGATAAATCTCTGGTTTCTACCAACTTCCCACAGACTGAAGCAGCTTCCTGGAAACATGGTGAAACGTTTCTACGAAATAGAAGAAGCCCAGTTGCCGTGACAACCTTCAGACAACACAGAAGTGAAACAGATGAGTCGCCTCCGTTTATTTCTGGACCTTAACAGACACGTTGTGTAACTGTTACAGTGGTTGACGAGGACTTTAACACTGGACGAGTTTCAAACTGTAGCAACAAGCTTTTCCAAACCGAGCAGCAAAGTCTTTACACAGATTACACTAATAATTATGTCTGTACATTGTGAGAATGAGCATCTGTTTAATGATGATTAAAAAGCTAAATACTTACTTAATGACAGCTTTGCTGTATAAACTGTAAAGGAGTAAAACCGTCAACAGGGATTTTCAGATCTGACGAGACTTAAATCACTGGAATCAGGACATGAGCCGTTGATTCACAGCAACAATAACCAGAAATAAAAACTAAACAACAATAAAATAAAGAAGCAGCTTTAGCATCTTGTGAACATTCAAGCGTAGTAATACTCACAAAAAACACGTTTCCGTTAACGCACAACTCCACAACGTTAAGTGTAGAAAAGAACTGATGATGGAAACCAAACGACGATGCAACGTTTTTAACCAGACCACAAAGAAAAAACCAAACCACCACATGAAATGAAATGAATTTAAAACCAAACACATTTCTATGAAGGTTTGAAAGCAGGTCAGGACGTGTTGAGATGTCTGACTAAGGATGTTGCTGCCAAACAGTCAATCCAGGCCTTTAGCTTCACCTCTGGGATGTAGAACCAAGCATCAACACGAGTACGATACACAGGACACGTATCAACCAGCTTCACACGGACGACTACGTTTAGTCTGATGCAGGGAAAAGCAAGTTGGAACAAACGTTTGCAGCTGAGACCTTAACAGGACACTTTTAGAAGTGAAATCAGGTTTAAAGTAGCAGCCTGACGCCTTCAGTCATTACGCTGACCTGCTATTTAACACGGAACGTGGTGAACCTTGGACTCAGCAGCAGGAACAGAGCACTGATCCACACATGCTGCTGCTCTGAACCAACACAATCTACGCCGTCATGGAGCCAAACGGGGCTTTGGCACCTGGGGAGGTTTCAGCAGAAGCAGAGGTGAAAACGATAGAGAGACAATGAGAAGAACATGATTGAGGCAGCGAGGGAGAGATCGACTCTGACTCAGGCCTGAAACGTTTGATCCAGGAGAAACTGGAGGAAAGATCATTTAGATCAAACCACACACGTAAAGTATTGAGTGTTTACAGGACAGAGAAGAATAAACCACAGAACACACACCTGACACGTTCATCACACATTTAATCAGTTACAGAAATATAAAATAAAAAATAGACTAAATACACGAGCAACGACCTCAAAGGTTTGATCAAAGTTTAAGAAACGTACCATTTAATTACTGAGTGAGTGAAAACAGTCACTTCCAACAAGGTATAGAATTAACAACAACAACAATATATAATATAATAGGATTCAATCAGAGCATTTATGAGAAAAGTTCGTGTCAGAGCACGTTTCATGTTAAAATACTTTCATTTCCTTCTGTAGCTTGATTCTCTCAAACTCTCAGCTTTTACCAGCGTGTAGTGATTTTTGTTTACAGCTGTAACATGACGCAGTTAAAGCGACGTCACAAAGCTCATCAGCGGCTCCTGAATGTTCAGGTCTGACTGAGGACGTCGCTGCCAAACAGTCAATCCAGGCCTTTAGCTTCAGCTCCTGTTACCTAGACAACGAGCTGATCACAGTCTGTGGCCGATTACTGCAAAGAATGAACAAACACCACGTCACCATCATCTTCTGATCACTGATACAATAGTCACATATTACAGCACATGGAACTTTCAGTCTTTACTGTGTTTATGCTTCAGGATTCAGCCTCTCAGCAAGTTCAGAACGTTGGTCAGGAGCTGGAATAACAGAAACCAACCATTCATAGCATCGCATACACAGCATTCATCCAACTTAACCATAGTAAAGTTAAGGTCAGATCAGAGGCAGCAGGTGAAGCATCGTCTACTTACGAGGTGGAGAGAGTTCGGCTGAAAGAACAACAAGAGAAGAGCAAAGTGATCGTCTTGGTTCATACGCTGAACGCTTTGACTTTTCCTGGATGGATCGTTCAGACTCGACCTCTGTGAGTCTCTCACCTTTCTTCTTTTTGTAAATGATGAATCCAACAGCAGCGACGACGACGACGCACAGAACAACCAGGACGACGGTGATGAGGACGCTCACGTGTCTGGAGATCTCTGATCAGCAACAAACATCCAAACACAGTCTGTTTGTGCAGGTATTTAAATGAGCATCGTTCACGTCTGAAGGTGCGAACGACTCCTGCTGCTGCTGTTTGTTACTGACGGAGTAACAGAGGTGCAACATTCAAAGAGATGAGATTAGATCACGAAGAACACAAACGTCAGCACATCCATCACAATCTGATCAACGTCTGCAATAGAGGAAGTTCCTTCAGGAACGTTTCTCACCCTCAACGTTTCTAATACCTGTTCTCCAGTTGGTCCTGATCACAGCTTTGTCCAGTTTGGTGGTGATGTCGTCCTTCACTCCAGAGAGTTGAAACACACAGTCGTAGCTGCTCCAGTCTTCAGCTCTGACTGATGACAGGTCCAGATCTACCTTCATCTGGAAGGTTCCATCGTGGTTGGGGAGGATCTCTCCTTGGTCCACGTCCTCATGGATCTGTTCTCCATCTTTCCTCCAGAACAGCTCAGCTCTGTCTGGGTAGAAACCTGTAGCGTAGCAGCTGACTGGAGAGGAGGGAGACGTCTGGAGCAGAGACACTGAGGGAAGGTCTGGAAATATGGGATTGTTACCAGTTAAAGGTCATAGAAACATCAGTTTCATGGGAACCATCAGTCACTAACAATGATAATCACAACAGACGTCCATCAGGTCACGTGATCCTACCTGTTCTCAGGACAGAGTTATTCTTAAAACCTAAATATGTCTTCAGCCACTGAGGGTAAATGTCAGTGATGTAGATCACACTGTCCTGATTAAAAGCCTTGTCATCATCCCATCTCTGCTTGACAGCGTCAGTGTTTGGTTTCAGAGTGATCCACGACTTTGTCCTCAGGTCAAACTCCATCAAGTCTTCTCCATCATAACCAGACTTTATAAAACCACTGGTCTCTCCAGTCTGTTCGTCCCATTCGTAGCCACCTATCACCTGTAAAGTGTGGACACCTGAGAGACAGAGACACCGTTTACTTTCCTGTAGCAGCAAACTGCGCTTTGTGAAGGTTGTCAGACACAAACTAAAAGCTTTAAGTTTCCAGGCAGGCGTATAGGACATAAAGTCATGTAGGCAACAGTGGCTGTTAAATGTGACGCAGACAGAGACTAAGACACAGGAGAGAACCACTGGTCAAGTTGCATCATTTCATCTTTTTACTAAACTGATGCTGTGAAAACAATTATAAGTGATTAAAGTTCACTGTCTCCACAGCAGAGAGTTTAACTACACAGCTCATCCTCCTACCTCCAGTCTGGTTGAAGAGATCCATGATGTAATGAAGCCTGGTCCTTAACAGTCTGGGCAGAAAATCATGACACTGTTCAGCCATCTGGTCGTACAGCTTGTTTTCATCGAACAGTTGTTTCCACGTGTTGTCACTGAGTTCCAGGCGTTTGTCGCTGTAGCATGTCCCCACCTGAAGGTCGTCAATCACCGTGGCAACGATCAGCTCTGGAAAGTTTGTGATGCCGGTAGTTGAAGTGAGTAAAACCTTCAGGGAGTGTTTCACTGTGAAAAACAAGGTTCAGTTCAGAAACACATCACGACAGGGAGATAAAAAAAAGACGACTCTGTGGGAAACAACAGAGAAAGATGGAGACTCAACATGTGACTTTACCTGATGAAACACAACAGAAGAGAAGCAGCAGAAACCACCGTTTGATCATGTTCTAATGTTCTGCTGGTGAGAGACGAGTCAGTCCAGCAAAATGTTGCTTAGTTGACTCCTCCTCAAATCTTCACTTTCCTGTTACATTAAATGTGTTAAATGACAAGTAGAGGTTATGAAAAACACCAGATCTATTAGAGATGAATTAGGACACAGTGCTGACCTTTAGATGGAATCTGAAAAACAGGCGAAACTAAATTATCACCAGAAAATATTTGTCTGTGCTCCACGAACAGAAAGTGAAGTAGGTCCTCACCACTGGACGTCATCCTCCTCCTCCTCCTCTTCCTCCTCCTCCTCCCGATGACGAAGGTGGTGACACCGGCTGCCAGTCCTCGGAGGGAGGAGCTGCACAAACACCAAACACTTCACTAGAACATCTCAACACCTGAGCACAATACAGTGAACAACAGCACCACCTAGTGGTGGGAGAACAGAACGCAGGCTGGTCTCAGTCTCACCCCAGTTGGTCCTGATCTCAGCTTTGTCCACGACAGGAACCTCTGTGGGTGTGACAGCAAAGTTAAGGCCTTTAGCCAGAAGGTCTCTCTCAGACTCACTGGTCTTTGGAGTCTTCTGCTGTGAACCCATCTTCCTCCAGGTGGGTTCTCCTGCTGTAGGAGGTTGAACTTCTTGGCTTGTCTGTTTGCGTTTGTCGTGTTGGGATAGCTGAGCTTTCTGTGTAAAATCTGTGACTGCGTCGTATAAAGGTGTGTGCAGGGCTCTCAGTCATTTCTGCTTGAGCTTCTCTATGTTCTCTTCCCCTTTGTTCACATAACGAAGCCGTTCGTCACTAGTGAGAAGTGAAACCAAACTGGAATAAATCCGTGGTCTCGACCAACGTCCCACAGACTGAAGCAGCTTCCTGGACAGATGGTGAAACGTTTCTATGAAATAGAAGAAGCCCAGTTGTCAGGACTAGACCTTCAGACAACTTCACCTGGATGAATGAGAATCTCCACAGACTATTCCAGGATGGTTTCAGGTTTGATTCACAACGGAAGCAACAAAACAAGCAGCTCTGATAAAACCAGTTTATTACAAGATGAGCTGTTACAAACATTCAGCTGCTTTGGTCTTCAGGACGTTTATCACATTGTTGTCTGACATGCTTCACTCTCGGTGGACAGATATTCATAATATCAAAAAGTGAAAAGGAAATGTCAGCATCAGTTCTGATCGGTTCCGGTGGCTGATGAAGACTTTAAGACTGGAGCAGGTCTAAACTGGTTCTGTCATCAATCTTAGGACAATGTCAGCGTATTTGCATCTTGTCGTCTATATTAACTCCTGGGTTTCCATCACATCACCCAGAACAACCGCCCTGTCTCCTGGGACGCTGGTGGTGGGCCTCCAACAGCATTCAGCCCTTTCTGTCACCACTATGACACCAACATTTCATATCACGCCAAGAACACACTGAGATTGTTTGTCTATAGGAACAGCCTTGGTTAAACCTCGTCCAGCCTTCGAGGGGTCAAAATGAAAACAGGAGGCTCAAAGCTGAAAAACCTCACACGGGTTGGATCAAACAGCCGCAGACAGACGATAAACCACAACACGCTTCATCTAGATGAACGGTTGGATGAACTGGTTCATCATAGACCCACGTGTTCATTGCTTGGATGTAACACCCACCAAGGCTGTTTGATCCAACCCTGGTGCGTGTTTTTAGCTTTGGCGCCTCCTAGTTATCAGTGGGGTCGTTTGGACCCGTCCAAGGCTGAACTAAGGTTGAACAGAGCCTTATTATTTCAGACCTTTACACAATCAGGTGCCTGTTTCACATGTTCCCTCAGTTGGACAGAGCTTCTGCTTCTCCATCTGTCACAACTACGCCACCAGCACATGCTGGAAAACACACGAGGCTTCAGTGAACCACAGACTCACTGACTGAGGGGAACCAGGACATAGATGGTCTGTTCCATCACTGCTGCAGCCCACAGCCCTGATGCAGGTCCTCTGGTGAACAGATGTGTCAGGTGGAGCTACACAGAGAAAACTCTAACATCACCACGGTTGGACAAGTCCACTTCAATGCGTTGTCTCATAGTCGTTATGTTCTGTTGTAGGGCTGTTAGGAATAAAACACACAGAAACTCACGAGTCATAAACCTGCTGACGTCCAATAACAGTTTTCTGTTTGAGTGAATATACATGTATATACAGTATATATAGAGAGAAATCTCACGTCTTTTGTATCTGGCGTCCACAGATGAAACATCCAGTGATGCAGGCTGCCACGGCCAGAAGAATCAATCCTCCCACCACACCATGAATAATCTCTAAAGAGGAATCTGTAAACAAAAAGCAAAGAAGCTTTAGGTCGGAGCAGATTTGACCTGAAGCCACATCGTTGTCCAGTCTGCTGAACTAACAGACACATGAATATCCCATAGGTTAGATGCTGTAAATAAGCAGGTCAGTCAGAGCATTAGATAAACAGAAACATCTCATTTAACGTGATCACATGATCAGGTTTCACCACTTAATCTAGGTTTGTCCTACTCTCTCATTAATTGCATGTTGGTTTAATGTTGAAGTTTTATTTTGAAATAATGTAAAAATAAAATGTGAAACAGAGAGAGAAGAAGCGATGAGCAGACATAAAGTCGTCTTTTCATAAATGACCACGTAGTGCTGCCAACCTGCAGAGTAATGAAAAGCTGCACTTTAATTACATGTCTGTTATCTATGTGTTGACCATTAATGACACATATGGTAAAAGAAAAACTTTAGCATTGTAAGACTTTAAATCACATTTGCCAGTTTAGACTTTGCCTCATGTTTGTGTTCAGCTGTTGACATTTACCGTCATTGGTTCTGATCACAGCTTTGTCCAGTTTGGTGGTGATGTCGTCCTTCACTCCAGAGAGTTGAAACACACAGTCGTAGCTGCTCCAGTCTTCAGCTCTGACTGATGACAGGTCCAGATCTACCTTCATCTGGAAGGTTCCATCGTGGTTGGGGAGGATCTCTCCTTGGTCCACGTCCTCATGGATCTGTTCTCCATCTTTCCTCCAGAACAGCTCAGCTCTGTCTGGGTAGAAACCTGTAGCGTAGCAGCTGACTGGAGAGGAGGGAGACGTCTGGAGCAGAGACACTGAGGGAAGGTCTGGAAATATGGGATTGTTACCAGTTAAAGGTCATAGAAACATCATCAGTCACTAACAATGATAATCACAACAGACGTCCATCAGGTCACGTGATCCTACCTGTTCTCAGCACAGAGTTATTCTTAAAACCTAAATATGTCTTCAGCCAATGAGGGTAAATCTGAGTGATGAAGTTCACACGCTGCTGATTATAAGCCTTGTCATCATCCCATCTCTGCTTGACAGCGTCAGTGTTTGGTTTCAGAGTGATCCACGACTTTGTCCTCAGGTCAAACTCCATCAAGTCTTCTCCATCAAAACCCAACTTCATAAAACCACTGGTCTCTCCAGTCTGTTCGTCCCATTCGTAGCCACGTATCACCTGTAAAGTGTGGACACCTGAGAGACAGAGACAGTGACGAGACTAAGACACAGGAGAGAACCACTGGTCAAGTTGCATCATTTCATCTTTTTACTAAACGTTAACTGATGCTGTGAAAACAATCATAAGTGATCAAAGTTCACTGTCTCCACAACAGAGAGTTTAACTACGCAGCTCAACCTCCTACCTCCAGTCTGGTTGAAGCGATCCATGATGTTATGAAGCCTGGTTCTGTACAGTCTGGGCAGAACCTCATGACACTGTACAATCAACAGGTCATAGAGCTTGTGTTCATCGATCAATTGTTTCCACGTGTTGTCACCGTCTCCCAGGCGTCTGTCACTGTAGCATGACGTCACTTGAAGGCCGTCGACCACCCTGGCACCAATCAGCTCTGGAACGTTAGTGATGCCGGTAGTTGAAGTGAGTGAATATTTCAGGGAGTGTTTCACTGTGAAAAACAAGGTTCAGTTCAGAAACACATCACGACAGGAAGATAAAAAAAAGACGACTCTGTGGGAAACAACAGAGAAAGATGGAGACTCAACATGTGACTTTACCTGATGAAACACAACAGAAGAGAAGCAGCAGAAACCACCGTTTGATCATGTTTTATGTTTCCTCTGGAGAGAAAAGCCTCTTTATTAGGTTCCTCTGGTTCAGTCCAAACAGCCTCTGATCGTGTCCAACTATCTTCAGATGCAGGTGCTGACAACAAACTGTCCATGAAGTTGAAACTGGCAGAGTAACATAACGTTCACACGAGCTGGATTTTCATTTACCAACTTCTACTTGGACCTTACTTGTAAAGTCCTGTAACGACCAGTGGGTCTGGGTTGGAGCGATCCTCGGGTTGTGCTACATAGCTAATGCTGAGTCCCACTGCCCTGACCCACCAGCTGCTCCCACTAAGAGATAACTGTTGAAACTGAACTGATGTTAACTGTCCCAGTAAGAGTCTGAACCTCACCGAGCTTTATTTAATCAAATCCATTCTCTGCGTTTACCACTGAATAATCTAGTTTTTTAGTCTTTCAGCCAAAATTAACACGATGACTGTGAATAAACACGATCACTGCAATGATGCACAAACCATCTATAAACTAAAGTTTTCTTCTCTCTGCTATATAAAAACAAGCTAAGCTGAAAAATGAAACAATTAAAACTTTTACTCACCTGAAAATGATCCGGTACCAACTTTGCTTCACTGTAACTTTTTTAAAATGCGCAGCAACAAAAAGACGAAAGTGAAAGTAAACTGGTTACGTAAAAACATTTACGTCTCCAGCTCAGAACCAAAGGACAGAGGAGGTGACGTGAGACAAGCTGATGCATGTGAGAAGGAAATGTCCTTTACTAGAGCAAATAAAGCAAATATGTTAAAATCTGTGTCATCTCATGTTGCATATAAATAAAATAATATGAAATAAACCACTTGCACCTTCAGGGTGAGAAGAGCATCCAACTGTACCTTTAAATTAAAACAGCTCCTCAGTTTCAACACAAGCACAAATACATTATTAGTTTCTACAGTTATGTTCCTGTCGACATGAACCTGAAAGAACTGTTCAAATACAGAAATGAACATTACTCAGCCTCATGTGACTCCACCTGGTGGTGAACTGGGCTCATTGAGGCTCATGAGCTGTTGCTGCTGGTCAGTATCGCTCCACAACATGATCCATGAGGCGTCTACACAGACTGACCTCTGAGAAAACACAGGAGAGAGACATGAAACTGAGCAATGATCAGTTATTTAGCACTTTATTACTCGTGATGCAAGTCAGTCCATCAGAGATCTCACGCTAGTGAAAGTCAGCCAGTGGTTAACACTGAGCAGTTAAAACGTAAGGACTTGTTTTAATAAATCCAGATGTGACACTTTTCATTACTGCAACGTTCAGCTGATCTCCAGCTGAAATATCTGCTCTGCTGCTTTGGAAAACAAGCCTCAGTGAGACTGTGGCTGGAACTTTGGGCCTTTTCACAGGATTTATGTGAAGTCTGTGTAACTTTCATCACACGGTTGATGCAAATCACAATACAACCATTAAACCATAAAACCAAACCGCTGTCAGTCCCACTGATGTCCACACAACCTCCACCTTCCTCCTCCTCCTCCAGAGGAACCGTCCCCTGATGCCGACAGGAGCAGCAGCAACGCATCGCTGAGATGCGAGAACACTGTGAGTGTTTGAGTTGATGAACAGGCTTTTAAAGGGGGTCAGACTATGCGACGGCCGCTGAAGAACAGCTGCTGCCGGCGGACTAGGCCGCTTCCTGGTGGTTCAGCTGCATCTGCTTGTCCTCCAGGCTCCGCGTCTCAGTCTCCTGCCGCCTCCTCTCGTTGTCGTCCGGGTTTCCTTTCCTCGTTAAGTTCTGTTTTAGTTCTGATGGTTCTTTGCTAGATGTTAACTGTCCTGTCTCTGTTTCAGGTCGTAGTGAAGTTCGACCACTGAGGCTCCTGCAACTTCTCTCTACTACTTTGTAACAGTTCAATAAACGTCTGCATCGAAGCTTTGGTTCCGACCCGTCTCTAGCTGGTTTGGTACTTTCTGTTCTGATAGTTTACTGTGAAAAGCCAGGTTCGGTTCATGAACGCATCACGGCAGTGAGATTAAAAAAAAAACGACTGTGGGATAACAGAGAAAGATGAAGACTCAACATGTGACTTTACCTGATGAAACACACAACACACAAATGACATGAGTGTCACCAGTGAAGCAGATTATTTCCTTCATATTTCTGTTCACATGAACCTGTATTTGAAAAAACATTTTCAAACACAGATATGATCAATAATCAGCCTCGTCTGGATCCACCTGGTGGTGGACTGAGGTCATTAAGTGCATTTGCTGCTGGTCAGTACCGAACAACATCACGTTCAACATGAAACTGATTCTGTTGACTGGATGTTGAACAGAAAGCACATTAGACTAGAGCCTGATGAAACCTGTGGCCTATGACCTTAAAACCTGATGACATGACCTCACAACATACGATTAAACAAACATGGACACATCATCTCTGAGTTTCAACCAAACGAGAAATAACAGAGTCTGTAATGAAGGTGACCTTCATTCATCTGTTACTTGATCAGCTGTCACTAAACCCAAACCGCTGTCAGTCCCACTGATGTCCACACAACCTCCACCTTCCTCCTTCTCCTCCAGAGGATCAGTCCCCTGACGCCAACAGTCAGCAGCAACAGGAACCTCTGGGTGGTTGTGAAAATGTTTATATGAAATGTGTGACACCTGGTCTCAGACTCACTCCAGTTGGTTCTGATCAAAGCTTTGTCCAGTTTGGTGGTGATGTCGTCCTTCACTCCAGAGAGTTGAAACACACAGTCGTAGCTGCTCCAGTCTTTAGCTCTGACTGATGACAGGTCCAGATCTACCTTCATCTGGAAGGTTCCATCGTGGTTGGGGAGGATCTCTCCTTGGTCCACGTCCTCATGGATCTGTTCTCTATCTCTCCAGAACAGCTCAGCTCTGTCTGGGTAGAAACCTGTAGCGTAGCAGCTGACTGGAGAGAAGGGAGACGTCTGGAGCAGAGACACTGAGGCTCTGCAAGACAAGAAGCAGGAGGAGTCATGGAAAGAGAAACACACACGTATGTTTTTAAGCTCATGTGATGGTACCTGTTCTCTGAGAGCTTTCCCCAAACACCAAATACTTCTGTAACCACTGAGGACAATATCTGGTGATGAACAATTGGCTGAAGTGAATCGAGCTCTCATCACATCTTAGTTAAAGCCGTCAGACTTTCTGTAAACGGCCACGTCTTGGTCTTCAGGTCCAACGAAATGAAGTCGTCTCCATCGTAATCGTGTCGCTCGAACCCGTCGACCTCTCCGGACTCGTCATCTCCTGCAGAACACGAACACCTGAGAGAGAGGCTTCAGTCAACCAGCGGCAGGTCTGAGTTCAGATGTTCATCATCAGACGTCAGCAGTAAAACATCACCTCTAGACTGGTGTGAAGATAACCACCTGGTTCTGAACACCAGCAAAACAAAGGAGCTGGTGATTGACTTCCGGCGGAAACCAGCACCACCGCCGCCGGTTTGCATAAGGGGTTCTGGGATCGAGATGGTGGACACTTACAAATATCTGGGTGTCCACCTCAACAAAAACCTGGACTGGACTGACAACTCTGATGCCCTGTACAGGAGGGGCCAGAGTCGCCTCCACCTGCTGACTGAGGTCCTTTGGGGTGTGCAGGGCTCTCCTACGGACTGTTTATGACACGGTGGTGGCATCAGTCCTCTACGGCGTTGTGTGAACAAACTGGTGAAGAAAGCTGGCTCTGTCCTGGCTCTGTCCTGGGCTGCCCACTGGAGTCCATGGAGGTGGTGGCCGATAGAAGGACGCGGGTGAAACTGTCGTCCATCATGGCCGACCCCTCCCACCCCCTGCACCAAACCGTGGAGGACCAACGCAGCTCACACAGCGGAGACTGCTGCACCCGAAGTGCAGGACTGAGCTACCGGACGTCCTTCATACCCACGACAACAAGACTCCACAACACACCAACATGACTAAAGCATGTTTATAGTGTGATGTGTGCCGTGCGGTGAACATGTAGGATACTTTTTTTATTCACTTGCACTTTATGTTGAGATATGTAAATATTTTTTTTTGTATATAATGCTCCTCTTTTTGTAATTATTGTAATTTTTTTACAACTGTCTCTCTGCTGCTGCTGGGACACCAGAATTTCCCCACTGCGGGATAAATAAAGATCTATCTATTTATCTATCTATCTATCTATCTATCTATCTATCTCAGTCAGTCACTGAGCCATAAGGCAGAACTTCCACCAACTGGAGCGTTTTCCACAGTTTGTGAGCTCATGGCTGCTGCCAAACAGTCGTTCAGCGGTCGACACGTCAGATCATCTGTTTTTCTGACAGACACGTATTTAATAAAATGATGCAACTGATATTAAACCGCTGAAGAAGTTTCAACCAGCAGAAATGTTTCCTCCTCAGTTCTGGGTTTTGTTCTATTGTTCAGAATCTACTGGTTCCTCTCGTGTCCACGTCTCTGTCACTTTAATACGTCCTCAGTTTCTGTGGAAAAGCTTTGAGACAACACCGACTATGCTCAGGAAGATCAAGACAACTTCACACGTCCCCCACACAGGAGACACTTAATGACCCTGTGATGGTGGAGGAGGAGTCACCGTAGTTGAGGGTTTGATACCTACTCACTACCCTCAACCCCCTGTGTTCACATAACCAACCCATTCTCTACAGATGAGAATTGAAAGCTAACTGGAGGATAAATCTCTGGTCTCTACCAACTTCCCACAGACTGAAGCAGCTTCCTGGAAAGATGGTGAAACGTTTCTACGAAATAGAAGAAGCCCAGTTGCCGTGACAACCTTCAGACAACACAGAAGTGAAACAGATGAGTCGCCTCCGTTTATTTCTGGACCTTAACAGACACGTTGTGTAACTGTTACAGTGGTTGACGAGGACTTTAACACTGGACGAGTTTCAAACTGTAGCAACAAGCTTTTCCAAACCAAGCAGCAAAGTCTTTACACAGATTACACTAATAATTATTTCTGTACATTGTGAGAATGAGCATCTGTTTAATGATGATGACTAAATACTTAGTTAATGACAGCTTTGCTGTATAAACTGTAAAGGAGTAAAACCGTCAACAGGGATTTTCAGATCTGACGAGACTTAAATCACTGGAATCAGGACATGAGCAGTTGATTCACAGCAACAATAACCAGAAATAAAAACTAAACAACAATAAAATAAAGAAGCAGCTTTAGCATCTTGTGAACATTCAAGCGTAGTAATACTGGTGGAAAAAAACGTTTCCGTTAACGGACGACTGCACAACGTTAAGATGAAGTGTAGAAAAGAACTGATGATGGAAACCAAACGACGATGCAACGTTTTTAACCAGATCACAAAGAAAAAACCAAACCACCACATGAAATGAAATGAATTTAAAATCAAACACATTTGTGTCAACTCTCACTGATCTTAGCCAGAAATGTGCAGACGATTGGATGGAACTTATACGTAGAGTCAGATTTTATATGTTTGTGCAGAAAATGATCCCTCTGTTATATTTATATTGTTGCAGCTACTGTGAGTAATGATGAGTCAACCTATGGAAAGAAATGATTACAAGGTCACATTTTCACACATTTATTCTCTTGTCTGATTATTAGAAAAAACACTATTTTATCACCAAATGCATTTATGTAAAGATAAATGATTTGACATGTTGATTTTCCATTTGTTGAGTTGAATTCATTCTCATATTTCAGTAAAGTATCAGCTGCTTGGATTCATCCGTAGTGAGTGAGCAGCTCGTTTCACCTCTGGGATGTAGAACCAAGCCTCAACACGAGTACGATACACAGGACACGTATCAACCAGCTTCACACAGACGACTACGTTTAGTCTGACGCAGGGAAAAGCAGGTTGGAACAAACGTTTGCAGCTGAGACCTTAACAGGACACTTTTAGAAGTGAAATCAGGTTTAAAGTAGCAGCCTGACGCCTTCATTCATTACGCTGACCTGCTATTTAACACGGAACGTGGTGAACCTTGGACTCAGCAGCAGGAACAGAGCACTGATCCACACATGCTGCTGCTCTGAACCAACACAATCTACGCCGTCATGGAGCCAAACGGGGCTTTGGCACCTGGGGAGGTTTCAGCAGAAGCAGAGGTGAAAACGATAGAGAGACAATGAGAAGAACATTATTGAGGCAGCGAGGGAGAGATCGACTCAGGCCTGAAACGTTTGATCCAGGAGAAACTGGAGAAAAGATCATTTAGATCAAACCACACACGTAAAGTATTGAGTGTTTACAGGACAGAGAAGAATAAACCACAGAACACACACACCTGACACATTCACCACACATTTAATCAGTTACAGAAATATAAAAAATAGACTAAATACAACGACCTCAAAGGTTTGGTCACAGTTTGAGAAACGTACCATTTAATTAGTGAGTGAGTGAAAACAGTCACTTCCAACAAGGTACAGAATTAACACCAACAACAACACTGAGGATTCAATCAGAGCATTTATGAGAAAAGTTAGTGTCAGAGCACGTTTCATGTTAAAATACTTTCATTTCCTTCTGTAGCTTGATTCTCTCAAACTCTCAGCTTTTACCAGCGTGTAGTGATTTTTGTTTACAGCTGTAACATGACGCAGTTAAAGCGACGTCACAAAGCTCATCAGCGGCTCCTGAACGTTCAGGTCTGACTGAGGACGTCGCTGCCAAACAGTCAATCCAGGCCTTTAGCTTCAGCTCCTGTTACCTAGACAACGAGCTGATCACAGTCTGTGGCCAATTACTGCAAAGAATGAACAAACACCACGTCAGCATCATCTTCTGATCACTGATACAATAGTCACATATTACAGCACATGGAACTTTCAGTCTTTACTGTGTTTATGCTTCAGGATTCAGCCTTCAGCAAATTCAGAACGTTGGTCAGGAGCTGGAATAACAGAAACCAACCATTCATAGCATCGCATACACAGCATTCATCCAACTTAACCATAGTAAAGTTAAGGTCAGATCAGAGGCAGCAGGTGAAGGATCGTCTACTTACGAGGTGGAGAGAGTTCGGCTGAAAGAACAACAAGAGAAGAGCAAAGTGATCGTCTTGGTTCATACGCTGAACGCTTTGACTTTTCCTGGATGGATCGTTCAGACTTGACCTCTGTGAGTCTCTCACCTTTCTTCTTTTTGTAAATGATGAATCCAACAGCAGCGACGACGACGACGCACAGAACAACCAGGACGACGGTGATGAGGACGCTCACGTGTCTGGAGATCTCTGATCAGCAACAAACATCCAAACACAGTCTGTTTGTGCAGGTATTTAAATGAGCATCGTTCACGTCTGAAGGTGCGAACGACTCCTGCTGCTGCTGTTTGTTACCGACGGAGTAACAGAGGTGCAACATTCAAAGAGATGAGATTAGATCACGAAGAACAGAAACGTCAGCACATCCATCACAATCTGATCAACGTCTGCAGTAGAGGAAGTTCCTTCAGGAACGTTTCTCACCCTCAACGTTTCTAATACCTGTTCTCCAGTTGGTCCTGATCACAGCTTTGTCCAGTTTGGTGGTGATGTCGTCCTTCACTCCAGAGAGTTGAAACACACAGTCGTAGCTGCTCCAGTCTTCAGCTCTGACTGATGACAGGTCCAGATCTACCTTCATCTGGAAGGTTCCATCGTGGTTGGGGAGGATCTCTCCTTGGTCCACGTCCTCATGGATCTGTTCTCCATCTTTCCTCCAGAACAGCTCAGCTCTGTCTGGGTAGAAACCTGTAGCGTAGCAGCTGACTGGAGAGGAGGGAGACGTCTGGAGCAGAGACACTGAGGCTCTGCAAAACAAGAAGCAGGAGGAGTCATGGAAAGAGAAACACACACGTATGTTTTTAAGGTCATGTGATGGTACCTGTTCTCTGAGAGCTTTTCCCAAACACCAAATACTTCTGTAACCACTGAGGACAATATTTGGTGATGAACAATTGGCTGAAGTGAATCGAGCTCTCGTCACATCCCAGTTGAAGCCGTCAGACTGTTCTGTAAACGGCAACGTCTTGGTCTTCAGGTCCAACGAAATGAAGTCGTCTCCATGGTAACCGTGTCGCTCGAACCTGTCGACCTCTCCGGACTCGTCATCCCACTCACAGCCGGTCATCTCCTGCAGAACACGAACACCTGAGAGAGAGGCTTCAGTCAACCAGCAGCAGGTCTGAGTTCAGATGTTCATCATCAGACGTCAAAACATCACCTCAGTCAGTCACTGAGCCATAAGGCAGAACTTCCACCAACTGGAGCGTTTTCCACGGTTTGTGAGCTCACAGTTATTAAGCCTCTTATTACACATAGTGATGAAGCAAAGCAAAAACATTCTGAACAACTGTAAACCCAACGAAATAATTAGTAAGGACACTGTCAAGCACAAATACCTGAAGTTTGGTTAAAGTGTCGTTGTATCTGTTCGGTTTGGGATCTTAGAGAGTGAAGGCAGCTCACACAGGCCTGCGTCTGCCACTCCAGGTGCTGAGGGTCGTCCTCAGTGAGTCTCTTCACCCAAGCCTGTCTGAATTCTACCTTCTTGGTGTCGCTGTCGTAGTAGCCGAGCTGAGCCCCATCAATCTTCAGAACAGCCAGACTCTGGAAAGGTCTGGAGCCCAAAGGACTCAGTGATGAAATACGACAGGAAGTGTTTCACTGCGGGACAAACAGTGTGTTCATGCCTTTAGGTGAGGATCCAAACAGTGTCGGTTCCGATTAGACAGATGAGACATTTACTCCATGTTTGATCACTAAGACGTGTGAATAATTATCCAACACGGTTACGCAGGTTTGGCTGAACCTGCATTTCTTCTCCATCATCTTTGGTTTAGGTTTGTTTTTGTCAGTAGTTTTCTGCAAAGGTTCACAGAGATTCAAACGTTTTCAGTTCTGGATTCAACCTGAACTTAAACTCCAGATACTGTGAAGGCATCGCCTGCTCTGAGCTGATGGCTGGTGTGTTGGCAGCAGAACTAGTTGAGCTGGTTGATCTGACATATTCTTCAGTTGCATTTTTATTTTCCATGGGTTCATTCTTCACTGATTTACGTTCATACATTTAGGACAGTTGCTCGTTAGTGTTGCTTAATATTTCGACATAAACACACCTTTAACTGTGTCCTTCTATTTCTGCTCTCCTCCTACAACCAAACAACCAGCTGGTCAGGGTTGGTCTCATCTTACCTGCGTGTGTGGCAGGAAAACAAAAAAGAAAGAAAACAAGCTGCATCGTCGCGATGAGGTGAGAATCTGTCACTGTTCAGCCTTTCACACAGCGACAGCAGGAGAGAAGCCAAACGAGCTGCAGCTCATTGAAAAGACTGACACAAACAAACATTCACTGTGACCCAAGGCGTGAAGGAAAACACCTGCACCACCTAGAGGCCAAAACCAGGTTTATTCAAGCAACTCAATCAATGGGAAACATAAAAAATATGGTATGATTTACAATACACACAGAAGAATACACATCTTAAATAAAGAACAAAAAATAATAGTGTTTACTAGTAACAGCAGATGTTTTATCATAAGGTAAATATAATTTATGCTTCTCAGCAGGTACAAACAACAAAGCTCCATCAATCTGTCACCGAGTCTCTGATCAGCTGTTATTGGTATAAATATTATAACATCCATTAAAAACCTTCCATCACTTTGTTCCTGATGTAGGCCAGTGTGTCAGTCAGGTGGCTGCAGTGCCTCCAGAAACTCAGAACCAGTGTCAGCAGCAGCGTTAGCTCTCTTTTTGTAAAACATGACTCCAGAGACAATGACGAGCACAAAGACAACAACAACAATCACTGCTATGGTGACAGTTGTGGATGGATGCCCAGGTTTCTCTTGGGAAAAAATAACAATAAAACAGAGAAATTAAATTACATTTTCCTTTAAGAGGTGAGGTTTTCCTCCCTCCTGAACCTCCTGCAATACTCATCAACTTATATCTACCTTGATTATGGTCATGGTTGGTCCTGATCACAGCTTTGTCCAGTTTGGTGGTGATGTCGTCCTTCACTCCAGAGAGTTGAAACACACAGTCGTAGCTGCTCCAGTCTTCAGCTCTGACTGATGACAGGTCCAGATCTACCTTCATCTGGAAGGTTCCATCGTGGTTGGGGAGGATCTCTCCTTGGTCCACGTCCTCATGGATCTGTTCTCCATCTTTCCTCCAGAACAGCTCAGCTCTGTCTGGGTAGAAACCTGTAGCGTAGCAGCTGACTGGAGAGGAGGGAGACGTCTGGAGCAGAGACACTGAGGGAGCAACTGAGGGAAATAATGGAAAAAAGCAATAGAGCAACTCTCTTCTCAGTTTCATCTGTTTTTGTAAAAAAGTTCCTCTTGGTTACTTGTTTGTGGACTAACCACCCTGCAAATTATAAAAACCTAAACCTCAATATGTTGCCCCAAACAGAGAGAGCTACTGTGTAGTGTAGCTTTAGACATTGACTACTTGCTCTCACTGGGTGTTTATCCCAAAGCTGAGGATGATCATTTATGCTCATTCTCACACCTACTGGTAATTAACCTTCAGTCTACATATCCAGTCCCACCTTCCAGAGAAGCCCCCGTCCCCAGGCTGACTACAGAGTATTTGACATTTTGGGGACCAGACCCTTGTGTTATTTAATTTTACCTTTTCTCTGTAACCAGGTCTTCCCATAGAGCAAATACAGCTTCAACCACCGAGGGCAAATGTTCTTTAGAAAGTCATCAACGATGAGCAACACTGCTTTGTTTGGATCCCACTTGTGTTTGTAGGCATCAGACAGCTTCGTATACAGCCATGACGTGTTGTTTGGGTCAAAGGATATGAAATCTTCTCCATCATCAGCACAGTGATAAAACCCAGTGATCTCATCAGTCTCGTCATCAAATTCACAACCGGATGTGTCCTGAAAAACGTGAACACCTGAAACACACAGACTTGAGTGAAACAGAATGAGATGTGAGAACCAAAACAAGAGATGTATTTTTGCAAGGTTCAAGATTAACATTAAAACTAAGACGTGTTGTTTTACAACCGACTGTACAACACATTTACCATCACTCATGGTGAAATGCTCGTCTTTCCTGAGACGCTTAGTATTAACAAACAGCACATTACTATTAATACATCAGTTATATTTGATCAAAGTCATGGGAAAAATGTCACATAACATTAAATACACGCGTACCTTCAGTTTGGTTTAAAACCTTTTGAATATTTCTAATATCTTCTTTGGTCTCCAGATAAAAATCTACGCAGGTCTGATCGTGCCACTTCATGTGCTCAGGATCATCTTCATTTACTTTCTCCATCCAGTCCAACTTAAATTGTGTTTTCCTGCTGTTGCTGTCGCAGTGACCCACGTTCACTCCATCAAGCTTTGAAACAGCCACAAACTCTGGGACACTTTGCTGCCCGGACGACGTGGTGAAGCGATAAACAAGGGAGTGTTTCACTGCCGAATATAAATAGTTTAAGAATAACATTTAAAAAAATGTAAGTAATTTAATTTGTTACGTTAAGAAGTTTTACAAGACACCGAAAGACTTTTTACCTGAAAATGCTGAAGGAAGCAAAAGTAGAAGTAAAACCAAGTTCATGGCTCCGCAAAATCTACTCGGGCCTGGTTTACAAGTTAGTGAGAAGGAAGCGAAAGCAGCGACGTTAGAAATGATGAATATTTAACAAACCAAACTAGAAAAATGTTCAGAGAACTTAGCTCCGCGTCGAGCTGTCAACTCAAACGTAAAACTGGACGAAGCGTAGACGCGTCGCCTCGCTGCGCCTGATGTCACGTGACCGCTCGGACGACGCCTCGTTACGTCACACGCGCATCAGAACCAACTCAAACAAAGCTTCGCGTCACCTTTGAGGGTCTGACGTGGTTGAGCCACTGAAACATAGTCGCAAATCGCGTCGCTTTCTTGGAGCCTCGGTTCCTGACGCTGGGAGGAAACGTCATGTCACGCATTGACCAGCAGGTGTCGCCAAACCAGCGCGAATCCAATGCGTCCAAAAAGTGAATCGTTTTGGTCTCCGTTGCTTCTTCTTGAGTCGGTGCTTCAGAAAACTTCTGTCTGTTCATCCCTGGTGACGTCATGTCTTCACCCTGTGAGAGCAGAACAAGCCAGAGCAGAACCTGAAGCCACAGAACAGAGTCTAGTGTTAACCAGTGAAAAGAAATGATTTAAAGGGTACATTTATACACATTTATCCTCTCGCCTGATTATTAAAGGCACCAAACCACAGCATCTGAACATCAGAGCGTTTATGTAAAGCTAAATGATGTGGTTTAGATTTTTACCATCTGTTACAATATAACCGAGTCTCAGATCAGAATCACGTGGATCCGATAAGTCTGCTGTAAACTCTGGTTACGCAGACATACACAAAAAAGCCTGAAGCAGAAACAACATGAAGCACAACAACATCAGTTTGAGCTGTGTTGGAATTGTTGGAGGTTTCTCATATTTCAGTTTGTCCGTAGTGAGTGAGCAGCTCGTTTCACCTCTGGGATGTAGAACCAAGCATCAACACGAGTACGATACACAGGACACGTATCAACCAGCTTCACACAGACGACTACGTTTAGTCTGACGCAGGGAAAAGCAGGTTGGAACAAACGTTTGCAGCTGAGACCTTAACAGGACACTTTTAGAAGTGAAATCAGGTTTAAAGTATCAGCCTGACGCCTTCATTTGTTTTCCATTTGTTACAACATAACTGAGCCCAATTCATTCTTATATTTCAGTAACGTAATCAGCAGATTTTTGTCCGTAGTGAGTGAGCAGCTCGTTTCACCTCTGGAATGTAGAACCAAGCATCAACACGTGTATGATAGACAGAACACGTTTGACATAGAAAAAAGCAGGTTGGAACAAACGTTTGCAGCTGAGACCTTAACAGGACACTTTTAGAAGTGAAATCAGGTTTAAAGTAGCAGCCTGACGCCTTCATTCATTACGCTGACCTGCTATTTAACATGGAACGTTGTGAAGCTTGGACTCAGCAGCAGGAACAGAGCACTGATCCACACATGCTGCTGCTCTGAACCAACACAATCTACGCCGTCATGGAGCCAAACGGGGCTTTGGCACCTGGGGAGGTTTCAGTAAGTCAGAGGTGAAAACGATAGAGAGACAATGAGAAGAACATTATTGAGGCAGCGAGGGAGAGATCGACTCTGACTCAGGCCTGAAACGTTTGATCCAGGAGAAACTGGAGAAAAGATCATTTAGATCAAACCACACACGTAAAGTATTGAGTGTTTACAGGACAGAGAAGAATAAACCACAGAACACACACACCTGACACGTTCACCACACATTTAATCAGTTACAGAAATATAAAATAAAAAAATAGACTAAATACACGAGCAACGACCTCAAAGGTTTGGTCACAGTTTAAGAAACGTAGCATTTAATGACTGAGTGAGTGAAAACAGTCACTTCCAACAAGGTACAGACTTAATAACAACAATACTGAGGATTCAATCAGAGCATTTATGAGAAAAGTTAGTGTCAGAGCACGTTTCATGTTAAAATACTTTCATTTCCTTCTGTAGCTTGATTCTCTCAAACTCTCAGCTTTTACCAGCGTGTAGTGATTTTTGTTTACAGCTGTAACATGACGCAGTTAAAGCGACGTCACAAAGCTCATCAGCGGCTCCTGAACGTTCAGGTCTGACTGAGGACGTCGCTGCCAAACAGTCAATCCAGGCCTTTAGCTTCAGCTCCTGTTACCTAGACAACGAGCTGATCACAGTCTGTGGCCGATTACTGCAAAGAAGGAACAAACACCACGTCAGCATCATCTTCTGATCACTGATACAATAGTCACATATTACAGCACATGGAACTTTCAGTCTTTACTGTGTTTATGCTTCAGGATTCAGCCTCTCAGCAAATTCAGAACGTTGGTCAGGAGCTGGAATAACAGAAACCAACCATTCATAGCATCGCATACACAGCATTCATCCAACTTAACCATAGTAAAGTTAAGGTCAGATCAGAGGCAGCAGGTGAAGGATCGTCTACTTACGAGGTGGAGAGAGTTCGGCTGAAAGAACAACAAGAGAAGAGCAAAGTGATCGTCTTGGTTCATACGCTGAACGCTTTGACTTTTCCTGGATGGATCGTTCAGACTTGACCTCTGTGAGTCTCTCACCTTTCTTCTTTTTGTACATGACGAATCCAACAGCAGCGACGACGACGACGCACAGAACAACCAGGACGACGGTGATGAGGACGCTCACGTGTCTGGAGATCTCTGATCAGCAACAAACATCCAAACACAGTCTGTTTGTGCAGGTATTTAAATGAGCATCGTTCACGTCTGAAGGTGCGAACGACTCCTGCTGCTGCTGTTTGTTACTGACGGAGTAACAGAGGTGCAACATTCAAAGAGATGAGATTAGATCACGAAGAACAGAAACGTCAGCACATCCATCACAATCTGATCAACGTCTGCAGTAGAGGAAGTTCCTTCAGGAACGTTTCTCACCCTCAACGTTTCTATTACCTGGTCTCCAGTTGGTTCTGATCACAGCTTTGTCCAGTTTGGTGGTGATGTCGTCCTTCAGTCCAGAGAGTTGAAACACACAGTCGTAGCTGCTCCAGTCTTCAGCTCTGACTGATGACAGGTCCAGATCTACCTTCATCTGGAAGGTTCCATCGTGGTTGGGGAGGATCTCTCCTTGGTCCACGTCCTCATGGATCTGTTCTCCATCTTTCCTCCAGAACAGCTCAGCTCTGTCTGGGTAGAAACCTGTAGCGTAGCAGCTGACTGGAGAGGAGGGAGACGTCTGGAGCAGAGACACTGAGGCTCTGCAAGACAAGAAGCAGGAGGAGTCATGGAAAGAGAAACACACACGTATGTTCTTAAGCTCATGTGATGGTACCTGTTCTCTGTACAGAGCTTTTCCCAAACGCCAAATACTTCTGTAACCACCGAGGACAATATTTGGTGATGAACAATTGGCTGAAGTGAATCGAGCTCTCGTCACATCTTAGTTGAAGCCGTCAGACTTTCTGTAAACGGCAACGTCTTGGTCTTCAGGTCCAACGAAATGAAGTCGTCTCCATCGTAACCGTGTCGCTGGAACCCGTCGACCTCTCCGGACTCGTCATCTCCTGCAGAACACGAACACCTGAGAGAGAGGCTTCAGTCAACCAGCGGCAGGTCTGAGTTCAGATGTTCATCATCAGACGTCAGCAGTAAAACCTCAGTCAGTCACTGAGCCATAAGGCAGAACTTCCACCAACTGGAGCGTTTTCCACGGTTTGTGAGCTCATGGCTGCTGCCAAACAGTCGTTCAGCGGTCGACACGTCAGATCATCTGTTTTTCTAACAGACACGTATTTAATAAAATGATGCAATTGATATAAAACCGCTGAAGAAGTTTCAACCAGCAGAAATGTTTCCTCCTCAGTTCTGGGATTTGTTCTATTGTTCAGAATCTACTGGTTCCTCTCGTGTCCACGTCTCTGTCACTTTAACACGTCCTCAGTTTCTGTGGAAAAACTTTGAGACAACACCGACTATGCTCAGGAAGATCAAGACAACTTCACACGTCCCCCACACATGAGACACTTAACGACCCTGTGATGGTGGAGGAGGAGTCACCGTAGTTGAGGGTTTGATACCTACTCACTACCCTCAACCCCCTTTGTTCACATAACCAACCCATTCTCCACCAAACTGGAGGATAAATCTCTGGTCTCTACCAACTTCCCACAGACTGAAGCAGCTTCCTGGAAAGATGGTGAAACGTTTCTACGAAATAGAAGAAGCCCAGTTGCCGTGACAACCTTCAGACAACAGAGAGAAGTGAAACAGATGAGTCGCCTCCGTTTATTTCTGGACCTTAACAGACACGTTGTGTAACTGTTACAGTGGTTGACGAGGACTTTAACACTGGACGAGTTTCAAACTGTAGCAACAAGCTTTTCCAAACCAAGCAGCAAAGTCTTTACACAGATTACACTAATAATTATTTCTGTACATTGTGAGAATGAGCATCTGTTTAATGATGATCAAAAAGCTAAATACTTACTTAATGACAGCTTTGCTGTATAAACTGTAAAGGAGTAAAACCGTCAACAGGGATTTTCAGATCTGACGAGACTTAAATCACTGGAATCAGGACATGAGCAGTTGATTCACAGCAACAATAACCAGAAATAAAAACTAAACAACAATAAAATAAAGAAGCAGCTTTAGCATCTTGTGAACATTCAAGCGTAGTAATACTGGTGGAAAAACACGTTTCCATTAACGGACGACTCCACAACGTTAAGTGTAGAAAAGAACTGATGATGGAAACCAAACGACGATGCAACGTTTTTAACCAGATCACAAAGAAAAAACCAAACCACCACATGAAATGAAATGAATTTAAAATCAAACACATTTGTGTCAACTCTCACTGATCTTAGCCAGAAATGTGCAGACGATTGGATGGAACTTATACGTAGAGTCAGATTTTATATGTTTGTGCAGAAAATGATCCCTCTGTTATATTTATATTGTTGCAGCTACTGTGAGTAATGATGAGTCAACCTATGGAAAGAAATGATTACAAGGTCACATTTTCACACATTTATTCTCTTGTCTGATTATTAGAAAAAACACTATTTTATCACCAAATGCATTTATGTAAAGATAAATGATTTGACATGTTGATTTTCCATTTGTTGAGTTGAATTCATTCTCATATTTCAGTAAAGTATCAGCTGCTTGGATTCATCCGTAGTGAGTGAGCAGCTCGTTTCACCTCTGGGATGTAGAACCAAGCCTCAACACGAGTACGATACACAGGACACGTATCAACCAGCTTCACACAGACGACTACGTTTAGTCTGACGCAGGGAAAAGCAGGTTGGAACAAACGTTTGCAGCTGAGACCTTAACAGGACACTTTTAGAAGTGAAATCAGGTTTAAAGTAGCAGCCTGACGCCTTCATTCATTACGCTGACCTGCTATTTAACACGGAACGTGGTGAACCTTGGACTCAGCAGCAGGAACAGAGCACTGATCCACACATGCTGCTGCTCTGAACCAACACAATCTACGCCGTCATGGAGCCAAACGGGGCTTTGGCACCTGGGGAGGTTTCAGCAGAAGCAGAGGTGAAAACGATAGAGAGACAATGAGAAGAACATTATTGAGGCAGCGAGGGAGAGATCGACTCTGACTCAGGCCTGAAACGTTTGATCGAGGAGAAACTGGAGAAAAGATCATTTAGATGAAACCACACACGTAAAGTATTGAGTGTTTACAGGACAGAGAAGAATAAACCACAGAACACACACACCTGACACATTCACCACACATTTAATCAGTTACAGAAATATAAAAATAGACTAAATACAACGACCTCAAAGGTTTGATCACAGTTTAAGAAACGTACCATTTAATTACTGAGTGAGTGAAAACAGTCACTTCCAACAAGGTACAGAATTAACACCAACAACAATACTGAGGATTCAATCAGAGCATTTATGAGAAAAGTTAGTGTCAGAGCACGTTTCATGTTAAAATACTTTCATTTCCTTCTGTAGCTTGATTCTCTCAAACTCTCAGCTTTTACCAGCGTGTAGTGATTTTTGTTTACAGCTGTAACATGACGCAGTTAAAGCGACGTCACAAAGCTCATCAGCGGCTCCTGAACGTTCAGGTCTGACTGAGGACGTCGCTGCCAAACAGTCAATCCAGGCCTTTAGCTTCAGCTCCTGTTACCTAGACAACGAGCTGATCACAGTCTGTGGCCAATTACTGCAAAGAATGAACAAACGCCACGTCACCATCATCTTCTGATCACTGATACAATAGTCACATATTACAGCACATGGAACTTTCAGTCTTTACTGTGTTTATGCTTCAGGATTCAGCCTCTCAGCAAATTCAGAACGTTGGTCAGGAGCTGGAATAACAGAAACCAACCATTCATAGCATCGCATACACAGCATTCATCCAACTTAACCATAGTAAAGTTAAGGTCAGATCAGAGGCAGCAGGTGAAGGATCGTCTACTTACGAGGTGGAGAGAGTTCGGCTGAAAGAACAACAAGAGAAGAGCAAAGTGATCGTCTTGGTTCATACGCTGAACGGTTTGACTTTTCCTGGATGGATCGTTCAGACTCGACCTCTGTGAGTCTCTCACCTTTCTTCTTTTTGTACATGACGAATCCAACAGCAGCGACGACGACGACGCACAGAACAACCAGGACGACGGTGATGAGGACGCTCACGTGTCTGGAGATCTCTGATCAGCAACAAACATCCAAACACAGTCTGTTTGTGCAGGTATTTAAATGAGCATCGTTCACGTCTGAAGGTGCGAACGACTCCTGCTGCTGCTGTTTGTTACTGACGGAGTAACAGAGGTGCAACATTCAAAGAGATGAGATTAGATCATGAAGAACACAAACGTCAGCACATCCATCACAATCTGATCAACGTCTGCAGTAGAGGAAGTTCCTTCAGGAACGTTTCTCACCCTCAACGTTTCTAATACCTGGTCTCCAGTTGGTCCTGATCACAGCTTTGTCCAGTTTGGTGGTGATGTCGTCCTTCAGTCCAGAGAGTTGAAACACACAGTCGTAGCTGCTCCAGTCTTCAGCTCTGACTGATGACAGGTCCAGATCTACCTTCATCTGGAAGGTTCCATCGTGGTTGGGGAGGATCTCTCCTTGGTCCACGTCCTCATGGATCTGTTCTCCATCTTTCCTCCAGAACAGCTCAGCTCTGTCTGGGTAGAAACCTGTAGCGTAGCAGCTGACTGGAGAGGAGGGAGACGTCTGGAGCAGAGACACTGAGGGAAGGTCTGGAAATATGGGATTGTTACCAGTTAAAGGTCATAGAAACATCATGAGTCACTAACAATGATAATCACAACAGACGTCCATCAGGTCACGTGATCCCACCTGTTCTCAGGACAGAGTTATTCTTATAACGTAAATATGTCTTCAGCAACTGAGGGAAAATCTCAGTGATGAGGTTCACATGCTCCTGATTAAAAGCCTTGTCATCATCCCATCTCTGCTTCATGGCATCAGTGTTTGGTTTCAGAGTGATCCACGACTTTGTCCTCAGGTCAAACTCCATCAAGTCTTCTCCATCATAACCACACTTTATAAAACCACTGGTCTCATCAGTCTGTTCATCCCATTCGTAGCCACCTATCCCCTGTAAAATGTGGACACCTGAGAGACAGAGACACCGTTTACTTTCCTGTAGGACCAGCAAACTGCGCTTTGTGAAGGTTGTTGGTGTGATTGTCAGACACAAACTAGTTTCCAGGCAGGCGTATAGGACATAAAGTCACGTAGGCAACAGTGGCTGTTAAATGTGATACAGAGACTAAGACACAGGAGAGAACCACTGGTCAAGTTGCATCATTTCATCTTTTTACTAAACTGATGCTGTGAAAACAATCATAAGTGATCAAAGTTCACTGTCTCCACAGCAGAGAGTTTAACTACGCAGCTCAACCTCCTACCTCCAGTCTGGTTGAAGTGATCCATGATGTAATGAAGCCTGGGTCTGAACACTCTGGGAAAAACCTCATGACACTGTTCAGTTATCAGATCGTACAGCTTGTTTTCATCGATCACTTGTTTCCACGTGTTGTCAACGACTTCCAATCGTTTGTTGTTGTAGCAGTACATCACATGAAGGTCGTCAATCACCAAGGCAGCGATCAGCTCTGGAACGTTTGTGATGCCAGTAGTTGAAGTCATTAAACCCTTCATGGAGTGTTTCACTGTGAAAAACAAGGTTCAGTTCAGAAACACATCACGACAGTGAGATAAAAAAAAGACGACTCTGTGGGAAACAACAGAGAAAGATGGAGACTCAACATGTGACTTTACCTGATGAAACACAACAGAAGAGAAGCAGCAGAAACCACCGTTTGATCATGTTCTAATGTTCTGCTGGTGAGAGACGAGTTGGTTCAGTTACAGCTGAACTTGAGCTGAACTTCATAAAGTGGAGGTGACGCGTTTTCTCCTGCTCAACCTCTTAAACCTCTTGTCAGCCTGGTTTCGGTTTGCTACCAACAGAGCTGCTCAACATACGCGTCTGATAGAAGGAGCCTCTTCTGTCAACGTTGGAAGCTGAGGGAACAAACGTCAAATGACATGAGTGTCACCAGTGAAGCCGACTAGAGGCTGAGAGGAGGGAGGTGGCTTCTGTGAGGCTTTCAGGGACAGTCAGACATTACACAGCTTCAGTTTCTCCATCATAAACACAGCTGAGATTAGTGGAGCTGCCTCCACGCGCTTCAAAATAAAACCTCTTTCTTAGACACAGCTGTTCAGTCTGGTTCAGTCCAAACAGCCTCAGTCGCTGCTCGTGTCCAACGCTTCAGATGCATTTTTTAATCTTTCAGCCAAAGTTAACGCGATGACTGTGAATAAACAGACTTTACTGTAATGATGCACAAAACATCTATAAACTAAAGTCTTTTTCTCTTAGCTATAATAAAAACAAGCTGAAAATGACACAATTAAAACCTTTACTCACCTGTAAATGATCCGGGACCAACTTTGCTTCACGGTAACTTTCTTAAACTGTGTAGCGTCAAAAAGACAAAGTGAAAGTTAAAGCAAACTGGTTGAACTGCTTAAGTGATGTTCAGATTCCTGGACCAGGCCTGTCTGCCCTCGATGGTGTTGATGTGGCTGTTGCAGGACCCACAGTCAGTCCATCCACCGATCCCACCATCACCAGCTCTGGGAATCGTTGGACCCAGAGGACGAAGTGATGAAGTAAGTCAGCGAGTGTTTTGCTGCAGGACAACGTGTTGTTCGTGTTTCTGTTGGTGTCTTTGTAACTTAGCACTAATGGAAACACACACAGGACCAGGAAACGCACCAGGGTTCAGAGAGTCTGTCTGTCTCAGCTCAGCTCTACCGACTTAACTAAACGTCTTCGATTAGTTGATTTGTGATGGTTCACTTATCAGGAAGCCTGGAGGTCATTTACCCGACGATCTCCTGATTGACAATACGTTAATCAATCGCTTATTGAAACTCATCCAGCTCGTTAGTGTTGAGAAAGTTTTCTCACCTGAGTGTGTGAAGGACAGAGAAAACCAGACACACGAGCCTCATGGTCTTTAAGCTGAGGAGCCCAAAGCAGCTGATGAGTCTCCTTTGCTTTCACTTTATTATCGTGCAGATGTGACTAAAATGTGTGTGAATATTAATGTAAGTATTAATTACTGTTCTGACAGACTCTGAGCAGGAATCCAGCCACTGATGCTGATTATTCTTGAGCCTCCTGAAACAGACGCGTGTAGAACAAACCAGTAGGATCATTGTTGTCATCCCTTTGGTGGTTTTTCAGCTTGGACTGTCTCAGGTCCCATCACTATCTCCAACATCCCTCATCATATGCCTCCTAGTAATAATAATCAGAGATCAGATCAGTCAAACCAGTCACAGCCAGATGTGGTAACATGTCGTGTGGGGTCTTGTGTGTTCGTTACATATGTGACCACACACTGATAGTTTAAATCCCTGCTAATGTGTGTATGTCTGGTTTAATAATAAAAGACAAATTCAATTTATGAGAAAAATAAACACAAGCAGAACAAACCAACATCATGGAGATTCATTCATTTTATTTATATAGCAGAAAGGTTTCAGGTTAAATACAGTAACATGGAACAAACTCAATACGTCCTCACATATTAGTACGATTATTATTATTATTAGCAGTAATAGCATCAATATTATTAGTAATAAATACACACTTCTATCTATAACATACACTGAACTACACAAAATACTGAGGAAAGACGTAGAACTGCTGCATCATCACCTGCTTCTATTTAAACCTTTTGTGTCAGTCCAGCAAAATGTTGCTTAGTTGACTCCTCAAATCTTCACATTGCTGTTACGTTAAATGTGTTAAATGACAAGTAGAGGTTATGAAAAACACCAGATCTATTAGAAATGAATTAGGATGACAGTGCTGACCTTTAGATGGAATCTGAAAAACAGGCGAAACTAAATTATGACCTGAAAATATTTGTCTGTGCTCCGCGAACAGAAAGTGAAGTAGGTCCTCACCACTGGACGTCCTCCTCCTCCTCCTCCTCCCGATGACGAAGGTGGTGACACCGGCTGCCAGGAGCAGCAGTGCTGCAAGTCCTCCTGCCACAGGACCAACAGGAAACACGGAGGGAGGAGCTGCACAAACACCAAACACTTCACTAGAACATCTCAACACCTGGGCACAATACAAAGGCACCACAGCACCATCTAGTGGTGGGAGAACAGAGCGCAGGCTGGTCTCAGTCTCACCCCAGTTGGTCCTGATCCCAGCTTTGTCCAGTTTGGTGGTGATGTCGTCCTTCACTCCAGAGAGTTGAAACACACAGTCGTAGCTGCTCCAGTCTTCAGCTCTGACTGATGACAGGTCCAGATCTACCTTCATCTGGAAGGTTCCATCGTGGTTGGGGAGGATCTCTCCTTGGTCCACGTCCTCATGGATCTGTTCTCCATCTTTCCTCCAGAACAGCTCAGCTCTGTCTGGGTAGAAACCTGTAGCGCAGCAGCTGACTGGAGAGGAGGGAGACGTCTGGAGCAGAGACACTGAGGGAGGAACTGCAGACAAAACAGATGAACCTTAACTGATGATGGCAGTGAGTTGGTTTGTTGCATTTGTTTGCATGGTGGTTGATTGATTTCAGCCAAATTCAGCATAGTCCATCTTCTACCTGTCCTCAGCAGGAATCTCTTCCCGTGGTCCACGTACTTCCTCAGCCACTCAGGGCATCTGTGGATGTAGTAGTTTCTGTTGTGTTCTAGTCGAGCTTTGTCAGCGTCCCAGCTCAGCTTGGTGAGCACAGCCTGTGGTTCTGGAGCCGTCCAGGTCAGTGTCTGTAGGTCCAACGCCAGGAAGTCTTCTCCGTCGTAACCGTACTGGTTGAAACCGGTGACGACTCCGGTCTCGTCGTCCCAGTCGCAGCCATTCATCCTCTGTAGAACGTGGGCACCTGACACAGAGAGAGACATGGAGACGTCCTCTGCACCACAGTGGCCACAGTCTCGTGACAGAGTGGATCTGGAGGCGACATGCGTCCGTCCAGGCCCCTTTTCTAAATGTTTTACATATACATTTGTCCTGAGACTGAGAAACGTGAACATTTGTTTGATTTATATGACGTTCACAGCAGCAGATGAACAAAGCGTCACTTCACCTTCAGTTCGGTTCAACCGTTGCTTCAAACTCTCCATGTTGGCTCTGAAGACCTGCTGACTTCCAGAACACTTCAGAACGTACCACTGCAGGTGCTGTGGTTCATTCTCTGTTAATTGCTTCATCCAGTCCTGTTTGGGTTCAGCCGTCTTCAGTTTGCTGTCACAATAACCCACCTGAACGTCATCGAGCATCGCAGCAGCCACAAAGTCAGGAAAGTCTGGGACACCAGACGTCGCAGTGAGGAAATATTTCAGTGAGTGTTTCACTGTGGAACAAAGGTTTTAGACCCAGATTCGATTATTGTTGATTTGTAAGACAATTATCAAACCTCACAGGTCAACTGATTATAGCCAGTAACGTTAGTTTGACATAAACACTCCAATGACCAATGTGGCAAAGTAAGGCCAGGTAATTCGTTTCCGGTTTGTGGTCTCCTAGCAACGGCCATCAACGCATTATCTACCGAGTTTACAGGCTACACTGTAGCTGCAATAAAATGGCAATTAGAGCCACATATGGGACTTTAAAAAGGGAAAGTGAAACATAAATCGAGGGCACAAAGAAGCTGAACATGGCCAAGAAACGACGCTGGCTGCGGGGTTGTAGAGAAGACTTACCCGCAAATGCACCGTGACAGAGCAGCAGGAGTGTGTAGAACCGTCCCATCGTGTTCTGATGAGTAGAACCGACCGCACCAGCTACAGGCACCTTTCACATGAGGAGGCAGCGGGACGGTGGCAGAGCAGCCAAATATGGTCATAAGGAAGGAAGCCCGTGACCAGTGGCATGACTAAGGTCATGAAACAGACATATTCTAATTTATCATCTAATTTACCAGCATTCGTGCTAGAAGCTATAGGCAGGACCTGCGCCTTAATATGCATAATTTAGTTCAAAGGTATTTAAAGTGTTGTGACTAAAATAAATGTGCGAGTCTGTTTAACAAACAGTCAGAGGCGACAGACATGACGCACAACCTGTGACACACAAACTAGAAAGTAGTTTAACAAGTAGTTTATTGAACATTATTTGTTCACTCTTTGAGTTAAACCCAGCAGGATGCGTTCGCTGCTCGAGGAAACTTAAAACCTGGGTTGAAATACTTCACTCATCTCGCCACAGGCTCATGATCCGTCCTGCGTCTGTAAACGTGCAGCGTGGATAAAACTGTTCCTGCATCTTATGCAGCGTCGCATCTTTCCTGACGTCTACGTAGATCAGAGCAGGAGCCGCAGCAGGAGACGGTCTGGGCGGAAACGTGTTCTCGCGAGATTTCACAGTGAGCGTGATTGCCACGTCTTAGATGCGCAGCTACCAGCAGCATCAGCGCAGGCTAAATATTAGTAGTTTACTAGACGTGGTGCAGCAGGACACACATTTCAGCAGCGGCAGACCTGCAGGCGGTGATACAGACACGAGCTGGTGAGAGCGAACTGCTTGCTTTCATTGTGTTTCGCAGTTTGGCAAGTTGCCGCCGCTGCAGCAACTTGTTAGCATGTTGCCTCCTAGCTTGTTTAGCTAGCCGGCTAACGGGCAGCTGGCCGTTGTTTGGTGACCGGCTCGATCTGTTTGCTGCAGGCTCACAGCGAGCTGAGCAGTTTACAGACCAGCGACGATCTTCTAAGCAGCTGGATTAGATGCGTGAGGCCGTTAGAAGGCAAACAAGCACAGGAGAAAGCTAAGCCAGAGCCCGGGGGGTGGGTGAGTCAGCCAGCGTGAACTTTAACGCTCACAAGGTTTGAAGTCATCAGGACCTGAGCTGTTGCTGCTTATAAACGCAGCACAGTGTTTGCTGGGCGTCGGGGGCTTGACAGCTGACGTGTGACTAGCGCAGCAGATCCCAAACCTGCACAGTCTTAACTCAGAGTCACTTTTATTACTTCTGTCTTGGATGTTGTCCGTCTGTTCCTGCCAAAGTTACCGCTGACTACCTGGATCAAGTGCAGGGCTACTTGGGAAATACGCAGGACAGTAGCTCTCTAGGACCAGGCTGGACCAGGCTACCTGCGCCTGATCTAAGCCTGGTCTCTAGTGGTGGCGCTCTAACAAAACCAAGTTGAACAGATAAAGAACACTCAGCTCTATATACACATGGGAACCACGACTTGTGCAAACAAACCTCCTTTCTCTGGACGAGCTTCTTCCCACCGTGCGTCTCTAAAACTACATTAATTAGTTGCTCTTTTCATTTCTGGCCTCTATCATTTTGAATGTTACTGCACCGTCATTCAGTCACTACTCATCTGACTAATTAATGTCTTCATTTCTCTCACAGTGGATAATATGGGCTGTGTACGTCTGTTGGCACTGACACTGGCTGCGTCTGCTGCACTCCTGTTAGTCTTCCATTCAGCCACCGCTCACACCCACTCGCATGGCGACCACGGTCACGGACACCATCACCACGGACACGACGACCACCATGAACACTCCCACGGTCCTGAGGTTAAGATGTTCCACGGGGCAAGCAAGTGGAGTGCTGAAGCCAACCTCCCTTCGCATGAGGAGGACGACCACGGACACTCCCATGACCATGGAAATGATCACGGACATGCACACTCGCACGACCACGGGCACGACCACGGGCACGCCCACGACCACGGGCACGCCCACAACCACAGGCACGACCACGCTCATGCCCATGGGCATGCTCACGACCATGGAAATGATCACGGACATGCACACTCGCACGACCACGGGCACGACCACGGGCACGACCACGGGCACGCCCACGACCACGGGCACGCCCACAACCACAGGCACGACCATGCTCATGCCCATGGGCACGCTCACGCCCACGACCATGGAAATGATCACGGACATGCGCACGACCACGGGCACGCTCACGCCCACGCTCATCCTCATGTCTGCGGTCATGGACACGCACATTCCCATGGCCATGCTGCTCATGAGGAAATCGTTCAAGTGCACAAGGAGAGCGGGCACAGAGAGCAGAGGATGAAGAGGGAGACGGTTGGAGAGAAGCGGGACATGTTGGAGCTTTGGACACAGGTCTGGTTAAAGTAACATTTATTTATACATAATATAATTTATACCTTGTGTTGTTCATGCAATTGTTACTGTTACCAGAATTTCTTAATAATAAATTCTTCAGCAGTTCTAAAGATGAAAACATTTGGCAACAAGTGCTGTTGCATCTAAAAGCACTGCCTTTAGTTGTGATCTGCTCCTGTGCAATGAGACCAGACGAGTTCCAGTAGTTCTGAGGAAACTGAATTCCTGTTGTGCCTGCGCCCAGAGTGACTCACAAACAAAGACATGCAGCTTAGTTTGTGATTGGTATCCAGCTGTTGTTGTTCGACTACATGCATACATTCTGCTTGTGCCAGACACATTTTATTAGTCTGACGCCAGCCCAACGTGGGATGTGCTGTCCTGCTTTACTCATAACCGCTGTGAACCGTCTGTGTGTGAGCTGCTTTCACTGTCAACCAGGCTTAAGGTCCAGTAATAATCTTTGACTTTTAAACAGACTTGTGTCCATTATTTTAGACTGATGCTCATCAGACGTGTTTACCTGACTCTGCTGGGGTCATTGTGTCCTGTGACTCCGGCTCCTTTATGTTTTACTTCTTGATGACCTCGCTGTCTGAACCGTCTCTTAAGCAGGAATGTGACAGTTAACCTTCCTTCCATCCCTGTCTGCAGGCTGTTGGAGCCACCCTGCTGATCAGTGCAGCTCCCTTCCTCATCCTGTTCTTGATCCCAGTTCAATCAAACAGCGACCAGCACCAGAACCTGCTCAAAGTGCTGCTCAGCTTTGCGTCTGGTGGACTGCTGGGTGACGCCTTCCTGCACCTCATACCACATGCTCTGGGTAGGTGGCGCGAGCAGACATTGATTGATTGGAGCTGACTTGATATATTATTGAATAGCATTTGTACAATATAACTAATGAGTCTTTTTAAGTTTAACGTCCATTTTCCTTTGCACTTAATTCTGCAGAGCCTCACTCTCATCATGGGGATGGAGATCACGGGCATTCGCATGCAAGTGAAGACTCACACGACCACGGTCACTCTCATGGTACAGTAACTGCTTTCCCTCAGTGTTCATGTGCTGACGGTTCGTCTTTGACAGACATTGTACTAGAGATGCAAAAATCCACAATGAAACACTTTGATGTGACTTGAGGATGGAATTACTTCAGCTCATGTTGCAGCCACGATTTTATCTCGTGTCTCTCCACAGGGGCAGCACACGATCACATGATGTCTGTGGGCCTGTGGGCTCTCGGTGGGATCATCGCCTTCCTGGTTGTAGAGAAGCTTGTGCGTCACCTGAAGGGAGGTCATGGTCACGGACATTCCCACGGTCACTCACAAGGTGTGTGGGGGAATAAATACACGTTAGTATTACATGCAAATAATCTGCAGTTAGAATCCTCATATTAATGTTGTGCCACATTTCAGCTCCCAAGGAAAAAGACAGTGATGGAGAGGATGAAAAGAAAAAGAAGAAGAAAGAGGACAAAGGAATCAAAGAGGCAAAGGTGGCAAAGAAGGAGGAGAAACAGAGCTCAGGTGAACACTACAGTTAACCCCTGACTGGAAACGAAGCAGATGAACGCAGTCAGCGCCATCTGCTGGTCACGTACGGACCTGCAATGTGGTGACACGTTACAAAAAGATGTTTACTAGTCAAAAAGACGAAGAATGAATCAGCTTTGGCTAAACATCACAACCAGGAAGTTAAAGTCAGAGTTAGTCACAATCAATGGTTGTGTTTGTGTAAGAAGATAACTGTCAGAAACTGTGTATTCACTCGCTTCATTTATTGTCTCAGTAATTATTAATATTTAATTATTTATTGTCTTTTTCTCCTGATGCAGACATCAAGGTGTCAGGTTACTTGAACCTGGCTGCTGACTTCACCCATAATTTTACTGACGGGCTGGCGATCGGAGCCTCTTTCCTGGTTGGTCCAGCAGTGGGTGCTGTCACCACGCTCACCATCCTGCTGCACGAGGTCCCGCATGAGATCGGAGACTTCGCCATTCTGGTCCAGTCTGGCTGCACCAAAAGAAAGGTAGCTCATGAGCTCTGAAGCCCACAATACCCTTAAACTGCATCAGCTCAGCCCTGAAGGTGGGATAACAACTTACCTGTAGCTTAACCAGGAAAACATAAGAGAAGAACACAAAGAACAGACTCACAGCTAGAAGCTACTGTTGTTTTATATCATTATATGTGTTTTTACTTTTGTAAACCATAACATAGCATATCTTCATCAAGCTAATCCTTTTTCCCATCAGGCCATGTGTCTACAGCTGCTGACAGCCTTGGGAGCTCTTGCCGGCACAGCTTGCTCCCTGTTGGCCGAGGGCGTGGGCGCCGCGGCGACCGCCTGGATCCTGCCGTTCACAGCCGGAGGCTTTGTTTACATCGCCACGGTGACGGTGCTCCCCGAGCTGCTGGCGGGACGCTCCAGTTTCGGCCAGTCTCTCATGGAGATCCTGGCCCTGCTGTTCGGAGTCGGCATGATGGTGCTGATTGCTGAGTATGAGTGAGGCTCTGAAAGGGTGAAATGGGAAAGAACAGAGACGGAGGGTGAAGGTCAAACGGTTGAAGTATGTGGATTATTTTAGTTTCTAATTTCGTGATTGTTTTCTATGAATGTTGAGACGGATGCCACCTATTGATGGTGAGTGGGTTCTTGTTGTCTTGTGTTTTGTTAACAGTTCGCAGTCGTCCTGATTGTGAACTGTTTGTTGTTGAGAGAAACAGTGTCGACGTCTTAAAATCTATTGAGCAGCAGAGACTGAGAGCTGGAAGGAAACGGACGTTGTCCAGGGAGATCCCTCATCAGGAGACGGGGAGAACCGCACTGTCCAGAAACGCTTTCACTGCAGTGGGACTGCAGCCTTAACTGACAGCTTATTCCCTCCAGAAGTGGCTTGAAATCATTTAATTTCCAGCTGTGACACTTGACAAACGGTCCTTTAAACCTACATTTCTTTAAATGTGTTCAGTGTCTGTTGTGCTTGGAGATGATCGTTCATATTTTTGCATTCCACAGAAAACATGTATGTTTTGGCTTGGACAGATGTTCTCACGTCAATAAAATTCCACAGTAGTTTTTTGTTTTTTCTTGATAGTGGGAGGTAAAGTTCTTTTAGCTTTAAACCGTGGAAATGTTTTTACATCTGACAGATGATCATGAAGTTTAAACACTGACCCTAAAATAAAGCCTCGTCATCAGGTTCATCAATGCCACATGAGCTTTAAATCGTGTTTCCTCTCAAAGGCCTTTTCAACAGCTGAACCGGTTGAGATAGATCATTAGCAGAACCGGCCACAAGAGGGAGCAGCAGTTCAGCTTCTTTCTCTAAGGAATGAATGGTTTTCTTGCAGTGAGATGCAGTGTGAAGATGTCTGGCTGGGTTGGCAGTTACCAGCAGCGATGTTTTATCAGTGCAGGTCCTGGGTTTCCCTGTCTTCTGTTGGTCAGGTCACAGCCTTCATTGATGTCACCTCATTATGTTACAGGACACACTGAGCGTGTGCTGCACTTGATGAGGTCACATGTCAGAGCACACACCTGCAGTGTCACCACGTTCAGGGTTCAACGAGGTTAACGGCTGCTGCAGAATCCGACACACACACAATCAGACAAAACAAAAGTTAAAGTAAACAACTAAACTGACCGATATGATCAATAAGATTGGTCGTTGTTTTTTTAGACGATGCCTTCGAAGCTCATCGTGATGGAAACAACACAGAAGAGGTCGGTTCAGCGATAATCACCACCAGGCTCGTGTTGATGTCTTTGTTTTCTACGCTAAATGTTTTAAACAATCGCATTTCTTTTGGCTGCGGCCATGTTTGTTTTAAATGTATTAATCAGTTTCCTTCAGTCCCTTCAAGTAGCACTAGTTAGACAAATTAAGCAGCAAACATCTGTTTTGAGCAGAAAATACTATAATAGTTTACTTTTCAATAAGGAGAAAAAATGCTTTTAAAAATTAAAGGAGGAAATCACAGTAAATGATTTATTCCATCTGTTATGATTCTGTTGAAGGGGATGAAGCCTTTAAATTGTGTAACGTATATTTAAAGTTCCTTCAGGTAAAATCAGGGCTCATTTATTATGTGTGAAATGTTAAGTATGCACATTAAAGACCAACCTACTGTGTGTTCCACATAACTCAGTCAGACCTGTTCTCACACCAGACGTCCGTAGGAACTCAGTGATCTTAGTGGCAGCTGATTATTTGTGACCCACATTCTTGCCCATATGGGGCTGAATGAAGTTTCCTAGATGAGGCTGTCAGTGCCTGCAAATGAAGGAGACACGGTGAAGCTCAAAGCCAGGGAGGCTGAGAACCATAATACTAACCAGTGATTTGTGCAGCTCAGTAAAATGTTTTAGCAAACTATTATCTTCCTAAACAAACGTTTTAACTGATGGGAGTTGAAGGTGGTGCAGGAGTCGACGGGTCAACCTGTGGAGGTTTCGTCAAAGATTTATCAGTTTGTGGAAAACTAAGTGTGCAATAAAGTAGCTCGATGTTTTTCTCATAAAGTTCCATCTAACGTGCTTCACTGTGTGGATCCTGCTTTGCACGACCTTTGACATCGCACGAGTTCGCTAGTTCAGCAAAACGTGTTTGCAGCTTGGTTGTGGAGCTCAGCGTCGCTGCTGCAGTGGTGAACGCTGGAGACTCCCTGAGGCTCCGAGCACACGCAGCCGAGGACTGAAACTCCTGGTACATGATTGTCTCATGGCGACACAGAAGAAAGATGTCAGAGCACAATTAATTATACATGTGACACATCGTGACACACACATACTGAGGCAGATCTGTCAGGTGTCGCCTTTGCAGTCAGGGTAATCGCTGCGTAGTATGTGTTACCGTGGGTGGAACCGGGAGACGCTGCTCAGGGAGGCGGGGGTTCGTTCGCCGGCCTCAGCAGCTGGGAGTCATTCAGGTTCAATTACAGATAGACCAATAATTCGATGTGTCAACCCTGAGGCTGAAAGGCCAGTCATCCTGTTTGGAATCATTTGCCAGTTTTGTGTTGTTGTTGTTTTTTTAAGGTCATATGCAAAAACCAGTTTGACTGATGATGCTTTCACTAAACCAACAGAAACATGACTTGACTCCCAGGGTGTCTCTGAAAACTGCCTGTGACCTTCTGTGAGCGGAACCAACGGAAAAAATCACAACCAGCACAACAACACAACAACAAAGAAACTGTCTAAAAAGCTGACTAGTAACCTGGTTACGCATCGATCTTTAATTTCTGCTTTGTCTTTCCCTTTCGGCTTCACAGCTGGAACGAGCCCAGACTTGTACCAACTGGGTGAATGTGCCGTGTCTGGATTAGCTGAATGTGACAGAACCTCTTCTGTCCAAACACTCATAAATCAGAGCAAAAGCAACGTGATCCACAGCATCTAACACAACATGGTGTTTTATTTGTAAATGTACAATCCCAGAAAACGTTAAACTACAATTAAAAGTCATTTGATGAACTCATTTGAATATTGTTCTGTGCACTAAACGAATGGTCAAAGTTCTAATCATGGGCTTGGTTTGAGTCCAGAGGCGTCTAGAGCTCATGAGCCGTTTGTCAGTAGTTGAACGCCTTCAGATGCCTGATGCCATAATTACGGGTAATGAAACCAGTCTCTGTGACACAGACGCCCCCTGGCTCCTTGGTGAACTGATTAAGACGCGTTTGGTTTTTAATGATGCCTCTGGTCACACCTTGATGCTCTGGAAGAGGCCTGTGACTCATTTCATGACCTATATTAGCAAAAGTTAAATAAGCAACAAGTGTCATCAGTTACTACGCTCAGTAGATTAAATAGATAATAATAATAATACACAATAATACAATAAGACTCCGCTCGAAAGTCTTTATAATACAGTGAATCACAACATAATGAGATGACAAATAACTACAAAGCAGGAGAGATATTGTTTTAGTCACTTGTTTCCATAGTAACAACTCAGATACCAAGTCATCACCGTCTTCATCATTCGCTTCATTAATGAGCTCAATTCATTTTTATCTGCTTATTCCAGGTAACAAACCAAAACTATATTCAACTCTAGAAGGTAGATTAAAGCATCAGCTCCTGAAGAGAAAAACGCTTCTTCTATGTCGCTTGGGTTGGTTTTTGAGGATGATCATTAAAGTTCAACGGAGGGAGGAAGTAACTTTCATGAAGCGGCGAAGGTGCAGAGCTGAGCTGAATGTTTGTGGCTCACGCATTTTAAAAAGCGGAGACATGTGACTTGAGGGAAGGTTTTAATTATAGCCTCGTTAAGAAACGATGGCGTCAAACCCTTTTCGCTTCCAACGTGCTGTGAATAATGATTGGTTTGTTTAATGTCACGCTAAGAAGCGAAGCTGTGAGGTGACATAGGCTCCAGCTTGTCTTGATGATTGTGTCCCGCTCTGTGATGGGTTGACGAGTCCGCTGCTAGAGGCCACTTCAGCTAAACAGGCTGTTTTATTTTCTCTTCTGAGCCCAAACAACAGGAGCAGTTAATTGAGATGAGACAGATTCTATGGGTCACGTGTTGAACTGAAACAAGAAACCAGCAGTTTCAGCCATGACACTGAAATTAGAAAAGAGCAGATGCCACCAACGCTTTGATGACTCACGCACCGTAAGTGAAGTGTGAGATTCTTATGCCTGAGGTTAGAACAAAGAAAACAAAGCAGCGTCTCCATGTTATTAGAGGCACCTGCTGTGCATGATACACGACTGGAATGCAGACGCAGTCATGCGCGCAGACGCACTTCACAAAGCAAATCTTTTTTTTTTGATAAGCTATTGTCTACTGCTGCTCAGTGACCCCCATCGCCTGAGGATGAGTCACAGCCTCCTTTCCTGCTCACGCGAGCAGGTGTTTTAAGAGAAGCTCATTTCCTCGTGTTGATTATTCTAAATGCTTGGTTCAGTAGCTGCACTGGTCTGGATCTGTTCTAACGTTCTAGCCCGTCCTTCTCGTGTCACGGTGAAGCCTGCACCTCCGTCCTGCTCGTACCTGAGCCACCGCCTGGCTCCCACCACGGCCCCAACACACCTGCTGCTCATCATACAATCGCTCTTCGTTTCCATCCTTTTTGTTTCTGCGTCAGAAACGTGTTGCGTTTAAGTCATTATGTTACATCATAGTAATTACGTTATAATTATAATTCTTGTTGCATCTATTGGGTGCGTTGGGCTTTATGGTTTAATGATGTCACTGGTTGTATCTCGTGTAACTTTGCTTATATTCATTATTAGTAGTAATGTTTCTGTGTGTCTCCATCATTTACCTTTATTCATATATTTATCATCATTTATCATTTCGATCTTCTTCCAGAAGGACCTGGACTGAATAAAGTTACAGCCTGGTCTGAACTGAAATAACGCAGCAGATGCTGGAATTCTGTGTCTTCCACCAGGACACGAGGAGGTCTGTCCTTTCTAGACGAGCATTTTCTTACACAGGTTCTGCCGGATCCCATCAGCATCATCATGTCACACCTGCCCTGCTGCAATGTACATTTTAATTATGCCGTAATTATGCCTTGCATGCAGCGCGTCTTTATCCAGACTGTGAACAGCTGAGTTAAAGGAGTGTCCTTGGAGTCGTGTTCAGAGAAGCTGCTTTTTCTGTCTCACACGTCTTTTGTTAATAAAAATTGAAACAGGAAAACGTATTTGTTTTTTTGCATGAAGCTCTGTTTGGAGGCTGACGGGTGGGTGAAGCTCCATCAGAGATCACCTCCGCTGCCTCAACCCAGAGCCAGGCCTGCTTCACCTGGGCGTCACATAAATACTTCACACTAACAAACAGGTTTGGACTCACTTTTGTTTTGGAAGCTGCAAAGTTAAACACGACTCCCATTTTACCTGCTGGTCTCATGAGGAAGGTCAGTATTGATAGAACATTTTTCTCTGCCAGACAGCAGAAAACACATGTTCATGAACAACAGCAGCAGCGAAGTGAGAAGTGAGGTCTGCATGAAGCAGCAGCAGGAACAAGGCCGACGTTTCTGGGACTGCAGTCGTTCGTGGCGACTCAAATTCATTTCACGTTTCATCAGCTGTTGTTATGGCCTCTTGGTCCAGATATGTCAGCAAACTATTATTACTCTATTACAAACATTTTCTTTTGAGTTGAGAGGAGTTGAACCTTCCACCAAAGTAGCTACACCAACATTCAGGACATTGTTTCTTACGCTCTAGGATTAATTGCGGATTATCTCAAACGTTGTAAAGATACTGTTTAAAACTAGCATCAGTTCCAGAGAAGTAACGTGAATATGAATATGTGTCTGTTGGCCAAACAATTCTGGAAAACTTTGAGGGAATTGTTGACGCAGACGTGAAAAGTCAGATTAATCAGAAGTTGGTGACGAGGCTCCATAAATGTGTTGGTATTGTGAAACCGAGGACGGCATTCCACGCCGAGAGCATCACAGTTACCCGGAAAACGATGGTGGTGTTGTCATGGTGAGACAAAAATTCAGTTCTGTTTAAATAAACTCAGGGGAAATTTATCCCGTCATCAGTCTGAAAACAGAAAAGCGTTTCCTTGTGTTTCTGTTTATTTAAGAGATTTTGAAAAAACATTGAGAAGTAGATCAACAACACGATGTTGGTGTCCAGCTCACTGCTGGTTGTGTGTAGTAACTAATTCATGTGTGTTGCCTTACGTCGCGTTAAACCAGGACCAGTATTTAACTTTACTGGTTGTGAGGGATCAAGTCAAGGCACAGAAACACGGAACAGTTTGAGTTTTATCCCTAGTTTATGCAGTAATACAAGGATCAGCCTGTTGTCTTAGACTGAAGGAGTCAAAACAGTCAGAGGAGTCTGCAGCATCACATCATCAGCATCAGGACGCACCTGCTAATAGCTGACAACAATAGCTGTGGACGCTGCTGTGTCTTCTCGTCTTTCAGGGGAAGATGGAGTCGTGTTAGCACAGCAGATAACTCAAGACAAACGCAAACACAAAGTCTCACAGCGACAGCCCTGACTACAGGCTGTTTTCATGCACAGCCTGACAACTAACCTGACAACTAACCAGTGGCTCTTATTTAGCAGGACACTAACTCAAAGCCATCGATTCCAACCACCTCCTGTAGTGGTTCATAAAATGCTGACGTTCTTTGATTTAAAACTGCACCTCGTGTTTTAAACCTGAGTATTTTAAACACAGTCGCGCTTGGATCAGAGCTGCAGCCTTTGTGGCTCTGAGGCTTTTAGATCTGGTCTCCAGATCGTTGCACTTCTTGGTTCTCCAGGAGTTACTTGCTGTTCTGTCACATGTTCTTTGTTCTTCAGTAATGTTCTCCACCCTGAACACGCTCACGTCGCCTCCTGCCTCCTTCCTCTCCTGCTTCCTCTCCTGCTTCCTCTCCTGCTTCCTCTCCTGCTTTCTTGCATCCATCTCCTGCTTTAGGCCTCCGTCCACTTGACCAGCGGTCGTCTCCCCATCTCCCCCTCAATCTGACTCCACCGCCTCCCATCTCACTGCTCTGGCCAGACAGTCAGCTCAGCCCTGTCACACATTCATATATTCTACAAACCTTACTTTTGTCCTGAACTAAACAACCCCTTTGACTCTGTCTCTGTCTCTGACCCTCCCTGTGGACTGGTCTACCAAAGCTCCACCAAAGCTCTACCAAAGCTCTACCAAAGCTCTACCAAAGCTCTACCAAAGCTCCACCAAAGCTCTACCAAAGCTCCACCAAAGCTCTACCAAAGCTCTACCAAAGCTCTACCAAAGCTCTACCAAAGCTCTACCAAAGCTCTACCAAAGCTCTACTGCTGTCGCTGCATTGAGACCCAGCTCTCGCTGAAAACCACAAACAACGAACCCCAGCACCAAAATGCAAATAAAACAGAACAATGACTCGCAAACCTCTTGACGCACATTCAAGCGAATACAAGCACGATCAAGATATTTAATGACATTTTTTTGACGTGACACCAACAGGAAAAGTTGCTTGTGTGTGACCTTTGAAGCATGTGAGTGTGTTTGAGGTCGTTGTTTGTGCTTAACTACCTGACTGACTGATTGATGACCTGGGGAATGTCAATGAACATCCATTTAATGGTTGATGATGGAGGACGTACTGAGAACAACTAATAGGATCAAGCTGCAGTTTAGAGGCAGATTCACTACTAGTATCACTGGCACAGAAATAAGTAAAAGTACACAACTAGATTTTGTTTCATTTGTCTTTTCTTGCTTCCTTTAGCCATGTGGCCTTTTTTTGCTCCTCGGCTTCGGAGCACGTTTCCCACTAACTCAGAGATGCTGAGTCTTTCCTGTCCTGCTGTAAAACCTGTTGCTCCAACGTTGACCAGCCTCTGAACAGTTGACTCTAAACTGTGTCCATTAAAGTTAACTACTCGGCTCCTTGACTCTTATTCACCTGCGTTACCTTCTCAGCCACATTCGTTCTGCAGGGCGTGTCCAACGCTTTGGCCACAAGCCACGTCAGCGTCACAGTGAGTCACCAGGTATAGATGATAAGTCAAAGCATCAAGCGTTCACTCAAGACACTCACCTGCCAAAACCATCATGGACGGAAGAGAGGACGAACAAGAATATGTAAAGTAAGTTCAGACCTCACTTAACGTCTATATTATATTTCTTCAGCAAAAGAATATATTTTTTCAGCTGCTACAAACTGTGTTTATTAATAAACATTGATCACCTTAATTGACCATTTTCCGTTTGATCATAGTTTTTAAAAAATAGTGAAATTACTTTTTGGATCCAATGGGTTTTTAGCTTGTATTGAAAGAGTTATGAGCACAGTATCACACATATTACATGTGAGGATAATTAAAAGCAAATTTCTGTGTCATTATGAAAATATTTGTTAATAATGAATTTATATTTTTATTCTATATTATCTATTGTAATTGTTTTGATCTTTTCTATCTATAAACACTGAAAATCACGAGCTGCTAGATCACAGAGTAGTTCGATGGACTTGAACATCCAATAACCGACGTCGAGTTGTGTTAATGGGATAACTGCTAATTATTCTGATTAACATTAAACTTTTCCTAACTTTTTAAATTCATAAGCCTTTTTAAATTAAATCCAGTGAATAATTTCTGTACATCTCAGTCACTAATTTGTCCTTACAACCGTTTCTAGTCCCTTTTCTTACAGTTATTTCCTTCTATTGTGCTGCCGAGCAGACTTTACCTGAGTTCTTTCCTTAGGAAGCCGTGGGACACCCCTCGCGTGGTCCCGCACATTGAAGATGAGCAAACCCCCTTTAAGCTGATGAAATTACTTAAACTCTTCACACTCGCTGTGACGGCTGTGCTTGTTTTCGGACTTGCAGTATGTAGCAAGGTTTGTTGTTTTTCCATTTATTTATGATTAACACTGTAATTTCAGACCGACTGAAGCTAAATTGTGCTTGAGTTGATCATTTTCTCTGCTTAAGTTCCAGCTCATACCTCACCCCCTCATTACAATAGTACTGTCGCTGTAATAACTCAATGAAAGCATCTGATGAACTCACTAAATAAATAGATTTTCCTTTCCAGGCCTCTTTCATCCTCCTCATCACTTTGGCCAACGAAGGCACAAAGACCCTCCTACCTGAGCACAAGCCTGTCGCTCTGCTGTGCATCGGCTGCTCACTCGTTGCTTCCAGCGTCTTCCTCCTGGTGAAGAGCGTGTGGAAGGCGTGTTATAAAACATCGAAGCTGCCAAGAAAATCGACTACTGCCCTGGTGGGTTTTTGGCATCTTTCATATTTCTCCAGTTGTTTTGGCTCCTTTCTCCATATTTCTGACATTTGTCTTCTTCTTCTCCAGGTTCTGTTCTTTGAGTTTGTGGTGTCTGGAGGAGCAGCGATTCTCACCATTGCTGCGATGCCGCACTTGGACGTTGTGATCAACGTGACAATACTGAACGGCGTGGCCGTCATCTCCTCGCTCTTCCAGGTCATCGCTCAGTGCACTGCCAAGGCAACAAACCGCTACTTGGTCCCATGCATCTTTGCCTTCTTCTTCATTTTGCTTGGATTTGTCCTGTTTTTCATCCTGTACATCACGAAGAATCCTGCTGACACCAAGATAATTATGTGGGCGGGACTGGCTGTTGGCGGCGCTTTCTTTGTGTCTTTCAACTGGTGGGAAGGCTACTTCCAACTGATCAGCAAAGACAGTGGCTCCACTTTTCTCAAGAACCTGTGTCAAGACATAAACCGGAGCCGGAATGTGCTGCACATCCTCTCCAGCGTGCTCAGGATCGCGGTGACGGCTGGCGTGCTCGGAGCCTACGTCCCTTTGTCCAAAATGGACTGGTCCGTCCTGAACTCCCGCTCGAGCTTTGAGACCAATGTTATCGCCATCACAATTGGGGTCCAGCTGATCTCGTCAGCGCTCTGCCACTGGTTCGGCCTGGCAGCCTGCAAGATGCACGCCCTGCGGCGATGCTTCGTCCTGCCTCTGTACCTGGCCTCTCTAGCTGTCATGGCTCTGTTTGTCATCCCCGTCGCCGTTTACTATCAGGACTACAAAAACAATCCAAACACCACCACAGCCACCGACTTTCACGGCTACTGTGACGCAGTTGTGAATAACAGAAACCAAAGTGTGACTGACAGCGTGTTTCCTCAACTGGTGTTGGATGCTACACACACGCTGTGCTTCCTCGACATGTCCAAGTTGGCTGACATTGGCTTCCTAACAGGTAAAACTAGAGGGTTGTAACAAATGCAGTTCAATTTTATGAAACACAGTTATACGTCAGTCAGACTGGCTCATCAGATCAATACCCAGAGTTTGTTGGCACGTCGGCCAAACTGTGGGTAACCACACCCTGTCCTACATACCTGTCTCCACTGCTCAGGTGTTTACAGTGGAGACAACCATCAACAGTTTGTTTATTCAAAATGAAAAAAACACAGTTAGCCGACAATAATATAATAATATTAATAGATGTGTTTGCAGATTCCAGATTTCCATCTAATGTCCTGTTACTCTACCCTCAGGATCGTCACTGTCCTTGTGGCTCGGTCTTTTGTTGGCCACCATCCATCTCTGGCACCTCAACGTGAGCCGGATCCAGAGAACCCAAGACCTGTTCGTCAGGAGGCTGTATGAAGGAGCCTTTATTGAGCAGTCCCTGCTTCTCAACACCCGGTTTGACATCCAGATCCCAGGCGGGAAGAAGAGGTTAGCGTGTGGTGCATGTCTGGTAGTTGTCATTTTGTTCCCAATCTCTCTTTGAAGAAAGTAATGGTCACAATTGGAAACCTTGTCTTTTCTAGGAGTACGTCAGCCAACACGGTGATGTTGTATCTGTGTGCGACCATGTGGCACGAGACCTATGATGAGATGATGAAAATCATCATCTCGATTTTCAGGTGAGTTGAACCATCCAGTCTTTCCGCTCAGCTGAAGACAAACTGTCTGTACTGTGACCTGCCACTGTCTCTGCTCATCACAGGCTGGACAAGTACAGACCAAAGATAGAACCAACCAACAACGATTTCATCTTCGAAGCCCACATCTACTTTGATGATGCCTTCGAACACATTGAAAGGAGCGAGGAGGTTCGACTCAACAAATACGCAAAAGACCTCATGGAAGTCATCACAGTAGTTTATCGGTAATAAAGACGCCTCCGAGGCTCAAGTCCAAAATCCAACATGTCTAGAACTGCAGTTTTCATCTACTACAAATGACGTCTCTGTGTTATTATTGTCAACCATCAGCACCTTCAAAAACATGAACGGTTCGTTGTTCACAAGAGACGAGCCAATCCCCGATCAGAAGATCATACGAGCGCCGTACGGAGGCCGTCTCGTCATCAACATGCCTTGTGGCAACGACATTGTGATCCACTTCAAGAACAAAGACCTCATCCGTCACAAGAAGAGATGGTCTCAGGTAACAGGAGTAGAAATGAGCTCACTGAGCAAAGTCACATCTGAACAACTGGGTCAACTGGGTCAACAGGACATATTGAGTAGTTGTGTTTCCTCCTTTACCAGGTCATGTATCTCTACTACCTGCTGGGATTTAAACTCATGAGCAAATATCACGAACGCTGGCAGAGGGGAGAGTCTGACGAGGACATCAGACACCACATCAAGGTGAGAACTGTTTTCAAATGTTCTTGAATCTGTATTTTTCACCGGGACATGATACATTAAATAAATCCAAGCAAACAACGCAAACTGTTCCTGTTGCTTCAGAAAGAGAAGCAAAACACCTACATCCTGGCTTTAGACGGAGACACGGACTTTCAGCCGTCGTCTGTGATGCTACTCATTGACCGTCTCAAAATGTACCCACGTGTTGGAGCAGCCTGCGGCCGGATCCACCCCACTGGATCAGGTAACGGATCAACAAAGCCTTCAGGAGGCACCGCAGAGACGCAGCGAAGCCTGAACCTCTGTTTCGTCTGCAGGTCCCACAGTGTGGTTTCAGAAGTTTGAATACGCTGTCAGTCATTGGCTGCAGAAGACGGCGGAGCACGTGCTTGGCTGCGTTCTCTGTAGCCCCGGCTGTTTCAGTCTCTTTAGAGCAGCAGCACTGATGGACGACAACGTGATGAAAAGATACGCCACCAAATCCACAGAGGCGGGCCACTACATCCAGTACGACCAAGGTAACGCCCGCCAGGTTCGCTGGTGGCGACTGGCTCCGTTTGCCGTCTCCTCACCCGTACGTTTCCTCTCTCTCCCTGCAGGTGAAGACCGCTGGCTCTGTACTCTCCTGTTGAAGCAGGGCTGGAGAGTAGAGTACAACGCCGCCTCTGACGCCTACACCAACGCACCGGAGGACTTCAAGGAGCTCTTCAACCAGGTGAGAACAGAAGCTGAACACAAGCATTTTCACGTGCACTCTTGTGGGATTTGTTGGGTAAATTGGACTTGGTCTTCAGCGGCGGCGATGGGGACCTTCCACCTTGGGCAACATAGTGGATCTACTGGGTGACACCAACATCGTCTCCAGGAGGAACTCGTCCGTGTCCAAACTCTACATGCTGTACCAACTCTTTGGCATCATCTCATCCATTCTATCACCTGCCACCATCTGCCTCTTGATTGCAGGTTGGCATTTGTTTGTCTTTGTGTTCGTTTACTCTGAGACAATAGCGTCAACTTTATCCTGAGTGTGTCCCTCCTCTCTTGTGACCTGCAGGAAGCCTGAACTTCATCTTTACGCTCGATGCTATTGGTGCCCTGGTCCTGGCTGTGATACCTCCTGCTGTTTTCGCGGGTCTCTGCTTTAAGCTCAAGGCGAACACTCAGATCATCATTGCAGGAGTAATGAGTGTCATGTATGCGTTCCTCATGTTGGTGGTGGCGCTGTCCATCATCGGTACGTTTTGTTCAAATCTTTACCTTCGGTCTGAGTGTTTTTTTCCAGTGAAGCAGCTTAACCCTGCTTGATGTTTGTATCTATTTATCCTCCACCAGCTGCAATGATAAAGGACCAAACCATCCTGACTCCTGCCAGCATGTTTGTCATCCTGATGGCAGTCATCTACTTAATCACTGGATTAATGCATCCCCAAGAAATTAGCCTGCTGTTCTACGGTGTGCTCTACATCATCTGCATCCCCAGCGCCTACCTCGTTCTCATCATCTACTCCATGGTCAACATGAACAACGTGTCCTGGGGAACCAGAGAGACAAGTGCTACCGCTGGTAGACCCGTGGCTAAGCCTCAGCAAAAAACAATAGAGAGAGGTAGACAGCAGCTCTAATCACTGTTTAACCACGACCAAACCGTTTGCGTTGTCTGACCTGAACCTGGGTCTTATTCTTGCAGCTAAAAACACCCTGCAAAGGTTCTTCTCATGCATAAAATGTAAAAGCTGCTACCAGAAGGACAACGTCCCCATGATCCCAGACCAACACGAACCTCAGCCCCAAAACACTATAGTAGAGGACGTAGAGGAAGTCACAGAAGAAGACGAGACGTAAGTTGTGAAGGTGGAACACGGTAAATGAACGCGCCAGATAATAAAACTAATGCTTTTACTAATACTTGTATTTCAGGCAAGTGGACATTATTTACGACAGGTCTAGCCAAAGTAAGTAACTTTAAAAAATCCCCTTTTTCCAACACATGTGAATTGGACATAACTACTACTAATAATAATAATAATAATAATAACAATCTTTGTGTTTTTCCAGATTGGGTCGCAGATTTACAAGACTTGTCCATTATCAATGAAATGCGACTGGAGGAGGACACACTTGAGCAGGTGAAGTCTTGTGAAGAACTATCACAACTAATACGCTGCACAGTTTCCATAAACATGGTTCATACTGCTGATAAGCAGTTTTTCTTTTGACACGACAGTAAACATGTTTTCTGTACCATTTGTAAAAGTACATACAGAGAAAGATTTACTCAACGTCTGTGTTTCTTTCCCTGAAGGAGGAGCAGGATTTCTTCTCAGAGCTTCAGGAGAAATACCTGAAACCTCTGAATGATGACAAAGAGAGACAGAAGAAGATTACCAGTGAGCTGAAGAGTCTGAGGAACAAGGTAGGCTGGGCTGGACACACTCAGCATCTACACCAAACCCCCCTAGCCTCAAATGACACGTTCTCTCCTCCTGCCACACAGGTCAACTTCGCCTTCTTCATGTTTAATGCCCTGTGGTTGGTGGCAACCTTAACCCTCCAGCTGAACAGTGACATCTTCGCCATCAAGATCCCAAAGATAACGCTCCCTTATAACGACACGCATGAATTTGTCAAAGTCGAACCCATGGGTCTCATGTTCATTCTGGGATTTGCGTTTTCTGTTGTGATGCAGTTCTTCGCCATGATATATCACAGGTGACCACGTCCGTCCAACACCTCGTGTCTCGTGTTTGTCATGTTTGAATCCTCACCCACGTAACTAAAATTCTTGTCTTGTGTCTTATCCAGAGTCTACACACTCATCCATTTCGTGGCCTACTTGGACACTGAACCCATAAATAGGAAGACACGAGAACAGGACTCGTATCAACAAGGCAGAAGGGTAATCTACGATAATTTACTCCTACGCTCCAACCATAGAAAAGCAGCAGAAAGACATTTGCCATTGGAACCAGTCACGCGGACCTGTAACATTATGACATAGCGAATATTTACATCTAGGGCAACATTTAATTTTATATATCGTACAGCAGGTCCGACAACCCAGTGACTTAGCTCCTAATAATTCTAAGTATGTGCTGCAATGACAGTGAGTGATAGGAACATTTAATTGATTGAATTGTACAACCGCACCTTTCTGCTGCCGTTGCTGTGGTTTAGTCGCTGCCAGGCGTCGTCCAGGTGCTGATGTTTTCTTCTCATCTCCTCCCAGCACGAAACGGCCTCTGTCACAGAGTCGAACGCCACTTCTCAGCAATCCTACTCTGACTCTGAGAGCGAAGACGAGCTCTATGAAAGAGTGCGTCCGTCCAGTTCCAATGGCGGAACATCCGTGTGAAAGCCTCCGAGCGCAGGACTCCGGTGTCAAGAAGCATCTGTTGTGTGAATGGTTGTGTACTGTGAGTTTATACTGTGAATGCGAAAGGATGAAGAAACTACGTCGAGAGCTCGGACACTTTATGTTGTCAGGGAAATCAGGTTGGATGATCAATACTTGAATCTTGAAAATCAGGGACGTCTTAAATCAGGGATTCTTTCATGAAATGTCAGATCAACGATTAATCACCTTAGTAATAGAAACTGTCTGAGCACAAATTACTGCTGAACACAGTTGAATTCAACTGTGTTAACACATATTGGATTGGAAATCCAACGCACTTTAACGTTTTACACTGTTACACTTTATGATTTTATTTTTTTATTCTCATAGATAATATATTTCCATAAACAATACAAGTTATATTTACTGTATCGTACCCTATTGTGAGATTCCACCTGTAATGGAATGGTTACGTATTTTAGTCCTGTGGCAGTTCAGTGACGGTAAAGACCTTTTCATCTGTTGTAAAAGATTATTTATTTGATAGAATGAAAAATGTTTGAACTATGTATGTACACATTTAAATTATTGGAACACTTATGTTTTATGTCTCGTTGTTGTGAAATAAGTCTTTACCTGTTAATAAAGCGTGATTACACTTATATATAACTTAGTGATCACAGCGGTTAATTGACAGGTTCCAGTTCCACAACCACTGGCCCAGCAGCACCTTTAAACATTCATAGCAATATACATATCGTACATATCTTTGTACCTACCCATTAGTTTTGTACTTTCAGTGCTTGGCTTGTGACAAATGTTTGTCGTGTGAACATGTTCAGCCTCATTAATGCAGCTGACTCTGACAGCAGCAGGTCTGGTAGAGCCGGGTAATTAGTTGGACTAATTAGAAGACTGGCCTTCAGGTGAAACTGCCTCTGAGACCAGTGGAGCAGCTTCTCCACGGAAAGTGTGAATTAGACGAACGTACTGAATCTTTGTTTGTTTGTTTGTTTGTTTGTTTCTCTCTTTTTCGTCTACAAACACTAATGTTTTCCATGAAGCTCATCTAAAGGTACCTTATGTCGTTAGCTCTCAGTCGGGGAGCGTGACCACACATCTGTCTACATATCAACAACAATCAACAAATGCACATATGCAAACTCACCAAATCTGAAACAAATATACACTATTATTACGTTTACCTGTCACGCTGCTCTGTGACTTGTAGGCTTTTGCTGTGACGCTGTGATGGGACAGGTTCTCTGCTCCTGAGTTTGGATGGATATTCTATTCTTGTGTGTTTAGACCAGTTGTTTGGCTGCTAGCTCGCGTTAGCCGTTAGCATCTACCAAACTGGGTCCAGCTGTGCGTGAACACAACCTCAGAACAAGAGACAGTTTGTGTGAAAGGAGGCAGATGTTCGCTGTTCGTTGTCTGGAGACATTTTCAGTCATGTCCTGTGCGTTGAGTTCTTCTGAAGCTGGGCCTCTGTTGTCACAGAGTCGTCAGTCGCTGCTTTAGTCTTGGTTGAAATTCCTCTGGCGCTTATTAAAACGCTGCTTCCTTATAATAAATCTGTTGGGTGTGATTTCCAAGCCAGTCAGTGATGCACAACATGACTTTCAGGTCACTGACCTCACGTGTCGCTTTTTGCCTTTGATCACGTTTATTCGTTTGCTGTAACTGGTTCCGTGGCAGATGATGACACCTACATAAGCTCCATGCGGGCAGGAATGAGGAAACTTCCTAATTAACTGACAGGGCGAGGTCGTCCTAGTTTTGTTTCCTTTAACCTACTTGAATCTAATAATTCACAACTATTTATTAATTTGTGACTAATGTAAAAGGAACACGCACAGGGTTTGAGTCTAATGAAACCATTTTGAAGCGTGTACAGTTCAGAACACATCCTTCTATTACGTTAGTATTCTAGTGCTGTGCTTGAAACATATTTTTCTGTATTCAACTGAGCCATTTGACTTTAAAGCTTTTGAGGTTCACGAACTAGATTCAGGCCTCAACCACCAGCACATGTCCTCCAAATGGTGACGTCCTCCAGATGCTGACGTCTTCTAGATGGTGACGTCCTCCAGATGTTGACGTCCTCCAGACGCTGACGTCCTCCAGACGTTGACGTCCTCCAGATGGTGACGTCTTCCAGATGGTGACGTCTTCCAGATGGTGACGTCCTCCAGATGCTGACGTCCTCCAGATGGTGACGTCTTCTAGATGGTGACGTCCTCCAGATGGTGACGTCTTCCAGATGGTGACGTCCTCCAGATGCTGACGTCCTCCAGATGCTGACGTCCTCCAGATGGTGACGTCTTCTAGATGGTGACGTCCTCCAGATGTTGACGTCCTCCAGATGCTGACGTCCTCCAGACGTTGACGTCCTCCAGACGCTGACGTCCTCCAGATGTTGACGTCCTCCAGACGTTGACGTCCTCCAGATGGTGACGTCTTCTAGATGTTGACGTCCTCCAGATGTTGACGTCCTCCAGATGCTGACGTCCTCCAGATGCTGACGTCCTCCAGATGTTGACGTCCTCCAGACGTTGACGTCCTCCAGATGGTGACGTCCTCCAGATGCAGATTTTTGTAATATACCTGCCTACAATTGTCATTTGTATATTGCCATATTTTTAATTCTTGTATTATGTGCTTTATGTTCTGTCTCTGTCTCTTTGTTGTAGTGCGGAGCTTCTGTCACGAAGACAAATTCCTCGTATGTGTAAACATACCTGGCAATAAAGCTCATTCTGATTCTGATTCTGATTCTGATTCTGATGTCCTCCAGATACTGACGTCCTCCAGATGGTGACGTCCTCCAGATGGTGACGTCTTCCAGATGGTGACGTCCTCCAGATGCTGACGTCCTCCAGATGGTGACGTCTTCTAGATGGTGACGTCCTCCAGATGTTGACGTCCTCCAGATGCTGACGTCCTCCAGACGTTGACGTCCTCCAGACGCTGACGTCCTCCAGATGTTGACGTCCTCCAGACGTTGACGTCCTCCAGATGGTGACGTCTTCTAGATGTTGACGTCCTCCAGATGTTGACGTCCTCCAGATGCTGACGTCCTCCAGATGCTGACGTCCTCCAGATGTTGACGTCCTCCAGACGTTGACGTCCTCCAGATGGTGACGTCCTCCAGATGCAGATTTTTGTAATATACCTGCCTACAATTGTCATTTGTATATTGCCATATTTTTAATTCTTGTATTATGTGCTTTATGTTCTGACTCTGTCTCTTTGTTGTACTGCGGAGCTTCTGTCACGAAGACAAATTCCTCGTATGTGTAAACATACCTGGCAATAAAGCTCATTCTGATTCTGATTCTGATTCTGATGTCCTCCAGATACTGACGTCCTCCAGATGGTGACGTCCTCCAGATGGTGACGTCTTCCAGATGGTGACGTCCTCCAGATGTTGACGTCCTCCAGATGGTGACGTCCTCCAGATGTTGACGTCCTCCAGATGCTGACGTCCTCCAGATGCTGACGTCCTCCAGATGCTGACATCCTCCAGATGTTGACGTCCTCCAGATGCTGACGTCCTCCAGATGCTGACATCCTCAGGCTGGAGGCAACTCTTTACGCTCGTTGAACAAGTAGGAGGATAAATGGATAAACTTTAAAACTACTGACCTTTTTTTTCCTTTAATTTCAAAATGTCTACTTAAACCTTGACTACAAATGAACTGTGGTCTAAATGTTGAGTCAGTGATCAAGTCCAGCCACGAAAGGATCAGATCTCCAGAAAACATCTACAGAAATTAGGCAATAGAGCTTGTTATCGTCTTGGGCAACACGTGGTTGAAAGCTCAGTCATTCACTGTGTTTTATTCGCTGTTGTCATAGTCGTGTCCATCTTTGTTCTCGGAACCACGCGGTGGACACACAGCCTTCATTACTCACCTGACCCCCTGCAGCGTAGCTGATCAGTTTACTGGGTCTACCTGGGTTAAGGGCCCCAGTCTGGTCCTAAGCTCCAGGTCATGGTTTCATAGTGTTTCATTATTCACCAGAAACAGGAAGCGCGTCCGACTCGGGTCACTCGCTCGGGTCGTCTGTGTGTACGAACGCCCTCCCTCAGCACATCACACATTAAGAAACAAAAGTTAATGGTGTCAACCGAACGAACAAGGTGATGACATTTCCTCAGTATCGTGTAATATTTCACCCGCTATCGAATTACAGCATGAAGTGTTTACCAGATGCACTGATGCCAAGTATTCAGGGCAGTTGCTCCGCTGCCTGAAGGTGTTGGAACAATAGCAAAACAGAAACACAAATGGTCATTAATGCAGCATGTGTCCATTAAAACGATTTAACCATAGAGAGACTACAACAGGTACAGTATCACTCATTTATTACACTTATCACAGAAGAAAAAAACAAAGAAAGCTTTTATTTTGACTGTTAACACTTCACACTAAAGGAATAAAGTTGCATTGCTAATCAAAGTAACCCTACGATCTTTGTCATATAAATGCGCTGCAGTGGTGAAAGAGGTGAAAGTCACAGCACACATAGAAACCAAGTGACTTATTTTAAACGCATCTGTTCTAATGTTTGCTTTCAGTTCTTCTAACCTTCGGCAAAACACAAAACGGTGCCAGTGGCTCTGCTTTTAATAGTCTCACTTCCCTCTGCCTTCCTTCCTAGTCCGCGACCCTCAGTTCCTCTTTGTCTGGGGAATTTCATCACATGCATCACAACATACCTTGGAAATATGGGTTTTACAGTTTCAGCTAAATCAGTCCTTTCCTCGTAGAGCAAAACTGCTCCTACCCAGAAGATGACTCGTAAACACAGCTGCATGAACTTGGAGAAGGAAATTGTACTTGGTGGTTAAACCACAATAAGGAGAATCTGAGCTGTAGCTGTGGTTTGGCTTGTTTTCCTCTTGTTCAGTCAGTATCTATCATTATTAATGCAAACGAACTAAACTGGATATCAATACACCAGAGTTCACTAAATTAAAGCCACACTTTAATCAGTCTAGCATAGCGTCAAACAAACCTCTGGTCAGATAAGTAGCAGGTAGGTTGAAAATCGGCCTCAGCCGCGTAATTAACAGGGGACAGGTCATTTTCACTGGGCTCCGATGTCTCTGTCCATCTGAATCCTCCAGTTTCAACCTCAGAAATCAACACATCACTGGCATAAAATGGACCAGATTAGCTTTTCTCACCCAACGCACTTTAGATGCTCTGCCAACGCAACCATGAAAGGCTTCCCACAGTGTCTACGAACGTTAGAGGCTCTCTGGAAGGAAATGTTTTTACATAATGAAATGCGATGTGGCTGACGTGTGTTTTTGTGTGTAGATGAAGAACAGAAGTGCAGTGAACGTCACGTGGTTGAGCTGTTTTATTCGTTATTCATTCATTTGGTTGCAGATGTGGAAGGTGGAGCCATCGGTTCCCTGCAGCTCCGTCACATCCGAGTCTCTGAAACTGTCGAGTCCTGCTCGATGATCACCAGAACTGACGAACCTGGTTGTTGACTCAGACCTTGGCTGCGTCCGCCCCTGTCTGAGCTCTTCCCACATCAGCGGCACGTTTTGACGCACAGCTGTCGTCCACGGAGCGTTCGTTGGACTGGGTCGTCTGAGCGTCCGCGTCGTCTGCCAGAGCTCTCCTGTAGACGCCCGCCAGGCTTTGTCTGAAGCGGCCCCGTACGTCCAGGCCCAGGCAGAAGTACAGAATGGGGTTCACACAGCTGTTGAAGTAGGCCACGCCCGCTGCAACCGACAGCCACACCTTAACCACTCTGTTGCTGTTGTCCACCATCTTCACTAGCAGGAGGCAGTGGTACGGAGCCCAGCACACGAAGAATGCAGCGACTAGTGACGCTAATATACGCAGAGGCCGTGATTTTCCTGACAGGCGCGTGCGTCGGATGCCGATTCCAGCCAGGACGTAGCAGGTGAGAATGACCAGGAAGGGCAGCATGAAGCCACACAGGAAGCGGATGCAGTACAGAGCCACTTTATCGCTGCTGCCTCCTGACGCGTTCTTCGGGTCCACGGAGCACTTGCTCAGGTTGTTCTTCCCTTGGTAGACTTGACGGTAGTTGAAGTACGGGACGCTGAAGGCGGTGGCGCTGAGCCAGACGCAGGCGGCCACCGTCCTCGCAGCCCACAGGGTGCGGCGCCGCCTGGTGGCGATGGGCTTCCAGACGCAGAGCGCTCGGTCCAGACTGATCACGGCCAGCAGAAAGACGGAGCAGAACATGTTGGCGTATTTGAAGAAGCCGTTGAACTTGCAGATGAAGATGCCGAAGGGCCAGTGGTCAAAGAAGAGTTTCTTGACGAGGGAGAAGGCTCGCGTGAAGCAGAAGATCAAGTCTGCTACTGCCAGATTCACCAGCCACACGTTGGTGACCTTTGGCTGCGGACGAGAAAAACGCAACTGAATGAAGAAGACTGAAGTAATCACTGAACGGATTTTAGCAGGGTATAAACTGCCACCTTGAGCTTGAATCCAGCCACCCAGATCACCACAGAGTTCCCCGTCACGCCGATCACCACAGTCAGGGCGTAGAGCACGATGGTGACGTAGTCCGTGATGGTTTCAGCGTCCGCGGTTGTCTGGCCATTCTTGAGGATGTGGCCTGGCAGAGAGGCGTTAGGAGACATCGTGCGGCTTTAAAAGACAGAGGACAAGAGCATCAACGTTAGTCAGATTAGTGGAGCAGGTGCATGTCCTTCATTTCACAGTGGAGGCTGAAAATAACTATTCTGGTCACATTTCGTTGGTTAGTTGTTTTGTCAGGGTGTCAGCGTTGGAACTGGGCCGTGGACCAAAGAGCCTGCTCTGAAAACCACCTGTCTTATCCATACACAACCATGTGAATTGATTACAAAGAAATTATCATTATTGGTCGGTTTCCTTCATCATTTATTTTTCAGCCAAGTTGCGAAAGGACTACAAACTTCTGCCTTTAGCTGTTTCACAAGCAGGCAGCAGGTTAACGCATGTGTTGAAGGTTGGGGTTACTTCCTCCTCTGCTAGTAGACGAACAGTCTGACATCAGGCCTATCTTTAGTCTGACGATAGAGGAAAATAAAATGAGTCAAGATGTCAGTGGACTAGGACTGAACCAACGTTTAGCCCGAGTCACTGTTATCAGTGTCTGAGCATGAATCAAGGCATCTGTCTTGTTTTTTAGATTCAGAAGTTTGTTACATCTGATGCGACTGAAACCCGTCGTCCCGGTTTTTGGTTTGAGTTGTGCTCTTTGTTAATTTAGTGTCCTTAGCTACGCTGGCGCTAGCTCGCGATGCCATCACACCTACCTCTGCACTGCCAGCGTTTGCTCAGCTGCTCCAAGCTGATCCTTCAGGAAAGTCTCTCTCTAGACGAACGACCAGGTGAGAAATGACAAACCAACAACCTCATCCTGACGTTGGATGAGCAGTAAAACTGTGACCCCGCAAGGAAGCAGTGAATCAGGAACCTCACTACAAGTATCTACATGTGCCTTCGAGTCTGAGAAGCAATTACTGTAGCGTAAACAAAGAAGAAGAAGAATACTGGAGGGTGTGAAGTAATAATACAAAGAGCGTCATCTGTTTACTCCCACGCAACCAAACCTCCATCAGCTCCACTGGGCTTCGTTTTGAACCTATGAGACGTGTCTGTGTGTCTTTACATCAAAACGTGACTGTGCTGTAACAGCCTGGTTTCTGCTGCGCATCACATCAGAGACACGTGGGCTCTGCTTCCTCTGCCTCGATGAACTGGCCTGATGCCTACGTCTGCATAATCCTCACAAAAAGGGGAAATAAGAGAAGGTCAAGTAAAGTAGTTCACATGATAAATGTACATGGATGTGTTGTGTTCAGCGGCTGCTCTCTGGAACCATGTTTACATGGGTTGACAGGGTGTAAAGACCAAATTTACGAGGAACAAACATCCTTGTTTTCTTCAGAATTTAAAATGTATCCAACTTAAGAAGCTACTTGAGTCATGACGTCCTATAAATAAACTGTTTATACACAGATCAGCCAAACCCGAAGTGGTTGAAAGAATAAAGTCAAATATATTAGCCATTAAGTTTTTGAAATAAAATTCTAAATTATGCGCAGATGAACTGAGAAGCTTTTCAGCTTTCATCAAGCATCATCCAAAATATTTTACTATGAACAGTCCAACCATATAAACATGGAGATTTAGAAACATTTAACTATTTCTAAAGTCTGTTCTTTTCAATCTGCTTTTAAATAGGTAAACATGACACAGAATGAAAGAAATATCAGAATCATTTGTTTACAACAAAGTCATTGATAGAATTGACGATAGGATTCTGAATCACTGGCTGATTTTCTGAGAAGTGCATCCTTTCACAGAAGAGCGAGTCTGGTAATCTGATCAAAACCTGCAACCTCAGCATTAAAGTAAAGTGACTCGCAGTGAAGCGGCAAGAAACCACCTGTTACTGTCTGATTTCAAAGGTTAAGTGAAGGAAAACACGTTTTTCTTCTATTATAAAAACAAAATGAGGTTTAACGGCCAAACTAATGCGAAGGCATCGAACTGCACTGAGCTAAGCAAACAGAACAGTTTCCAAGGTTTCGTTTGACTTTGCCAACCTGGGTTTGTCTCCAGCACCAGTTGTCTGAGGGAAGACATGAGGCCTGAACACAGGTTGATTTTTGAAGAACTGAGGACGGTGAAGAAGGAAAAGGAAACTAAAAGCTACCGACTGAGGTTGAGTAATGAAGTGGTTATGCTGAGGTTTTTAAGAGGATGGAGCTTTGAAACACAGCTGAAGGTTTGCAGTGATCTGGATTTTAGGCCTTCATTTGATTTGGGCAGACGTCAAAATAAAGTTCAGGTTGCTTCAGAGAAGAACCACAGAACTTTCAGCTGCCTGGTTTTGTCCAGCTGTTGGATCAGAGCAGTGTTTGTCAATGCGTCTGTGTGAATGTATTGTTGTTGGAGATTTAATCATGCGGGTTTGAGCTGCATGGGGCTTGTTGAGAGGAAGCACGTCCCCACTCAACGTAATGCAAACCTCTAATTTATGAGCAGCCCAGCACGTCTGCTCCATGTGTCGCCACAAGAACCTCCCATCTGTGCAACTGGTCCTTATCTGATTCAAAGTTGCTGCAAGACAATTACGCACTGTACAAAACGACCACAACCATGAAATGGGACCAGAGTTGTTTGGTTACTATGCTGTTAATTAAGTTAAATTAAGTTGGGAAAGTCCAGGCGATGATGTCGTGAGTTTGGAAGCTTCTAATTGGAGGCTCAGCTCAAACGCATCACGGAAGAAACGAGAGAACTGATTACCTCAAAGTCAGTTTTACCCTTTACTACAACTTCCAGACGCCTGAAGGTTCATCTGCTCTGACAATCCTCTGAAACGGCCTCTGAAGCTGCTGCTGAGTTAAACTGCCTGACGTTAAGTTAGTCGTGTTCTGCTGCTTGTTAATGTTAGAGGCACCAGTGACCCAAACAAGTGGGACTCAATGGCTGCAGGATGGAGGTCAAGAGCTTTAAACTATTTCTGTGTTAATCGGGTAACGTGTCTGTGGAGATGTGAGCGTGTCCAGCTTCCTTACCTGTAGAAGTGCAACGCCAACACCGAGGCCACGGAGCCGCTTCGGTCTGTGGTCAGAAGCAGAAGTGAAGGCTTCTTCATGTGCGTGTGCAAAAGGAAGTTGTCTGTTACAGGGCTTCAAGTGGTTTGAGTGTCAAACGCCGTTCATGTGTTGTCTCCCTCCCTCCCTCCGTCTCTGTAGCTGTGAGCTCACCGACGGACGGAAGCCTTCACTTAGCCCCTCAACGCAACCAGAGCCAGCTTTACCCTACAACACGTCTTTGGCTGCTAATTCTTCTGATGTTTTGGTTCTCCCATCTATAACGTAGTGGCCTTAGTCTGAAAGTGGTTTGCAGCTGCAGTGATGCCGCATTTGTCTGGACGGCTTCCTAATCTGTGAGGCCCTGCGCAGCGACACGTCGTGAGCCGACCTCTGGCGTCCAGCAGACGACTGGGCTTCATAGAGATTTGGCTCCGGCTCCTCTGCTGTCCAGTAATATACATAACATGAACCTTGGAGCCCAGACTCTTACACGGTTCTTCGGCCACAGACACGTCAGTCGAGTGTCGGCATCTCAACCACCTCATCAAATGCATGAGAACCGTCTAAAAGTTCCATCTCTCCTCTTTAGTATGAAGTGCATTAAATCTCCTCCAGGTCTAGCGTCTGAAGGTGGGAAGGTGCAACACACTTGCAGATAACACATCCTTCCTCTTCCTTGTTCTGTTTTTGTTGCATGCATGTCTGGCTTGTGTCCTTCTCTCCTGCTGCTTCTCTTTTTAACACACTCACTTCATCCCATATCGCACAAGGACACACAGAGGATGACGAATCTCACCCCCTTCACATTTATTCACATTCTTCTGAATGAGATCAATGGCCGCGTGTTCGCTCTTTATTTTTCCACAAGCTGAACTTGTCTTGTAAAAGCCTGCGATATAAACAGTCACGTCCTTCCTAGAGTTTCAGATTCATCACAGCCTAAAATGTCCTCATTGTTTAAAAGTAGTATAAACTATTTTGCTTTGATGCCATAAGTGCAGTTGATGTAGTGGTTTCCTGTAAAAAAACTAAGAAACAAAGTCATAATTAAAAACGTATTTAATTTAATTTAATATCGTCTGCAAACCTTGACATTAGGAGAAGAGCTGAACCGTGCAGCTGGTTCCAGTCCACACTGGGTCCGGTCTCTGATCTTCCTGAGCTAACTTTACATAATCACAATCATAAATGATTTTGTTGTAAAGTTTTGACAAACCTACGACTACGTGTTCGGTTGTGTTGCCTCTGATTCTCCTGCTTGTGCTGCCACCTAGTGGAACACGGTGACTGAGCACCGATGTTTCTTTATTAAGCTCTCAGCTCGTCTTGACTACAAACCTTCACCTGAAACTGATGTTTGTTTATGACGGCTGTTAAATATGCAAAAACTGCAGCATTTAAAATGACTGGATAGAATCTGATGCAGTTCTGCAAAAAACATATGTAAATGACCTCATTTTGTTGTTCATAGGTTTTAACTCATCATTTGCGTTTATTGCAACTTACAGTCGTACGCGTACGACGGAAAACTACTGAGCTGCACTGAGGCGTGTGCGTTGGAAGGTGAAACCGTCAGCACAGCTGGAGCTTCTCTAGTGGGTGAGATGCTCTGTAACTCGTTTCACTTCCCTTTTTCGAAACCCTTGATGCAAATCTGCACAGAAAGGATCAACGCTCAGCTGAACCTTCAACATCCACCGAATCAGAAAATCACACATCACTGAACTCACCTTAAACTACACGTTAAAATATGACTCATAGTTTTTTAAAGTAAATGTGAATGATTTTATATTTTGAGTCACAGTAGCAGTTACTGAACCCTTGATGTTTTGTCTGTAATCATTTTATTGAAGCTGTGAATATACTGTTGTCTTTAGTGTATTTTCTCACAAGAACAGAAATGTTAGTTAATCCAGTCTGGAAAATGTTGAGTGAACTGTAGGATCAACTATAATTTTCAGTGTGATACTGTCTCTTTCTAAATCTGGAAGATCCGGGTCCTGGTGGACTCATCATTTCCATGGAGCCTCTTTGCATCAGCAGCTCCATGCTCCAGTGATCTGGGAGAGTTTATAGTCCTGAGAGCTGAACACTGGATGACTGACAGCCGTCCTTCACCACGACACCAGAGCCAGAAATCCTCCTCATCAGCAACATGACTCTGGTCTCCGTCCTCGTCTGGACTCTGCTCTGCTGCTGCTTCACAGGTAAAGTCCAGAGAATCCAGCTCCTCTATGAACACGTGTCCCTCTGAGATGAAGCCACTGAACCACGATGCTGCTTCATGTTGTTGTCTCTGTGTCCTCAGAGTCCAGAGGTCAGGTCACAGTGACTCAGCCTGGAGCAGAGAGAACCACACTGGGAGGAACCGTCTCCATCACCTGTAGAACCAGTCAGAATGTTTATTATCACAGGACCTATGGCAGCTACTTTTCCTGGTACCAACAGAAAGACAGAGAAACTCCTAAACTCCTCATTTATAGAGCATCATATCGAGCTTCAGGGATTCCAGATCGTTTCTCAGGCAGTGGATCAAGGTCTGACTTCACTCTGACCATCAGTGGAGTCCAGGCTGAAGATGCAGCAGTTTATTACTGTCAGAGTTATCATGAAATCAACAGTCAGTATCTGTTGACACAGTGAAAAACCGTCGTACAAAAACCTCCCTCAGTCAAAGTGAACAGAAACTGAACTGATGCAGCTTGAAGACGCTGACACACACACACACACACACACACTCACACACACTCACACACACACACACATTCTTTATGAATTTAACCTTTTCCTGGATTTCTTTTACCAAACTGCATCAAGTGTGAGCTACAGACCATCACCATGTTAAACACGTTGACCTTTGACCTCAGCTTGGATCAAAGTTTTTTTTCTTTAGCTTAATAAAATCTGACTAAGACTCAGATCAACACTAACAATGAACAACATGGTTAAAATGGATGAAAAGTCACTGAGATATTAGCACAAAATATGGAATAAAATACTAAAATACTTTCTCCTTAAAATGTGAAAATATTTTAGGGACACGTAAAAAACGAACAGACTCATAGTAAAGACACATGTAGTGAACATTGAGATGTTTAGTGTAGTTTCAACCATTAAATGTTAGTAACTGTTCTTGGTTTTGACCCAAACAGATCAAATCCACTGAGACGTCAGTGAAGGCGTCTCTTCGTGTGTCGTCACAGCTTCACTCGGTCAAATCTCTTTGTCCTGAACGCGTCAAACTGCTGATTCACCCACATCCATCAGGCCTCACTGTTCAGCAGCAGATCAGCAGGACTAAACGTTTCCTTCTTAACTGTTTGACATCATGTTTCTCAACAAAACAAGTTCTGCAACAACTTTAAAGAGGAAAATGTTTGTTCTGAAGTTTCAGCACATCTGGAAAATATGGATGAAATGAAGACGTAAAGACGAACCGTCGACGCGTGAACTGCAGGACTGTGAGCAAACACAGAACCTGTCGTTCACCGTTGAAACCACGTTGAGTTCAATAAAACAGCATCAGAGGAAAATATTAAGACTGTTGTTTATATTTATCAGTAACTGACACAAACACTTTGCTTTGAACGACAGGTTTTTATTGTACTGAAATAATCAAACTTGTTTCTAATGAAACGTGATTAAAATAAATGAGACAAAGTAGAACAAAAGCAGCAGCAGAGGCTCAGAGTGGGCTCAGGACTGGGAGCACTGGTCTCTGCTCAGAGTCTGTGTGACTGGAGACTGGGAGCCCTGGGAGGCCTCACAGGTCACAGAGGTCAGCTTGGTCCACTGGTCTGCAGGGAGACTCATGGTGCTGCTCCAGCCGTAGAGTCCGTCCTCCTCCAGAACCGCGGGGCTGCTGCTCTCCTCCTTCCGGACGCTGACGCCGTCCACCTTCCAGGACAGAGTCCAGTCTGAGGGGAAGCCCTTGTTGGCCAGACACGTGAGCGTGGCCTTCCCCTGCTGCAGCTCCTCAGCGGAGGGAGGCAGCACCGTCAGGGCGGGACGAGCGTCACCTGCAGTAGCAGACGACAGACGGTCAGCTTAGACGCTCACTGAGGCAGAGGAGGATCCAGCCTTGTCAAGGTGACTGCATGTGTTGAAGTGTGTGGAGCTTTGTGCTAAAGCTCTGCCCAACATTGAAGGTGTTGCTGAAAAGCTTTTCTAGTCATCGCTACTGAAACCCAGTGTGTCTGGATGAGGACAGTTTAGCGTCAGATGTTTTCTGCTTCATCAGTCAACGGCTCCCACATTGTTTCACTTCCTACAAGAATCTTTTCATGCAGATCCATGGAAAATGCCCTAAAGCATAAAACACTACGCTGTATATTAAATTACTGCACAAACAGTGAATATTCTAAAAAACTTATCTACTAGTGAAAGTTCAACTTCTAATGGAATGAACGACGTTAGTACACGTTCACTTGAAAACGTCGCTGCAGGTCTGTGAATATGTATAAATGATTAAAACATCAACAGGTCATGTGATGGATTATTAAACGTGATCTGAGCCACGTTCGTGTTATGAATAATAATCCACTTTAAAATGACCAGAACACTGTAGGAGTTAAAATCAAAGTGATTGGTTTAAGATTCTAAACACATTCAGTGGTAAAAGTGTTTGTTTCCTGAATTTACACAATTTATCTTTCACAAACAAACTTAAACATAAAACATCAGTGGATCAAGTCGACAAAACACTAAAAGTTCAACTCACTGCCAACATCCAGTCTGGTTCCTCCACCAAACGTCCTCCACAGTGAAACAAACTAACGAAGCCGTCGTACGACAGCCTCAGACAAACTGAACTAAACCTACGAGACTCAACTTTACCTCAGATGATTGATAAGTATATAACTAACACTGACAGGTTTATCAATATACGACTAATAAGATAAATGAATCTAGAGCAACATAAAGATGAATGATTGTTGTTAACACAGACTTTAGACTTGAGTCTGAAATAAGTTTACTAAAGATAAATGTGCAGCACAGCTGCGACCTTTCCTAGTAAAATGAACATAAAGACATAATAGTAGAAATATGTAGTGAAATAAAAGCGTTTCTATGTTACTCACTGCCAACATCCAGCCTGGTTCCTCCACCGAACGTCCACCACAGTGAAACAAACTGGTTGAGTGGTCGCACAAAAACCTCAGACTGTAGAGACACGACTCTGACTCTGACACAAACAAACTCTACACAATCAGGCTGAGAAACATTCACCACAACAAACACTGAACATTAAAACCGTTTATTTACATGTGAGACGTTGAAAAACTGAAACTAATGTTTGTGCTGAAGCTGAAATCATTTTTATAAACAAGATCTTTTTGAAATAAATACATTTAATAAATAAATCTGCAAAACATGAGTCATAACACGTTTCTAATAAATGATATCAATCATCTCATTGATCAGTGATCACTGTGGCGTTGATGGTTCTGACCCGGGTCCTGGTGGACTCATCATTTCCATGGAGCCTCTTTGCATCAGCAGCTCCATGCTCCAGTGATCTGGGAGAGTTTATAGTCCTGAGAGCTGAACACTGGATGACTGACAGCCGTCCTTCACCACGACACCAGAGCCAGAAATCCTCCTCATCAGCAACATGACTCTGGTCTCCGTCCTCGTCTGGACTCTGCTCTGCTGCTGCTTCACAGGTAAAGTCCAGAGAATCCAGCTCCTCTATGAACACGTGTCCCTCTGAGATGAAGCCACTGAACCACGATGCTGCTTCATGTTGTTGTCTCTGTGTCCTCAGAGTCCAGAGGTCAGGTCACAGTGACTCAGCCTGGAGCCGAGAGAACCACACTGGGAGGAACCGTCTCCATCACCTGTAGAACCAGTCAGAATGTTTATGTTGGATCTAGCAGCGGAAAACACTACATGCACTGGTACAAACAGAACGATGGGTTTTCTCCTAAACTCCTCATTTCTAGAGCCAATGAGCGACAGTCAGGGATTCCAGATCGTTTCTCAGGCAGTGGATCAAACTCTGACTTCACTCTGACCATCAGTGGAGTCCAGGCTGAAGATGCAGCAGTTTATTACTGTCAGAGTTTTCATGTAATCAACAGTCAGGATGTGTTGACACAGTGAAAAACCGTCGTACAAAAACCTCCCTCAGTCAAAGTGAACAGAAACTGAACTGATCCAGCTGGAAGACGCTGACACACACACACACACACACACACACACACACACACACACACATACACACTTCTATCATAGTGAATTTAACATTTAAATGGTTTTCATTTCATAAACTGCAACAACTATCTGGTACAAACAATAACCGTGTTAAAGATCCTGACCTTCGACCTCTGCCTGGGTCACAGGTTTTCATAAAGACACAGATCAACACTAACAATGAACAACATGGCCACTTTAAATTACTACAATATATGTAATAAAGTATTATTACTTTCTCCTAAATATGTACAAATATGTGAAGAGATGAACTGAAGACACAATGTAGTGAAACTTAAAATTTTTCTTATGGCTTTAACCATTAAATCCTATAACGTTTCGGATCAGACGCTGACACATCAGTGAAGGTGATGCTTGACCCTGACGACGTCTAGTTTCCTCCATGGCTACGTTGGCCGTGGAAGCAGACGCGTGTGGACCACAGCTCAGCGGAGTGACTGCGTGTCTGCACGTGTCCGTGTCTCCAGCTGTTCAGAGACACAAGACAAAAGATTTAAAATTCACCGACATTTCATTCAAACACAGAGACAACAGACGTTTTTCAATCATCTGTTTCTGTCAACGATCAGTAAACACATTTCTGTCCGTTTACTCTTGATGCAGATTCTATGTGACAAACTGAATTCTGTCCCCAAAATAACGTTTTACAACAGGTTTCAGATCTGGGTCTGAATACAGAGGAAGAAATGTTAATATCATTATTAATAATAATTCAAACATAAAGAAGATAATGTTAGAAAAGACCTCCAGAGAATTAATGTGCTTCTTCTGAGCAGATGTTTGTCAGACTGATGTGCAGAAAATATAAATGCAACCAGTTTAGGTTGAATAGATGTGTCGGAACCATCAGTTATTTCTTTAGAGTTCATCAAATTAATCGCTAAGACTTTCCCAACAACCACAGAAAACTTTATTTGATGATCAGGTTTTTATTTCCTGGAACATTAAATTCATCAACATTGCAAAAAACAAATACAGAAAATATCAGAGAGAAAAAGAGAAAACACAGTAAGAGGATCAGAGTAAAGCAGCAGCAGAGGCTCAGAGTGGGCTCAGGACTGGGAGCACTGGTCTCTGCTCAGAGTCTGTGTGACTGGAGACTGGGAGCCCTGGGAGGCCTCACAGGTCACAGAGGTCAGCTTGGTCCACTGGTCTGCAGGGAGACTCATGGTGCTGCTCCAGCCGTAGAGTCCGTCCTCCTCCAGAACCGCGGGGCTGCTGCTCTCCTCCTTCCGGACGCTGACGCCGTCCACCTTCCAGGACAGAGTCCAGTCTGAGGGGAAGCCCTTGTTGGCCAGACACGTGAGCGTGGCCTTCCCCTGCTGCAGCTCCTCAGCGGAGGGAGGCAGCACCGTCAGGGCGGGACGAGCGTCACCTGCAGTAGCAGACGACAGACGGTCAGCTTAGACGCTCACTGAGGCAGAGGAGGTTCCAGCCTTGTCAAGGTGACTGCATGTGTTGAAGTGTGTGGAGCTTTGTGCTAAAGCTCTGCCCAACATTGAAGGTGTTGCTGAAAAGCTTTTCTAGTCATCGCTACTGAAACCCAGTGTGTCTGGATGAGGACAGTTTAGCGTCAGATGTTTTCTGCTTCATCAGTCAACGGCTCCCACATTGTTTCACTTCCTACAAGAATCTTTTCATGCAGATCCACAGAAAATGCCCTAAAGCATAAAACACTACGCTGTATATTAAATTACTGCACAAACAGTGAATATTCTAAAAAACTTATCTACTAGTGAAAGTTCAACTTCTAATGGAATGAACGACGTTAGTACACGTTCACTTGAAAACGTCGCTGCAGGTCTGTGAATATGTATAAATGATTAAAACATCAACAGGTCATGTGATGGATTATTAAACGTGATCTGAGCCACGTTCGTGTTGTGAATAATAATCCACTTTAAAATGACCAGAACACTGTAGGAGTTAAAATCAAAGTGATTGGTTTAAGATTCTAAACACATTCAGTGGTAAAAGTGTTTGTTTCCTGAATTTACACAATTTATCTTTCACAAACAAACTTAAACATAAAACATCAGTGGATCAAGTCGACAAAACACTAAAAGTTCAACTCACTGCCAACATCCAGTCTGGTTCCTCCACCAAACGTCCTCCACAGTGAAACAAACTAACGAAGCCGTCGTACGACAGCCTCAGACAAACTGAACTAAACCTACGAGACTCAACTTTACCTCAGATGATTGATAAGTATATAACTAACACTGACAGGTTTATCAATATACGACTAATAAGATAAATGAATCTAGAGCAACATAAAGATGAATGATTGTTGTTAACACAGACTTTAGACTTGAGTCTGAAATAAGTTTACTAAAGATAAATGTGCAGCACAGCTGCGACCTTTCCTAGTAAAATGAAAATAAAGACATAATAGTAGAAATATGTAGTGAAATAAAAGTGTTTCTATGTTACTCACTGCCAACATCCAGCCTGGTTCCTCCACCGAACGTCCACCACAGTGAAACAAACTGGTTGAGTGGTCGCACAAAAACCTCAGACTGTAGAGACACGACTCTGACTCTGACACAAACAAACTCTACACAATCAGGCTGAGAAACATTCACCACAACAAACACTGAACATTAAAACCGTTTATTTACATGTGAGACGTTGAAAAACTGAAACTAATGTTTGTGCTGAAGCTGAAATCATTTTTATAAACAAGATCTTTTTGAAATAAATACATTTAATAAATAAATCTGCAAAACATGAGTCATAACACGTTTCTAATAAATGATATCAATCATCTCATTGATCAGTGATCACTGTGGCGTTGATGGTTCTGATCCGGGTCCTGGTGGACTCATCATTTCCATGGAGCCTCTTTGCATCAGCAGCTCCATGCTCCAGTGATCTGGGAGAGTTTATAGTCCTGAGAGCTGAACACTGGATGACTGACAGCCGTCCTTCACCACGACACCAGAGCCAGAAATCCTCCTCATCAGCAACATGACTCTGGTCTCCGTCCTCGTCTGGACTCTGCTCTGCTGCTGCTTCACAGGTAAAGTCCAGAGAATCCAGCTCCTCTATGAACACGTGTCCCTCTGAGATGAAGCCACTGAACCACGATGCTGCTTCATGTTGTTGTCTCTGTGTCCTCAGAGTCCAGAGGTCAGGTCACAGTGACTCAGCCTGGAGCAGAGAGAACCACACTGGGAGGAACCGTCTCCATCACCTGTAGAACCAGTCAGAATGTTCATGTTGGATCTAGCAGCGGAAAACACTACATGCACTGGTACAAACAGAACGATGGGTTTTCTCCTAAACTCCTCATTTCTAGAGCCAATGAGCGACAGTCAGGGATTCCAGGTCGTTTCTCAGGCAGTGGATCAAACTCTGACTTCACTCTGACCATCAGTGGAGTCCAGGCTGAAGATGCAGCAGTTTATTACTGTCAGAGTTTTCATGTAATCAACAGTCAGGATGTGTTGACACAGTGAAAAACCGTCGTACAAAAACCTCCCTCAGTCAAAGTGAACAGAAACTGAACTGATGCAGCTGGAAGACACTGACACTCCTCAGTGAGGACACGGTCTGTGAAGGCCTAGCTGTCACCTTCACCTTCTCTTTGTGCGTTTTCCTTGTGCAGACTGTTTCCGTGAGACGCTGCGTAGCCACAGTAGCTGAAATGTGCATTTAAATCAAACGTCATGCTGCTTCAGTGACTTCAGGCTTTGGTCGACTCCCAACGTAGTTGGACTGGTGGACGTGTTGTAGACTGGTCTCAGTGACGTGATCTAGACCTTGTTGCTGCTCAGGGCTAAACATCAGCCTGAATTCACCTCCAGCATCACTGCCCTCAGAGAAGCTCACTGAGTTCTGTTCATTGTTCTCTGCTGATCTTGAAGCGACCATCGCCTCCTGTCTCTGGATGTTTCTCCAGACTCTATGCCTGGTTCGGTTCCACCCTCTCAGCAGCTTCATTCCCACCTGTCACACTTCAGCCTTCGTATCCAGTTCAGCCTCGTTTCCTTTATGGGGTAAATCTTTGTGAGCAAGCGGAGCCAGGACCACGTTGGGAAACGGACTCGGCTGTTAGTGTGAATTCAGCCTTTCACTGCTTTGCTTGGGTGTCACCATTAGCTTGTTCCCAGCATGCTTTACTCCACTATGACGCCATCTGTGAGGTTTCTCCCTCCCAGTAACTCTAGTGGTTGGAGGTGTTTTCAGTTGGTGAATTTCTTTACTCAGTTGTGTTTTCAGGAAAGTCATGAACGAGACCAGAAGCGTCCACACTGCCAGGAAAAGCGCTGGACTCCACCACCTGCCTTCAGGCCGGACAGCGATCACCACCTCCACAACGACTGCGGTTCTCTCACTCCACCTCCTGCTACTGAGCTTCGGCTCCTCTCTTACTCCGTGTCCTCAGCTGCCACCACCGTCAACCTTCTGCCCACATTCTGGTCCTTGTCCTTTTAACTTAGTCCAAGGAATGAAACCGGATCTAATGACGTCAGTAACGCAGAAGGAAAGCGAGGTCACTTCACGGAGGAGGAGACTCAGCTCCAGCTGATTGACTGTGTGTCTGCAAGTCACTACCACAATACTGAACTTCAGCTTCTAACTCAGTGGTCTTGGTTTCTGTTAAACCAGTTAGTTCAATCTGCTGCTGATTGGTTTTTTAGTGACCTGCTCAAAATGTGTGAAAATGTGAACTGAGCAACAACCACCTGAATATCAAGACGCCACTGATCCCCATTAATGAAGCTTCCTTCCTTTCCTCACGTCCTTGTTTCCTCGTTCCCCTGAAGCATCAGCCTTATTAGACACAAGTGTTGGTTCCATTTGTTCATTTTCTCCCCAGCAGCAGCTTCAGGGAGGGAGAAAACATTTACATTCATCTTCAGTGTTTCGTTTCTCATTCTGAGCTCAGTAACCATGGCAACAGTCAAGCATCACTGCTGAACCGAGAAAGAAGTCGGGTTTCAGAACTAAATACGAAAAGTGTCGTTTTGTCATAATGTTTGAATGTTTAATCTATAAAATGTTGTGTATCATAAAATACTGAGTCGTCTGATACTGTAACAATATCAAGAGAATAAACCAGTTGACCACAAAAAACTTAGTGATGATGTAAAGAACAAATAAAATTTAAATTCTCAAAGCAATTTTCTAATCAAAATAATAAATCTATTCATGAACAATCATATCGATCAGTGATCACTGTGGTGTTGATGGTTCTGATCCGGGTCCTGGTGGACTCATCATTTCCATGGAGCCTCTTTGCATCAGCAGCTCCATGCTCCAGTGATCTGGGAGAGTTTATAGTCCTGAGAGCTGAACACTGGATGACTGACAGCCGTCCTTCACCACGACACCAGAGCCAGAAATCCTCCTCATCAGCAACATGACTCTGGTCTCCGTCCTCGTCTGGACTCTGCTCTGCTGCTGCTTCACAGGTAAAGTCCAGAGAATCCAGCTCCTCTATGAACACGTGTCCCTCTGAGATGAAGCCACTGAACCACGATGCTGCTTCATGTTGTTGTCTCTGTGTCCTCAGAGTCCAGAGGTCAGGTCACAGTGACTCAGCCTGGAGCAGAGAGAACCACACTGGGAGGAACCGTCTCCATCACCTGTAGAACCAGTCAGAATGTTTATGTTGGATCTAGCAGCGGAAAACACTACATGCACTGGTACAAACAGAACGATGGGTTTTCTCCTAAACTCCTCATTTCTAGAGCCAATGAGCGACAGTCAGGGATTCCAGGTCGTTTCTCAGGCAGTGGATCAAACTCTGACTTCACTCTGACCATCAGTGGAGTCCAGGCTGAAGATGCAGCAGTTTATTACTGTCAGAGTTTTCATGTAATCAACAGTCAGGATGTGTTGACACAGTGAAAAACCGTCGTACAAAAACCTCCCTCAGTCAAAGTGAACAGAAACTGAACTGATCCAGCTGGAAGACGCTGACACACACACACACACACACACACACACACACACACACACACACACATACACACTTCTATCATAGTGAATTTAACATTTAAATGGTTTTCATTTCATAAACTGCAACAACTATCTGGTACAAACAATAACCGTGTTAAAGATCCTGACCTTCGACCTCTGCCTGGGTCACAGGTTTTCATAAAGACACAGATCAACACTAACAATGAACAACATGGCCACTTTAAATTACTACAATATATGTAATAAAGTATTATTACTTTCTCCTAAATATGTACAAATATGTGAAGAGATGAACTGAAGACACAATGTAGTGAAACTTAAAATTTTTCTTATGGCTTTAACCATTAAATCCTATAACGTTTCGGATCAGACGCTGACACATCAGTGAAGGTGATGCTTGACCCTGACGACGTCTAGTTTCCTCCATGGCTACGTTGGCCGTGGAAGCAGACGCGTGTGGACCACAGCTCAGCGGAGTGACTGCGTGTCTGCACGTGTCCGTGTCTCCAGCTGTTCAGAGACACAAGACAAAAGATTTAAAATTCACCGACATTTCATTCAAACACAGAGACAACAGACGTTTTTCAATCATCTGTTTCTGTCAACGATCAGTAAACACATTTCTGTCCGTTTACTCTTGATGCAGATTCTATGTGACAAACTGAATTCTGTCCCCAAAATAACGTTTTACAACAGGTTTCAGATCTGGGTCTGAATACAGAGGAAGAAATGTTAATATCATTATTAATAATAATTCAAACATAAAGAAGATAATGTTAGAAAAGACCTCCAGAGAATTAATGTGCTTCTTCTGAGCAGATGTTTGTCAGACTGATGTGCAGAAAATATAAATGCAACCAGTTTAGGTTGAATAGATGTGTCGGAACCATCAGTTATTTCTTTAGAGTTCATCAAATTAATCGCTAAGACTTTCCCAACAACCACAGAAAACTTTATTTGATGATCAGGTTTTTATTTCCTGGAACATTAAATTCATCAACATTGCAAAAAACAAATACAGAAAATATCAGAGAGAAAAAGAGAAAACACAGTAAGAGGATCAGAGTAAAGCAGCAGCAGAGGCTCAGAGTGGGCTCAGGACTGGGAGCACTGGTCTCTGCTCAGAGTCTGTGTGACTGGAGACTGGGAGCCCTGGGAGGCCTCACAGGTCACAGAGGTCAGCTTGGTCCACTGGTCTGCAGGGAGACTCATGGTGCTGCTCCAGCCGTAGAGTCCGTCCTCCTCCAGAACCGCGGGGCTGCTGCTCTCCTCCTTCCGGACGCTGACGCCGTCCACCTTCCAGGACAGAGTCCAGTCTGAGGGGAAGCCCTTGTTGGCCAGACACGTGAGCGTGGCCTTCCCCTGCTGCAGCTCCTCAGCGGAGGGAGGCAGCACCGTCAGGGCGGGACGAGCGTCACCTGCAGTAGCAGACGACAGACGGTCAGCTTAGACGCTCACTGAGGCAGAGGAGGATCCAGCCTTGTCAAGGTGACTGCATGTGTTGAAGTGTGTGGAGCTTTGTGCTAAAGCTCTGCCCAACATTAAAGGCGTTGCTGAAAAGCTTTTCTAGTCATCGCTACTGAAACCCAGTGTGTCTGGATGAGGACAGTTTAGCGTCAGATGTTTTCTGCTTCATCAGTCAACGGCTCCCACATTGTTTCACTTCCTACAAGAATCTTTTCATGCAGATCCACAGAAAATGCCCTAAAGCATAAAACACTACGCTGTATATTAAATTACTGCACAAACAGTGAATATTCTAAAAAACTTATCTACTAGTGAAAGTTCAACTTCTAATGGAATGAACGACGTTAGTACACGTTCACTTGAAAACGTCGCTGCAGGTCTGTGAATATGTATAAATGATTAAAACATCAACAGGTCATGTGATGGATTATTAAACGTGATCTGAGCCACGTTCGTGTTGTGAATAATAATCCACTTTAAAATGACCAGAACACTGTAGGAGTTAAAATCAAAGTGATTGGTTTAAGATTCTAAACACATTCAGTGGTAAAAGTGTTTGTTTCCTGAATTTACACAATTTATCTTTCACAAACAAACTTAAACATAAAACATCAGTGGATCAAGTCGACAAAACACTAAAAGTTCAACTCACTGCCAACATCCAGTCTGGTTCCTCCACCAAACGTCCTCCACAGTGAAACAAACTAACGAAGCCGTCGTACGACAGCCTCAGACAAACTGAACTAAACCTACGAGACTCAACTTTACCTCAGATGATTGATAAGTGTATAACTAACACTGACAGGTTTATCAATATTGGACTAATAAGATAAATGAATCTAGAGCAATATAAAGATAAATGATTGTTGTTAACAGACTTTAGACTTGAGTCTGAAATAAGTTTACTAAAGATAAATGTGCAGCACAGCTGCGACCTTTCCTAGTAAAATGAACATAAAGACATAATAGTAGAAATATGTAGTGAAATAAAAGCGTTTCTATGTTACTCACTGCCAACATCCAGCCTGGTTCCTCCACCGAACGTCCACCACAGTGAAACAAACTGGTTGAGTGGTCGCACAAAAACCTCAGACTGTAGAGACACGACTCTGACTCTGACACAAACAAACTCTACACAATCAGGCTGAGAAACATTCACCACAACAAACACTGAACATTAAAACCGTTTATTTACATGTGAGAGGTTGAAAAACTGAAACTAATGTTTGTGCTGAAGCTGAAATCATTTTTATAAACAAGATCTTTTTGAAATAAATACATTTAATAAATAAATCTGCAAAACATGAGTCATAACACGTTTCTAATAAATGATATCAATCATCTCATTGATCATATCGATCAGTGATCACTGTGGCGTTGATGGTTCTGATCCGGGTCCTGGTGGACTCATCATTTCCATGGAGCCTCTTTGCATCAGCAGCTCCATGCTCCAGTGATCTGGGAGAGTTTATAGATCTGAGAGCTGAACACTGGATGACTGACAGCCGTCCTTCACCACGACACCAGAGCCAGAAATCCTCCTCATCAGCAACATGACTCTGGTCTCCGTCCTCGTCTGGACTCTGCTCTGCTGCTGCTTCACAGGTAAAGTCCAGAGAATCCAGCTCCTCTATGAACACGCGTCCCTCTGAGATGAAGCCACTGAACCACGATGCTGCTTCATGTTGTTGTCTCTGTGTCCTCAGAGTCCAGAGGTCAGGTCACAGTGACTCAGCCTGGAGCAGAGAGAACCACACTGGGAGGAACCGTCTCCATCACCTGTAGAACCAGTCAGAACGTTTATACGTGGAGCAGATACCACTATTTAGCCTGGTACCAACAGAAAGACAGAGAAACTCCTAAACTCCTCATTTCTAGAGCCAATGAGCGACAGTCAGGGATTCCAGATCGTTTCTCAGGCAGTGGATCAAACTCTGACTTCACTCTGACCATCAGTGGAGTCCAGGCTGAAGATGCAGCAGTTTATTACTGTCAGAGTTTTCATGTAATCAACAGTCAGGATGTGTTGACACAGTGAAAAACCGTCGTACAAAAACCTCCCTCAGTCAAAGTGAACAGAAACTGAACTGATGCAGCTGGAAGACGCTGACACACACACACACACACACACACACACACACACACACAGAGGTACAAGAACCATAAAGTTCAAACATTGAACAAACATAGATATTTAATTAAAATGAATACATTTATTATGGTAAACGTGTTTTCATCATGTTACTGAAATGAAAAATCAAAGTTTCCACAAAAGTCCGATAATTAGATCTTCCAAACGTCCAGTGTCCAGCCTGATGAACTGATGTTCAGGACGGTGAAGGCTGGTCATGAATCAGTGTCGGCTGCACCGTTTGTTGCTACTTCAGTCCGTTTAAATACAGACAGACGTCTCACTGTGGCCCCAGATTTCAAGCCTTCATTCAGTTTCTGATGCACTGATCACACGTAGATGTGCTGAGGTTCAGTTGTTGACACAGCTGTCAATCAAACGCCAGACAACTCATCTACGCTTTAACACCAGCCAACAGTTTTAGTTTCCAAATACCAGGAAAAGATAAACACTGACAACATTTCCACTCAAATCAGATAATTATGTCTGTTGTGCATTCATATTAATGGGGAGATGCTGCCACCTGCTGGCACCGACGGGATGACACTCAGCCAAACGTGGCGCGTCACGTCACGGACAGTTCAGTCTAAAACCAAATGAACCTGGAGGTTTGAGCTGGATTCTGGCGCAGCAACATCTGATGCAGATGACCTCACACCCAGCCCTTTACACTGTGTCTCACATTAACAACAGTGTCCCTCTGAATAAAAGCCCTTCAAACATATATTTTTTGCTATTTTTACTTACGTTCGAGCGGCTTCGCATTAAAACATTTGATTCTGTTTTATTCTATAGACGCGCAGAGAAGCTTTTATTTTGAAGGCCAGTGTTCTGGGGCACGGGCTCTTCATAAACAGCTGGAGCAGGGACGCGGCGTCAGTTCTCACCCGGAGCCTCGTCCTCCCTCAGGCTGTGATGTCGACCCCCCGGAGCCCCGCAGACAGACCCTACTCCCTGCTGGACGGAGACGTCAGCCCAGGTCTCACCTTTCCTCACAAGTCACACTTTTTATTATGATTCATGTGATTTATCAGTGTAGTCGGTTTGAAAATGTTTCAAGGAGTTAAAGGGTTTTGTTCAGCTAAAAATCCATAAAATATAAATGTTACTATCAAACAAGGAATAACAATCTGGTATGACGATGATAATAATAATAATAATAATAATAATAATAATAATAATAATAATAATAATAATAATAATAATAATAATAATAATAATAATAATAATAATAATAATATAAATGACAAATTCCACGACTCCACTGACTCACATACGTTTGTGAAATGACTGTAATTAATTAATTATTAATAATCATTAATTCATTGAGAACCTGGCTCTGACAGCTGTCCAGCTGTTTCTTTGAGTCTCCGTTAGACGCAGACTTGTTTACTGCTCAACCGACTCTGCTCTGGTCTCAACGTGGAGATGATTGTGTTACACTGAGGTTAGTGAAGTACAGACGACTGAGCTTCAGTGTCAGACATGTTTCTGCCAGTTTGAAATTGTTCAGTGCTGGAGTGTAGGGTTAGTGAAGAAGAGCTCAGAGCAGGCTGACGTTCCTTCTCGCCTCCTCCAGCTCATCCACGCTTCCCGCTCACACTGGCCACCAGGCTGCGCGGCGCCGGCCCTCACTGCCTCGTCACCGCCTGTCTGGCCGCGCTGTGCGCTGTGCTGCTGATCTCCATCATAGCGGTCGCTGCACGCGGTGAGTACGCGGCAGTGAATCACCGGTGATAAAATGTCAAAGCTGCTGACTGAGCGTGTTCCAGCAGGAGAACAGGATCCTTGCAACATGCAGATACAACACGTGTGCATGTGTTTGTGTGCACATCAGGAGACGGAGCTTCTGCTTTTAACCAGGGTGTTACTTAAACTGCTGCTGAGTCAGAGCCACATCAAGACGCACAGAGACAAACCTGAACACTGATGTCGCCCCGAACACAACAACTAGCTGAGCAGCATGTTCTGTACGTCTTGCAGATAGGAACACGACTCCCAGGGCTGGAGAGGAGGCCTCCAACCTGCAGAAGCAGACACAGGATGCAAACCTGACGGCTCTGAGTGCTACCATCAGCAAGCTGCAGAAGGAGAAGGATCAGCTGCAGAAGGAGAAGGATCAGCTGGAGACGGAGAAGGATCAGCTGCAGAAGGAGAAGGATCAGCTGCAGAAGGAGAAGGATCAGCTGGAGACGGAGAAGGATCAGCTGGAGACGGAGAAGGATCAGCTGGAGACGGAGAAGGATCAGCTGCAGAAGGAGAAGGATCAGCTACAGAAGGAGAAGGATCAGCTGGAGACGGAGAAGGATCAGCTGCAGAAGGAGAAGGATCAGCTGCAGAAGGAGAAGGATCAGCTGCAGAAGGAGAAGCATCAGCTGCAGAAGGAGAAGGATCAGCTGTTAGCCAGACTGCCTGCCACCAAAGGTCTGTGTCTTGGCTGTAGGTGTTGCCACACCCATCACTTTCCTTGCTTCATCGCTTTCTTTCTACCCATCAGCCCCTGACGTGTTCAGACCAACGCCAGAACCGCCCCCAGCCTCCGTCTCCTGCCCCATGGACTGGAGCTCCTTTGGGGGCAGCTGCTACTTCATCTCCACGGCGTCCAGGAACTGGGAGGCGGCCCAGTCCATGTGCCAGCAGCACGGAGCTCACCTGGCCATCATCCACACGGCAGAGGAGCAGGTGATGTGTCTTAGTAAGGACTCTTGTCCAGTGTTCATCCTGCTCTATGACACATCACGTGGTTTCCTCCTGGATTCTGCCTGAACGCCTCCTTTGCTCCTTGTTTCTAGACGTTTCTGTGGAATCTGCTTCCCAGAGGCCACTGGAACGCCTACTGGTTTGGAATCACTGACGAGCACACGGAGGATCAGTGGAAATGGGTGGATGGGACGCCGCTGGTCGGAGGGTAGGCTCGCCGGCTGTCGGTCCGGCCACTTGTTACCTGAGGTCGTAGAACAGCGAGAATAGAGGACGAGTTAGACAGGATCCCTGGCGGTAGCTGGTCATCACGCAGCGACTGGGGGACTTTAGATGCTGCTCCGTCGTTGACGACTCATTTCCAAGTGCAGACACGAGTTGGAAAACGGGCCATTAAATGAAGCATAGGAACCACTTTAAAAGCCAGATTTGACCCAACACTTCCCGTTTCACTGTAAATAGAAGTTTTTAGAAACAGAACATTTTTAAACAGGCTAAAAAACAACCTGGCTTCTTCCTTTTTTTACAACCACACCGTAAATAATTGATGGAGTAGAAACCTTCATCACAGAGCGAAGGTCACAGATCTGTTAACATGAGACGACACATGAGGCCACAGTTGACCTTGACCTCTGACCCCTGCGAAGCCTCACTTCTGGCTTGGCTGCCTAAGGACGTGCTGTTCACCCTGAAGTCAGTCTGTACCTGGAATTAATCATTTGGGAGGATAAATCCTCAGAAACACTCGTGAGGCAGATTGCAACAGATCACATCATTGTTTATCCTCCAGCTCAGCACATTTTCTAATAACCATCGTATTTCTCTTCCTCATTTGAAAATATGCTCTGATGACTTGGCCCTTGCTGTTCCTCCTTTGCATCCTCATTACTTCCTCTCTTTGAATATGGTTTCATCACGTGGGTCTGACTTTCCTACTGTCCCTCTGTGTTTTGGGAGCAGAACAGTCTGAGATCATCGCTGGTTAAAACTGTTCTGGTTTGTTCATGTTTTCTGTGGTTTGAGTGTTGACTGACTGAAGCTCTTTACTCTCATCCAACTGCAGGTTTTGGGAGGAGGGCGAGCCCAACAACCACATCGACGAGGACTGCGGCTACATGGTGAAGACGCGTGTGATGGAGCGAGTGGCGACTCGGAGCTGGTACGACGCCCCCTGCTCCATGTACCGGCCCTACATCTGTGAGAAAGAGATGAACGCCACGATTACAACAACCGCATGAACAGCTCAGCCGCGCTTTTCACAGGACAGGTCCACGGCGCCGCCGCCTGGACCTATTGGGATGAAAATCAGAAATGTGTAACTGAGAAAACTATACAATCAGCAGCAAACTCAAAATCCTCAACTCATTGCATCTATGTGGATTGTTTGGTTCCATAACCTTTGCAGTGTCAAGTTACGTCCTGCTGCAGGTGAAGCAGCTAAATACGTAGCAGCTAAGTAAAAGCTGGAGGAGACCAAAACAAAGCTCAAAGACGCTAAAGCTAAATGGAACGTTTCCAAATAAAGCGTAAACAGGCTTCTGTTCCTAATTTGCCCCGTTGCCCAGCAGGGGGCAGCGGTGGCACAGGAGCCTACAGGCCCAGACACAAAGCAGCTTAATTAGGTTTTGTGTAAATGATTTAATTATTTCCCTTCGATGCCGACTCAAGCTCAAAAACATCCGTTCTCACATCACTACCACACGCTCATTTACATTTTGTTTAAAAAATAAATCTGCTCTACAATAAGCAATAATTAAACTTTCATGTTTAAATTGTCACGTTGAAGTTTGATCACTTCCTTCAGGTTGAGTTCAGTTCTGCAGACGGTCAAGTCCAGTCCTCTGCGTCCTGCTGCCACTTCCTCTCTGTTGTGTCATCCATTTCCTGGAAAGCTGGCAAAGAGCATCACCTGCATGTTTTATACTCCTGCCTCCCCCCTGAGCTTGTTACCAGCAGGGACTTACCGGGAAGTCGGCTGGGCCTCTACTGTCACACCTCATTAGCCTGGATTACAGGCTGAGACGCCAGGGAGGGAGAAACACCCTGAGCCCACTGGAGAAGACACGATGATCCCAGGTGGTCGGGAACGTGCCCCCACCAATCACTGTTAAATCAACAGTTACAGTCTAAGATGTGCTCAAAGCAGATCACAGCAAGGAAACACAGACGGAAACAAACATTCCAGGCTCCAATGGAAACGAACGCTTAATGAATTCACTGCTTCCTAACGAACCGCGCGTTCACGCTGTGCAGCTTAATGTGCGTCACTGATGTCGCCCTGCAGCGTCATCGGGCTCGAGCCAAAACCCGTTGCATCGATTACTGACGCTGGGCCAAAGTGAGTCTTAGTCTAAACGTCCCTGATAGAGAAGTGCATCAAACATCACTGGCGAGCTCCCATGATGCCTGAGGGCAAACAGTGGATTAGCTCAGTAGTCACCCAGTGAGGACGGGGCCTGACGCTGTAGAGCAGGACGACGCGGTTACCTGGCGCCTTGGCTTTTATGTGACACATCTGCAGACGACATTAAGGTCACGGCTTCCAGTCCGGCTGCTTCTCTGCTGGACTCAGCATATGACATGTAAACGTAGCCTTTATTGTTCGCTCGGGACTCAGAGCCTAATCGTTGCTTATGGACGTGACAATAAGTCCAAAGCGTTGTTGTGCGAGTGGAGCTGCTGTGTGGGGTCATAGGTCAGATTACAGGACGTCAAGGGGCGGATCAAAGGAGATCTCCTCGCCCTGACGACCGGCGCCTCCTCTCCTTCCTGTGTCAGCATCCAAATAGAAATGACCTCCTGCATCCTCTGCCTGTGGTTCAGTCGACCCACTGGGCCAGCGACAGCGTCTCTGACCCTGTCCTGTCACTTCCAACGACTCATTTTCAAGTGGAAACTCTGCGTTTGACTCTTGAGCCACTTCTGGTCCCTGCTTTCGCTGCGTGGCGAGTGTGACGCACGCTCGGCCTGACCTGCTCTGATTCCCTAACGAGATTGGCCCCGGATATCCCATTAGCCCCTGATTAAGCTCAGCTCGTTAGCTCTGGCAAACCAATTCACCCTTGCTGCCCTGCCCGCAGACCAGGCTGACAGAAAACAAGCGCAGCAATGCCAGGAGTCAGGATGCGACGTCACCTGAAAGGCCGCTGGTGGTGAGCAGCACCAACTGGCCCCTTCCGCCATTAAAAGTGATGCAGGACCCTCCTGTCGTGTGCGAGCTCTGCCGTGATGAAGGCTTGTGCAGCTGCAGCTTCTCTCATATTCTCACGTTTCTTCTCCACCTGCTCCCTTTCTCTTCCCACCTTGTTCTTGTCTTTTGACCTCATAACCTGATTCTCCAATCGGTTTACTCCCTCTCTCCCTCTCTCCTTGCTCTCTCGCTGCCACACTCTCTCTCTATTTCCATCTTTGAGCTTTATCCCTTCATCCCTTATCTCCTTCATCCCCACCAATCCTCATCTGTTCTTCACTGTGGAGGTAGAGAGAGAGGGAGACGTTTCCACAGGTCGGCTTGTAGCAGTCAGAGGACCCTGGGACTGTGGATCTGGAAAAGACGGAGGTGTCTGCACAGGTGCGGGCGGAGAGAAGGGACCACGCTGTGTGAAGGTGAGGTTCTTCTTCTACGCATTTATTAGCTGCAGTCTCTTCAGCTACTCGGCTGCACTGAAGAACTGAATTTGTTAAAAATTGGCTTTTGCTTTCATTCAAAGTTTTTCATAACATATTGCAAACGAGTCGTTTAGAAACTGTTTGCAGCCATGTCCTAAAGGAGATGAATTTAGAGAACCGTGGTGCATCCGTTGGTTTCTTTAGGCCTTTGAAGGTGATCTTTGGACTCCAGCCCAGTTGATCCACGGCTCCTCAGGTGTGGCAGCAGGAAGATCCAGCAGCTCGACTCCTCGTTGGTCCGAGTTGCCATCAAAGTGCTTTTTAGATGAAACAGTCCATTGGTACAAACCAGGTTCATGAGTTCAACATTTGTGTTTTGCTGCACAAAGCACATTTTCTTTCTACCAGTTGTGGAGGAGCTGCTGCAGCCTCCGCATCATCATCCCCGACTCCGAGCTCGAGCTGAAGAGCAGTCAGTAATCGGATGACAGGAGATTTTGAGTAAAGCTTCCCCTAAGACCCTGCGGCTTCCTGAACCTTTACCTGTGCAACACATGCACGTAGAGAAGCTACTAGAGCCTTTTATTCCATCCGGGAAGCCTTCAGTCTCTGAAATACTAGAAAATACTGGGACTGGCCGTAATGATCAGCCAACGTGTGAAGGACTGTTACGTTTCAAAGGTCAAACATATTTAAGTAAAGAAAATAAATACAGTGTTACAATAAACCTTTGGTAGCTTTCATGGACCAGCAGCAAAATAAAAAAGGTCTAAAACGCTGATATTAAAAAAGATAATTGCTCTAAAATAGAACAATGTATATAATGAAGCATGTGGACTGTGAAGCTGAAACTAAGTCGCTGGAATCAACCGACTGATTTCTGTAGTCGTCGGTTTGGTGTCTGTGACAGACTGTGAAGAGACTTTCAATGAGCAGCAGGTTGCATCCTGCTACCGAGCATCAGGCTCATTCACTGAAACACGCAAGAAGGAAAACGACGAAAGATCCTTCAGTCTTTGTGCTGCCGACTAGAAGCTTTAAGCTTATCACATTCTTCAGACTCTGGATAACCACCTTTCAGAAAATGAGTCCGTTCCCGTCTTAGCCACACATCCCAGTTTGGTTCTCGTCAAACCACGTGATTCATCAGCTGCAAAAGGAAGCATCATGTTCAACGTGGCGCAGGACCTAACGAAGCGAGCTGATCTGTGTTCCTGTCCTGTTTCTTCCTCTCCTGTTTCAGGCTGACAGTTTCACTTTCCATCTGTAACATCCTCTTGCATCCGTCGCCATGGCAGCGGAAAAAGCTGAAATGGATGCGCTGAAAAAGGAGTGTGACGCGCTCCGTACACAGATTGAGGTGAGGACGTGAAAGCTGTGATTCTCAAACCATCAATAAATTCTCTTTGTGAGACTTGATCTCACCTTAAAACATTTCTAGGTTTGCTTTGTGCATCACTCGTTGCCCTCTGCTTCCCCTCCAGACGGCCCGTAAGGCTGTGAATGACGGCAGCATGTCGGCAGCAGCTGGGGGCGTAGCTGCTCTGGGCCGAATCCAGCTGAAGCTCAGGAAGAACCTCAAGGGTCATCTGGCCAAAATCTACGCTATGCACTGGTCGGCCGACTCCAGGTAGAGCAGCACAGCGTCACTGCTGACGCATGACAGACACACATGTGGCCTTGGTGGTGGTTGGAGTTGATGATGGTTTATAACTGAGTGAAACCCCAGGACGTGTTATTGCAGCTTTTTAGGTCATTGAGTAAAATACTAGATCAAATTATCAATATTTGCTTAGTGTCCACATAAAAATAACGACGGAGCCGTTTAATGAACAGCAGCTCTTTGTCCTGTGTTACAGGCAAATGGTGAGCGCATCACAGGATGGTAAGCTTCTCATCTGGGACACCTTCACAGGAAACAAGGTGAGAAGCTTCCCAGCAGCTTTTCGTTAAAAAGTCTGGAAGCCGACTGACTAAACTACCTTTTCGCTCCGCAGCTGGTTGCCGTCCCACTAAAGTCCGCCTGGGTGATGAGCGTCGCCTTCGCACCCTCTGGGAACCTTGTGGCCAGTGGAGGTCTGGACAACATCTGCACAGTGTACAACATCAAGGCCGCCAGCCCCAAGACCCTCAGGGAGCTGGATGCACACACAGGTGAGGACGACGTCCGCTGGCGCCTCAGTGGCTGCAGTGGAGGAGGCGGCGGCTGGTGAACCTCTTTGTTGTTCCCACCAGGTTACCTGTCCTGCTGCCGCTTCCTTAGCGACTCTGAGATCCTGACGGCCTCCGGTGACACCACCTGGTGAGTGAACGCGTCAACGTGTGTGGGTCATGACCAGAGTTGATCCAGAGCGAAGTCAACCTCTCTCCCGCCCTGCAGCTGCCTGTGGGACCTGGAAACCGGGAAGCAGAAGGTCACCTTCACCAACCACATCGGAGACTGCATGTCGCTGGCTCTCTCCCCCGACATGAACACCTTCATCTCCGGAGCCTGTGACTCTCTGGCCAAGCTGTGGGACCTGAGGGAAGGGACCTGCAAGCAGACCTTCAGCGGACACACCAGCGACATCAACGCCATCGCTGTGAGGACCAACACCTGACGTTTATCAGCGTTATCGCAGCTGTTAAGCTAAAGCTTAGTCTAAGTAGTAATAACTATGTACACGTTCTCCGTTCTCCACCTCAGTTCTTCCAGAACGGACACGCGATCATCACAGGCTCCGACGACTGCGCCTGCAAAATGTACGACCTGCGCTCCGACCAGGAGGTGATCACCTACCAGGACCCCAGCCTGAACGCCGGCGTCACCTCCGTGGCCCTCTCCAACTCTGGACGCCTTATCTTCGCCGGCTACGACGACTTCAACTGCCACATCTGGGACTCGCTGAAGGGCGAGAAAGTCGGTGAGTGAAAATGACAGGAAACGTCTTCAAATCCTGCCGAGTTTTTAGTAAAACGTTTCACAAGAAAAAAGACGATTAAGTCATCTGCAAGTTCATATTAGTCCAAAAACGTAAACAATATAATAAACGTGTTCTCCCATCCCATCTCCTCTCATGTTCTCCTACCTCATCTCCTCTCATCTCCTCTCATGTTCTCCTACCTCATCTCCTCTCATCTCCTCTCATGTTCTCCTACCTCACATCATCTCCTTCTACCTCACCTCCTCTCATCTCCCCTCATGTTTTCCTACCTCACCTCCTCTCATGTTTTCCTACCTCACCTCCTCTCATGTTCTCCTACCTCACCTCCTCTCATGTTCTCCTACCTCACCTCCTCTCATGTTCTCCTACCTCACCTCTTCTCATCTCCTCTCATGTTCTCCTACCTCACCTCCTCTCATGTTCTCCTACCTCATCTCCCCTCATGTTTTCCTACCTCATCTCCTCTCATGTTCTCCTACCTCACCTCTTCTCATCTCCTCTCATGTTCTCCTACCTCACCTCCTCTCATGTTCTCCTACCTCACCTCCTCTCATGTTCTCCTACCTCACCTCCTCTCATGTTCTCCTACCTCATCTCCCCTCATGTTCTCCTACCTCATCTCCCCTCATGTTCTCCTACCTCATCTCCTCTCATGTTCTCCTACCTCACCTCCTCTCATCTCCTCTCATGTTCTCCTACCTCATCTCCCCTCGCTCCAGGTGTGCTGTCTGGCCATGACAACAGGGTGAGCTGCACCGGGGTCCCCAGCGATGGCATGGGTGTGTGCACAGGCTCCTGGGACAGCTTCCTCAAACTGTGGAACTGAGGCCTCCGCTGCAGAAGGAAACGCCGGGAGAGGAGGGGGAAGATGTGAGGAGGTTGAAGCCGGGGGTAGAAGAGTCAGGAGGAGACGTTGGTGCAGACTTTCCTCTCTTTCTCTCTCCCTCTTTTTTCATTTGTGCAAACTACAACAGGTTGTAGACGAGTCGCGCTGTGTAAATGGCACCAGGTAAACCAAGCACGATGGATCCCGCTGCAAGTACAAGAGAGTTTCATCGATTTAAACACCAAAAAAATAAAATAAATAAAAATATTTTAAATTATAGAACATTATTCAAAAAATTTTGAGCAGAATTAAGCTCTTATTGAGAATATCAGCAATAACACTGATATAGATTTTTGACAATACAAAGAGAAGACTGGAATACTGAAATAAATAAAGCTATAGGATCTATTTTTATCGTCTTTGAGGTCACTGACGTGGGAGAGAGCCCTTCACTTCCTTAGATTGTAATTTGGAGATGTCCATTTCTATTTCGTAGACGGTAGCGTGATGAGATGATGTGCAGTGTTTTCTTCTGTTCCGCTTTCGGGCTGCACGCAGAGAACGAGTCTGGTAGGACTGCTGCTGTTTCCCTGGTTCAAGGTTCGGAGATGGAGCCTGATGCTCAGGCTGAGGCACCGGCCGATGGTCTAACACTGAAACGCTGGGATCAGCAGCACGTTGTAGTACTTTTACACTCCCTCTGTAAAAAACCACGATAACATTTATTGAAAATCTTTCTAATAAACATAGAATTCTGCATTAACACACGTCCGACTCTTTGTGTTATTAGTTATTATTTGTGTTTTTTACACTTTGTCAGCTGTGGAAGAACAAAACAGTCTGAAGGGAAGGTCAACACCGTGACTCACACCTGTAGGCACAGCGAGGACGTTTAATGTCACGGGAATAAAGCACAGCCCTGCACAAAACACAAAAACAGCACGAGCACCAATACTGACGCGTTCGCTTCACTGCCTGAGGCATCGGTGCAAATCTGGGCCAGTTCCAGTCCAGATGGACACAATGTAATATTGTTACCATCTGAATATATGAGACATGATGTATGTATTAAATGAAATATGAAAACTTACTGCAGCAGCTGATGACCTCAGTATAAGAAAACGAAGAGGAACATGGCCACCAGACGAACCCACGACAGTAACGCATCCGTGGTGTAGAAGAAGATGTTTTAACGAATGAAGTTGTTTTTCATCGTGAAACTAATCTATACAACACAACACATGGTCATGTTATTTATTTTATTTACAGTGCTGTGCAAAAGTTTGAAAAAATGCTGTAAACAAAGAAAGCTTTCAGAAATATGAATAATGATTGTTTATTTTTGTCAGTTTACAAAATGCAAAGTGAGCGAACAACAGAAAAATCTAAATCCAATCAATCTTTGGTTACTACGTCAGTACTGGAAGTGATGCTTGGCCCCACAGAGCCCTGGTCTCAGATAGATAGATAGATAGATAGATAGATAAGACTTTATTAATCCCGCAGTGGGGAAATTCTGGTGACCCAGCAGCAGCAAGAGAAAAAAAAAAACAGTTGGAAAAAAATAAAGAGTAAAAATATGTTATGCATTATATACAAAAGAAAGACAAAAAATGTACATATCTCACATAAACATAAAGTGCAAAAGTGCCGAATGAAAAAAACATTAAAAAAAAAAAAAAACAAAACAACATACATGTAAACATGGGCACCGCACGGCACACATCACACTATGAACACGCTTTACAGTCATGTTGGTGTGTTGTGGAGTCTTATAGCCGTGGGTAAGAAAGACCTCCGGTAGCGCTCAGTCCTGCATCATGTGTCTGGGATGATGAAGAGACAGAAGGATGTAGAAACCCTGCATCCACAGAAGATCTGTGGTTGGTTCTCTACTATTTCTTTTCTACGAACACTGCACAATGGAATGGAATCCAAAATGCACCAAGATGCTTCAGATGAACCACCCAGAGTGGATGGAACCAGGTTGAGTTCAGTGTCGAACCAAAATACGGTACAACGTGTACAATAAGATGCATAAGATAAATTGTGTTTTTAGTTGGGATATTTCCTGCAAAGCAAATACTGCTCATCCTTTCAGGGATCAGATCAAATCCATGATGCAAGATAGATGGGTGGGTGATCTTTTAGATGTCATGCATATATTATATATATATATATTCAAAATGATTCGAGACAAGGAACCGCTACCGCATTGTTTTAATAGTCTTGTGTCTTTATTTATTTATTATAAATACCAATAAATATAATAACGAAGCAGAACAGACCTTTAAATGAGTAAATGAATGACTGTGTCTAACTACGAACAGCAGGCGGCGCTAAAGCGCCGCGACGCTGTTTGCTGCGCCTTTTACGTAGGAAGTAGAAGCGACGCCCGCCTGTGATTGGTTCCACCTCCCGCAGCTGACGCGTGCACGCGCCGCTCGTCCTGCAGCAGCTGATCCGTGGAGCATCAGCGAGCGTCGTCCCATGGCGTCCAGGAGGTTCTTCGTGGGGGGAAACTGGAAGATGAACGGGAACAGGGAGAGCGTGGAGGAGCTGGTCTCCACCCTGAACAACGCCAGCCTGCACGACGACACCGGTAAAGGGCAGAACCGAGCCCAGAACCGAGCCCAGGACCGAGTCCGGTACCGTCGTTGATTAACTGTCGCTGCGCAGGTTTTCGGATGCGGAAATTAACAAAAGATTAAGGTAAAGCTGGGAAGGATGAAAGATGACGTCAGGATGGGCGCAGAGTAACTAAGTACTTCTACTCAGTTACTCTGTGACCCGGTGCCTTTACTGGAGCGTTTTCATATGTTGATCAACGCTTGTCTTCATGTTCTTAAAGGAATCGTCTCAGCTTTGCTTCTTGACTTTATTCTCAAATGTCAAATTCAAGTTAAAATGTCTCAAACAGCGCGTTGAAGTTTTTGAAGAAGCAGAACTGTCAGACTTCCCAGCATGCATTGCTGCAGTTTCAACTCCTTTGAAGGTGGAAACTTTACTGTCAGTTATCATGAAACCTGTTCATGGTGCAACAAGGCGTAATGTTGACGTCTCAAAGCTAAAGTTCACGATGGAGAAAGAAATGAAAGCAGGTCAGAAAGTCGGTTACTGTGTGAAGTCTGGGCTGTGACAGCGCTGACGTCCTGGTTTTCAGAGGTGGTCTGCTCTCCTCCCTCCATCTACCTGGACTTCGCTCGCTCCATTTTGGACCCAAACATCAGCATCGCAGCCCAGAACTGCTACAAGGAGGCCAAGGGGGCGTTTACAGGAGAGATCAGGTATCTCACCGCGGAGCGAAGTCGTCTCTGGTGAAGCGTTGAAAAACTACATCTCTCCTTAAATGTCTTTATAATCTTGATCTATAATCTGTTTCCCGCTGCCTTGTGGTTCTGGTTCGTGGGCTTCTCGTCTCTAGTCCGGCCATGATCAAGGACTGCGGTGCCGACTGGGTCATCCTGGGACACTCTGAGCGGCGCCATGCGTTCGGTGAGGGCGACGAGCTGATCGGCCAGAAGGTGAGAAGGAAGCGTCGTAGCCGACTGATGATTTGCAGGAGCGTCGGCTGATTTGTGGCTGTGGGCTCTCAGGTGGCTCACGCTCTGGAGAACGACCTGGGCGTGATCGCCTGCGTCGGAGAGAAGCTGGAGGAGCGAGAGGCAGGAAGCACCGAAGAAGTCGTCTACACTCAGACGCAGTTTATTGCAGGTAAGGAAACGGCCTGATGTTCTACATCGTTTTTAGACAAACAAACGACCAGGCCGTAAACCCACAGAGTTCAGTGGGAACCACGCTGAATGTGATGAGCTCAGTTTTCTGTTGCCTGTCGGTCTTTGGGAGTTGGACCACGTGTTCTGACGGCTCTGTCTGATGTCGTCTGCTCATAGATAACGTGAAGGACTGGGAGAAAGTGGTGCTGGCCTATGAACCTGTGTGGGCCATCGGAACCGGCAAGACAGCAACACCGGAGCAGGTACCGCCTCGCCGCTGAGACGGGCTCTGACACGCAGACCGGCCGTTCGTGTCCTAACTCGAAGCGTTTCTGTGCTCGTCCAGGCGCAGGAGGTTCACGAGAAGCTGAGGGCGTGGCTCAGAGCAAACGTCTCGGACGACGTAGCCGACGCCGTGCGCATCATCTACGGAGGTCAGAGGTTCTCACTGGTCTACGAGGTGCGTTTAGATGCTGCAGGTTCAAAGCCGTGTCCGTGTCTCCTCCCAGGCTCGGTGACGGCTGCTAACTGCAGGGAGCTGGCAGCTCAGGAGGACGTGGACGGATTCCTGGTCGGCGGAGCTTCTCTGAAACCGGAGTTTGTGGACATCATAAACGCCCGCGTGTAACGAGCATCGAGCCCCATGTGCTGCAGGCTGAGTCTGCAGTTAACCCGACGCAGGCTGGTCTCACAACACACAACCACATTAACTTCACTTCAGGGTCTGAGCACAGAATACTTAGATAGTATAGAATACTTAATAGAGTAAATATGCTGCGAGTCTGTGCTGACAGGCTTTAATTAGAAGTTCTCCCCAGTAACCACTGAGCTCCGTGTGTGTTCCTCAGTCTAATCAATAAATCCAGTGAGAACAAAGTAATTGTGTGTTTTTGTGCGTTCGACCTGGACGCAGCCCTTGACTCAATCTCAGCTTTTTATTAAAGCGTTTTAATCCCTGTGTGAACACGATCCTTGTGTTACCTCAACAACAGAGACGCAAACGGATTGAAACTGTAAATCACCGTTTATTTCACATACATTGTTTTCATGACAAGCGTTCACGTTTTTAAATTATCGTCTTTTGCAACACAGCTATTCTATGGACACTCGGGGGACAGACGGGGGAGCTCGGGTGCGAAGGACAAATAATCAGAATCACACGGGTGAGAACAAACAGGGTCTGCGACCGAGAAGTAGACGCGATGTTCAAAAGAGAGAGAGGACAGAAACGGGTGCGGAGCGAGGCCTGGTTCAGCAGGTGTCGTGTGTCGTGTGGTCCGGTCGTCGCCTTCGTTCGCTCCCTGAAGCTGCTGCTTTGTGTTTCTGCCTGTTTTCATGCTGTACGTTCATGTTGCTTGATTGTGTCTCTGCTCTTCGTCCCTTTGTTTTGCGGGTCTGTCCTCTGCTGTACATGAACTATTCCTTTGAAACTACAGTAACAGTGCGTGTCTGGCTTATAAATGTAATGTTTTGTGTCGTCCCCTGCTTGTGCGTGAGCGAGTGCATACGGTTTCGCCTTCCTACGTAGGTCCAGTGCATATTTTACTATTTTATTTTTGGCTTGGCTCTTTTGTTTGCTTCAGGAGTCGCTGTCCTCTGTCTTTGTACATGGCTCTTTCTTTCCGTGTGTCAGTGTGTTAGCGTGTGATTCATTCACAGGGCGCTGGGGTTCCTGAAGTTGTGCCCTGCAAAGCGGGCCTGGTCGCCCAACTCCTCCTCAATCCTGTGGAAAAGCAGAAGAGACGCGAGTCCAGTCAAAGGTTCTGGTGACAGCGCTGATGATGCAGGGTCAGTCCAGCTGATGGACGCTGATCATATCAACCTTTACGAGTATTGATGTAATATCTACATTGATGCTACCTTCACAACAACCGTTCTTCAGCTTTCTGTCATTTCACGCGTTAACTGTCAGCGTTGATAAATGTGCTCGGTGTAAATAACTTGTTCCTTCTGGTGTCACCTCTGCACCAACACGCTTGACTGCACTGATTAGCGTTTATCGCTGGTTAATGCCCCTGTAAGTCGCTGCACCCTCCACCTCTCCTACGCCTCCTCAGCAGTCCCACGGATTACGCAGCTGAGCCGATCCTCCTCCTTCCTCCCCTCCTCCCCTCTCCTCATCCTCCCCCCTTCCTCCCCTTCTTCCCTCTCCTCCCCTCTCCTCCTCTCCTCCTCCCCTCTCCACATCCTCCTCCTTCCTCCCCTCCTTCCCTCTCCTCATCCTCCCCCTCCTTCCCTTTCCTCCCCTCTCCTCATCTCTTCCTCCTCTCCTCCCCTCTCCTCATCCTCCTTCCTCCCCCCCTCCCCTCTCCTCATCCTCCTCCTTCCTCCCCTCCTCCCCTCTCCTCATCCTCCTCCTTCCTCCCCTCCTCCCCTCTCCTCATCCCCCCCCTCCTTCCCTTTCCTCCCCTCTCCTCATCTCTTCCTCCTCTCCTCCCCTCTCCTCATTCTCCTCCCTTCCTCCCCCCTCGGACGCATGGGGTGACCCTGGTGGAGTAAATCTTCTACCATCTAGGCAGCGAGCTCAAGAGCAGCTTGCGGTTGAGGCTGCAGAGCGAAAGCAGGCTTATGTGGCTGACCTCATGAGCTGGTTGTACTTGGCCAGCCGCTCAGACCTGCAGGGAGCGCCGGTCTTAATCTGCAACAGAGAGAGAAGCAGGATAATCCAGGAGAAGCGGAGACACTGGGACGATCGTGACAACAGGAGCTTGTGCAGCGTGACTGGTGTCAGAATGAGGCCACGTCCATCCCAACCACCAACCTGTCCGGTGCAGAGTCCCACCACCAGGTCAGCGATGAAGGTGTCCTCGGTCTCCCCTGAGCGATGGCTGACCATCACACCCCAACCGTTGGCCTGAGCCAGTTTACCCCTGAGAGACGACGACACGGTTTAATTAATCAGATGCTCATCTGTTCCCGCGTGGCTCATCTGACACCCCCCCCCGCTGGGTCCCGTCCGTCCCACCGAGCCGCTGCTAATGACGGAGAACGATTTTCTCATGACGAACACGATGCGTCACCTTTACTGACAACAGCCTATCGGTTCATCTTTGCGAGCTGACTCCCTCTCGTCATGACTGAGTGACGTGTTGGTAAACCTGAGATTAATGGCGCAGGCTGCTCTGCTCCTCGTCACGTTCGGTGCCCCCTGTGTGCTAGATGAGTGTCACGTAAAGCAGACGTACGCCTGTATGGCCTCGGTCACTGAGCCGATCTGGTTGACTTTGAGCAGCAGGCAGTTGCAGGCTCGCTCCTCGGCAGCTTTCTCTATCCTCTTAGGGTTGGTCACCGTCAGATCGTCCCCAACAACCTGGATCCCTACCTGGGCCGTGAGGCGGGACCAGGCCTCCCAGTCGTCCTGATCGAACGGGTCCTCGATGGACACCACTGCAAAGGACGGAGGACGGATGAGACGCTCATACAAACATCTGAGTTGTCACCAACCGTACGAAACGAGAAAAAGACGCCACCTGGGTAGTTGTTGACGAAGCCCTGGTAGATGTCAGCCAGCTCCTCTGCTGTGATGTGTCTCTCTGGATCAGGTGGGGATTTGAAGTCCAGGTCGTATTTACCGTCACGGTAAAACTCTGAGGCGGCCACGTCCATCCCAACCACCACTTTCTCAGTGAAGCCGGCTTTCTCTATGGCCGTCTGCAGCAGATCCAGAGCTGAGGACACAGCGGGAGGAGGAAATGTTGAAAACAGGACGAGGCTACGAGCTGCTGCCGAACACTGACCAAACACACGGCGATAAACTATTTAGACCTGACGAGGACAAACTGTTATTGTATTATTCTTTTAAAAATGTCCTGCATCTGAACATCAGTCTTAGTTAGTGATCAGATGAAAATGGTCTCTGGCAAATCAAATTCATGTCTGTCTCCAACTATTTCCACAGACTGATTTCATTACACAAGCAAATGATTTGTTTGACATGAGAGAAACATCGGGTTTAGCAGTAAATGCCAGATTTGATTGCTTTGAGAATGTTTCCACACGTACGACGCGTAGGAAGGTTGGGGTTGAACACGTTCGACCACCGTTCGGCGTCATCTGTGTAAATGCCAAACGCTTCCGATTTTCTACCAGGAGAGAGTCTGAGGATGGATTTAACTGAAACGCCCCCCTCCTCACCCTCGCTGTTCTCCAGGATGTTGGGAGCGAATCCTCCCTCGTCCCCCACGTTGGTGGCGTCCTGGCCGTACTTCTCCTGAATCACTCCCTTCAGGGTGTGGTACAGCTCCGATCCTATCCTCAACGCCTCCCTGAAAGACGAGGGGAAGTATGCGCCTTATACCCACCAGAACCTGAACCTGCTGTCGTATCTGGTACCAGATGTTCACGTGGCCACGTTAGGAGTGAAATGCTTACGGACCGTTCATATAGTTCATCTTAGGGAAAGCGGAAATACTCAAGGACATGAATTCTTACTTGAACGACTCGGCTCCAACTGGAAGGACCATGAACTCCTGCATGGCCAGCTTGTTTCCTGCGTGGGATCCCCCGTTGATCACGTTAAAGGCCTGGAAGAGGAGGAGAGGATGTTCGCATTCACGGTGAACCGCTTGTATTTGCTTCACCGCCAGCAACGCGTTTGACAGTTTGCGCGTCTTACAGGCACGGGCAGCACCAGCTCTGTGTTTCCAGCCAGGTCGGCTATGTGACGGTACAGAGGAGCCTCTTTCTCCGCCGCGCCGGCCTTGCAGATCGCTAGAGACACTCCCAGGATGGCGTTGGCCCCGAACTGAGCTGATGAACAACACAACACATCAAGGTCAAAACACAGACGTGAACGTAACGGTTTCCTGACCCGTAACGTCGCCGTTAAAACCAGTTTCTATCATTTAAACTACATATGTACACGCTGTAATTAAGCTCATCCAAACGTGCATATGCTGAACGAAGCTGAATTCGATGGCGCTCAGCTGTCGTTTCGACATGTTTTTACAGCCCTGGTTGACGTTCGTTTCACAGCCACCGTCAGAAATGATTAGTTGGCATCATAGTAGATGAAAACAAATGAGCTGGGCAGTCGCTTTGCGTTAAAGCTGCCAAAACCCTGCTCGCTGCACGTCTGTGCCTCAAACACGTGGGTAAAAACATATTTGGACGTGTGAGGAGGCCGAGCTGAGCTGACGGAGGCGTCCGGCAGGCTGGTGGACTCACACTTGTTTTCTGTGCCGTCCATCTCGATCATCATGTTGTCCAGCTGCTCCTGCTCCGCCACGCTGATGCCCTGCACACACACATCTGTGTAACACCACTGCAACGCAAACACACGTTCAATCTGAGCATTTAGCTTCGCTCACGGTTCTCTATCCGCCCAACAAACATCCCCCAGCGTGTTCTACTCGAGTGACTTACGGAGGCGATGAGAGCAGGAGCCAGGGTGTCGTTGATGTGGCCGACGGCCTTCAAAACCCCTGAAGCAGTAAGAGCAGAAGAGAAAGAAACTGAAGGTGAATCCCTGGAGCTGGTGTGTATTAGGATGCGTTTTCTTCCCTTCCACAGATTGTGACGTGCGTCTGGCGCAGCTCTAAGTTGTACACGCGTGTCGTTTGTGCACCTTTGCCCTTGTAGCGGCTCTTGTCTCCATCCCGAAGCTCCAGAGCTTCGTAGATCCCCGTGGATGCTCCGCTGGGAACTGCAGCCCTGAACAGACCTGAAGAAGAAGCGTTGGTCAGCTGGTTTCAGGCAGCACATACCTGCTAGACATGTGTTGGTACATTTCCTACATAGGTCTTCCTGTTTTCTATATAATACTGTTTTGTCATAGTTTTTATCATCTGGTGATATTAAATGATTAGCGTGAGCTTTTCAGTTTCTATCCAAATCGAGAACCTGATTTACGCTTGTTTTTCGCCTCTGCTTTTAGATTGGCTTTCGTCACACGTGTCTTGTCATGGCTGCTGTCTGGCTACATGGTCATTCAGAGTCGAGAATCGAGCTGGACAGAGGTCACAGGAAGGTCGCTTGATGTCAGAAACAATCCAGAGTTACAACAAAGATGCTGCTGCTCTGCCAAAGTGTCTCGATGGAAAACTCCTGACACGATGAATGTGAGCAGACACGGGCACCGGTGCGTTTACTTGTTCCGTCTGATTTCACCTTTCTCTGTGCGAAGGTCCACTTCCACCGTGGGGTTTCCCCGGGAGTCCAAGATCTCCCTGGCAACGACGCTGACGATCGACATCCTGGGAGACAGAAGCAGAGTCTGTAAGATAATTACTTTGTCCTGTGATACCTGTGTTGTGAGACATGACGGAGGGTTCTGCCGCCTCCGTCAGCTTCAGTTTGAACAGGAACAGATGGAGGATGGCGGCGCCCTCACGGGTGAGAAGAGCTATTTTTAAGACGCACGGAACAACCTGTGTGTTGACACGAGAAGCAACGATCAAAGCTCAGCGCTGAGCTCTGGCTCGTCTCACGCGGCTCCACACACACTGCAGTTACTTTGCTGCTTCTAGAAGGAGGTTGCAGTAAAAATGCTCAGCAACAGGATGCAGTAAATTATGCATCACCGTGCTGCTGCTCTCATCCAGACCAGAAGCTGCTGCTGGTCAATGGTCAGAACGTCTGTTTGTTCTCTCAGCTGCAAACACAGAGATCCTGTCGTCATGAGGTGGTCGTGTGACGCACCGGGCTGTAAGACCAGAGACCCGGGTCTCAGTGCAGGGCTGCTCTCTGTATTTTACAGACAGGTTCCAGGGGCAGCGTGGTTCAGGTGTGAGAGTTTTATCCAGGTCCGTCTCTAAAATAGACATTTACCTTGTTACGTCAAGAAGACCAGGACGTTGGGGGAAATGATTTTAGCAAGTAGTCTGACCTGGTTCTGCTTCGCCGTGTGTTCATGCTTTTCTCTCTCCTTCTCTCCCAGGAGATGCAGAACGGAAAATCCTGCAGCGCCAGCGTAGGAACGACGTCGGCGCTTTGAAAAACAGCTCAACCACAAGAGCTTTCAGCTCCTGTAAGTAGGCCAGAGCTCAGCAACAGCAGCATCTCACAAGAGCTCTGTGGTTTCAGATGAGAGGGGTTTCAAGTATTACACTGCGTCACTCGGATCAACTGTTGGTTCACGGTTACGTGTGCTGTGACGTTTTGACCCCTAAGAACCTGTTTCAGCAGGATATTAGGTCAGATCAAGACCGACGCTCACATTTAGATCTAAATTTAGGAGCATGAGGGCATTTGTGCTCCAAAATCGAATTTGTATGTTGCTTTGCGTTTACCCCACAGGAAGCTGTGAGACCAAGCGGCTCAGAAAGGCCTTTTATGCCGTGCGGTACGAACACTGCATCCCTCTACATCTGGCTCGCTGCTCGCGTGCAGAAAGCAAATGCACGGACGCTTCTCATCACAGGACAGATGCAAGAGAAGAAGTGAAACCGTCCCACCAGCTGAAGGTAAACTGAGCTCTTCATTAGGAACAACGGCCCGGCGTGTTCTGGGCGATAATTCCTCAGAGTTGTTATAGAATATGCGACTTGTGCTGTCACGCTTCTCTTCATGTTTTGGTTCCATGCTGGTGTGAGCATGTTAATAGACTATAATAGTCATAACAGTGGTTTTGTCTGTGTCCATCCTGCTGGAAACGCTCCTTCAGAGCAGCTCCATCTCTTTTCCCAGCCACCAGATTTGTGCCTACTCAGCTCCTGCGTCCGTCGCGCTGTCTCGCAGCAGTCGAGGAGCCGAGTCGCTTCCAGCTGCAGAGGACGGCGCGTTACGTGCACTTTCCCTCTGCCTCTGCTCTTTGAGGCGGTTTGAAGCCCCACCCTGCAGGTCTGTGCTCCTGAGTCCTCGCTGCCAGCAGTGTTACATCAGACACGGGGCTATTTCTGCCTCTTCCTCTCTGCTTCCCAATGACGCCATAACAACACAGAACATGACAACATCTACTCTTTATTTCCTCGTATGTCAATTATGACTGAACTATTTTAGTTCATGTGAACAACACCTGAAATCAGCCAGTAGCTCTGGTCACGTCTCCGCTCGTCTCAGCTGCCTTTCACTCCATCTTCTTCACTTCTGGTGGGTAACAGCACATTTACTCGAGTTCTCTACCTACGTTACAGTGTCACAGTACAATATCCTGCTGGCATCGCTTGGTTTTTATAAATGCTGATGTATCACTAAATCGATGTCACCCCTGCGGATAATGTGGTCGAACGACTGTGGGCTGATCTTTCAGTTATCAGCTCCACTGTTTGCTGAGTGGAGCAGAACTAATTGCCCTTCGCTCCAGAGACATAGTTGTGCTTTAAAACCTTTTGACACTGTTACACACATCATGAAAACTGTAATTACACATGTTCGGTTTAGTTCCTGGTTATTTTGGTCAATTTGAGTCAAATGAAGTCAGTAATGTTTGCAGGTTGTTGCAGGGAGGAAATAAGTGGTAAAACACAAAATGAACTAGAAAATGACCTCATTCCAAACCGTGTTCTGCAACTCAAACGAGCTGTTCTCCTGTTTGTCTGTTGGAATCGTGGTCCTGTATTCATAACACCAGAGAAATATATTCATCACACTCAGCTAATATCCATAAACACATGTCCTTCCTTCCCAATCTGTCGCCACCTCAGTGAGCTCATCACATCTCTCTCTGTGTTACATAAGCTCGACAGCAGCGGCAGCGGAGGGAGGACACCCCTGAACGCACCGCACCACACCTAGCAGAGACTGCAGTGCTCAGCAGAAAAGCCACCAGCAGTAAAACCAGAAGGGCGAGTGGGAAGACACCGAATGAGACAGAGAACACGTATGATAGTCTATAGATAGGAGAGGGTGAGATCTGGACGTTACCGAAATGAAGCCACTTCATCTGCTGATACAAGAGCATTTATCAAAAGTAAGGAAACTAAAGTAAGCCAGGCTTTTTTCTCTGCTGTCTGAGGCCTAACATTAAAGCTTTGCTCCCTTTAAGCTCAGAATAACCTCCATTAGCCACCACACGAGGCAACGCGATGAAAACCTAGTGATCCCGCTTCCAAGCAGTAATCACAGAACCACAGCCTGAACAGCACTGACCACACAAAGGAGCCCTGATTACTCCAGGTTCGCTCATATGAGCCCGGTGTTGCAGACCACATGCTGGTAAATATTAGGACAGAAGCAGAAATGGAGGATGGATGATGGATGGCAAAAACACAACAACTGATTCTTATCTAAAGATAAGACTGATGAAAATGGGTTTTACGTTAAACAGGAGACGTTAAAGCGAGAGAAAAGGAGCGAGAGACGAAGCCGGACAAAAGAGATAAATAATCAAATGATGGTGGAGAAGGTAGAAAAGGGGGGATGACGCGAGGGAGGAGGAGGCCGATCATCATGCAGGCTGTGCATGGCAGACACACACAGGAAGTAGAGCAGTCTCACACATACAGTACGTGATGCTGACAACGCGAGTACACACTTCACCTTCGCCCACACGTCGCACATCGAGATGCAGGACTCCAACGCACATTTCTACACGTTCACACATCTGATGCGAAGACTGAGCTTAGCATCAGAGACGCACACGTTACGCTGCTGCTCCTAAAACACACAGCGCTCTCTCAAACACAACAAACCAAAGACGAAGCAATACACAGCAACATACTTGATGACAAGGTCACAACCAGTGTTCCTCCAACACACACAACACACAAGCAGCGACTGGAATCTAAAGAAGGACGTGTGCACGAAGCTCCTTCAGTGCAGTAATAGAGTCCAGTTCAGTTCCAGTACATGAACTATTGATTCTTACCGTCGTAGAAAGAATTCAGTAGAAAACACTTTAACTGTTGTCACATTCTAGAAATCTGAGTAGAAAATAACACGTATTTTGTGACACACAATCCGACGCTGGACGTGTCGTCGATCAAACACACACACACACAGTAAACAGGACTGAAGCCTCCCGTCATGTGTGGTGCCTTTACTGCAGACCGAGCAAAGTTACACCAGCACATGAAGCATCCTCTCACTCACACACTGATACACGAGCACTCGCCTGGAATTGACTGCAGGACCTCATCTCACACACCCACACACAGTCCTGATGGTCCTGCAGCTAAAGAACACAGCTTCTTAAAACTCACGAGCTGTCTGACGCTGTAACCCCAGCACACACACACACAGCTAACCTCAACCTAATTACAGCCCTTAAAGCTCCTGCAGATGTTCAGCATCAGGACATTTACACACACGTTTGACAGCCATGAGACGAATTCAGTCGTGCAGCACAGAAACACCTGACTTATCGCATTCATGTGCTCGTCTGTCATTTTTCACACAACATTTGCTAAATGCATGAAGCGCGATTCCACGCGTCTACAGTAGCATCTCAACTACAGCGTTTCTATCACACCCCAACACACGAGCTGCATCCGTCTGCACTGAGCAGCACCGAACGATGTGACGTGAAAGAATGAGACAACAGATGGATAAACACCAAACCTCTCGAGCAAATGAAAAGAGGAAGAGAGGACTCGCTGCCATTACCTGCCGCCTGTGTGTGTGCTCTGCCTTTCACAGCGACTGTAAGAAAATACTGGAGAGGATGAGAGAGAGAGAGAGAGTGAGGCAGAGGAAAGCAGGAGGCGAGGAGGGGGTGAGATGTGTGGCAGAGGGGGAGGGGAGATGACTCAGAGAGATGGAGGGAGCATGAGGAGGAGAAGGAGGGTTAATTAAAAACGAGGAGATGGATGGAGGGGTGGAAAGAAGGGATAAGCACAGGGTGCAGAGGAGGTAAAAATAGAGGAGGGGAGGGCTGGTTCTCTCTCTGGTGCTGCAGTGGGGTTCAGTCCATGTACATACAGTTACATAATCCACCGACGCCGCCACACTCAGACGTGACGACGCTGAGTTTGTGTGTCAGAGCGTTTAACCCCACGAGCACTAAAACAACACGGGAAGGCCGAAAACCCACGAAACCCACGAAACCCACAAAACCCTCGAAACCCTCGACGACCCACGAGGTTCGAACTAGCTTGACCAGCGGAGTATGAACCCAGTAAACCGACCTGTACAACTCAATGCATGTGTGGCGAGAACAGCCGTGACAGTGAGGCCGGTTCAGGCTCCCCGCGTCCTCGTGTGACGTAAAATGCTTGGCCCAGTCATCTGAGAGGCTGAGCGTTTCTCTCATTCGTCGTAGTGTTGTTGTTGTGGAGATGCAGATCTGCTGGTGAGCCTGTTTTCCTACTAAATTACCTCCAACACCCGTTAACGCTTGTGAACGTTCACAACCGAAGCTTCTCATTCTCTTAGATGTGTACGGTACCACATCCCATGACATCCTGGCGTAGGAATCAATATCTGCATCTGTTGAAGTGGAAACTTGTCAAAGTGCAAAACCTTTATTTCAGTGAGAACACGCTGCCTCCCATCAAACGCCCGATTTTAATGTTAAGACCTTAAAACGCGCTGTGTTAACTGACCTGGAGGGAAACTCCTCATTTACATAACGTTTGAATATTCAGAACTCATCTGTGTTCACTGTTTATTGTGACACAGATTTCATGTCCTCGCTCTGTCTCGTTCTGGGACTTACAGGCAGTTCTCAGGTTAACTAGTAACCGAGCAGGAGGTCAGGTTATGCTGCTGTGGTTCCTGCTTATAGACGTCCTCACTCTGTGGTTGGGCCTAGAAAGTAGCAACACAAACTGTTGCATTGCTCCTAATCGTTAATATGTCTAATTATCTTTTATTCACTATTTATTATCAAATATTTGGATTGTTCCAACAGATGATTCTGCACGTAACACCTGAGCTGTTTCTACTGTGCATGATAAATCCTTCCTTCCTTGCTCAGTGCTCCAGAAGCAGACTGGTGGAGTTGTTCATGCCGACTGGAGGGTGACACTGATACACAATGACAGGGCAACAGGGTGAAGCCAGTGTGTGTGTCCGCACGTCAAGTGTCTGTGCATGGGTGAGTATGAGGAAGATGCTGCAGCGGTTTCTGCCAACGTGCGTTTTTGTGCAGAGGCAGGTGCTTAGATTCACCTGTGTGCACGTATGAGTTTATTCTGTGTGCGTGTAAATGTGTGAGATGATCTATAATTGCATTCTTCGGTTTAATGGGATTATGTTCGGGAGACAAGCTGCACAACGTCCTTGACATCCATCCCCTCGGTTAGCCACGGCTGAGAGACTGATAGAGACGCACATGCAGAGCGAGAGGGAAAGAGAGAGAGTGAAAAGCAGGAGGAAGCACCGAGGAGAGGAAGGCGGAGAAGCAGGGAGGAGGTCAGAGTGGGATGAAATGCTTGAAAGAAGCCATAATCAAAAACTGCCCTGAATTATAATTAACTCATTTTCTGCTGCATTAACGGTGAAGAGCGACTGGCCTTTCCCTCACCGGGCTCCCGCTCTGCCCACAGACCCCGACCTGCGGTTAGTCTAGTGTTTAAATTCAAATCTTTATTTAGTGGCTGAGTCATTGAGCTTCTTTGCTGGTGACAAGGTTTTTCCAGGCCTTCAAAACAAACAGCAGTGGGCTCGTCCACACTTCAGGTCAGAAGTCGTTTAAAAACAGAAACAGCTGGATGGAATAAGATAGAATAAGAGCATAAGTGAACTCCTCCATCCTTCAGCCTCAGGTGGCTCTGGACTGGAGGAACTGCACCAAACCCAAAACGCCTCTTCAGCTCCCCCTGGCGGCCGCTCACAGATCAGCCAAGTGTGCGACCGCGATATAAGAAATGTTTGACGCTTATTAATGCTTTATAGTGCTGATAAATACGTTTTACCAAGTAGATAAGCAATAGAAGACAATTTATAAAAAAGAAATATAAGAAGCAGGCAACGTAGATTATTTATTCGGGAAAAATTTAAGCGTTGAAGCGCTAATAAAAGCCTGAAATAGCCATATAAACATACACGTTATAACGGAGGGACCCTGAACACACCGCGTGTTTCCGACTTCCGCACTGGAGGAGGTGGGTTGTACGGGAAGCACCTGAACGTAGCATAACTTCAGCGACGCTCCGGCTGCTGGGAACCGACGCGGTAGGAGCTGCTGGAACCTTTGAGCTCGTTTGACCCAGAATACGTCGGTTTACCGGACACCGACGCTCTTTGTAGCGAGGCTTCTGGCGGTCAACGCTGTGGCTGTAGCCGGCCGGCGGCTAACTGTGCTAACCGACAGCTGTCAAAGCGGTTGCCTTTAGCTTAGTTTAGCTAGCTTGGCCATTAAATCACTGCCCGAACTAAGCCGGTGTGATTTTTGTTGCCGAACCAGAGCAGCTGCAGAGGTGGTTGTGCTACGCGTCCATTCGAGGTCTGTGGTTTTATTCATTCAAAGCCATTTAAATGGGGCATCTGCCTTGTGGGTGAGATCTGGTGGATTTGAAGTCCGATCAGCTACCGAACTAAGTCGGCTAATGCTAGCCAGCTAGCTTGGCAAAGCCCAAACTATGGGGTATGGAATAATCTATAATCAGCGTCCGCTTGTTCTGGACTATCTTCAAGTAATAAGAAGTCTGTCACAAATTCCTTTCATTTTTAACTCTGCATAGAAGTAAAACCGAAAACTACCCGGGAGGCGCCGGGGTCATGTTCTAGTGAGGCTTTCATTTACTTTTCTGTGCGGAAGTGACTGAATTCAGTAATGAAGTGAAGGAAACCCCTCAGCATGAGGTGTGTCGGCCTTGAGGAATGACTTCGCTATCAGCTGAGTTCTGCCGTTTGCCCGCACAATGGCAGCCTGGTGCAGCGGCATCGCGCAAACTCCTGCTATTGTCCCCGTTAATGGCTCATTACCAGGAGCCTGAGTCTGTGAGCAGCTCAGCGTCACAAGATCCGCGGCCAGTGTGCACGAAACACGGCGTCAGGCGGCCACGCTGCTCCATCAGACAGGCTGACATACAGGTTATGGGGCTGCAGCGCCTCGCAGAAAACAGGATTTTCTTCATTAACGAGTCTACTAATTATTGTTCAAAAAACAAAAGTCTTTCTAACATTGTCTTGAACTGAAAAATGATTATTGTTGACATAGCATTTCAGGAATTTCATAAGGACCGAATGAAGTGTTTTAGATTGTTTTCTGCTTGTGCACTATTTAACTTACCCACATCCTCTACAAATCATTCCTTCTCTTCCTCCTCCTCAGATGCAGACTATAAAGTGTGTGGTAGTAGGGGACGGTGCGGTGGGGAAAACCTGCCTGCTCATATCTTACACCACCAACAAGTTTCCCTCTGAATATGTTCCCACGGTGAGTACACGACATGACACCAATTAATAATCTTATTTACTCCTCCCAACGGATCATAGATCACGGGTTCCCACTGAGTGTTCATACCCTGTAGCTCTTTCCTTTTAACTTGGCTGGTTACTTATAGTTTTAAAAGGAACCTTAACAGTGTCGCGTTTGTCTGCAGATCTGCCACAATTCACTGCACTTTTATGACTATTGTCATTTTTATGCTACAAGTACTGCATTACTATAAGGTACTTGAATCTGCAGGCACTCTGTGTAGTATTTGTACCGGTCTGCAACCTCTAGTGCTTCTATACTAACTCCCTGATGTAGAGATTGGGGCTCTCAGAGAGTCATACCACCTTCTCCAGGTCTTTGTTCCTGATTGTTACTCCTTGAGACTCTGGCTGTCACATTAAGAAATTAATTAACACAACACATTTTCACTACTGTTTAAATGTTGAGTCACACTTAAACATTACAGTGAAGAAGCTGCTGTCAACGCAGGATGACGCTGTCAGGCTGATTTAGACGTTTTGGTTGCGGTGGGCAGCTTCACTGTCTTGTGCCTGAAAACTAATGTGTGGCCCCAACTCCCACTGTCAGTCAGGATTTGAATGCGACAGTGCTGACTCAGCTTTTCTATTGTTTTTATGATTGGTCTGTCAGTTACACTTCCCCCACAGTTTCTTAAATTATTTAGTACTAATCAACACCAGATCATAATTTATTTTCATAGTGGCATAGTTGGAAACATTGAAATTTCAGAATATGGTCATATAATGATCCTTGAATCTCTGCTTCACAGAGCCAGAAGCCAGTTCTTTACCATCAATCAGTTGTGTCGTGTTCACACAAGCGTTTTTTAAACTCAGGCTAACTCAGGATACATCCCGCTCTTGGGCGTCTAACAACTTAACATCCTGTTCCTGCCAGAATAATCCTGTTGTTGGATACAAGCTCATTGCACCGTGTCATACACTGTACTTGTATCTTGAGCCTTTAACCCAGGAAGTTTAAGTCAAACCATTGTGGAGTTTCAACCCTAAATCAGCTCATGCTTGAAACGCTGTGATTGTTTTTAGTTTCTACACACTGTCTTCCGCCTCTTCTTTCCATCCTTCTGGCAGGTTTCTGTAAACTCAGCATTGTTACTAATGTATGGCTCCTTCAGTCTGTTCTCTAGATGAACATGTTTACCATCAAGTGTGAAAAACAGACAACACACATACAGGCTTTCCGTTTCATTTCACTGTCTATTGCACATCGCTGGTGTAACTTGTTGTTTCCTGTCAGATCACAGCAGCCACAATAAGAAATAAAGAGAGAGAGGAAGTGACCGTGTCAGAAGCTAATGTCACATCCTTAATATTTAATCTGGAGTATTGTTGGCCAAGTCAGACACAGTCTCTTTTCTGTAGCTGTGTATGTAGCGATCAGATTTGTAGCAGCTTCTGTTGTCTGAGCTTTGTCCAAACACATTATCGTCACAAACAGAATTTTCTGTTCTGTGTGCATGTTTGTCTCAGTGCATTGCTCTTGAAACGTGTCTCAACTTATGTCTAAACCTGAAAGCACCAGTAACGCCCCCCCGCTTTAGGTTGCTGTACATGTTTCTGTATTCTCTTATTTTGGAAAAGCAAAACATTGATTTGAAGTAATGGTAATTTAATATTTATTTATTAACACGTTGGCTTCTCCAGAGCTGCCTTCCTGCTTGTTTGCCCACCATTCCTGGACACACCTGATCCAGGTAATCAGCTGTGAGCCAAACAAGTAGTGATGAGGCTCTGCACCCTCTGCTATGCTGTGGACTAATACATGGCTTTATGTATTAAAGCCTTTCATGGTTGTTGGCTATTTCACCACATTTCCAGCAGCGTTCTTTGACCCAGACTAGCAGACTAAGAATGGAGCAGATAGCTCGTCTCGGTGTGTTTAGTGCTTTAAGGAATTTTTCTATCGTGACTGTATCTGAAACCCGTCGGCGCACACGGAGCCTCATTAAAACCACAGGCCCTGCAGAACACAGCAGGTCGATGTTGAAGCCACGCTGTGCCGCGCAGGCTGTGGACGCCCGTCCTTCCCCGCTGCTGTTCACGTCCACACACAGCTGAGCGTAGCACATGCACAGAGGCCTGAAGGCACAGCTGTGATGAATCCGGAGGGAGGAGACGATCGCTCGTGGGTTCACATGAACAGCAAAACAATACTCCCTCCACTGATTTCCAGCAGCTTCTGTGATGGCTGAAATGGACAATAGCAGGAGGGATGTGCCTCTCACTGCTGACTGTCCGGAAAAGGTTCAGCAGAATGCCCAGTCTCAAAGCAGATGGTATTAGTTGTACTTTTGTTTATTTTGTTTCTTATTTGATCCATTTTGATCCACATTTTGCCCCAGTAGCTCAGTTTTCTTCTCATCTACATAACTGATTTCTTTCTCATTCTTGTGAATTTGCCTAAATGTCCGTCTGCTTTCGTCATGAGAACAAAGAGGAAACTCGTCTCACCTCCACTAGTGCTGTAGTGATGTGAAACCTTGTGCATGTTCCTAAAACCAGCAGGACTTACAGACTCTTACAGCAAGGACACTCTCAACCGGCATCTCCTTTTGTTCTCTTTCACACTAGGTGTTTGATAACTACGCTGTAACCGTGATGATCGGTGGAGAGCCCTACACTCTGGGACTGTTTGACACTGCAGGTAATTTACTAATTAGTCATTTATTCTACTGTGTGTGTTAACGTTGACGTTTGAGTCCCTGTAGAAACAACATCCATACAACATGAAAAGTGTGTTGACTAGAGGTCAGCCGGTTGATAAAACATTGCATCTCATACAATTAGTGGGTGTGTTAAACTGTGGCTGTTAATAGTTCGGCTTTACCTGCAATGTGTTGTTCATCTCACTGTTTGCGTTAACCAGAGTTCTGTGTGTCCTCCTGCAGGTCAGGAGGACTACGACCGACTGCGGCCCCTCAGCTACCCTCAGACTGACGTCTTCCTCGTCTGCTTCTCTGTCGTTTCCCCCTCCTCCTTTGAGAACGTCAGAGAGAAGGTGCGGTTGAGTTTTTGCCTGTTCAGGCTGATAGAAATGACTAATCACAGCTTGCATGGGTTGACGATTTAGATTAACTTAAGATATCAAATCTTCCAATGAGTATGGTAAAAGACAAGACAAAATATCTGAGCTTTTGTTCATACAGTGGGTCCCAGAGATTTCACACCACTGCCTGCGGACACCCTTCCTGCTGGTCGGGACTCAGGTGGATCTGAGAGAAGACAGCAACACTCTGGAGAAACTGGCCAAGAACAAACAGCGCGCCCTGACCTGTGAGGCCGGAGAGAAGCTGGCTCGAGAGCTCAAGGCTGTCAAATATGTAGAGTGTTCAGCTCTTACACAGGTATGTGGAGGAAGGAGTCGTTGCTGTTATTGTAACTGGACATGTTCAGACTGAGAGCACCACTGCAAGGGAAATCAGCTGTCTTCATTCCAGCGAGCCAGTCACGTCCTCATGTCTGTTAGGGCAGCATTCTTTTCAAACGCATGAATAACAGAACAGAACAAGCTTTCAGCAAGAAAACACAGCAGTAAGTCAGCAGTACGTTGTTCGGTAATGAAGGATATGCACACGATGCGGTTCTCTCTCATCTCTGTCCATCCACTAAGCTGATGAGATGTGTGTGACCTGAAGGTCTGAATGGCAGAAGTGAAAGTCACGACTGTCTTCTCTCTCCATGCTCCTTCGTGTCTCCTTAGAGAGGACTGAAGAATGTCTTTGATGAGGCCATTCTGGCAGCTCTGGAGCCTCCTGACAACAAACCCAAGAAGCGCTGCGTCCTGCTATAAACGCCAGAGGAGGAAGTGGAGGAGGTTGGGAAGGAGAGGAACCCAGATGGGAGCAGGGAGTACCGAGGGGAGGGGAGGTTGAGGGTGTGGAGCTAGGCAAGGTGAGCACGCATTGAAACAGTGCCTTCAGTCATAGTGACTCAATGTGGGTGTGGACGAGCTCTCGACAGGCTTTATTTTCATCATAGATACGTGTTGCTATAATATGACTAACACATTGAACGACACTCCTCAACAAACAGGAAGACGCTTTATTTATAGGAGGAGCAGGTGGAACAGTAGAGGTTCAAACCTCAGATGCCTTAAAGATACGAACAGTGAATGGATTCACAGTTACAGCTGAAAATAAATGTAGTTTTCAAACCATTTCTGCTATAGCTTTATGAAATGTTACTGTCCTCTCACGTTCAGGGCCTTTCCAGACGTGCGGTAGCTTCGCTTTCCATCAGCAGCACAAGTGACTTATAAACACCTGAAATGCTTGTTAGGTGTAGTGACCACTCTGAGCCTCCAGTGTTTCCTTCTCAATGTGACCTCACGTCTTCCTTTGATGATGGTTAATAACCACAGTGCCTGACCATTAAAGTGACCTGATGAACCTTCCACACATGTTGAGATGCTCGTGAAAAGCTTCATGTGTTTGAAAGGGTTATTGAGTGGAGCTGTACAAAAAAGTACGAAAAGCAGGAGTAAGTAGAACAAAGGGTAGAAATGAACGCTGGGCAGCAGCAGAGGTGACCCAGTTAAAGCAGATTCCCTGAGGTCCGTACTGTGGTGCGCTCATTGTGCTTCACAGTCCGGACTCGTGACCCTGCTGACCGCAACCCGACTTCATCCGCATTAGTAAACAGAGTCGCTTTAAAGCTTTAATTTGGGAACAAACATGCTTGTTGAGTCAAACGCAGGTGGTTTTGTGGAGCCACCTGACAGCATCTGTGTAGACGTTGGGCTGTGGCTTGTGAGAGAAGTCTGCTGCATCACAGAACAGAAAGACAGGAGCACAAAGCAGCTGCAGCATCCAAACCCGACTTCACCTCGTTCCTTCAGTTTCACCAGCACCAGACGTTCGCTGTAAATGCGATAAATAAAAGTATTTTTGCTTCAACATATCAAATATTTTAGAGCGGTTCTGGAGCAATCCTAGACTTTCCTAAATCTGCTCGCTCATGTCGTCAACTCTCTGGCTGTGCTGAGCTATCGTCACCTCGCGTGGTCTGTTAGCGCCTCCTGGAGGCCTTCAACGGGGAGCACCGCTCACCACAGGCGCCGCTTCGGCTCGTTCACCCGCTGACAACAGGATAATCAGTGTTTGTGTACTGGAGGCAAAATGTGATAAAAATTCAAACTGTAAAATCGTTATTGTTCACGCTCCGCTTTACAAACGCTTCCCCAGTACATTTAACAAAAAATCTTTTGTTCCCATGTTTTGAAGGAGGTGGTTTATTCTGATAATGTTTTTCATTGCAAGTATTATTTTTCTTTGCATTTTATTGTTTTCCTTTTTAGATGTGTTTACTAGTACTTGATGGCTGAGTGATAATCACAGCCTGGACTGTCAAACTAACTCAAAACTGATAATAAGCTTTGGAGGGCGGGACAAATATGACATAAGAGCTGAAGCAATAATTACAGACATGGAAAACTCTGTATTGGAAGATGAATGTTGGAACGGGTGGGTGTTCAGTAATAAAACCAGTACTTGAATGTTGTTTCAGCTCGACTCCATCTTATTCGGATGAACACCTGCTGTGCGTACGTACGTTTTAACAGGTGAAGACTAACTAAGCTGCTGCAGCGTCCTGGTTTACTGAAGCTTTATGTCGCCAACGCCTGACACCAGGAGCCACGTGTGTCCTGTACTTTCAGCATCATCAGTTTGTTTTATCAGCTTGGTTGTTTCTGTTTTGCCTCAACGGCCCAGGGACACGTTTTACAGTGAGGAGAGTTAAGAAGTAATACACTTAAACAGGTTCCATGTCATTGGTGGGATTTGATAAATTCTATTTGACTTCTATGTAAGCTTAAAAAATAGACGCTCTTCAACACTTTGTTTGAACAGAACTTCTGGACTGTGAACAGACTCTGCGGTACGTGACTGGGAGCAGCAGGGGGAGCTCTGCCCCTGGTTTTCAACGGCCTGTGGCTGCAGTATGTAAATGACCTGGTTCATTTTGATTGGCAGTGTAAAATGGATCCTTCAGACCGACATGGAGGATCCGAGCTGCTCGCTCCTTTGTCTGCTGAACGTCAATGAGCCTGAAGAGGCCGTGGATCAGCCCGTTCGCACAGAGGCACGTTTAGTTCTGTTCAAACTTTCAGGGTTTGGGTTTGATTCCTCCCAGCTTCACTTAAATAATGAGACACCATTTCACAACAGTTCCTGAACACGCTGCTCCTACAGCAGGGAGATCATCGAATATTGCAACATGTTCACTGACATCTTTACACTTAATCCACTGTGGCTCCTGAGATCAGGGATCTGTCGCATCTAGCGGATCTGGTCCAACTCCTGCTGTCTGTTAATTCGTCCTCCACGACCTGAACCATCGTCTCTCTGTTGCAATATGTTTAACACAGGCTTAAAATAGGAAGCGAGGTTGCGTTTCATGCTGTTTTTGTACCTAAGCCAGAATATTTGGTCTTTTGAAAGCGTAGGTGCTGCATGAGCTCATCTTTTGCTGATCAGCAGAATCACGTTTGGGACTTTTGGACATTTTCCTTCTAAAAGGTTCCATTGTTTCCATTTGTTTAGTCTGCACTGAGTAAATATTGCATTTTGACTCCTGATATTTGATTTCAACTATGTTTTCTTCCAGATGAGAGTTGTTCAGCTCGTCATTAATTGTGTGTGTGTGGTTGAATCCCATCTCGAGCTTTTCAATTAAAGCAAAATGAAACGTAAAGTAAACATAACTTTTTTGCATAACATTTAGTTCTATAGCTTTGTGTCATGTTAATAGTTGTTACCACGGCGACAGCCACGGTCTGAGGTGTCGTCTGTCCATCCATGTAAACTCAGACTCGAGACAGTTTGTCCTCAGTGTTTCAGTCTGATGTCGTAGTTAATGAACTTATTAAAGGCAGAGGTCACAGATGCTGCTGTGCGTTAACGTGTCAGTGTTTCATCAGTTAGATGTTTATCTTGCTAGAGAAACATCTAATGTACTAAAACCTTTGTGTTTTTCCAGTTCTGTTAATTTTAGGGCGCTTTCTCTCTTTGACTTTAACGTGTCACTGAAGCTGTGGAGGCTACGGCCTCCTTAGACGCCAGCCCAGTGTCTGTCCTGGAAGTTCGGTTCGGAGGTTTTAAAATGCCAGTGATGTCGCACAGGCTCAGGTGTTTACGTGGCCTCTCAGAAACTTTTTCCTTCTTCAGGTCCATTTGTGAACCATTCATGACTTTTGTATGTGTTTTGTTAAACGTCGAGCTTCCTTCACTTCCAGCTACACAATGGTTAAGGAACATGACTGATTTTCTGTGTTTCTGTGACGGCCATCTTGCCTCGTTGCTGATTCAGCCTCTGACACTTTGACTGCTCTCTCTCCCAGTGCGTCTCACTCTCTCACTGGTTTGGATGGTGAATATTATTGGATGTCCATCTGACCTCATTATAAGGGTGTTGCCACGGGCAACCAGCTTGGCGAAGAAGGAGGGGAGTTAGAAACCTGACCTCGCTCTCTTCCTTTCATTCTTTTGCTCTTTTCTTAGAGGACACACGTGCACACGCCGTCGATTTAAAGATACATGAGAGAAGAGGCGAAGCTGAGCCTCTTCATTTTGAGTGAACAATGTGACACATGCACACACGCACTGCTACACACCGGACAATTGTAGTAATACCGTTGAAATTAAGTTTTCACAGTCAGGCAGCAAAAGTGAAACATAAAAGGAGAAATAAAAGCAGCGGATATTTCACGTTTAGGCTGCTGCTCGTCCTCTCAGACCACGGTTAGTTCGCTGTCCCGCGTCTTTCTTTGGTAGACTCTGTGTTAAGTTACTTTTCTACTTTTCATTGATTTTCTGCTGCCTGTTTCTCCAAAACGCTGGACATCGTCTCTTCAGAAACCTTCGGTTTAACCACGATTTGATGCCGATGCTTCTGTTGTTTCTTACTGTCGCTCTGCTTTTTGTCAAGCACCCATTTAGAACATCTGCACAAATGACAAAGAACCAGAGAACTGGTTCTGTTCTGGAACCGCAGATCCAAACAATATGACTGAGACTTTGACTGCGGCGTCTAATCAGAGACATGAATCACGTGTTCGTAATGAAACCAAAAGTAAAACTGTTGATTTTTTTGCTGCTCGGGTTTTCACTGGGAACCAGGATTCTGGGTTCTGAGCATAGTTGAAGTAACATGCAAACCAGAACTCAGCCGTCCCACTACAGATGTGTGTAAACTGCAACTTGATTTGTTGGCAGAAGGAACAACAATTGGAAATGTTGTGTGTAAGCAGCCATACGTTTGTGGTGAACTATGAATTGTGTGTTTGTCATGTGTATTGGTTTTGTGTATATCATGAATTCAGTGTGTGATTTGTGTCTTGTGTGTCGCTGCCTTTGGGATCATGCTTAATCACTGTGTCTGTCTAATTTTCTGTCTGTTAGTTTTGTGTAAACATGTTTGTTTATTTAGTGAACGTTGTGTAACTGTATGTTTGTTACAGTAAGTGTGTCATGTTGAACTAAGGTAGTTATGTTTGCATTTCTGTGTGTGTTGTACACAGTATTTGTGTGTGTGTGTTCTTGGTCATTTTGTGTTTTATGTTTATATGTTGCTTTGTGTGTGTGTTATGCTCGTTGTGTACTTGTCTGTCTGTGGTGGTTCGTTCATACTTCTACTACGTTCCTGTTCCTCGTTAATGTGGTGTCTGTCTTTGTGCGTCTTTGTGCCTCAGCGTTGTCGTTTTTGTCTATATGTACTTTTATGTGTGTGTGTTTCTGATTGTGTACATGTGGCTGCTTGTGCTCTTTTTTTGCATCCCTCGTGTGTTTTTCTGAGGCTGTTTGTGTAATGTTGTGTATATTTTGTGAATGTGTTTGTTTATGCATAAACTCAGGATTATCTGCAGACGTGTGTGTGTGTGTGTGTGTGTGTGTGTCTCTGCACATACAGTGAAACGTCTTTATCTCTAACATAAACTGGTTGCCATGCATACTGTGCGAGTATTATGGGGTGTTCTTTGTTTTGTCACAACGTGCCCTGGTGTGGAATGGGAGGGGGAGGGGAACTGGCTTTGTGTGAGTTAGCGTGCACGGAAGTGTGTGTATGTGGGGGGGCGTGTGTGTGTCAAGGATTGGCTGGCGGCTGGGTGTGCGTGTCTGCGCAGACGTGCGAGTGTGTGCACGCGTGTGCTTTTAAGGAGGTAACAGGGTGAGATAAAATGGCGCTCGGGTGTGTGCGTGCATGTGGGAATCTGAGCGGAGCAAAAGTCGAAGCCTGACTCTTCCTGTAGCTTCAGCTTTTATGTACGTGCGTGTCATGTTTTGATTTGTTGTCATGGCGACATGCAAGCGACGACTTCTGAGACTCGTAGGAATTAAGGGTGTAATTTTCAACTCAAAAAGAAAGAACTTAAAACTTCTGCTTCATTCTCCAAATGACTCCAAACATCCCTGACACATCCCACATTCATTAGTGAGTTATTTACTTTTATTATTCTGCCTTCAAACGCCCAAACTATTTAAGGGTGGCAGCTTTTTAATGTGTTGTTCCTTCCCTGCCCAAGTCCATTCGTTTTCAATCAGTTCTGCCAGGCTCCAAAATCAGCAGGTTATTAGCACTCGGTTGTGTAACGAGTCAAAGTCCTGCAGATAAGTTCATCTTGAGCATCTTGGCTGTCGGTTGTTAAGTCTTCCTGGACGTCCACTGCATCACCACACGCACAAAGCGCGAAACGGCGAACGCTGACGCTGCTCTGCGTCGTCCCCTCTAAACGTTCAACGTTTACTGTTGGTTAATCCTGACGCGGCGCTGAGAGGAGCCGTGGACGGACTCAAGGCGCAGGGTCACCTTTAGAAGATGGGTATGAACTGACGAGACCGTCTGGGGACTGGCCTGTGGGTGAGAGCTGGGCTTTAGGGGCATTAAGTCTATGTTCATTTTTCAGGTACTAGGATTCAATACATCAAAATCTCCATGTCTCAACTTAAAGTAACACTGCTGACACCTGACTGATAAGCTGTACAGAGCCTGTGTGTCAGATCAATGACATGGTGTCCAAATAAAGTAAAAGTCCTCCCTGGACACCGCAGACCTCAGAGACGTGGGAACCAAGCGAGCGGAGCCGTCGTCAACACTGACTTTTCCCTCAGCAGCTGCTAAGCGTCACGGCTCCACTGATTTCCCAGCAGCCTCTCTGCCACCAACATCGTCTGTGACCAGGGTGTAACTGTCCTTACATCTGTGTCTTTGTGGTGTTTGGAGATTTTTATTCCCACCCTTGACTCGTATCGGTCGTGAATGATGAGCAGGTTTCGGCAGGTGACCAAAGACGTTTTACTACCCAGTTGTAACCATGTAGGGTTTTAATATCCTCAGTTTGAATTTCAACAGGCTCTGCAGGAGCTAAAGGTTCAAGTGTGTGACTGGGGCTTTAAATTCCAGGTCAGTGTCTAGAAAACACAGCGAACTGACCTGTTTACCATCCACGACTTTGAATGAGCAGGCTCATTAATCTAGAGCTGACTCAGCAGCTCCTCAGACCAACAGAGGCGTCGTCACGCTCGGTGGCGCCGAAGCTGTGAAACCAAATGCTGAGTCACATGAATCACCTGAGTCCATCGTCCGGACTGGACCAGAGAGGAGCTTTTTCCCTTTTCCCCACGTTGTTTCATCTTCTGGGATGTCGAGTTAATGTAACAAAAACAAGCCCCTCAAGTTCAGGAAGGTGAAGACAGCTCTACTAGAACCGACTCCCTGAGTATTTAACCTCACAAACGCGTCACAATGAACTTTCTCTGTGGTTCAGTAGAAGTAAACAAGCTGCGTCTCGGCATCGGTGATGATCTGTGAGCGAGAGGAACCCCGGGCTGAGTACGACGTCACAGATGGGAAAGCAGAGTGATTTCAGCCTCTTCAAGTGGCTTCTCTGCTCTGTATCAGGAACCTATGAGACAGGAAGTGATGGTGGGTGAGAGAGAGCGAGCGAGCGAGGAGGCGAATTAGCACAGCGATTATTATGGAGTGGCAGGCCGAGCAGTGAAGAAAGCAGGAGGAGGTGGTGGGGGGGATATTATGGGATGTCGGTGTTGTCAGGCGGGGGGAGGGGCAGATGCAGTGAAGTAAGAAGAAGCGGGGTGAGTATTATGGTCTGGCCTAGGCCCGTTCCCTCCCCCCAGTCCGTGCAGGCTTTTGTGTCTGTGTGCGTGCAGCTCGCCGTGCGCACACAAAAAAGAATCTATCTTCAGGTGCAGAGTGACTCATAAACAAGAAAGAGACCTGAAAGAGGAGGCGGCTGGGATTTCATCAGAAAACTTCAGGGTTCTGTCTCTGAGCAGCCCGCGGTGCACAATACGTCCTCTGTGCCCTGTAATGTAGACGAGGACTGACTGAGGACCAGCCCACGGCTCATCTGCAGATTCACTGTCAAATGCAAACATGAAGTCTGAAATGAACGCGAAACCTTGGTTTCAGTCGGTGTCACCACTGGATCTGGACTTTGGTTCCCACACTGTCACAGGAGAGACGAGAGTGAAAGTCCCCCAAAAGTCTGTGCAATTAGGCAACAAAAGCCTGGAAACAAAGCTAAGATCAGCAGCGAAGCGTGTTTGGAGCTTTATTGTGGCGGTGTGCTCCTCCAGAGGAGCTTATTGGGTTTGTTTAGCTTCTCTGAAATCAGCCATTGAGTGTTTAGAGTGCAAGAGGTCGAACAGTCCACAAGAATCAGTCAAATGTGCAGGTGAGCTGTCCTGCAAGTCACACACCTGATCCAGGTAATCAGCAGTTGGAAGTGATTTTAACCACTGCACATTAAACTACTGGGAAAGTTGCACCGGAGACGCAATCATGTCGTCCTCCAGGTGAGAAACTGTTGATGCTTCGTGTAGGATGTACACACGGGAAATACAACAGGAGTTGTTGTTGCTTTCAAAACAAGAGTCACAGGTGAACTGGTGTATGGATGACCTTCGACCCACATCACAGGTCGTCTGCGAGTCTCCACTGAGCAGCACCAGGAGACAGTGGCTTCAGCATCAGAACCAGGCCCACCCTGGTCTGGTTCTGATGCTGAAGCAGCTTAACTAGAGGTGACTACAAGCTTCATCAAATCACATTACAATTTACAAACGACGCTTCAAAGATGACTTGCACGAAAAGGTCACGAGGCAGATTTGAGCTCTGCTACATCTGAGCCTTCGGGGACATCTGGACCAGACCGGGTCTAATTTTTATTCTCCCGTCTGCGGCTGCCGTGCGTTATCTCATGCGGCAGACATGTTGGGCCTGATCAAATCCATTTGCACTTTGTTATCTGGTGCAGCTTCAGAGCGTGTGCTGTGGGCCAGGATAGGTGGAGCGTAGATGGGGAGGGGGAGGGGGTGGCGCGCTCAAGAAATATTATGGTATGTATTTTGACTTACATGGTAATCTGACCCCGCCTGTAACCCTCCTCCCGCTGCTGCCACCACCACCGTTTCCACGGCGACCAGCAGCACAGGAGCACTATTATGGTCTGTAGTGCCCCTTCCCCTCCACCTCCTCCTTTTCCTTTTTGACTCAGAAATGATATTATTTTCATTATGTGATATGCAATTCTGCAAGTGTGCTGGGTGTGAGTGTGGGGGATGGGAGGGGCGTCGAGCCGTGCACAAGGTTTCTATGACAACTGCCCCTGGTATCCTTCTGATTGGTGATTATGGGATGTTACCCCCCCCCCCACACACACCCACCTCCCCAAACACGCACATGAACACTGTGTCCATAGTCAAGCAGGAGAGAAGGGGGGACGGAGAAGTTTAAGCTGCTCTTTGTGTGAGTGAAGCGCGAGAAGCTTCTCTCCTCAGCGGGACCAAGACAAAGACCGAGGCCGAGTCCAACGAAGGTGTGCTGAGTCAGAGGCCAGCGTGGACCCACCTCGAGCCGGGGTGGGGGGGGTTAAAAGCCGGGTGTCGGCGTATGAATAATTGGTGCTAATCCCCTCTGGATTAAAACAATCTCATATTGGTGCTAAAGTTTCCAGTTCAGATGGACGTCACACGGGTTAACCCCTTTATTAGCTGTGCAGTGGTGGAGCAAGTACATTAAAACCTTGTAGGTCTGTTTAGTTCATGCTGCACCACACAAAGACATCTGGGCCCTGGATCATCCCTCGAGAGTCAGGCCTCAACAACAAGCGTCCTCACGGAAAACCCCATCGGGGAGAACGGGGTGGTCCCACGTTCCATGTGGACGTGGGGTTTGGTGACGTGACGCTGATGCTAGTTAACGTTCCTGCGACATCTTCCAGTTGAGGCTCTGGAGTCTCTGTCGTGTTATTGACTAAATCGCTAATTAATTAAAACTGTTAATTCAATCGATCACCACGAGAGGAGGTGACATGACAGGAATGCGTCAGCCTCAGACAGTCTGGTTTAGCTTATGCTGCCGTGTTATGAGACGTGTCTCAGCCCCGCAGAGCTACAATAACAGCATAAGTCGCTCTGGCCCCGGACCAGAACCCACGTCCACAAAACGCTGTTTTACGCATCTCTGCCAAGCTGAGCCCGAGTCAGCCTGCACTTCTCCCCGTGTCTGATGTAAGGCAGGCAGTCAATGGTGGGAAAAAACCGTCTAGGACCCAGACGTTTTTCCCACCACTGACTGCAGCGGCTTCCCAGCAGCCTGTGGAGCCGCTGTGTGTGCGCCGGCAGCTCCGCTCAGCTGTTGGCTCGCCTCATGCGCGTCTGGGCCCGTGTGGAGTTTTCAGGGCCGCAGACTGGAAGCGTTTGGCTACGGTTTGACCCCAGTGACCTCCATCTGTAAACTCCACCGTTCAACCTGAGGCCGACCCGCTCGCCAGCGTTTCTTTTACAGTGGGCCTGATGCCAGCGCTGCGCCGACGGTGACTCCCGTCACGCACAGCGGCCGTTTGTCTCACCTGGCGTCACCTGGCGCCGCTCGCTTTTTGGGAGCTTCGCTCAGGTGTCGCCCGGTGCCGGTTGCAGGACGTGCAGCGGCTGCTGGCGGACACGCGGACGCTCAAGTCAAGCAGTCATGTGGCCCACACAGTTGCCATGTGACGCCTTCCTTCCCCCTCCTTTCTCCTATCTCTCTGTTTTTGGAGTTATGCTTATTGTGGGATGTCAGTGACTGCGCTCATTAGTATTATGGGATGCCGCGCGGAGGACGAGGGGGGGTGTCCCCATGGTAACCCTGGTTGCTAAGGGAGGGGGTGGAGGTGTGTGGGGGGGTGGTTGCATGCATGGAGGAATGGGGAAGAGACTGTAGGAGAGGGAGGGGATGAGTTGACTATTATGGTCTGTACGTTGCAAGGTAACTATGCAGAGTGGGGGAGGGGTGACAGAAGTGTGTGCGTGTGTATGTGTGGAGGGGGGTATTATGGGATGCCTGCCCCCTGATCTCTTTGTGTGTGTGCGCGCGCGCGCCGGGCGTGTGTAGTGTGCGAGGGAGAGAAAGAGGAGACGTCGTCGTGCGCACACGCTGCCACAAAAACACGGAAATATATTTAAATTGTATGTAAACCGTTAGCTTAACTAGAAACAGCTCCCAAGTATTGATTGATACACAAACTGAGGCTGGAGTTGCTGTGTTTGGAAGCTGTGAGGAATCAAGTTGTGAGTATGTTGTTGGCTTTTATTGTTGCTGGGTTTACTGAGTCGTGAGGTTCTCTGGGTCAGGTCACCTCCGATACCGGCCTTGTGGACCCGAGACATTTTCTTTTCTCAAATCTGAACCTGGCCGCCGGTCAAGCCCGGCTAGCACGCATGCTAATGGGACGGAAACTAACGATAGTGGCAAGATGGCATGTCATCTGAACGCAGGGATGGAGTGAGCGAGCTGCTAATCTTTGTCTGATAGCCAGATAAAGTTAGATTTACTGTCCAGGGAAGAAGCAGCCATGCGTGTGAGTGTCTGTGTCGCTCGGTGTTTTACCGGCTGTTTGAATGCTCTTATACTCACTTCCGTTTTCTTTTTGTACTTATTTCTCTGGACGGCTGCCCGGTCCTAACTGCACATCTCACACTTCGCCCTGGGAAGACTCGAGACTGGCCATAAATCTGGATTATCCATAAACTAATAACTTTATTTAGTTAGCTAAACTGTTAGCTAACTAAATAGAAAGTTTTCTGTTGCCCGCTATGTCTGGAAGTGAGGACGACAGAGATGATTACGGGGCCCCGGAGGACCGGTTACTGCACGGTAAGACAAGGCTCATTTGTTAGCTCGGGTTGCTAATGTTCGCTGCGCCCGTGCGTTAGCATGAGCAGATGTTTTCTGACATTCATATCAATCATGTTTTGTTAGCAAAGCGCTCGCTGCTAGCTAAGCGGTGCTGCTAACTACCGGGTAGCTAACGTTAGCGGCAACATTAGCAAAGTGGCTCTGTCCGCTGCTGTTCGACGTGATTTGAAAAGGAATAATCCCGGGTTTACCACGACTAAACCGGCGTGGGTGCTGGTCGCGGTGTGGCGAAGTCACGCCGACTGACCGGCATGTTGCCGGGGCCTAGCGTTAGCCAGCTACCGGTATTTTTACGTGTCGATGACAAGATGGAGGCAGCCAGTTAGCTTGGAAGCTGGCGGATGACGTTCCGTAGCATTCCCCTCCTCATGGCTGAGCGTGTGTGGGGAAGTAAAGCAACGCTCTGTGCTGGACGGATGTGTAAACGCCACCGTATTAGCTGGTTTATCTGTATTTAAAGCTTTGGCAAGTTGGCGCAGCCGAAGATTCCCTTGTTTAGATGTAGCATAAGTCGCCGTCGCTTTGCGGGCTCACACATGTAATAACGTCAGTCCGCGGGTCGGCTCGCTCGCTCAAAACGACCCTAAACGACACCGCGTTAGTTCACATGGATGGAAAACATCACAAGCGACAGCGTGTAAGCGCAACGTTAAATACACGACCTGAATACTGGAGCCTTCAGGTGTGGAGGCATCTCAGGATGACTGAACTGGCTGAAGGTGGCTCTAAGGTTTTAGTGCAACAACTAAATAAATACTTAAAGCACATCCGAGTCTAGTAGAGATCTGTGAAGGAAAATCTAGTAACTAATAATCTGCAGTTTTCCAACGATGACACTGACTCAGTTTACAGGCGAAGCTTAAACCTTTCCCTCATCCTGTCATAATGTTATGTTGCCTGTGTTTGTCTCCAGATCTTTTGTTCCAGACTCAGATGTTATTTAATACCTTTGGACTTGTTTCCTACTCATTTTTTATCTGTGACACCCTTTAGTTTGTGTTTCTGAGCTGTACAAGTCACCTTTAATTGTATGTACTGAGATTAACATTGTTTTCTTATAAACAGCTACAGACTCACTGTCTTTCATTATTTGTTTGGTACGACTGTAAACCAGATATTGAAGTGCATTCTGCGTTTAATTCTAAAACAGACTTGTTTACAACAAGTGCCACATGCTGGCCTGACTTTAGTTCAAGTCCCATAGCTCCAGTCTTTTTTCCTTCAAATATGTTAGAACTAGAAAGTGGAAGTTTGCAGAATAAGAGCATCACAGGTCAACGTGCTTTGGATGTGGACAGAGCTACCACATTGTTTTAAAGAACTTCACTATGAGCACTGGATTTTTTTAAACAATGCTCGGATTAAGTTACTGTTTTTCCCCAGATGCATTTACAGTAGCGAGCCCACACATGTACAGCTCAGCCTCCTTTTATGACCTAAAAAGCTCATTACAGTATAGCTTCTTCCTTACAGTTGCATCTTAATGGTGGAGTTACTTTTTAACATAATTGCATTAATGGGCACTGAGAGCTACAACGGCTTTACTCAGGACCCACTGAGTCAGTGCAAATGACCGGACTGATTTGGGTTAGTAACCCAAACCACTAGGAAACCTTTTACTAATGCTGAGTGTAAGGAGTCAAAGTCCTGCTGGTTTTAATTTCAATCAGCTAATCAAAGGCTTCTTGTACTGTTTGAATTCAGGTGAATGTGGTTACGGCCCAGCAGCAGCCAAATAAGGGATAAATTATCCTCAAGTGGAAACTTTGTTCTCTGGCTTGTGTTAGGGACAAAATTGTTTATTACACCAGAACATAAGTAGCTGTTGTTTACTCAGCAGGTAAACAAACCAACAGCCAAAATATACCAGCGTGTGGTTGGTGTTTAGTTTCCAGCTGGATATGCACGCGTCTGCTGATGTGCTGGTCTTCAGCGCTCTAGCATCACACCGACACACAGTCACTGCTTTGTGCATGTCCCCCATGAAACGTCTCCTCTGGCCTGATTTTCAGACGATGAGGAAGAGGAGATCTCAGAGAACGAGACTCCAAAGGTGAAGAAGAAGAAAAAGGCCAAGAAGAGCAGAGAGAGCAAGGGCAGCAAGAGGCGGTCGCGCAGAGAGGTAAAGACGCAGAGTGAAAGCTAAAGAAGTAGGAAACTCATCCAATGGCACCATGTCCAGGAAACCAGGGACAAATGTTCACCTGCAACAAAAAGCATGAATATGACAAACGAAAGCAAATTTCCAAAACAATAATACACAAAACTGGATTTAGATGAAGCAAAATGGTGTAAAGTTGCACGTTATGATTCATTTTAATCAGAAGCAAGTTGTCCTCATCTTTCGTAACACTTATTCTTTAGGAAATGTGCTTTAAATTACACGTTATTGTTCTTACTGTTCACACTCCATTGTGAGCTCACTTTACCGGTTGAACAGTTTAGCCTAAGTTCGCTGGCCTGTGTTTTTGCAGGAGCTTCCCATGAGCTCTCCTGAGCCCATGGATGTTAGTGGGGTTGAGGAGGTGGAGGATGGCGGCCTTGCCCATCGCTCTGACAGCGAGGGCAGCGACTACACTCCGGGGCGCAAGAAAAAGAAGAGAGCCAGCAGTGGCAAAGACAAAAAGAGGAGCAGCGCCGGGGCCGACCGCAGCGCCTCCAAGAAGAAGGAGCCGGAGCCCGAGGAAGACGAGGATGACGACGACGACGACAACTCGGTAAGAAAACCAGGCGGATAAAGAACAGTTTTCTTAATTGCCTCAACATGGACATTCACAGTCATAGCCAGTGTCTGAAAACCTTTAATGAAAAGAATTAGGCAGGCAGTAGTTACCTTCTGACATGATTTACAGTATAATCACACAGAGGAAGTCATTATTAAGCAGAGGTATGTGGAATATAATCAAACATATGTGCTGCAGTCATATCAAGCTGAGGCGAACCTAAACAGGCACATGGTCAACCATGACTGGCAGATGTTGGTAAAAGCATAGGAATGCCTTGATTCCAAAGGATGCACCATTTAGGGATGGTAGAAATCACAAACTTCTCATCGTTTCTTGTTTGCCTTGTTGCTGTGTGGAGGTGCTTGTTGACATCATTGATTATTTACTGGAGAACAAAATTTGCTAAAAGTGAAATTTCTAGTTGACTGGTGAATGACGGATTCATTCTCTGCATCGCGAGCAGACACGTTTTTGTCTCGGTTGCCCTGTTATTGTATTCAAATGCAGTTTGTGTGTAGGTTGATTTAAAACAGCAGTTGTGTGCTTGAGCAATAATCTAGATTAAATAGGAATGAGTCAAAACCTGTATGTTGGCCAGAGAAAAAGTATATTACAATTTATGAAACGGATCAGTAGCAGTTCAGAACAATTAGCTGGGAAGTGAAGCGTATGCGACTTGACGTAAATGGGCCAAATTATTCAAAAGGCATTCGTCAACGCGTGCGTATCATATAGAAATGAACCGAGCCTCCGGGTGCTGGTTCGCTGTTGATCCGGCTGCTGGTGGCGTCTGTGCCTTTTGGGTTAAAAGGTTAAACGGATATGTGCCGCTGTTTGAGAGTAACGGCCTGCGCTCCGTGATCAGCGCCTCCTGACTGTACCTGTAATGGAGCGGGTCACGCTTTGACAAACACAGATAGGTCTGATACGAGAGACGCTTAAACAAAGGACTGTGTCTGGTGGACTCGCAGCCCGGCGGCCAATCAGAAGCCTCGTAGGTAATGACACTTATGCAAGGGGTGATGTGGGGTGTGTGTCTGTGGTGGGTGTGTAAAGCATATATGCTATTACCATGGCAACCCCGTCTGGTGCCGCACTGCGTTCTTGACCCTTTTTCTTTTTGGTTAGATAAACACATTTTGATTCACTGGCAGAGCCTGAAGCCCCCTCTGTGCTTCTGTGAGGCAAAGAATGGAGAAGCCGCTTTGGTGAAATTGCTGGTGGGTGAGGAGGGTCCAATCAAACGGGCACCAAACAATTGGTGAATCAGAAATGGTAGAAGAATTACAAACACTGGTTTAATCTGCAGGTTTAGGCAGAACCATTTTGTAATGGATAACAACTCTGAATTTACAGGAATCTATTTTAACATAGGTCAACTGCTCCTCACCATGTAATTATTAAAAAGCATAACAGTAGTAGTAAATAGGGTAAATGATGCTTGGCTTGCTCTTTTCAGAGCCTCTTAACCGGCCACTCAGCCGTTCAAAAAACAAAAACAAGGGTCTTGTTTCAAATGAAATTCACTAGTCCGTAAAGTCTGTCCTGCCTATAAAAGCATAATAATTTCTTCTATTGTGAGAACAGGTAGCGCTTCAGTTAGAGGCTCCTGTCGATGAGCATCAAGGGAACGAAGGTGTTTTTGTAAGACTTGATAGGTTTGACTTTGTGTAGGACAGGACAGAGCAGCTCTCTCTTCAGGCTGGACATGAAGCAGCGGTTTGGCGTTAATGCCTCAGAGTCGCATTGAAAGACACAGCTGGTGCCACATGTTGGTCACTCAGGCTGTGCGTGATTAATCAGTGTGGTAATCATTCAGTCAAGAGCTTCTCACGTCTCAACACCCTTGTTAGCCGTCATTGTTTCTTTAGCACATGTTGAAGTGTGGCACAGCTTTTCTGCTGGTGGTTTATATTGATCATTCTTCATTTACTGGATGCAGCGTTTTCAGACTCTGGAGTTTACCTTCTGTTGTGTTTTACTTTAGGAACCGAAGTCGTCCTCTCAGCTGCTGGACGACTGGGGCATGGAGGACATCGATCACGTTTTCACAGAGGAGGACTACCGCTCTCTCACCAACTACAAGGCCTTCAGCCAGTTTGTTAGGTACATGGTTCTAACACAAAGCTGATGAACTGTCCACAGAGGGATTCCCAGTGCCCCTAGTGTTTTAACATATTTGCTCTTCTCCAGGCCCCTCATCGCAGCCAAGAACCCCAAAATTGCTGTGTCCAAAATGATGATGGTACTTGGGGCTAAGTGGCGCGAGTTCAGCACCAACAACCCACTGAGGGGAGCCGCTGCAGCCAACGCTGCTCTGGCCACAGCCAACGTACCTGCAGCCGTCGACACCATGGTAGCAGAGGTTGTACCAGCTGCTGCAGCGCCACCAGCCCAAGCAGAGCAGCCTCCTGCACCACCGATACGCAAGGCAAAGACCAAGGAGGGCAAAGGTACAGTAGGCAGGAGGTGCCTGCCCAGAGACGGTCAGGCGATGACCATCAGTTTTACTCTTTGACCTCTATTACTGGTCTTTCTCTGTGCGTGTCTAAGCTCCACTTAATGTTTTTTAGGACCCAACGCCCGCAGGAAGTCAAAGCCTACACCTAAACCACAAGAGAAGAAGAATAACGCCAAGACCAAGAAAGTGGCACCTCTCAAAATCAAACTGGGTGGATTCAACAGCAAGAGGAAACGCTCATCGGTACACGCTTCTTTCTTCCCTCTGTCCTCCTCCTTTCGTGCACCCACTGCTTTGCCTGCATTCCTTTACATGCGGCCAAAGCTTTTCCCAACACGTCTGGACATTTGTGTGCGCAGAGCGAGGAGGACGAGCCTGACGTGGACAGCGACTTTGAGGATGGCAGCATGAACAGCGTCTCCATCTCGGAGGGATCCAACAGTCGCAGCAGCCGCAGCAAAAAGAAGCCGTCCAAGAGCAAACCCAAGAAGAAGAAAGGTACGTTTCTATGCTGGGAGTGGCCGTGTTACTCTTTATCTTCCTTGTCAGCATGCTCTAATTTTGCCTCCTAGTTTTTTTTATGTGCTGAATCAGAGCTTCAGCTGTTGCCCTGAGAGACGCTGCAGACAAACTGCACACTGTTATAGATGAAGGTTAAATACACAGTGGTGAATAGTAATTACTGTTTGTACGGTGATACATTAAAAATCCGTGGAATGCACAGTGACACGAGGAGGTGGAAGCATGCACACGTTAGTCACTGTGACCGAGTCAGTGGTATATTTAGGACATCTCGGTTTGCGTTGACGCCCACTGGCGTGTCCTCAGTAGCATCCATCAACAGGCCAAACGCCAGTCAGATGACGTCACAGCTGACTTTCCATCATCCGGCTGTTATTTAACGCTCATCCATTGCAACGCAAAAGACGCAGTGTGTTGTTTTGAAGGTTCGTCGAGAAAGATTAAAACTCTGCACCCCTGGAATGGATATTTATATTTGCACAGTGACACCCTTCAATTTGAAGCTGTGTGTGTTATTGAGGAAATGTGCGCTTGAGGGGAAAATGACTCACTGAGTGGGTTTTCCTCAGACAAACAACGTAAACACGCCACAGCAGAACTTCACAAATGCAGAGTGTGGATCACATCCTGTGTGTCTGATAAATGTGAGACGTCAGGGGGTGTTTTGCTTTGTGTTTGCGTTCTGATTAGAAGCAGAGGACGGTGATGGCTACGAGACGGACCATCAGGACTACTGCGAGGTTTGTCAACAGGGTGGAGAGATCATCCTATGTGATACCTGCCCCCGGGCCTACCACATGGTCTGCCTGGACCCGGACATGGAGAAGGCGCCAGAGGGCACCTGGAGCTGCCCACACTGTGTAAGGAACAAGCCTAAACCTTCCAGCTATTTACCCTGCAATTACAGAAACCAAGGTTTCCAAACCAAGACTGTAACCCGGTTCCTCGAGTGCCTGTAAATGCACCGCATTGAAATGTGCATTATTTCCATATTCAAATAATGTAACGTTTTCCTTTGCATCTTTTCATGTTGCCTTTAAGCTTCTTTTCCAGTGGAGGTCGAGCATGTGTCTGGTCTTCAGTTCATTTCTCACCTTTTACTGTTAAAATAATGATTATCACTGAAGAGGAAATGAAATGTCTCATAAAGTTTCATCTTTAATTCTCCTCTCAGGAGAAGGAAGGCATACAGTGGGAGGCCAGGGAGGAGGGGTCAGACGCCGAGGAAGACAACGGCGAGACGGGGGAAATGGAGGAGGACGACCACCACATGGAGTTCTGCAGAGTTTGTAAAGACGGTGGCGAGCTGCTCTGCTGTGACTCGTGCCCCTCATCTTACCACATCCACTGCCTCAACCCACCGCTCCCCGAGATCCCCAACGGGGAGTGGATCTGCCCGCGCTGCACGGTGAGTCAGCCAGGGTCTCGCCAGGTGACAGATGTGTGTCAGGACGTCAAGCAGAGAACCAGAGAAACGCAGAGCTCTTGTCTCTTAGACAACAGTTTTAGATTTAATATATTTCAAATGTCAAATTGATAATTTAAGCTCTACAAGAAGGAGATTTGAATCATCTCTTGGTAAAAAAGCTTCTTTTTTTTGTAGTTTCTTTTTAAAGTTAGTAAAATGCTATTCTAAACGGATCAACACACGTTCTGTCTCCTCCCAGTGTCCACCCATGAAAGGGAAGGTCCAGAAGATCCTGACTTGGCGCTGGGGAGATCCTCCTCCTCCCACGCCTGTCCCTCGCCCTCCAGAGCTTCCTGCCGATGCCCCAGACCCTGCCCCGCTGGCAGGGCGGCCGGAGAGGGAGTTCTTCGCCAAGTGGTCCAACATGTCGTACTGGCACTGCTCCTGGGTCACAGAACTCCAGGTTTGTACAATTCATACTTTAAAGCCTCAATAAAACAATTGGCTTCAGGTCACGTTTCATTCTCTGACTCTCTCTTTTTTTTTTTTTCCAAAGCTGGAACTCCACTGCCAAGTGATGTTCAGGAACTACCAGAGGAAGAACGACATGGACGAACCGCCACCCATCGACTTTGGCGATGGAGAAGAAGACAAGAGCGTCAAGAGGAAGAATAAGAACCCCATGTATGCACAGCTGGAGGAGAAATACCTCCGGTTTGGAATCAAGATGGAGTGGCTGATGATCCACCGCATCCTCAACCACAGGTCGGAAAGCTGCACGTTTTCTTGTTAAAAGTAGTACAGACTGCTTAACTTGACTTTAATAAACATCAGTTTGATGTGTAGACGTAGACCATATTCTCCTCTGCTGTTCAGGAGTGAACTTTTTCTTTGCTGTGCCTTGTCTTGCAGTGTGGACAGGAAGAACAATGTCCACTACCTGATCAAGTGGAGAGACCTGCCGTACGACCAGGCGACCTGGGAGTCGGAGGACATGGACGTACCCGAGTTTGACACGTACAAGCCGCAGTACTGGAACCACAGGTGAGACACAGGACCACGCTCAAGCCACCGCGTGATGCGGGTGAACCCCAAACATCTACTGCTTCACTCTGCATTTTCTTCCAGAGAGCTGATGATGGGCGACGATGGAAAACCTGGAAAGAAGATCAAGTTGAAAGGACGAGTGAAGAAACCTGACCGACCTCCTGAGAACCCTGTGGTAGATGTAAGTCCCACATGGCCGCAGCTTGCACAGCAGGACGTTTGCCCTTCACAAACCAAACTCACTTGTCTGTCGTCCTTTTGTTTTTCGTTCCCAGCCGACTATAAAGTTCGAGCGTCAGCCAGAGTACCTGGACAGCACAGGCGGCACGCTGCATCCCTACCAGCTGGAGGGACTCAACTGGCTGCGGTTCTCCTGGGCTCAGGGCACAGACACCATCCTGGCCGATGAGATGGGTTTGGGAAAGACTGTCCAGACAGCCGTCTTCCTCTACTCGCTCTATAAAGAGGTGAGTGGATGGTCAGATGCTTTAGATCAGCTTTTGCTCAGCCAGTTTGGAACTCGGCTTCTAAAATTAAACCTTTGACTCAATTTTTTCCTTTCAGTGCTGTTGATCAAATTAGTTTCTTTATTAGCTTAAATTGGGCAATTGGACCAGTTAAAATGTAGATTTAACTCTGCAGTTTAGTGGTTGAGGCCGGATGTTGAGCCAGTTTGCTGGTAGCTGTCGTAGTTGCCAGGAACCATCAGCCATTTTGTATAAGCCAGGTGTAATGGGCCTGCATTAAGTTGGATCCCATAAATAAACATTCAGACACCGATCGTGTGCAGCTGCTGCCACCTAATGGCGGGAGGTCTGAACACACTTCCTGTTATTTTCACATTAAAAGGTAACTGAAGTTCATCATCGTACATTATCTGGATGTTTGTCATCCTCAGCATATTATTCTGGTTGTTTAGGGTCATTTATTTGGTGAAATGCGTAACATCAAGTGTGTGTTTTCTTGGAGGTCATTTACATTAACTAGAACATTCTTTTTCTTTGGTCTAATGGACAAAACCAGCTTTATAAACCTAGAAGCATAACGAATGTGCAGTTAGTGTCTGCTGTGTATCTGAAGGGCTGACGTTCTACTTCTGCTTTTCCTTCAGGGCCACTCTAAGGGGCCATTTTTAGTCAGCGCCCCACTCTCCACCATCATTAACTGGGAGAGAGAGTTTGAGATGTGGGCGCCTGACATGTACGTGGTCACTTACGTCGGAGACAAGGACAGTAGAGCAGTGATCAGGGAGAACGAGTTCTCCTTCGAGGACAACGCCATCCGAGGAGGAAAGAAGGCTTCTAGGATGAAGGTAAGACGTCCAGGAGGTTTTTGAAAACAGCAGAACGAACTCGTAAAATAGCACTGAGCTAAAAACCACCTTTATCATAACAGAAAGATTCGTCGATCAAGTTTCACGTCCTGCTGACCTCCTATGAGCTGATCACCATCGACATGGCCATTCTGGGCTCCATCGACTGGGCCTGCCTGGTGGTGGACGAGGCCCACAGACTGAAGAACAACCAGTCCAAGGTACAGATGCTTTCAGCCCCACTGAGATTTAAAAAAATGTACGATCTACAACAGATGACTGAGAGGTGCTCTTTGTTTCCTCTGCTGCAGTTTTTCCGGGTGTTGAACAATTACCCTCTTCAACACAAGCTCCTGCTGACGGGAACTCCTCTGCAGAACAACCTGGAGGAACTGTTCCACCTGCTCAACTTCCTCACGCCTGAGCGGTTCAGGTTGGTTGTGCACCCTCCTTTTTTGCTGTTGTGGCTTCCTTTTGGCTTAATGCAACTCACCTTCCTCTCTGTCTGCAGTAACCTGGAGGGCTTCCTGGAGGAGTTTGCCGACATCGCTAAGGAGGACCAGATCAAGAAGCTGCACGACATGCTGGGTCCGCACATGCTCAGGAGGCTGAAGGCTGACGTCTTCAAGCACATGCCCTCCAAAACCGAGCTCATTGTCAGAGTGGAGCTCAGCCCCATGCAAAAGTGAGTCGCAAGGGACCCGCTAGAGCTCAGCTGAATGTTGAAGTGCAGTGGATGTAGTGTAAATGTTTACGTTCTGTTTGCAGGAAGTACTACAAGTTTATTCTGACGAAAAACTTTGAGGCCCTTAACACCAAAGGTGGTGGAAACCAGGTCTCTCTGCTCAATGTGGTCATGGACCTGAAGAAATGCTGCAACCACCCCTACCTCTTCCCCGCGGCTGCCATTGTACGACACTGGAAACTATTATTGTTTACATTTTGATATTTACATCCATTTGAAAAAGTTTACAGCCAGGTTCAATTTTGACTGATGTGATGTTCGGTCACTCCCAACAGGACGCTCCAAAGATGCCCAACGGGATGTATGATGGTAACGCTCTCACAAAGGCGGCTGGGAAACTGCTGTTGCTGCAGAAAATGATGAGGAAACTGAAGGAGGGTGGACACAGGGTGCTCATCTTCTCTCAGGTAACAGAAAGCTTAAACATTATTTATTGAAACTGACACCTGCTACGACAGTAAAGCTGTGTCTTTAACAAACGTCCTCTCATGCTCGTTTGCTGCAGATGACCAAGATGTTGGACCTGCTGGAAGACTTCTTGGAGAACGAGGGCTACAAATATGAGCGGATTGATGGAGGAATCACAGGAGGCATGCGACAGGAAGCCATTGATCGCTTTAACGGTGAGGAAAACATGGCTCTACTACTTTGATTATTACTTCGTGTTACTGTCTTAAAAAGAACTTTAGACGACAACTTTGCTTTGTTTCAGCTCCCGGTGCTCAGCAGTTTGCCTTCCTGCTGTCGACAAGGGCTGGCGGTCTGGGTATCAACCTGGCCACAGCTGACACCGTCATCATCTATGACTCTGACTGGAATCCTCACAACGACATCCAGGTACAAGACGAGGACGTGCATGTAACGTAGAAATCTGGCTTAGCTGGTGATATTTGTTTGTTCATATCATCACTCCTCTTTCTCTGTCCAGGCCTTTAGCAGAGCTCATCGTATCGGTCAAAACAAGAAGGTGATGATTTACCGCTTCGTCACCAAGGCCTCTGTAGAGGAGAGGATAACTCAGGTGAGCAACAGTAGTTGAGGTTGTGATGAAGCTACAATGTAAAAAAACAGACGAATGCTCTTGGATCCATATTAACACATGGCCTCCTGTGTCTGTTTCTCTGTGCAGGTTGCCAAGAGGAAGATGATGCTGACTCACCTGGTGGTCCGACCTGGTCTTGGATCCAAGACGGGCTCCCTGTCCAAACAGGAACTAGACGACATCCTCAAGTTTGGGACAGAAGAGCTGTTCAAGGATGAAGGAGAAGGTGAGGAATGATGAGAAATACAGGCCTTAAAGAACATGAAGACAAGAAGTGAGATGATTTACGGATGTCGTGACGTCTTCAGGTGAGAACAAAGAGGAGGACAGCAGCATCATTCATTACGACGATAAGGCCATAGACCGTCTGCTGGACAGGAACCAGGACGCCACTGACGACACGGAGCTGCAGAGCATGAACGAGTACCTGAGCTCCTTCAAGGTGGCTCAGTATGTAGTCAAAGACGAAGACGAGGAGGTGAGTGACCTGTAGAGCTGTGGCACCTTTCCAACCTTTTACTCTGAGCCGTCTTCCCTGTCACGTCATCTTTTTAACATTTTTCAGGAGGAGGAGGTGCAGCGGGAGATCATCAAGCAGGAGGAGAGCGTGGATCCGGACTACTGGGAGAAGCTGTTGCGTCACCATTACGAGCAGCAGCAGGAGGACCTGGCTCGGAACCTGGGCAAAGGCAAACGTATCCGCAAACAGGTCAACTACAACGACGGCTCTCAGGAGGACACGGGTAAGAGGGGAGACTACGCTACCCATAAAAACTAGCACCAAATGGATTCAATCTCTTTCTGTGAGTTAGACTCTGTCAACTCCTACAACCTAAAACCAAGATGCTTTTTTTTTCTTCCAGCTGATTGGCAGGACGATCAGTCTGACGGCCAATCAGATTACTCTGTGGCATCTGAGGAAGGAGATGAGGACTTTGACGAGCGCTCAGAAGGTAAGAGACGTGTCTATTCACAAATGTCCCTGCATGAAGAGTGAATTAAATATAATTGTTAAAGTAAATCAATAGTTTATTCTAGTAAATATTATCACTAAGAAACTGCAAACTTCTGCTTCATAAACGAGTTTATGTAGCAATGTTTAAAGTCCGTGTCCCAGCAAACTGCCTGAGCCTGAAGTAGTGACAATAGCTGGTAACGGTTGTTCGTGTGTAAAATGTGTAGTAGTCATAACTGGGACATCAGTTTGTCCCGTAAAGCAGCAGACATGGCGCTAAGTGAAGGCGTTGGAGGAAGCAGCACCTGCTTCAGTCCCTCGCTGGGTTACAACCTGTAATGAAAGCATCCGTTTCCTGTCTGCAGCCAACTCCCGCAGGCCGAACAGGAAGGGCCTGAGGAACGACAAGGACAAGCCGCTGCCCCCCTTGCTGGCCAGGGTGGGAGGCAACATTGAGGTGAGTGGCTGCGTCAGCTTCCTGTCAGAGGAAAGCAGGTTTCTCTCATTAGGGAAACCAGGTTTCCTGTTTAGGACACTAATATTAAAGCAGACATGGATCCAACCTGTTTTATATAATGGCTCATGTTCAATCCCTGCTGTTTCTCAGGTGCTGGGCTTCAACTCTCGGCAGAGGAAGGCCTTCCTGAACGCAGTGATGCGTTATGGGATGCCACCGCAAGATGCCTTCACCACACAGTGGCTGGTCCGAGACCTGCGAGGGAAATCTGAGAAGGAGTTCAAGTAAGAAATGATGAGACATCTAAGGTGGTAAAACATCTGTATTGGAAGGAGACGTTCTGCAGTTTAAGGAGATTAAAAGTCTGTATTTATAATATTCCACTTCTGGGACTTTAGCTTTTTCTTGTGGTACCGTTCACCCGTCAATGTGTTCTCTATTAATTCTTCCCTTTCTCCTTTTCTCTCAGGGCCTACGTCTCTCTCTTTATGCGTCACCTCTGTGAGCCTGGAGCCGACGGGGCAGAGACGTTTGCGGACGGCGTTCCCAGGGAAGGGTTGTCCCGACAACACGTCCTCACGCGCATCGGCGTCATGTCACTTATTCGCAAAAAGGTACAAAAACTGCCTGGTGAAAACTTTTGTCCTTTAGCCAAACAATTATTAAAGGCTGTGTTCATTTTTGAGTTGTGATAAATTCTGTTTTGTTTTTAAAATGTACTTGTTTATTTTCGCAGGTTCAGGAGTTTGAGCATGTGAACGGTCAGTGGTCGATGCCGTGGATGGCTGAACTGGAGGAGAACAAGAAGGCCGTCGCGCTGCCCGAGTCCCCGGGAAAAACCCCGTCCACCGGCACCCCGGCCGACACCCAGCCCAACACACCTGCACCAGGTAACGCACCGCTCAGGCTGCAAGTCTACGAAGTGGATTAAAGACACTGACAGACGAATCTGTTTGCTTGCAGTTGATGAGTCTTCAAAGAATGATGATGTGAAGGATGGAGAGAAGGAGGTGAAGAAAGAGGCTGACAACAGCAAAGAGTCTGGAAAAGCCAATGAGGTAAAGACTCGTGTCTGAGTGATATCAATTTAAAAAAATCCAACTTTGGGAGTCTTATCACAAAATCGAATTTTCCTCCAGGTGATCTCCATCCCAGATGACGACGAGAAGAGTCCGTCAGCGGAGCAGGAGAAGAAGAGGAACGGAGAGGAGCCGATGGAGACGGACAAACCGAGCAACGGAGAAGCAGAGAGCGTCAAAGAGAAGGACGGTGAGAAGAAGGAGGGAGACGGAGAGAAGAAGAGCCCAGAGGGAGGAGACGAAACGAAGTCGACCTCAGAGGCCAAGACAGAGGGGTCAGAGGTCAAACCTGAGGCCTCAGAGGTCAAAGGTAATAGTGATTATTTGTTTATATAAAAACATGCACAAACACTCTTTTGTTGTTTGTAAGACTCGTTCGTGGGATTGTTTTCTAATTGCTTGTTTTGCAGCAGAAGAAAAGGCAGAGAAGATGGACACGGCTCCTCCGGCCGATGACAAGAAAGGTAACGCAAACCTGTTCAGTTGCTTCAACACGGCGCTGACTTCCTGTCTAGCTGTTGGTCACATGTTCGTTATTGTACCTTCTATAGATCTGAAGGAGGAGAAGGAGGCTCCGAAACCCGAGGAGACGACTAAACTGCAAAACGGAGACGGCAGCAAAGAAGCCGCAGCCTCTGCTCCCGCCGCCGCCACTGGAGCAGCCACCGAAGAGAAGAAGAAGGCAAAGACCAGATTCATGTTCAACATCGCAGACGGAGGCTTCACAGGTACAGGCCGACGCAGAACGGAAACAAGTGGGTGTGAAGGCGGTTTTGTTTTGTCGCTGATGGGTTTTTTTTTTTTTCTCCCTCTCAGAACTTCACTCGTTGTGGCAGAACGAGGAACGAGCTGCTACGGTCACCAAGAAAACCAATGAGATCTGGCACCGCCGCCATGATTACTGGTTGCTGGCCGGCATCATACAGTATCCTTTCCCTGTGTGAGACTGGGTCAAACGGGGGATATTTGTTTTCTAGTTGTTATTGTCTTCTCCCGTCGTCTTGTGAAGTGAAGCCGTTGCTCTTTCCTTGACCGTGGCTCCAGACACGGCTACGCTCGCTGGCAGGACATCCAGAACGACGCGAAGTTCGCCATCCTCAACGAGCCTTTTAAAGGAGAGATGAACAGAGGGAACTTCCTGGAAATCAAGAACAAGTTCCTCGCCAGAAGGTTCAAGGTACTAATGCTAATACGAGTTTCATTCCTTTTTAGTTCAGTGGAAACAAACTTTTTCAACTTAAAGCTGCGATTTTGTTCAGGGTCCTAGTGTTTGTAAAGGTGTGATGATCGAGGCTGCTGCTGCGTTTAATGTTGCTTCGAGTGTTTAACACCAACGTTCTCTCTCTTTCCTCCTGCCTGCAGCTGCTGGAGCAGGCGCTGGTGATCGAGGAGCAGCTGCGCCGTGCCGCCTACCTCAACATGTCGGAGGACCCCTCCCACCCCTCCATGGCCCTCAACACCCGCTTCAGCGAAGTGGAGTGTCTGGCCGAGTCCCACCAGCACCTCAGCAAGGAGTCCATGTCCGGGAACAAACCGGCCAACGCCGTCCTGCACAAAGGTGAGTGTAATGAACTGGCTTTGAAGGAAGACGACCTTTGACCTCCCGAGATTAAAAGACCTCAATTAAAAACAGTTTGGAGCAAATGAAACTAAACCCAAATAATGATCTGTAAACATGACTGTATTTGCTCATTGCCGTCTCAGTGCTGAAGCAGTTGGAGGAGCTGCTGAGTGACATGAAGGCGGATGTCACCCGCCTCCCGGCAACCATCGCTCGGATACCACCGGTTGCCGTGCGGCTCCAGATGTCTGAAAGGAACATCCTGAGTCGGCTGGCGAGCAGAGGACCGGACACACAAGCACAGACACAACAGGTAAAACAAAAAGGATCAGCTGAGGAAAAGTCAACCGTAATAAACGTTCCGGATGCAGAGTTATTGGTATTTCTAGTGGTTCACCGTTTGAGTGACTCCCGCCCTCTGCTGGTGGCTGATGAGCATGACGTCATGAGTTAAATGACTGTTGAGGGGGTTTAATATTAACTTGTTTCTACCACCCTGACCTATAATAAGATGTAGCTTGTGTGACGTGTGTCATTTTATGAATGTGGTGAGACTCTGGGAACCTCGTTGTTTCGTGAGCCTGGTGATTTCATTAGGTCAGTTGAGATTATAAGTCTCTGCGTAAGATGTTGTTCCTCCAACGCTTCTCGCTTCTGTTGGTCCTCCAGATGTCGCAGCAGTAGACTGAAACACGGCTCTTTACCTCGACAACCACCCCCTGCCTCACCTCGACATTCCTGATTGGTGCGCAGGAGAATGACGGACAGCGCGCCCAAGCTTGAAGCCACGCCCACTTCCCTTCTTTCCCCCAAACAGACTTGACTCAGTTTTTCTGCAGGATCGAATCCTTTCCCCGACCCACACTTTTGAGGTTGTGGACGGAAAAACAGTTTTATTTTTTCCTTCTTTTTCAATTTCTGTATTAATATTATTGATATAATGTTATTATGATGGTTTTTTGGGACCTAAATAAAAAAAAAAGTACTAAAATGTGTGTGTTTTGCGAGTTGAGCAGGACAGAAGCCTCGGATACGGTTTATTGCTTCACATGAGTTTTTAACTCGCTGGGGTTCGGGCTGTTTGCAGCTTTGCAGGAGGTTTTGTTGAGGTTCGCTCATGTTGCTGCCTGTAAACACAGTGAAGCACTGAGAGATTCTCCTCCAGAGACGCTGGAGAGTAAATCTTACTTTGAGCAGCTGGACACAGACCTGTTTCATCTGTTTGGTGCTGTCCTACAAGTAAGAAATGCATTGTACCAAAAGTTGCATATTTAATAATTCAACAGATTCAAACTTAGGTTTCCATTTTCTGCAGGTGATACAAGGTTTAAGGAAGAAACAGAACAAAAGTCAACATCTGGGTGCAAACAGTCATTTATTTGAATTCCCATGCTTCCATCAGAAGAACACGTCACTTTGTGTAACAGCACAGACGTAATGTGTCAACCGCTCGGTTTAAAGCTTGTCCTCAGCTTCGGTAACGATCTCATAGGATGAGCAGAGTCACTGAGGACTAAATAACATTCACCCCACAACTGGAGCAACGAGACGAGTTTGGGTCACAGGGCGACAGAAGGAGAAACAGGAGTTAGATGAAAGTATTTAGGAACAGAGACCAAAGTGGTGACCAGACAAACCCGGTAATAAACAACCACTGGATCCAGTACAGGTCAAATAACATCCCACAAGGAAACGGGAACGGCCGTCAGACGGAACCCGTCCTGTTAATGTCCAACGTGAGAACAAAACTGGGATTTCAACACCGCAGCAAGAAAAACATGATCTGAAGAAGAATGTGGAATTTTTATTCGTTGGTTTCCTGTATCTGATGAATTAATGGCGAAGATGCTGTAAAGAGGAGTCGGTGGTGGAGGCTGAGTCGGTGCTGACCCGTCCGGACCCAGATCAGTGGAAGAAATACACTGAGGACAGAGAAGAACCAGGAGCCTGAATTAGCTGCGAAGCGCCAGCACTCACTACTCGATTAGCATTAGCTGTTTATTGTGGGGCTTTGGTTCGATTGGATTGTTGAGCTACTCACAGAAGATGACTCCAACAAATATGACACCTACGACCGCCATGATGATCATCATCTGGAAAGAAGAGAAACAGGAGGAAGAGTCAGACGTTAACGACCGACGAGGCCCAAGTGTCTGAAACCTAAGAGTCGCGTCACCTATGAGGAGGGGAGGCCGAGCGAGACCAGAGGCCCTGATCCTCACTCAGGACACGAGAGGAACGTTTTCCTTCGCCTTCAGATGAGTCCACTTTCAAAGTTTAAGGAGTTTGTTGTTTATTAATGTGGAACCAATGTAATGGTGTGAGCTGTGACGTCATAGTCACAGCTGGCTCTTTAATCCAGTGTCTGTGTAATCCAGATTGGGATTTCTCTCCCCCCTCCTCCCTCCCTGTCCCGTCAGTCGGATCATTCCTGCTCTTCCTGCTCCAGTTTAATCCTCCTCTGTGTTTCTACACAGCAGCTCCTGATTGGACGGTGGCACACGGACACTCGTCAGAGGTGGAGCTCGATAACACGATGCTGGGATAAAAATGGGCCGACAGCTGATGATGGTGATGTGAGATTAAAACTGCAGCTGAGCTGCTGTTGGTGATGCTAAAGAAAAATATGACAAAATCAACACAACGACCTGATAAATCATCACGTTACTGTGGATGAACCTTTACCTTCAACATGCAGAACGTTGCTTTGGCTAAAAGAGTTTTGTGTGAGCTTTAAAAACGAGGTAGCGACGTGTTCGCTGGTGAATTTTAGCTTATTTAGTATCAATATTTACTGATGTGGAGACGTTCTCTACGATCTTCATCAGCTACGATTGTATTTATTTTTCATCAAATTTAGCGGTGAGGTCAGCAGAGATGCGTTCAGGGACACGTTGGAAACGCCCGTGCTTCTCTCCCACCTTGCAGTTTTTCCACCAGTACTTGTTCTTGAGTTTGGCGGCGCTGCTCTCAAACTGCGAAGCTCCGGCCTGCAGGGCGTCGGCCCTGTCGTCCAGCTCCGACAGCTTCTGGTCCCGCTCCAGGACTTTGTCCACGTTCACGCGCATGATGTCGACCACCTGAGGCACAGAAACACTGGCTGTTAATAAGATTTACACCTTAAAAACTCTAAAGCTTTGAGTCAATCTCAGATCTGATTCACAGGTAAATGCTGAGCACTTCCAGCCCTCATCATCTCCTGATGCTCCTTCCAGATGCCTGAGCTCTGTGTCGGAGGAGGAATCCTACAGGTGCCGGTTGGGCCGTGGGTGAACGCACCTGCTCCCCTGGTGCTGGAATGAACCTCGACCCGGCTCTGGCATCGTTAGAAGTCCTGCGTTCACTCACCTCGTCCACCTGTGCCTGTGTCTGCTGCAGGCGTCTGTTGCTGGTGAGGTTGGGGGCCGCTGCCGGAGGACCCCCCTCGCCCTCCGGGGCTCCTGGAGTGCCTGCTTCTGGGGTCGTCCTACCAGAGAGCAAGTCAGTAATATCACCACTGACGTGCTTTTACTTTACATGAACTGTACAGTAGCATCAAGTATTTTTATAATGTGGTTCACTTCTAATAGTATTTCCACTCGTGACATTGCTACATTACTTACATTTACTTCGTTCAAGTCTCTTCACGTTGTTCTTCTTATTTAGTGTCATGCTGTCGTTCTATAGTAGTTTTACTCAACATTAACAGAGAACGGCTGCAGAGATTCCTACGTTTATTTTTAACTCACACTTTTTGTCATGTTTACTTACGGTAAATTGACTTAATCTACAGTATTTGTGCGCAGCTTTCTGTTGCTGTACGTCCTACTGACACTGCAGGGGTGAAATGATTAGTTTGCAGCATCTCAGTATCACAAAAACACGTCCAGTAGGTCTGATTTGACCAAACGGCAGAAACATTGTTTGTGGTTCTGGGATAAATGGAGAAAGATTAGAGCAGCAGCATCCGAGCGCTGATGGAGATGAGACCCCTCCCCCACAGCCCAGCTCAATAAGTAGAAACACCAAACGGAGCTTTGGTTGTTCTCAGCATTTACACTAAAAGGCCTCGGAAACTTCTTCTTAGCTGAGGTTTCTTATGACTCAGAGCTGAGACACTTTTGTGATGAGTAGGAAAGCACTTTTGGGAAAATAAAATGAAAACACAATAGTTTGTCAACATAGGCGTCAACAACAACAGCAACAATATAATAACAGACCTGAATCTGCTGAAGATTCACTATGAATAAAAAGAAAATACTCACATGTCAGCGGCAGGATGGAGGATGGAGATAATCTGTGTCCGAGAAAAAGAGAGAGAGAGAGAGAGAGAGAGAAGGGGGGGTGGAGCGAGAGAAGGGGGAGAGAGAGAGAGAGAAGGGGGGGGGGAGAGAGAGAGAATTGTAGAAAGGGAGAGAGAGAGAAGGGGGGGTGGAGCGAGAGAAGGGGAGAGAGAGAGAGAGAAGGGGGGGAGAGAGAGAGAGAGATGGGGGGTGGAGAGAGAGAAGGGGGAGAGAGAGAGAGAGATGGGGGGTGGAGCGAGAGAAGGGGGAGAGAGAGAGACCTGCACTGATCTGATTCCGAGTTGTTTTGTTTTTGGCCCCAGATTCTGCTGATCCAAGAAAAACAGAACTTACCACGACTCTGAGCCCGATTTAGGATTTAATTCATGGATCTGGTCGATGGCGATATAAGTACGACTTGAAGTTAGTTCAGACCTTAGTGTCTTTTAACGTTTAACTGACTCTGATGTGTAGTCGTAGTATTATCACGTCTTGGTATTTGAGTGATTACCTCTTGGTTTGAAAGTGTAAAAAAATAACTCACAGCGAGAATCGTTTAGCGCCATTTATTCTGTATCTTTGCATTTTGCTTCATCATCAGATAAAGATCCACACGTTCACGTCACCGTAGAAGGTCAATCACACTGTGTTGCTCTTGGTTTGATGAGCTCTTATCTGAATCCTCTTGGTCTCTATCGTTTGTTTCCACAGATGAAGGATCTGCTGAAAACGCAGGCGTTGGCAGCATCTCTACACGTTCATGAGGTGAGAGCTGTTCTGCTCTAAAGCTTCTTAAAAGACCTTTGGCTTTATGTTCATTTCTTTGAGCACTGATGAGGATGAGGAGAGTAAATCAGACATAGAACACAAACGCGTTGTCTCAGTGAAGTCAACTACAGGTTATCGTACACGCACATATATTCAGCCAGAGATGTGGAAAAGAAAAACAAGCACAAACGTGTAGAAGTTCACACCGATATTCACCATTTCTAGATGTGTTTACTTTGTAATGATCCCAGAAGCAACAGCAGCAGCGGAGCTCAAATAAAGTCTAACTCTACTTGAGCCTGGTGTCGACTGGAGCACGAAGAGCTCGAGTCAGCGAATGTACAGGCGACGTTGCAGAACAGCATCAACTTCTAACTCAAAGGCCGATATTTGAATTTATAGGAAAACTCAACCTCAGCTCAAGTCATTTTGAGGCTTTAACCCTTGTGCAGCCTTCGAGGGGTCAAAATGAGCCCACTGTAAAATAGGGGGCGCTCTAAGCTCAAAAGCCACACAAGGGTTGGATCAAACAGCCTTCGTGGGTGTTACATCCAAGCAATGAACACGTGTGGGTCTATGATGAACAAGTTCATCCAACCGTTCAGCGTGTTGTGATTTATTATCTGTCTGTGGCTGTTTTATCCAACCCTTGTGTGGTTTTTGAGCTTAGAGCGCCCCCTATTTTCCTTTTGACATCCTCGAAGGCTGCACAAGGGTTAAAAACATTCTAGTTTAGACTTTTTCTTTGCTTCTGCCAGTTTTCTCACCTTTTATATTTGGCAAAGTTTGCTTTGATAATTTCTAAATCACACAATGAACCTTATTATTGATGGAAAAAGAGAAAACGAGATTTCAAACATTACTTGGTTTTCAGCATAAAACCAGCCACAGGTCTGAGTTTAACGCAACCCTCTCTCTCACTATGATTTTAATGAGCAATACAATCATTTTTTTATCATCGATACATGAAGTGAAAGCTGTATATTAGGTGACATGGATGCTGCTTCCCCAGGGTGGTGAAATGCAGACTCCTTTATGTAGCATATAAAATTGAGTTAAAATAAAGATGTGTTGTGTTGGGTGCAGCTGCAGCTTCGTGCTTTCCCCATAGACGTGTTCTCTGTGTTCAGGGCTTCCTCCAGGGCAGAGGAGGGACGGTGGCGTCAGCAGGTAGAACCAGCTTCTTCTTCTCCTCGGCGTTGGAGTCGTCTACAGTCAGCGTGAGAGAGGAGGACTTCCTGCTGGTGGAGAGACGCCGTTACCGTTATTTACTTTATTCATTTAGCCTCTTTTTCCACTCAATCTGGAACCAGCGCTTCACATTTTACGTCCACAGCAGCTGAGGTTCAGAAGATCAACACGTTAAAGAGCAGACCGGGCTCGAAAGTAGCCGTTGTTGGTCAAGCGGGTAAATGAGACCGAGCGATGCTCGTGTTACCTGTCTCCGCTCTGAGTGATGAGTCTCCTGCACGTCTCCATCTGCACGTCCAGCCCTCTCTTCATGGAACACATCTCCATGTACTCGTGCAGGTGGCGATTCATGTCGCTCTTCGCTGTGGCCAGTTCCAGCTGAAGAGACGCTTAACGTTACAATGGTTGCAGCTCAGAGTAAAACCGTGTCTATGCGTTGTGTAAAGACGGTGTCACCTCTATCTGGTCGATGGTGTCCTGATATTCCTTCTCTCTGGACTTGAACAGAGACTCCGTGTCTTTAATCACTTTCTCTAGAGATTCCTCTTGCAGCTGGAAACAGGACAAGAGGGAAAGAAATTGTTTGAAACGCTTAACGACTGTTCACACTGACAATCATCATACAAGTGAAGCACATAACTTCATGTGTATCTATGAGTCTCACATAGTGTTTAAGGAAACGAGCAGGTTGTTTTGTACTTGTCGACTAAACGCGTTCATATCAGCCTCTGCTGGTCAAGTCAAGTAGCCTGGACGAAAAAAACCAGATGCTTGTCCAAGCCTTTAAAACAACGACTTCTGCTGTTACAAACATTTTGTTTTGGGTTTTTTTGTTTTATGACTTCCAGCTGCAAAATATTTTTATCAATAAAGGCTAGAATTGAAAAAAACACTGGATATTTCACACATGTAGTGTAGACTGTGTATTTTTACAGTGTGTGTCTGTGTTTACCTCTCCGTGTGTTTCTACTCCCAGTGTGTATCCAGAAAAATCGTCCCACAGCAGAAGGGTTTCATCTGTCTCCTCCCAGGCCAAACTGTCACAGTCATCCTCAAACTCACTCTCCCTTCTGGAAAACACACGTTTAGGAGGATTTATTGTTGGTGCAGCACTGAGCAGCACCTCAGACCAAGCGGAACCTACAGCTGGTTCAGCATTCTCTGCATCTGCTCGTTGATGTGGCCGCCTGACGTGCTGCACGACTCCTCGTCTCTGGCTCCGCCTCCCTCGCTCTCAGACATACTCGGTTCGTCCCCGTCGGCGCCCTTCGCAGACTGTCCGCTGTGCTTCCTGGCCCGGCGGTTCAGAGTGGAAGGAGGCGTGGCCACCTGCCGGAGGTGAGACACGCTTACTTAGAGCGAGGAGGACATGCTGGTGACACGCCGGGCGTTCATCACCACGGACGCACCTGGAAGATGTGAATCATGTCTTCACAGTTCCTCTGCTGGGCGACGTCGCAGAGACGGGCGGTGATGTCGATGCGGCGGCAAATGTCCATGTCCACCTTCATGGCCTTCTCCTGGATCTTAGTGTCCAGATCTGAGAGGTTCTGTCAGTGGAAATTCAAACCGGCGCGATGAGTGAGAGACTCTAATTACTGGGCTCGGACATTATGCATATAGTTGTAGTTTGTTACATACGCTGCTAACGAGTCCCTTGAAGAGAACAAGCTCTGCCTTCAGCTGCTTCACTCGAAGCGCCAACTCATCCTGACACACCTCGCTCTCCTGCAGGTCCTACGCGACACCAACGGACAAACAGAAACCTGGAATTAAACAGTTTCGACTTCTGCTTCTGACATGAGGTGTCACCTGAAACTCTGTGGACAGACCTGCTGTTGTGCGTTTACTACCTTCTCACGCTACACATACAAACATACGTAGAAACGATTAGTGTTTATATTGAGGAGTGCATGTGCTAGGATGCAGCAGGAGCTGATGAGCCTCGGTTCATGTGTTTCTCTACCTCCTCCAGCTCTGCCACCTTCTCCTGCAGGTCCATTCTGGCCGCGTACTCTTCCTCCCATCTGGAAAACACGGAATTACGCAGTTACGCACAGAATAATTCATCGTCTAAACATCACTCCTCACGGCACAACTTCTGTTCCTGTATATGTGACGCATGTCACATATATCCTGCATGTGGACGCCTGGCTGTCCTACGCGTGTCCTACGCGTGTCCTACGCGTGTCCTACGCGTGTCCTACGCGTGTCCTACGCGTGTCCTACGCGTGTCCTACGCGTGTCCTACGCGTGTCCTACGCGTGTCCTACGCGTGTCCTACGCGTGTCCTACGCGTGTCCTACGCGTGTCCTACGCGTGTCCTACATAAGCAGAGCAGAAGGGGCATCGCTCTAACAGCCACTGTGGAGACGAGACACAAAGAGGAAAGAGACGCAGAGGCTGCAGCTGCAAACTGAGCGTTTAGGTCACGTGACTCACGCCTCAGACATGAGGGGAACAAATAAACCAACTTGGGTTTTAAACATGGCTGCAGGCGGAGTCAGCGAGACAGACGCTACAGAGCGAGGAGCTGAAGTCCTGGTAGCACCGATCTGCTTATCAGTCTCTACACGTGGCTCTGCAGAGGCTGCTTAACTGATGGCGTCCCGACTTCAGCATCCAAACACTTTTTAAATCAAATGACATCACACAGTCGAAATGCTGAATTGTGAGATTTAGCCACTGGACGACCAGCAGCGTTACTGAGCTGATGACCTTGGTTTGTGCGGTTAGTGTGACAGGGATCTTTTTTCACAGACGTTAATTAAAACAAACATAAATTATTGGTCCTATCTGTCTGTTCTTGGAATAAAGAAACTAAAAACACTTTACAGATAGCGCTGAAGTATATCAGTCTATTAGAAACATAACCAGTGACAGACAACACGTTAGTGTTCTGAAACTAAAACACAGCGAGTTGAACTGGGAACACAGGAGAAAACGAGGGTTAAAACAACATAGAGATGAGGAGTCAGCAGCAAACAACAGGAGATTTAGAGAGAAGAACGAAAGAAACGGGACAAATACAGACAAGTGAGAGAACGAGAGAGAAATGTCAGAGCAGGTGACATCACTGCTGGCAGTTACAGGCCAGAGCTGCCAGAGCTGCAATGCAGGTACGAAGACAACACTGAGGAGAAGGACAGGAGAGAAAAAGAGGAGAGAAAGGTGGAAGTAATGTGATGAAGCTCATGAGGAACAACAACAGCTCCTGATCCACTTCTCCACAAGCAGCAGCTGAACGTTTACTGTCACAGCTAAACCTAAGTACTAAGATAAACCTAAGTACTAAACTAAACCTAAGTACTAAGATAAACCTAAGTACAAAGCTAAACCTAACTACTAAGCCAAATCTAAGTACTAAGATAAACCTAAGTACAAAGCTAAACCTAAGTACTAAGCCAAACCTAAGTACTAAGATAAACCTAAGTACTAAGCTAAACCTAAGTTCTAAGCCAAACCTAAGTACTAAACTAAACCTAAGTACTAAGCTAAACCTAAGTACTAAGCCAAACCTAAGTACTAAGCTAAACCTAAGTACTAAGCCAAACCTAAGTACTAAACTAAACCTAAGTACTAAGCTAAACCTAAGTACTAAGCCAAACCTAAGTACTAAGCTAAACCTAAGTACTAAGCCAAACCTAAGTACTAAGATAAACCTAAGTACTAAGCTAAACCTAAGTTCTAAGCCAAACCTAAGTACTAAACTAAACCTAAGTACTAAGCTAAACCTAAGTACTAAGCTAAACCTAAGTACTAAGCCAAACCTAAGTACTAAGCTAAACCTAAGTACTAAGCCAAACCTAAGTACTAAGATAAACCTAAGTACTAAGCCAAACCTAAGTACTAAGCATTAGCACACAGGTCCCACTGAGCTGACGTTCAGTGAAACGTCCTGTTTCTCAAATCGATGCGACTGGAGGTTTGTCTGTCATCCTGCCCCATCAGCCTGAAGCTGTGAGGTCAGTGCATTTCAGCACAACACAGTAAATGTCTGCAGAAACAATCTGAATAAAACAACTACGTGAAGGAGAAACGGTCCCAAAATAAACCCACTGACTAAAGCTGGAGATGTCAAACGTACCCGAACACAAACATTCAGTTTACAGACGTGCAGCCAAGAAAGAAAAACACTGTTTATAGCTGCAAACAGAAGCAAAGCAAAAAAGCAAAACCAACTGCAAAACCATTTGCCAAACGTATACACACACACACACACACACACACACACACACACACACGTGTGAACAACGAATGCTGAGCTTTTGCTCTAGTTCGGTTCGACTGCACTTTCTTCTGAGGAGAGAAGCGTTAAAGGAACCGTGTGAAGCCAGAATCCTGCCACGAAGCAGAGCAGCTCATCGCTTTCCAGCTCTGCTCTCAATGACGTTAGGAGCAGCTTCCTCTTTAAAAGTGCTAAAATTGTCATCATCGACTAAATCAATGTTTGAGCTTTTTACAAAGATCAATGGATAAAGCCTTGGAACAGGAAGCTGCTTCTACAGCAGATGAGGAATCAGTTTTTGCTTTGTTGCTACTGTGACTTCTAAATGTGCTGCATATATCCACCGGACGGGCCGAACAGAACCCAGCTCATTATAAGGCTCGTCTGACGGTGTCGACCACGTCGCTGAGTTACTGCAGGCGTTCGTGAAATTAAACTTCCTCCCACATGAAAACGCTTTGTTTTATATTGATCTGCCAGTTTTGGGACTAAACATTTGTCTAAATGTCAAAATTCTAAAACTTCCCAGAAGGATTAAATTAAATCCTGACATTTAAGAAGAGTCACTTATCACATTATTTCAGGTCACTCAGTCCATTTGTTGACTCATCTACTACCAGTTTTAGCAGCAGAACCCAGAGTTAGCACAAAACCAAACCAGACAAAAGGGCATCAAACGTGATCCAGACACCATGAAGCACCACCTGGACTACACTCATGTGGTTCTCACCTTCTCTTGTACTCGTCTCTTTCCCTCTTCACCTTGGCCAACACGTTGTACAGAGCCCTGATCTCTGGCGTGATGGTATCAATCTGGACTCCCACACCGTCCGGGTGCGTCCAGGAGGAACCGGGTCCGATGATGCTCGGTTCCCTGCCGGTGGCGAACCGCCGGGTGTGGCTGAAGGACCACATCGTCCCAGGGAGGAACCGTGGCGTGTTGGTCGCACTGTGAGCGCCGTAACTTTCGTTCTTGGTGACGGTTCTGGACGGGTCGCTGGGGCTCAGAGCCGGGCTGGAGGAGGACCAGGGTGTGGTGAGGTTAAGGTTGGAGTCTGTGAACGGGTTAAGGTTGTGGCCCAGCGAGTATTGGTTGTCATAGAGAGGCGGTGGGTTAAGGGTTGGGGAGAGGAGGCCTCCAGGCAGGTAGGCTGAGTTGTTGGCGTTGTGGGGAGAGATCGGACCCAGTCTACCTGGAATAGGCCCAATGAAGCCCGTCTGGACCCCGATCTCTTTCATCAAAGGCCTCCGGTGGCCGTCGCCTCCGCTGCTGTCCTCCAGCGCCTGCTGCAGCTGCTTCTCCAACACCTTATTCCTGCGCTCCAGCTCATGCACTTTGGCCAAAAAGCACCGAAAGCGCAGGTTCAGGGTCTTCAGGACGCTGATGTTGGACCCCAGGTCGTTGCGCAGCGCCGTGGCCGCCGGGGGAACGCGGTGCAGCGGGTTGCTCAGGTGCAGGTAAGCAAAGCTGGAGGGTGGGAAGGCACCCAGGTCCAGCCCGGGCAGCCCATCTGGTCCAAACCCCCCATGGTCCCCTAGGAAGTAGCCAGGCTCTGGGATGGCGGAGTCGGTTTGGCCCGTCATCTGGTGATGGTGCTGTTGTGGGCCCAAGAAACCGCCCTCCCCCAGGACCGGATTCATGCTAGAGTAGGAGAATCTGAAGTGCTCGAAATCCGGCATGAACCCAAACTTCAGTATATTCGACTCAGCAGGTAATCCGTTCAGAATCTGACGACTGAACTGAACCAGAACCAGCAGCTTCGTTTCGGACGCTGCTCAGCCGATGGTCACCTGGATGCAGAGGAGCTGAGGCCACAAGTCAGATGATGCTGTGAGGCCTTGAACTGCAGAACCACCGTCACGGCAAACGCCCGTTGACGCGAATATAAAACTACACACGGTGCGAGTCTAAACCAATAAAAACTCATTTACTGCCGAGTCATCACTGCGACGCACATCGTGACATTTATTCTTCGCATTAGAATAAAACGCGCAGGGTCTAATTAGTTTCTACTTCTTGATTCCAGTATAAACACCAGACCTGGCAGCAGGGAGCTCGACTGCAGCTCCGGCCCAGCGGAAAACAGCAGAAAACAGCAGAAAGCGGCGGAGTCCAGCAGCGTCGCAGCGCAACTGAGGCACAAACATGTGAATGACTGCGGCTGCAGGTTACCGTACAGACTCCAAAAGAGGGGCAGTCTGCCGTAATAACACGAGTAGCGGCGCGTTACGCGCCTCATTCTGTAAAGCGCATCAGAACTTTAACGATCATAAAATACTAAAACCCATTTTAAAATGTTACTCTAACGACGTAAGGTCACCAATATTGGATTCTATCCAGAGGAAGTGACAAGACAAAAGCAACATTTGAGTGTTTGAAGATGTGCGAATAATTCAGGTATTTACGTCAATATTTGATCAGAGTCTTTTAAACAGGAAAAATGGCGACGAGTGCTCGAACAGTTAGCATTAGCTCGCTAGCTTAAAACGCGTGAGTGAACAGCACTACATGCAGGTGATCCGCTGTTTTCCCGACGGGCTAATATCAGCGTTAACCGAAGCGAGAGAATATTAGCAGTCAACGATTTGAAGTTAAGGACAAAGTCAACGTCAACTGGTTTGAACGCGGAGCAGAAAACACGCAGCTTCTCAAACTCACTGAACTTGGTTCAAGCGGCGACTCCGTCGCACGTTCCGGCTTCTCTCCTGCGTGAACTTTGACCTTTCGCTGAATCAAGTCCGTTCCGTGACATTAACGTTTGCCGCAGAACCTTTGTGTTTGACTGAACACCGCGTCCTTTGCAGGTCAACCAAGGTAGTTTAAAGAACAGAAAAGCCTTTCAACGAACTGAGGACTTTATTATGATGTGATAAGGAGCCACAGGGTCCAGATAAGTGATGACACGCGTGACGTCATACAGGAGAAGGCGCTGATCCGGTCACAGCTGAGGAGGAACCAGACTTTACTCCTTGGAGAACATGTGTTGGACCAGGTCACACACACGGTTGCTGTAGCCAAACTCATTGTCGTACCTGCAGAAACAGGGACAATTAAAGCAGAATCTGTTAAAAGTCTAAATATGTCAGGACAGTAAAGACGTTTATTTCCCAAACAGCCATTTTGATAAGTTCTGTCCTATAAGATCGTATCCTGTGATCTCATTCATTCTAGTGTCGTTGCTTTACGGCGACTATGCAGCAGGTCTTGGATGCAAACATTTACATGCAGCATTAAAGAGACGTTTGAGGATCTGTAAACTCAGCTCAGAGACACGAACCAACTCTTGAACTCACCATGAAACCAGCTTCACAAAGTGGTCGTTCAGCGCGATGCCGGCGCCAGCGTCAAAGATGGACGAGTGAGAGTCGCTGTTGAAGTCCGTGGACACCACCTGAGCCACAGGAACAGCTTCTACCAAAACCAGTTCAAACCTACTTCACAGTGTGTGAAGCATCATTTAAGATAAACCAAGTCCAGCGCATCTATGTGCCTCGTCTCTGCTGCCACCTGGTGGTTTAGGCTCAGCTCTACACCAATAAACCAACAGCAACTCAAATGTGTCTAAATTTATTCACGTATGCAGGATTATTAAGAACGTGTTCTTGTACCTGGTCCTCTGTGTATCCCAGAATTCCCTTCATAGGTCCCACAGCAGCTGCCTTGACAACCTTTTTGATGTCGTCATATTTTGCCTGAAGATGGGACATTTTAATTTAAGCAAAGGAAATGAGACGATGCTGCTGCAGTAAAGCCACGAGAAAATAAAATACGAAGACGCTTACAGGCTTCTCCAGACGGACAGTCAGGTCAACGACAGACACGTTGGGAGTGGGGACACGAAAAGCCATACCAGTCAGTTTGCTTTAAGGAAAAGTCAGACACACAGTTAGTCCAAGCAAAACCATCGAGCTCAGCCGTTCTAACCTGCATCACTAACCCGTGGGCATGAGTTTACCACGACCCCCGGGCCTGAAGCCTACCCGTTAAGCTCAGGGACGACCTTTCCCACAGCCTTGGCGGCGCCAGTGGAGGCAGGGATGATGTTCTGGGAGGCGCCGCGTCCGTCTCTCCACATTTTACCAGAGGGGCCGTCGACGGTCTTCTGCGTGGCGGTGACTGAGTGGACTGTGCTCTGCGAGGACCGAGACGACGACGGGGGTTAAAAAGGAAACGTGACTGAAGTTGGAATTTCACTGCAAGTTCTTTACCATGAGACCCTCCATGATGCCAAAGTTGTCGTTGATGACCTTGGCAAGAGGAGCCAAGCAGTTGGTTGTGCAGGAGGCGTTGCTATGGAAACCACACAGGGGAAACCAGTAATCATGATCTTGGACTGACATTTGTTTACTGGCAGAACACAGAGTCCAGATGTTTAAATCCGTTCCCAAGCAGCCAGGAGACGGTGGGGACGATGCGACGCCAGCAAACGAGGGACCGAGTGGCAGACGTGTCCGTACGGCTTCAGCCTGGGCCCAGCGGTCGACAGCGACACTCACCTCACAACCTTCATGGAGTTGTCGTACTTCTCGTGGTTGACGCCCATGACGAACATCGGAGCGTCGGCGCTGGGAGCAGAGATCACCACCCTCTTAGCGCCACCCTTCAGGTGAGCCTTAAAATGGACAAAGCAAAGGTCAAAAGGCCAAGGACTGATTTCTGAAACTAGACGACCATCTAACGAAGTCAGCCGAGGAGCTGCCGTCAACTTACAGACGCCTTCTCGATGGTGGTGAAGACACCGGTGGACTCCACTACGTAGTCAACGCCGGCGTCGCTCCACTTGATGTTCACGGGGTCCCTCCTGTATGAGGGGACACGGGAGAGAGTTGGAGCCTCAGTTTGCCACCAGTTCCACCACGTTGGTTCTTTGCCATCAAACTAGGAGCGGTTCCTACTCGTGAAACACCGTGATGCGCATGTTGCCAATCACCAGCTTGCCGCCCTCGGCCGTCACGTCTCCGTGCTTCCACGTCCCGTGAGTGGAGTCATATTTGAACATGTAGACCTGCAGGGAAGGCAGAACACTTCTACAGCATCAGCTCTGCCCCAGTGAGGCCTGGACGTCCCGGAGTCAGAATAAACCTGCTCTTCTACACGTTGGATATGCAGCCAGTGGCCTCACCATGTAATCCAGGTCGATGAAGGGGTCATTGATGGCCACCACCTCCACTTTCCCCCCTGCGGCAGCGGCGCGAGTCACCAGACGACCGATGCGCCCGAACCTGAAACGCAGGACGACAGAGCAGCATGTTCACGTTACCTCACAACTCAGTGAAGCGTCGCAGGTGCTGGAGCTGTTAATAGGACAGAAGAGGGGTTTGATAATGGGCCGACGTCCACAGAGGCAGGAGCTTTGCTTAACTGGACATTGGATTAGACTGGTCATCTTTAGTATTAACAAACTAAAAGCCTACGTTTCTCCAGTCCCTTGGTTCACACTCATCCACTTTCACCTCAGTTATGCAGAAGCACAGACGTTACTGCAGCCGCCTCCCACATTCTCCTCTGACCACAAGGAGACACCGAAACGCAGACGGCATCAGAGCTGGACCATACAAGGCCTGAAAACAATAAGCCGTTTAAACCCAATACGGCAACGGTCACAGTCGGGCAGAGCAACGCGTCATTAAGCACTGACCGTTTCGAGGTTAAGCGTTTCCTTTTCGGGACGAGGCTGAGCTGAACACAAGTCCAGATGCAGAGTGACCAAGGCTCCATGAAGTCAAATGAAGCCGCTTGGCTCCACTTCTATCTGACAGAGACTTTCTGCTTTGAGTTGAGCTGCAGCATTGGTAGACTGGGTTCATCCGTTCACTCAAGCTCAGCGTTTCACCTTTGTCAGAGCATAAACCAACCGTCTGTTCAGCCAGGCGTCAGACTGAGCCGGGTCCAAAAACGAGCTGACAAAAGCAACGCGTGAGGCGGTTAAAGCTTCACATCACACGCCAACAAGCAAACCGACACATTTCAGCTTCTCTGCCCGAGTCACAGGAAGAAACACGAGGTGCACATGCAATTTCCCCCTCCGTTAGTTTCAGAAGCCCAACACGAACCAGCATCATTCGTTTCAACGGCTCCGTGTTACAGCGCCAGGAACTTAATCTTCCTGCAGCTGCTTCAGAGGCAGAGACAAAAAGGTTTCACTGCTGATGTCCAATCTGACCACGAACCTCTGTCCGGATGATCGCTTAACTCCGACGGAAAGGTTAGAGTTAAAAATAGACGAGTTGACAGCTGAACAGAGCAGGAGGAGGAGAAGAAGAAGAAGAACAGGGCCCCGACAAGCGTGACGCCACAACACCAGACTATAAATAACCAGAGAATAGACAGGTTCAGGCCAGAGCCTGGCGCACAGACAGTCAATAGAAAACCAGGGTCTGCAGACTGGGCCAACACGTGGCTTTATTATCAGACTGGATGAAAAATGCTGCTGCCTGTGGCGCGTTTGTCAGAATGGAGGCAGTAAACGTCACTGAGAAGCCAAATAGGTTTGATGTCCTTAAAAGGGAAATTTCATTGTTTAATTACAGAGACGATCGAGTTTGAACCAGTCTTTCCTGTAGGCTGAACCCATAAATACTCTGGAAGGTGAAATCACAGGAACAGCATCAGTTGAGCATCACTGGCCTGAGCTGCTGGATGTTGAAGCGGTCGTGGTTCTGGTGGTTCTGCTGGTTTCCCTTCCCAGAGTGAAGGAAGCCAAACTAACCAGCTGCTGCAGTTGTGCAGCCTGTCAAAAACCAATACTTTGATATTTGCAGATTCCAGGTTCCTAAAGGTTTAGTCTCTGATTTAAAACTGTGCTAAAAGAAAAGATTTTACTTTTGTGAGTAACTTCAACTCACCCATTGATCCCGATCTTCACCATTTTGATTTGGTCTCGTTCTCACTGCAAGAGAATCAGGTCCAAACATCAAGTCAAATTTAAAGACTGAAGTCATGAACCGCGACACAAAGACGCCGCAAAACACAGATTCAAACTTCCAACACAAGCGAATGCGTCAAAACACACAAGGTCAAACTGAGGCGGACGCACAGCGGAGCCTAAACGGCCTGACGAGCGGAGCCTAAACGGCCTGACGAGCGGAGCCTAAACGGCCTGACGAGCTGAGCCTAAACGGCCTGACGAGCGGAGCCTAAACGGCCTGACGAGCGGAGCCTAAACGTCCTGAGCGGAGCCTAAACGGCCTGACGAGCGGAGCCTAAACGGCCTGACGTCTGCCTCCACCTGCCGCTGACGGCGGCGCGTAAACCAGCCTCGACCTCCTGAATCTGGCTCCGCGAACTGTCCTGTCGCTGTGGGAGTGAAACCGACAAGACACCGGCACCTACCGGTTGTGGAAGCGCCACAGTCCGTCTCCCTCCTGGCAAACACACGAAGCGTGGACCAACCCCGACACCAGCGGCATTTATGCGCCGCCGGACCCGCCCCCGGACGATCAACTCCGGCCTGGACCAATCTGCACGTCTCTGTGTCACAGCGAGCACATGGAGGAGATCAGTCCACCATCAACACCTGGAGGGGAAAGACACGTGAGAGGCTGAAGCTGAGAGGTCTGACTTTGATTGGGCTAAATAAAACAAAGGATCATAAAAGGATGGATCATAAATAAACGTTGGCATTTTTATCACCTCATTACATCCAGCGGTTTCAGCCTCTGGCAGCTCCAACGCTGCTGGACATCAGAGGAAGGTGCCTCCGTCTCTCATGCGGAGGAAAAGGTCACCAGCTCTGAGCTGCAGGTTGTATTTTAGACCTGAGTCCGGCTCAGGCTATAAAACACACCTCTACGTCCCAGCCTCGTCCACCACCCAGCTCAAAGTTATTCTAACTATTTAGCAATATTAACAACAGGTTTCCATCAAAAACAACTTTATCAGTCATGGGAATATAAAAGAGAAGAGAGACTAACCCAGAAAATCATTTCTTGCACTTTGAATGAATCCATTTCATGTGTTGAATCTCTACTAACATTCATCATCTTCCTGAGTCTGAGGTGTATTTATCAGACTTTTGTGGTATCTGCTCGTCTTCTACTGCTTCTGAAAGGAGAGACTTAGGTTAAAGCTAAGCTGAATAGTTTGGCTAAATGCTGATTGGTTAAAGAGTTGAAGACGACGAAACAGATCACAGAGGTTGGAGGAAAGGAGGACTGAAGGATGGAGGAAAGGAGACATCTGGTGAGGATGGTTTGTTTATTTTTATTTACTCTCTGGTTCTACTGAGCGTCTGTTGACTTACAGCATGAAACTTCAGCAGATGCATCTTTTCAATCCGTCCGCGTTCCCGCCTCAGCTCATCAACCTGCTCAGCATAAGGTAAAGCAAAGGTCAGGCCGAGCTCTCTCCTCAGACTCTCCATATGCCAAGAGGTGACATTTGGACGCTTGGCCCGGCTTGGCCCGGCTTGGCCCGGCACAGAGAGGCCCTGAGGATCACGGGACTAAAGACGGTTGGTAAGAATGTTTGAACAACCCTGAAGCCCTGAACACGGCGACCGCAGCAGATAAGACGGAGGTGGGCTCTTTGTGCTGGCACGTGCTCCTACTCTGTACACAACACCTGCTTTGTTAGTGGCCAGGGGTTCGTTCCCATCATCCACCACAACCATGCTCTATCGTAAACGCGAAGCTTGGTTGCTATGGCAGCCAGTGTGATGCAATGGTCGATAATGTAGCTCTGTGATGATGTTTGTCTTCCTGCCGCTCAGACTCTACGAACGTGCTGCTTTCGATTTCATGGCTTCGTCTGGAAGACTCTCCGACGCTGTTCCTTCAAGTTCTGGGCTCACAGTCTCAGCAAACGGTTTACTGGATACTGACATGGACCCTTCACTTCCTCCACCACTAACATGATGTAATGCGACTTTCCTCATCGACTTCTGTGTCTGTGCTGGTTGAACTCTGATAAACAGGCGCCTGTGGCAGGAATCTAAAAGTCAACAGTGAAAGCAAAGCTCAGAGATCTGATAAATGGGTTCAGTTCGGTGAACACATCCAAACGCAGCCGGAAACCATCGTTGATTAGTGAGACCTTCCTTCTAGCAATAAAGAAAATGAAAACAATCATTTATTCACACAACATAAAGCCTTAAATCCGCTTAACCCTTCTTGTAATGTTGTTGGGTTTAGAACATTTAGAACGTTTCCTTTTCCTTAGAGGAAACTAAGAAAAACAAACATGGCAAAGGTCAAGAAGTTGAGCTGATATGACAGGAGACGTGTACAGACAAGCTGCAAAGTTGTCTCTCAGTGTTTTAGGTCCTACATCTGCGTTTGTCACATCATCACCTGCAGACAATCCTGAGTCCGTTTTCAGGTGTGTGTCAAGATTCAGGGCTGATTCGACAAAGCTGGAGGCGTCAGTGGGACGACAACGAGGACGGAGGATGGAGATGAGCGACAGAGGAGACAAACGCAGGAGAGGGAGCGTATGGTGCCTTCAGGGACCAAGATGAAGGTAAACTCAGCGTTTGCCTGCTCCAGTGTGTGGCTCCCTCTAGTGGCAGGTCCCAGTGTGTTACAGAATGTGATGAATGGGTGCGTGTTCAGTCTGCCTGGAATCTGTTGTCTGTTCGCACACACTTTAGATTCTGGTGCGGTTTGATGCCGGTGGAGCTGATTTCATCCTCCGCACAAGTTAAACGAACATCCCTGGTGTGAACGACCCACAGAAACAGCGTCATCAGACCTGGGGTCGTCTCCAGGCTGCAGTTCTAACCCACCTTCTCCTCGTCCGGCCGCTGACTAAGAGCTTTGCTGGCAGGCGAGAGCGTCGTCCTTGTGTCGCCCTCTGTTGCGGGAAGGGCCTCTAACCAGCCCTGGGAGAGGATGCTTGGATATCTGGCAGCAGACCAGGTGAGGAGGTAAATAAGACGGGCGGACGCTGGCGCTGTGGGATTTTCCATTCATAATTCATTCAGCCAGGTTCTGCACTGGTTCACGCTGCAAAGGGACCATTTGGAAAACACCAAATGTCAGTGTACTATTAACAGCCTATAGCTGGAACCATCTTCGTCTGGAAGCTGGAACCAGACGTTCGCGTCCTTCCTCCAGTTGCTGGTCAGGTGCAGCCTTGTTTCCCACCATCTTAGTTTAATCTACTTTATCCTTTGTGCTCTGTAAATAAATTCTGCTTGATTTATGACTCAGTCGCAGGCAGAGATGATTTTTCAGCCAAACCTCTGCATCCACAGGACGTTTCAAAACTCCAGTTTCTGCGTCTTGAATGTCACACTCACTGTTCTCTCAGCGCGGAGGAGGGTGAAGTCAGCCTGCAGACGCAGCAGAGCCGGCGCAGGAACAGAGCGTCCACTTAAACGAGTTCAGGCAGGGATTCGTTGTTGTCTGCAAAGTCATGGTGACGTTCATTCACGGTGGCATTAAGGTAGAAGCTGCAACCTTTCAAAACCTCCGCCCACTGTGCTGCCACGGATTTAGCAAATCAGGTACGTTATGAAAGTCACGAACCAGACGCTCAGCGACTGGGGCCTCGTCCAGAACTGGAGCAGTGAAATCATGACGTAAGACTCAGTTGTCACCTCGGTTCCTTTGATCACGCGTGTCATTCACGTTTCACTTCTCTTTCCATCTGTGTGCTCTCCGGTCACAGCTTCTGGCTCGGTTGTCTTCCGGTGCCTTCGTCCCTCTACAGCCTCCGGCCGAGGAAGATGAAGAGCAGACTAGGAAGCGCAAGGAGTGGCAACAGGCGGCGAGCGATAATCTGATTCACTCCGGACTCTGATTGCAAATGATTTGCTGTGCTGCGGACGCTTATCCAATTACTTGTGGTCCTATTAAACGCGGGTCTCTGCGAACGGCGGCCTATGATCCCTGCAGCAGATGTGGCTGTGAAAGCCTTCTATTACAGTAAGAGCTGTAACCTCTCTGATTAATTTCACATCCAACGCGCTTGACTTCAGAGCCGGCAGTGAAACGTGCCGGCTCTGAAACGTAATTTCTGAAGAAAACGCTGGAGAAGTAATCACCGAACAGAGGATTTGCCTTTTTCAGACCAGATGCTGCCGGAGTTTTCATTACACGGAGGCCGTGAACCGGAGCCTCTGGGGCCGTTTGTTGTGGTTTCAGAAGCCTGACGCTGGGACTAAGTGGCGTCAGAGGCTTCTTCACAGCTGCAGGGAGCCGGAGCATCGCGATCGGTCGCTGTGGTATTTGTTGTGAGCTGTGTGAAGCCTGTACGAGAAGCTGTAACTGTCCGTAGTGTGTGAGGCCTCGTCTTGGATCCTTCGGTAGCTTCAGAGCGAGATCTAGCGTCTGCTGGCCCCGGCGGTGAGGACGTCTTTACGCAGTCAGGGCGAGTCTTCGTCTCCTGCTGCCAGGGACAGGATTACCCAGCAGACAGCCGCGCCGCTGCCATCACCTCGTCCTGACCCGCGCCGGCATCCACGCACACAGTTCCTTCAACAACCCCCGAGAGGAAGCTAATCCTGAAGCCAAAGCCTCCAGATGAAGCCAGAGGCGACTGCTACACGCTGACGCACTGATTCACCACCTGGAGTCATTTAAACTTGTTGTAGCTCCAGATTTCTTCTTCAGAAGTTTTGCCTAAATTTCCTCAGACTACGGACAAACATGTTTATTAGACTGGAGCCAGATTTGCAGCGGAGTAAACATCTTTTCTTTCTCTTACGTTTTACTGCTGAGTTGGTTTGGTTCTGTGTGCATCTCTGCTAAACGTGCACCAATGCAGCAAATCAGTGATGTGTAAGAAAGTTGAATTAACATCAAGCTTCGTAACGGACACAGAAACCAGTATTTTGAAGGTGAATCCATTTTTTCACAGCTTCAGCGCGAACGTTAAATTCCTTCGTTGCTTCCTTCTGTCCTCACTCAGACAGACAACCAACAGCTGTACAGTCCTGCCCTCATGCACACAAACAGCAACCTCAGCTATAAATAGAAAGCTACGTGGTTTTTAACATCCCTCATCTTTTCTCAGCTCCTCTCTCTTGCTGCAGTCTTGCCCATCCCTCCACCTCCAGATCATTTTCTCTTTCTTGTCTTTCCATCTCCTCTCTCAGCCAGAATACTAATAAACCTCTCTCCTCCTTATGCCTCCTTCCTCAAGTTTTCCATTCCTACAGAAGCTTATGCTCCCCATAAATTTTCTCTGCTTGAATTCTTTGTCCTCATCTCTCAGCATGACTCATAGACATTACTCTCCTCCACCTCCCTCCCTTCGTCCTCTCCATCCCTCCATCTCTTCGCTCTCTCTGGTAAGTTTTATTGGAAAAGCATCCACGCTTGCTCGGGTTCCACCTCCCTCCTGCTCTCGTCTCTTCCCCAAAGACAACTTTAAATTAGCAGATCTGAGTCAACATTTTTACGGGGATCGGAGGAAACTGCTGCATTTTCAAGTGTTTTGGGAGCAGCAGGCGGCTGTGGTCTCTGTTGGTCTATGCATGTTGCCATGGCGACTTCTGTGTATTGACGCTATGTTCTCAAAGGCAAAATGACAGAAAAGTATTAAACCACGTAAATAACATTTGGTCGATTAAGTTTTGTTAGAACAGTTTGTGATCGTGAAACTGACTGACGGTTAATTTCATAATGTAACGTTTGAAACGCTGCCATAATTTAAGATTTGCCTTGAACGTCAAGAGGCAAAGAGGAAAGTCTGCAGGTCAGGTCAAGGTCATTCTGGAGCGAGTTGAGCTGAGGCTACTAAACTCATTAAAGGCCAGGGCGAATACAGCTCATGAAGAAGGACACACAGATGAGAATGATCTGCTGAGGGCATAAAGTTGGGACGGTTCATCCTCTGGGGAACCTGATCCATAAAACAAAGGAAACCGTTGCTAAATGCGCATTTTTATTGACGTTACCATCGGGTTCACCTGCAGCAAAGCATCTACTGTTGGTCCTTTTCAAATCCTGCACCTATGACACATTTGTCCTTCCAGCTGATGACCTGCCTGGTTTACTGGATAACTGCTGCATCTCTGTCTGGGCCATGATTTGGCTGAAGGAGCCGTCGACAGAGAGGCTGCCATTCGTTACGTGCTCTGCTGTCTACATCTCGGTGCCAAAGCTGAGGCTCCACCAAACAGCTCTCAGCTGTTCCTGCCCAATGTTTATTTGGCTGTGAGCTACAAACAAAGAAGGAGCTGGAAAACTGATTTCATGAGATGAGATCACTCACTGGCTGAAAGACGGAAGCTCTGCTCTTTCTCTCCAGTTCATCATCCACCTGCTCCCCTGCAGCTCCACCCTGACCCTGGTGTGTGTTTACGTCAGGTACTTCATTACGATTCTCTGGCCTCCTCCAGTGACGTCCACTCGACCAGGAGTCACACTCGAACTCAGACCCTGACGATGAGACATTCTGGCAGCGGATGAGAGACACGACCTGGTCTGACGGGCGGCTGCGGACCAGGTCCACGCGTGGCCAACAACCTGAAGATCCGGTGGAAGAGGGAGGAGGAACGTTTCATCTGCTGGAGTAAATGTGTCTAACTCTGCGTCTGTGCTGCAGCTTGTTTAATGTGGGGCTGAGGACGGGGCCCATCTCTGTCTGTGATGCAGATCGAGTTAATAGAGTCGAGAGCGGCCTGCACTCCGCTGAATCACTGTGTTCTCATTTTCCTATTGTGCTGGGGTGAGATGAGGGAGGCAGCTGTGGAGGCAGAGAGGTCTAGAGCAGGGAAACAGCTGCATGGCTTCTCTGGACAGGGACTGGTGAACGGAAGGCGACGGAACAAAGCCCACGTGTGGCACCGATGACGCGTCACATATTACTGGTCTCAACACTTGCTCATTTCTACTCAAGGGGACTAAAGCGCTGATGAGCGTAAGGCATCAGTCTGTTCATAGGAGGCCAGATGATGATGAGCATGTTGTTACCTTGCTGGTGTGGAATTCGTACTGGACGGGACCAGTGACCTCCATGACCTCCCCTGCTCCCTTCAACGATGGCAGCGGGTTCAGATCCAGCTCAGCGGCTATCGGACATCAAGTGTTCATCAGGAGCCACCAGGCAGCAGCACATGAGCCTGATCATGGATCATCTGAAATACACCGACTCAGAATCAAAACCTGTAATAGAGCGAGAACAACACTTTCTGCTCGCTGCTTGTTTTTACCTGGTTGCTGTTCACACGCCTGCTTTTAATTTATGGAAATCATAAGAAAGAAAATCTGCAAAAGCTTGGAGTGGAGCATTTATTCATTGTTTATTCCAAATGAATGACCCCACAAACAAACTGCATTTCAAAGCCTGAAGAGAGAGAGAGAGAGAGAGAGAGAGAGAGAGACTGACAATGAGAGGTGGCAACAGAAGTGTGTGACGACGGTTCGGCAGAGGGGGGAGATAGGGAGGAAGCGACGCGGATGACACGCACACACCCTGTCTCTTACTCACACACGGAGGAGAGGAGGACAGTGAAGAAGGGGAGGAAACAGAGAGGAAAGGAGGAGAAGCAGAGGTGGAGCGGGGAACCTGGGGAGAAATGCCCTCTGAACGGATGGATTTTATTTTCCCCGAGCTGCACGAGCCTCTATAAGACACCATGGGCTGCATCGGATCCCGCACGATCAGTAAGAACGCAGCGCTTTCTATTCTGCCATGTGGAGGATGGAGGGATGAGGGTCGGGTGCATGGAGGGATGAGGGACGATGCGACCGGGCAGCGGCGCGGGGCGTGAAGGAGGCGAGCTCCGCCGAACACACCTCCGGCTTTGTTGGGAGACTTTTAGATGAACCCTGCGGGGAGTTGCTGACGCACGACGAGTCTGTCTTGCGGGTGAAGCGCGCGCATAGTTTACTACCGGGGCTACTCCAGCAGCACAGTGCGAGCGCATGGGTGTGATGGAGCGGAGGGGGAGGCGGGACAGGCGGGCAGCAGGACGCAGGGGACGGGAAGGAGATGCGGCCTGACGTCCGCGTCTCCACATGGATGACACCAGGATGGCAGCGCGCGCGTGCGTGTGTGTATGTGTGTGTGTGTGAGAGAGAGTGAGAGAGAGAGAGAGAAAGCGAGTGAGAGAGAGAGCGACCTCCGCATCGACATGAAACTAAGGTCATCGCTTGCTGGGTGTCTGACACATCCCTCCTCCTCTTCTCTCCTACTTTCCTTCCATCCTTTCCTCCATTTCTCTTCTTACCCCTTCCTCTCTCTCTCTACTGTGCGTCATGCAGCGACGTAATAAATTGAAGACGCAAGCAAAGCACACCGGGTTGCGCGAGCACGCGCACGCGCGCAGAGTTATGAGCAGGAAGCTGGAAGCATGACTCGTGCAGGATGAGTCACATCGGGCTGGTAAACTCAGGTGCGAGTCTGAACACTGAGCACATGTAGGTCGATTCTGCCAAGTCAGTGGTGCCGGCAGCCACGCGTGGGTCTGAGCAGGAAGCCCGACCTGAAACGGATCCACCTGTCAGACCTGCTGCTCCAGCCCAGCGTGTGAATCAGTGTGAGCATGACCGCGGAGTGACATCACTTCAGCCCAGCTGACATGTTTGTGTGTGACAGGCACTAACCTGGATCCGCTCAGCAGAGTGGACCCAGGACAGACAGGGTCAGTGTTGGTAATGTGGGTCCGGACGGGGTCCGTTTCCTTACACACCACTTCCTTTCTACACCTTCTGTGTCACGTTGTGCTCCTGACCTGAGTGTCCAGACAAAATTCAGGTCCAAGACCAGAAATTAGAAGATGTGAACGCACCGATCGTCACCAGGCTCCAGACACACCGGCAGAAAGGCCCGATCCGTTCACGCAGCCGTCGCCTCCATCTGGTTCCGTGGCACCTCATCAAAGCCCCATTGGGCCTTTTATGCCAACAAACGGAGGCTGGTGGGGATTTAAATATGTAAAGTGAGAGAGAACTTGACCTCTGAATGACTTTGAAGTTGGCAGACGGACGCGGGACCGTGGGTCAGAGGTGTTGGAGGGGGAGCAACGGTGAGGAAGGCGCTTCCCCGCTGAGGTCAGCTTTGTGCTCTCGTCTTACCTCCTGCGTGCTTCAGGTTTTCTGTTGTTCATTCAAATGCCTGCAGGTTGGTTGTGGTTGGTGCTGATGATACTGGACTGTAGCTACAACCCAGAGTCTATTTGTTTTGGGTCCATGACCGTGAGAGCCACATCCAAAAACAAATGCTTGCAAGGTACCATCTGTCCATCTGGAAAGCAAACCTCTGAGCGCGTACTGTGTCCGTACGGAGACCTGGAACAACAGGACGGATCTGATGTGACCTTGACCGGGACGAAGCAGCGGCAGCGTCGTTGTGATGACAGGAAGCTGCTCTCAGGGAAGTGTCACGGGCTGCTGATTGGTCCGTTCACGGCAGCCGGACCAGAACCATTTCCCAAACACTGCTTTCAGTCTCGGCTGACGCGTCCACCTTAACGAGCAGCTACACCGAGGGGGCGGCTCCGTGACTAAAGCTGCGACGGAGCTACAGTAGCATTAAAAACAAATTCATCACAGATCTGTAACGAGGCGAATCCCAGAGGAAGCAGGACGGAAAAGGCAGCGTGAAAGGTGCTTTATGGAGCCTCCCCAGAAGTCAGGCTGAAGGCTTGAGGTGCGGCAGGATGAGGAGACGGGACAGAGCTTGTTAAGCCGGTCAGGTGGCAGAACGACCCCCACCCTCCCCACTTACTGCCTGCAGAATACTTCCTGCTGTGAGGAGCATCTATTCTTATAATAGGCCTGAGTGAGAGAGGCTGCTGCTAAAAATAGATCTGGGGTAAAAGAGGGAGGTCAATCAGAGAAAGGAGAAGACAGAGGGAAACAGTACAGTAAATATGGGTCAATAGCTCTGTTTCTGTGGCCTCTGCCTCCATTAGACCTACTTGCCTGTAGCTCAGTGATTCAGCAGCATCGCGGCGGCGCCGTTGCAACCAAAGCATCACCTCCTGCCACCGCAGCCAATTATCCTCCAGTAACAGCAGAGCCCACGTTTAGCCGCCATCGCTCACAGCGAGGCTTTCAGGCCATCGCTCGTATCTGCGGCTGCACAGCGTCCGCGTCAGGCGACGACGTCTGTGTTTGAGCTGAAGCGTGTGAGGTCTTCAGAGCCGACACGAGACGATTCACCTTTCGGTAGAGACTGTGGTTCGCAGGTGTAGTGTCTGAACCGACTGCAGTCCCGTTAGTTCCACAGCGACCGGCTCCTCTCTATCGGATCTTCCACCTTTGACTCCTCCACCATCTGCCGCCATCAGAAGCCGTTCCCATGCAGCGGATCCTGCCTGGCACAGACCTGCTACTCGCTTGTTTACAATAATTGTGCTGACGTCGTGAAGTGCACCTGCATCTCAGAGGGAACAGCATCAGATGCATCGCGGTCACATGACGACAGAGTTTCATTCATGATAAAACAGTCGGAGTGTCACAGCGAGGCCCAGCAGGGAGGCTCGGACTCACGGAGGCTCTTAATAGCAGGTGTTGTTGTCACAGTCAGGGCTTAGTGAGTCGCTGGCCACACGTCACAAAGCTGACACAAAACGACGGATTGATGCCGGTTACAAGCGTTTGTGATGATGAGCGTACGCTGCTGAAGACAGAGCAGCACAGACAGAACGCGGCCACTGTAGTGAAGTTCTGAGGAAACCACCAACATGTTGGTCACGTTTCAAGCATGAAACTCTCAGTTCACAGGATTCCTGCTTCGGTACAGTCACTTCGCTGCTCGTTGCTCAGTAGTAACTCAAATTGATCCTGTGACGCAGAAACACGCTGGTTGTGTTGTTGTTCAGTCGTAGTTTAGTCCTTTCTACTAGATGTGATCTGCTCCATGAGTGTGTAAGTGTGAAGCTTGTTTTGGCTTCTGTGTCTGAGTTGGCAGAAAAGAGCAGAGTCACAGTTTGGCAGATCCACATAAACAAACACAGGTGGGATGAGGCGCGTCGCGTTGATGCGACACTGGGCCCATGCGGTCATCCGTGACCGTGGCTGCATCGGAGACCTGCTGAATTTATTTTTAGCCAAATCAATTCAGGCCAGTAATGGGAAGAGAAGGTGACGCCTCCTCCGGGCTCGCCGCTTTCTGACTCTCCCCTTTCTCCATTTCAGTTCTAAATTTGCGGACGCACATGGAGACACGAAGCCGCTGGATCGATTTCAGGTCCAAGCTGCTTGGAAAGTAGCTAAAAGCTGAACTGAACCACTGCTGGTCTCTGCTGAGGCTGGTGGAACCACATTTAGGAGCAACTACTGAGGGCAGAGATGCTTGGATGACGCAGACGTTTCATTTTCTTAACCCGCTGATTGTCTCGAGGTGTCGACACAAGGGTCCAGGCCAGTCAGGCTGTCGAGCAGGGACTGAAACCTCTGAGGCACAAACGGCAGCTGACTGGCTTTTGGCTTGGGCTCATTCTCAGTCCAGTGGTTGTGTGTCTGAGGTCTCACCCTAATACCAACATATTGACTGTGATACCTTTGCTGACAGAGCGACAGTGTTTAAACAAACACACAGCATCAATCAACGCGTGGCGCAGATGCTGCCGCTTCTCTCTCCACTGTCTGACTGGATCTCACACTGTGAACAAAAGCTAGACTCGGATTACAGCGCACGGCCTTGACTAACCTGGAAATCATCCACACGACGACGATCAGCTGGTGAACAGGCACGAAACGACTCTCACTGGTTAGTCTCAGGATAATGTACGTTTGTGAGAGAGAAAGAATGACGCGATTATCTTAGGACCAACAGAAACCTCCAGCGGCTCCGGGGAATCTGGGCCGACCCGAGACGCACGCGCCTGCGTTCAGAGAGAAGGGGCGGATGGCTGCGTGAAGGTATTACCCCGACGAGCCGGAGCGAACAGGACTCCTCTAGCGCTTGGTGTCGGTTCAAAGCGTCGGAGGTGAGTCAGACTCCACACTTCGCTTCGGATCAGTGTCACGGGCCGCGTGTCGCCTCGCGCGCACACAGAAACACACACCCAGCGCCCAGAGCGATGGCAGCAGACAGGCCAGGCTCTGCCAGAGAGAGCTGTCAGCACCGATCGCCGCAGCGTCCCACAATGCAGCTTCCCGAGACACTGGCTGTTTGTGTCATGGCGCATGTTTGGATGTGCGGCGTGTTGTGGCTTTACGTTTCCGTTGCCTTATTTCATCTCTCTGCTTTCTGTGTTCTTTCGCTTTTCTAGTCGATCCTTTCTGTCTGTGACCCCAAACATCCTCAGTTTTTATTTTTTCATTCCTTCAATCCTCAATCACTCACAGCAGCATTTGTTTAAGTGCTGGATGAAGGGCACCTGGCAGGCAGCCTGACGTCCACCTTTCTGAGACCCTCTGCTGTCCTGCCAACATCACGCCGGTGATAATCTAGTCATGTTCCGACTGTAGAAGAAGAAACTGCAGCGGAGGTTTACCAATGACAGCAAACAGCCCTGAACCTGTCCTGTTGCATCTTCTCTACAGAGATGACTTCCACTCTTTAAATGTCAAGTCCAATCACAGCTCTACCAATGACTGCAGTTACTATGATAACATGTACAGTAGCCGGTTGACTTTCTAACAATAATAGGAAACGGTGTGGAATCAATATGTTCGGCTCCACGATCGCAGACCTTTCCTCTCATGCCTGACGACGCTTTGTTTTCATTTGGCTGCAGCAGAGACTTTGAGGATCTGCACAAACAGTAAAGACCTTTGCCTCAAAGGTCAGTGGCCTCACACGTACTGTAGCCAAGCTCAGACGTTCTACTGCGAGTTCCACAGTCCAACAAGTGAACATTACACAGCGGCTTCAGAAAACACTGTTTGACTCCGATTCAGATTAATTACCAAGTCAAATTAAGTCCGATTCATGGATTAGTGCACATTTCACATCGTGTTTGCCTCAAAGTGTGGCAGCGAAACTAGACAAATAATTACAGCAGCAACATCTAAACGTGTCGGCGATGAGGAGTTACTGGTAACCACGGTAACCTAGTTGCGGTCATTTCAGCGAGTCAAGGGTTTGGGTTTAACTCCTCAGCCGACAAAGCTGTTGGTGGCTCCAGGCGGAGCAACGTGTACAGACACAATCAGATGAACATGAAAATCCCAGATTACTGGTGCAATGAGGTCGTCTAGCGCTAGAGAGTGACAGTAATGACTCCAGGTACTGAGGGACTCTGGGTAGACATCGATCACTGATACTGCTGGCGCTTCACACTTATTAGTCCACCAAGCTGGAGTCATTTCACAGGAAGCTGCTGTGAGAGTCTGATCTGCCGTCTGATACTTGTTTCTCTCTCCTTACGGCGCAACGTGATTAGTGCAGACGTTACAGGACAAATGCAGACATCGCTACCGTTGGTATTCACAGGAATAAAGGTCTTTGTTTGTCCTGCACGTTGTTCACACAGGTCGCTACAGGAATTTCTTTTTTACCTCCAGCTCCCCTCGTCTGTATTTTCTCCCTAGTTTTTTGGTTTGTTTTATTTTCCCAGCATCACTTTCTGCTCGGTGGCTTTGAGAGTCAATCGATCAGTCTCTCAGTACTTTTCAATATTTTCCTGCTCTGTTTTTTGAGAGCCTTCATCTTCCCTCTTGGCTCCAGCTGGGAGCTCCATCAAGCCCAGAGGCCTCTGGTGTGTGAGTTTGTATGTGCCTCCATGCGTGTGGGCGTGTTGTGTGGAGGAAATGGCCTCCAGGATCCCCTGGGTTGCATCTCAGATGTAGTCACAGGAGCAGAGTCATGACTAAGACTGCGTGCCTTTCATTAACAGAAAGAGAGGGAGGGAGAACAAGTCTGACAAAGTTGAATAACTCTGCAGAGGTCACCGCTCACACAAAGCCTGTCCTTCAGCCAAAGCACTGGGCCAAGACTAAACCGTGTCACGAAACATCGCTGCTGTGTGCGTGTTCAGTCGTCATCTGCTGTGGTGGTTTTGTCCACTAGCTAACACCAATTATCGCTTCAGCACATCAAGACCCAAAGCAGCTTGTGTCCATAGAGCAAAACCCGTGTTGGACGAGTCATTTGTCCACATCACAACGAGAAGGAACGTTTTCGTTGCAGCGCTGTAATGATGCTGGATGTGACGAGGCCTGTAGGTGGAGGCAGGATGGATGAGGCTCAGCGTGAATTAAAAACACCCTGTGCCTCGTAGCTGCTTCTTATTCAGCCCGGTTTCTGTGAGTGTAGCAGCGTTTCATCATGTGATGATGGATTCGTCTGATATCGATGCTGACGCTCACTGGCAACGTTTCATTCACTGCGACTGAAACCACCAAACGCTCGCTTGCTGTTGATCATGTCTACATCTTCTGATATCACAAGTCTCTGTGTAGCGTTACCCAGGAGGACGGCCCTTGGAAAATAAACAGAGCTAAGTGGACAAGCCCCAAAGAAACAGGCTGGAAAATATGCGTCATCATTCTAGGGCCATTTGGAAACAAGACCAAATAACACCAGCTTCATAAATGTCGTTTCATGCATCTAAATAATATTGTATTTGTTGGGAGTATTCATCTCCATATAAATATGCAGGCCTGCGTCTGCGGTAACAGCTGAGTCTTTTTCAATCTGTCATGTCTTGTTTACGCCACCTCCAGATGAATTTCACTGACACTGATCCGGACAGAAGCTCGTGTCCAGGGCGACGTGCAGCGAAGGTTAACTGGTGACTGTAGGTGCGAGCGTCTGTCCGTTATGCTGCCCTGCTCCCGCTAACGCAGCGAAGGGATGATGGCTGGACTTTTTTAGATGGGTTCTCTCCGGGGAGGAGCGAGCAGAGCACTGGATCGATGTGGACGGCGTCGACGTAGATATGGCTCCATACATTGGGAATATTATACATTACACATCAGCAATTACTGTAAAGTAGACGGACAAGCGAGTCCAGGCCTTATTGATTGGAGCTGTTTCATCAAGTTCAATCAGCCTTTCATCACACAGCAGATGGAAAGAGGGATTATCAAGGTTTGAACGATGAACTGGTCCACTCAGCAGCATGTAGGAAGATTATTCCCCTCACTCTGGCTTCTCCTGGGTGGACGGCATGTTGGACCACGCGGGAGCCCAGAGGAGGCGTTTTATCTACGTCTTAGCAGGAGAGATTAGAAACGTAGGTTATAACGCGTGTTAACGAGGGGAGGCCTCTGCTTTCATCACCACTTAAATCCAATATCCTTCAACATCCCAGGCTCCGCTGGCTCACACAGGTCGTGCAACCCCGCGCCGAGGCGTGGTGCAGATAATTAATCTAATCTTCGCTCTGGGTGCTGGACGGAGATACGAACCACGTTTCAGGCTCACCTCTCGAGCTGGGAACGATGCGTTGACCCGCGTAGCTGTTCTGGTGCCGGTCCGTTGGTTGAGAAACTGGTTGAGTAAGAGCTCGAGTCTGACACTCGGGCGAGTTCTTCGTGTTTGTCAGATGTCATTTGCTTTTCCGTTTCCATAGCTTTGAGGATTCACAGCTGAACCACTTACTCGGCAGATGGATCTGAATCACACAGACATGAAACTGTAGCCAGAACCGTGTTAATGCAGATACTGATGATAGGAACGATATCATATCATCGAGTGTTGAGGTCAGAGCCAAGGTCATGACGCAATAAAGGGAGAAAGTCAAGCCAGTTATGAAGAATATCGTCACATTTTCATCTAATTCATTACCACTAAATTATTAATGCAACTCCAAATTAGTTATGATAATTAGTAGCAGAGTGGCTTCGCCTTATTTCCAATCATCTCTGGCCTCCTGCCTCACACTGGTTGTGGCCTCCGTGTGCCGACGCTTGCCGTGGATAATTAATCTAATTTTAGCTCTGCGCGTTGTGAGCGAGAGGAAGATGCTGGACATCGCTGCTGTTTTCCCTCGTGGGCCGCGTTGACTGCTGCCTCCGTCTGACGTGCGGTTCTCTCCTCCGTCTCTATCACAGACGCCTGAGACAAAGCTGTTGTGTATTCTGGTGTGATCGTTGCCGTTTTGCTCTCTGCAGCTTCTGAAGCCACAGATAATGTCATTATCTTAAACTCATCTCTCTCTGCATTTCTCTCTCTCTTTCCCTCTCTAGCAGCGGATGCAGTGCCGGTACGGAAAGATGGGGATCAGGTAAAATGCCATTATCTTTTTTGAAAATGCTTCCATCTGTCCTGCGTAGCTCATTCTCCCATTTGGCTGAAAGCTACAGTTACAGAATACAAAAGGTACAGGTGCTCGTGTCCTCAGCCTCTTCTTCCATCTGAACAGTCTCCAGGCAGAAATGGTGTGTGTGTGCGTGTGTGTGTGTGTGTGTGAGCAGTGTATCCTGTCTTCTTGAATCTTTTAGAGGTGAGAAAAGGAAGCGCTGTTACTCACCCAGAACTGCCTCTCGCTGTTAGACGCCAGGTCTTGGCCTGCAGACAGGTCGCCCAGGCCCAGACAGATTCACGATGTGTGGCGACGGCGTGTTGTTCTCACACTGCAAGCGGCAGCATCTGAGCGAGTGTCGTCTTTCATCAGGGCAGAAGTTCTCTTTATTGGCTAAATTAACAGAGAACTCCAGAAACCTTCAGCTGAGATGCACCGTGAGTCATCTAGGAAATCATCTCACTGAAGGATGTGCAGCATCAATTCTGTCCTCTCTTCAAACGATTCAGTCTCAGGCTGGTTGAGCAGAGAAGGCAAAACGCCCTTCAACTAGAGAATCTGGCTGCAGCAGCGCGTCAGCAGGGAAGACTGAGACGCGCAGACTTCAGACAGTCACTGAAAAATTAAAGCTGACTGGGAATCCTGGACGCTTCGTGATTAAAGCCTGATGCCTGGTTCAGCGTCGCGCATCTCGCTATGCCTCCTGCATTTTGTGTTAACAGTTGACAGTGAATTGATTCTTTGACTCTCCTGCTTGTTTAGTCCCTTCATAGACGGCTAAATAAGCTCACACGTGTCGCTCTCCGCAACCATTTTGATGCTTTAATTCATCAGACACTCAACTGAGCTTCCTGAGTCCTAGCTGCAGCTGCTAAAGGAGCAGTTACACAAAACACCTGTGCAACTACAGGAACTGTTGTAAAATCTCGCCAGAGAATAAAAACGGGAAAAGGCAGCGTGATGGAACACTGGTCAAAGATTTTGGTGTCAGCCTTGCAGAGGCTCACATTAGTCAAACCTGCGTGCGCTCGTGTCGGAGACTCTTGACTCGCTGTGCGTGACCAGGTGTGAAGGTGTGTGCTCATAGTCTCTTACCAAGGCCACAGAGACGCTGTCCCCTGGGCGCCGAGCATCACCGAGCCATGTATCACTTCTCGGCTGTGGAGGGCAGGAGCACGAGGCGAAAACAGGCACATCCATCTTAATGTTTTTCCATCACTGGACGCTGCTGTCTTTTCTTTAGCGCTGTCATTTTTCCTCCTGCAGGGCTGGAGGACACAACAGTGGTCTGAGTATCTCTGCTCTGTGAGTTAATTATCGTTTGCAAGTAAACAAACCAAATTAAATTAACTTGTAGCCTCTTCAACATAGTTTTCCCAAGTTCCTCTGCAGTGACTACATTTCCCATAAACCCTGCTTCATCCAGTAAACATGTTAAAGAGATTTGATTCCTGCCACGAACGTCCACTGTGAAACGCTGCACATATTTCAGATTAGCAGCGTCCGATGGCAACGACACCAGCAGCAGCATCTGATCCCACGTCAGCCCTCGAGTTGTTTACTCCGACAAACATGACTCTGTGTAATTTATAGACCGGCAGAGAGAGGCCAGCAGGTGGACAGGGATCGGATTCACTCCAGCGCAGGAGAGAACCCAGCGCTACAGACAGACTCACACGTAATTAACTAGAAAAGCTAAAGACACAGATATGAGCAGAAATATTAGGAGCAACAACGATTCCTATTAGAGCTGAACCCTCCTCACATTTGTCCCTTCATGTGAGCAACACATCGACCCTGAACCTCGCTATTTGCATTTTCTGAATAATTCAGTGAATAATATCTACAGTTTTCTGCTCCATAGAACAAAATGACAATTTATGTGCAGAGGTTAAGAAAGTCGTGAATCAAAGCCGAGAACTAAATAATTACAGAAATATATTGTTATCATGGCTGCAGTGATCACAACACAACGCACATAACATCTTTACATTTGCTGTAGTAAGTATTAAGAAACTGTGTAATAAGGTTTATTAACTGGACAGTGATTTGTTTGTCCTCTTCTAGAGGAAGCACAAGCTGCAGTTTTACGGCTCTTTTCACTTTTCTTATGGCCACACGGCGTCTACAGAGCTCAGAGGCTCCGTGTCCCTACACTGCACACAAAGTTTAACTAAATATCTCTTTACAATAAAATACTGATGTCGTGTTTACACGTTTCTTCCTTGGAGGCGTCAGATCATTGAGTGGTTCATTGGCTTTTCGGGTTGAATGGAGCATTAATCAAGTAGTTCAGTTAGTGGCAGCTCTGTGAGTGGGACTAATTAAAAGCAGGTTCGTCTCTAGTCGGGTTTACTCTAGTTCTGATCCAGGTGGGCTGTCACCGCAACCGTGCGGATTATTCCTCAAATCGCTCCGTGTCTTGTTAATGTGGATTTGAGGCGGCTGGTGACTTGCGGGGCGCTTCTCTAAATCCCTGCACCATCTCAGGGGCTGCGCTTTTGTTAAAGGAGGATTATTCTTATTCCTCATTCACTTGTCATGAAAATAAACATCTCTGACATGAATATTACATTGGTGCTTCCAAGAAAGCGGGTTGGGCCTGCAGCAAGAGAATTCACTGTAGCGTTCAGCTCGCCCAGGGTTTCAATTTGCTAAGCAAATGACACCGGATGAATAATGTTAATCAGGGCAGTGAGGCCATAAACCAAGTCAGACCCAAACTCACATTAATTCATGCAGATATTCTGGTTACGGAGTCTCTGTGCCCAGCAGCCGCTGATTAAAACATGAATTAAGAGTCAGAGACAGAGGTCAGGCTCCATCTTAACGTTTCATCTCCCCTGCAGTTATTTATTATTATCTGCTTAGTTTGTTTAGAGGAGCCTACAACCATTCTCACAGGTAAAGGTAATTTATAAGACACACGGGCAATTATTAAATTAAAATTAATTATTAAAGTGCACAAAATGAGACTTCATATAAATATACAACACTGTGCAAAAGTTGTTAGGCAGGTGTGAAAAATGCTGTAAACAAAGAAAGCTTTCAGAAAAATAAATAATGATTGTTTCACTTTGTCAATTTACAAAATGCTAAATGAGCGAACAACAGAAAAATCGAAATCCAATCAATCTTTGGTTACTACGTCAGTGCTGGAAGTGATGCTTGGCCCCACAGAGCCCTGGTCTCAGCATCATGTGAGTCTGGGATGATGCAGAGACAGAAGGATGTAGAAACCCGGCATCCACAGAAGATCTGTGGTTGGTTCTCTAGATGTTGGAACAACCTACAGCCCAGTTCCTTCAAACACTGTGAACCTTGAAGAAGGTGGAGCCTGACATTTACATTTTCCATTTCCCCTCTGGTGCAGTGTGAGCTGCAGCTTTGGATGCTGCAACTACGATAAGACGCTTGAAGTGTGACTGGAGAAACCCTAGAGGGCTGAGTGGCCGAGCGGCCGAGGGCCTGGTGCGAGAAATGTAAAGAGTCGAAAGCTATTTTACGCCGGGGCGTTTAAACCAGCGTCGCCGCCGGGTGATGTCCTGTAGAACACATGTGGATGATGGCTTCAGGGCACAAGGTGCATGCGTGTGAGGGCACGACGTGACGGTGGCCACCCATCAGATTCGCTGTTGCCTGCAGCAACAGGGTCAGCGCTGAATGGTTTCCATTGGTTACCTAAATGTCCTGGCTAATGTAGAAGCACAAAGAGGGACGATGCAGCTGACAACACAAACAGTCCGCACAAGCGCACACATTCTGTCTTTCACCTCCTGTTACTGCTCCTCATGTCCTGTCTCTTTTAAATGTACTGTGCTGGCTCCGTACATTTAAGTACCCACTGCACGGCCCATCTACACAGAGCGCTTCACGGGTTTAAGTGCCGGGTTAGAATTACAATGTAATTCCCAAGCTCACTGGTGAACAGATACGCAAACACGATGTGAACTGAATGCGCAGTCACAGCATCAGTGAGGAAACACGTGGCTGCAGGTTTATTCAGCGTTGAGGCTTCAAAGGACGGGTTCTGATCCAATTCAGGAGCAGAACCACTAATATTAAAGTAATGCATAAAAGCGTAATCAACGTATAGGGTTAAGCGCGTACACGTGTTTTCTAGCAACGCGTGCTTGTTAGCAAGGAAACTAAATATTCTAAGCAGTGTAATTCAGGTCTGAAGCTTAAACCAGTTTGTGTCACTCTTTTAAATCCTCTTCTTCTCTTTCAACCTCTGCTGTGCCTTCCTGTGCTTCTCTCCTCCCCTTCCCCGTCTCCTAGCATGGCCGTGCCGAGTTTTCCTGGGAAGGAATCAATGTAAGTGTCCCAGTTTAAAATTTCTCCTCTCTCTGAATCTCCTCTTGTTGCCATTTTCCTGCGCTGCCACCTGAGTTTGGGCTTGGATACACGGCATCCTGCTCAGTTCTTCCGTCTCCTGGTCTTTTATCCCCCGTTTCCTTTCTCTTTCCGTGAACACTCTCCCACCCGTCTCCCCTCTTGGCTCGGTGCTAATCTACTGTAGTGTAGCTTCATGCACACGGACTCAGATAACGGGCTGTAATAAGCTTATCTTATCCACAACTGAAGCTTTGCACAAGTCCAAGTTTTGACTGAAAGCAGTTTTTGTAGCTTCAGCAGAATTTATTTGCACAATGAACATTTTCACTCAAAGGTTGAAATGAATCTATATCAACACAGTTCTGGTTTAATCAACGGGGTCTGGTCCCTCTGACTAAAAGCATTAATTGTCATTGTCGTTCTCTTTTGTGCAGTAACGTGAACTTGTCTGGTTCCATCTGATTTTTCTATTTTTGTTATTGTCTTTGATTATTTTCCCTTAAATAAAAGTATAATTATTTTATTCATGTTTTCATGTATTATATTGTTTAAACTTTCTCCACCAGCTGCAGCTTCCCTGCTGTTTGGAAGCGATACAGTGGATTCACTGGAAGCATTGGCTGATTGTGGCACCAAGACTTACGAGCTACACACAAAGGTGTCAGGTGTCAATTCAGCAATAATAAAACGCAGTCTGTCCACTATGTGAGGATGAACAGACAAATGGTTAACTTACGTCTGAAACTCCAGTAAAGCTCACTGCAGGTTTTTTCTGAGCTTTCTGAACATATTATATTCTCTTCTTTTCAATCAACGATCCCTCTAAGCCTTTTACAAGGTGCTCAAATAATTAACCCTCCTTTCTTATTACCTCTATGACAACCTCTCCCCTCTTTTCTCCTCTGAATTTTCAATTATCTATCACCTCGCTTTCTTTTCTTCCATGTTCTCTTTCTTATATTTCTTATATACGTATATCAACCGCTCTTATTTTGTACCAACATGCTGCCTACAACCTTTCATTTTTGTACCTCTCTCTATTCTCCATCTTAATTCTTGTGTTCACACACATCGACGCCCTCCCGTCTCCCTTTAGTTGTCCATGGAGGACACTACTTCCATTCTGCCTCGTCTCAAGAGGAAGTCCACCAACACCTATGGGATCGGTGCCTTGGCTAAGTCCTCTCTGTCAGGTGTGTCAGGTGTGTGTCTGTGCTGCTAAATGGTAAAACAGCCCCCATGTTGCCTCCACATGCTCCACACTGAGCCAAGAGTGAAGTTGTTGTTGAGGACTGACAGGGACCAAGCTTCCTTTCCCTGATGTGTAAAAGATCATTTCAGGTTTCTCTTCATGTTATTCAGGTGGATCGTTGGGGCCACAGTAGAGCAGCAGCCAAGCCATCAATGACTTAATACAAGTATCCGAGCAGACACGTCTCATACGATAATACACGAAAGCAGATGCAACGTTACTGGTTTATTTAACTCGAGAGCGAAGGTAAATAGTTTTCACAGCTTGGCCCAAAGGGAACAAAGCTGTTATTGATTTTAATGGCACCATGTCATTTTGTTGCCCTTTAACGAACTCGCAGATCTACTAAATGTAACCGTCCTATAACATCACCATCACAACTAGAATACCAAGAAAAGCGGATTAAAATATAATCCTAAACTTACACAATGTTTTGTTCAGCACGAGGTCACCAGGTTGGGATGAGAAGGGGAGACGGCACAACTTGCTTTGAGACCTGTTTGTGTAATCAACCCTTCTGCTGTGTTGGTTTCTGCAACGGACACGGAGAGAAGCAGGAAATATCTTTGAACCTTTTCAGTAAACGGTGGATTTTGAAAATCAAACCTGCCTCAACAGACAACTTCACTCTAGAGCAGCAGCAGGAGGAGGGGGAGCTTGGAACCAACATGGCCGCCCCTGTGGGTGCCCCTTCCATCACTCTACTTTCCCCTCTCTTCCATTGATATCAACAGCACACGTCAATGACAGACACATTTTACAGGGTCATTGATGGAAATCCAATCAGATCAAAGAGACTAAAGTAAGTTACTTACTTTAGTGACCTAACGAAGCATCTCCACAGGCGCGTTGGGAAACGCAGTCTATTTGTACTGTGGCAGTGTTTGTTCAGCAGTGTCGGCTCTGTCGTGCTCTCTTGTGCGTTGTGCTTCACAGTGTAGTGCTCTGTGCTTTGTAATGGTGGAGTGTAGTGCCTCGGCGTGTTCGTCTTCTCTGTTGTGTCTCTTTAAATATACTCATAAGTAGCATTTAACAGTGCAAAGCTTTTTCCTTTAAGCCTCTGAGTAGCCAAGACCCCAACACCCCCGTCATCCCCATTCTCTCCATTACTTCTCACATCTTCAGCTGGACTCTGCAGGGAGCGTTTGATTTCCACATGAGATTGTACGTCTTTGTCTAAGGAGGCAACTGCTTCTATTTATAACTCAGTCACTAACTTGCCCCCTGGACAGTTTCCAAAGCTCCATCCGTGGTTGTTCATGCCTGTTTGAGTCTAATGATTGTTTTTTCTATCAATCAGACTCAGTGTATGTGTCCCTAGTTTGAATCCTGTATTTGCATCTAAATTGGGCAGAGGTTTGCCCAAGGACCCTTCTCAGTGTGCTGCATACGCCCAAGGATTACTTCCCTGGCTCCCTGGCTCGCTAACACGTTTTTAATTACATAAAGTCTAATGAATCTCATTTATTCTGTTTACCAGGAGATGAGTAATGGCTTTAAGTATTAATATGGATCTGTCAGCATTTTAGCCATTGTCCTTGTCTCTTCCGATTAAATTCAACAATCGCTAATAAGAAAACAGGCAACACTGTCCAATTTGTCACTGCGCTGAGCAGTGGGCTGAACTTTGACCTGGTCCAGTCAGACAGAGCAGGATTTAGAGGGTTTCACAAATGAAACAACTTCATCATCCAGTATTCGAGAACAAATGAGAGTGTTCACGCAGAGTCGTCTGAATATTTTAGTTTTGGTTAACTAGACCCTGGAGAAGTTGATATGTTGAACTGCAAGCTGAGTGTCCAGCAGACCAGAAAAGATCAGCGTTTACACATTCTATTAGCTTTAAACGTGAAGAACATGAAACACTGACAGACCAGCTTCCGTGGAGACGAGTTCTGACGCTGTGTATTTACACGGGTGTAGGGTAGACGTGTTGGGACTTTGCTCCACTGATGAAGTCTGAAAGCAGCGGCGCTTTAAAGGGCAGAGGCAGGTGTGTTCCACAGACCGAGATCTCAGTAGCTTCATTAAATAACAGGCTGCTGCTATTTGGTTAGTGTTGGCTTGGAGCGGTATAATTCCTGGAACTAACGTCAGAACAGCTTCTGAGAACATGCAGACGTATTCTGACAGCCACAGACAACTAAAACGCATTTTTAACCAATAAGACTAAGTAGCAGATGCTGAGTTGTCATAATCTCATACTCACTCACAAACCTACTTGAATTCATCAATATTATCAGTGAATGAACCTCATTACATCCTGTAATCAGATCAGACCCTCTACATTACGGCTCATTCTCCTCTGCCCTCGTTCGGAGGGGTCTTCACTGCAGAGACCGTGAGTTTTAACAGTGTTTGTGTGTGTCTGGTGTGTGGTGTGTGGTGTGTGTTGTGTGTGGGTGTTGCTGGTCTGCTCCTTCTGCTTGGCCCCGTACCTGTTGCAGGTGTGACTCGATCCATGAAAGACAAGGTAACTAAGCCCACTGCCATGGCCCAGGGTCGCGTCGCCCACATGATAGAATGGCAGAGCTGGGGCAAACCATCGGCAGGGCCACTAGGCAGTGTGGGACGTACCAACCTGCAGAGGGAAAAAGAGAGGAGGATGGAGAACGACGCTTACAGTGACCTGAGTGACGGCGAGAAGGAGGCTCGCTTTGCAGCAGGTGAGGGCACATCAGGGTCCTGCATGTTCACGTGGCCCACGCACAGTCCATCCATCCATCCATCCATCCTTTCATTCACTTAAAGGCAGGCGTGCTGTACGTGTGGGAAAGGTTTGGATTTGTTCCATTTGGGGATGTTCCGTTATTACAAGACGCAGACACTTCTCGTCCTTCCTTCAGGTATCATGCAGCAGTTTGCGATCTCGGAGGCGACTCTGTTCGGCTGGAACTCGTTGGACGGGGAGAGCATGGGAGCCGGCTCCAACCAAGGCAGCGTTGCTCACCTGAGTGAGGTCAACCAGGAGAGCATCACCAGCAGAGGTAGGAGAGTTTAAATCCCCCTGGGAGGAAGAGAGGAGTGTTCCCAAGCAACGCTAGCAAACGTCATCTGACCTCGAGGGAAACAGACACAGCGTATAATGATAAAAGCCCAGACAGACGCTAATTCAAAGCCATGAATCCTGGTGTCAAACGCAGCCACTAATATGCGTTAGGACTGAGGGCACTACTTCACCGGGTCTGCTCTATGATAACTGCTGCGGCGTAATCACACTGCTGTTAATGTTCTTGCAGTTTGTTGCTGTCCATGGCTTCACGTTGTGCTCAGATCGTTACATCTGCATTTAAATCTAATTGTGCTGCTGCTTCATATTTCTCTGTTCTGTGATTCCACCCACCTGCTTCTCCACACAGACCAGGTGCTCCACCACTCCTCTGCAGACGTCTGGCCCCACACCTACGTCTCCCAAGGCCTGTACTGCTTGTCGTCTTCTGACGCCTGGGACCCAATCACCAGCCAGCCTTCAGGTGTGGCCTCACCAGCTGCAGGCTCCTACATCATGGCTGCTGGTGAGGATTAAATCTGGAGTCTCTTCCGTGTCTTAGTGGCACCAGCCACTAAGCGTTTCGTGTTCTGTCTCAGGAGGCAGCAGTGGAGCGTGTGGAACACCGGGCGAAGGGTTCGAAGGCACGGTGGGCGGTTACCTTCAGCAGCAGCACCACTCCCAACTCACCCTGCAGCAGCACAACCAACTCCAACAGCTGCAACAGCTTCACCACTATCAGCAGCAACAGCTTCTGCAGTACCAACAGCAGCAACAGGTTAGAGCTGTCACTCAGAGGCCACTTGTACTGACGGTTTATGACGTGACCTAAGCAACGTATTGACATCTAGGCAGTGCGTGAATATCAGGACAAATCTGCATCTGGCACTTAACCACTTTAAGTTTGTATGGTTACGATGAAACATGAAAAAAACTCCAAAGAAATAAACAAAAGTTGCAAAAACATTTTAAGAGTATGTCCCAGAATCCTCCCTGCAACCGCTGCAACATACAAACCAAATCAATCCTGCATCAAAATCAAATGTTGGTTGTTGTGCTTCATCCATTAGCCAAGATCTATGCATCAGAAGGGTTTAGTCAGGGAATTAAAAGGTCCTCACATCCAGTAGGTGAAGTGAAATCACTGACTTTAAAATCACTTCCTCCAAACTGTGAGTGTTTTGTTTATCCTTGGTGTAGATCTGCTGGTGATTTTCAACAAGCAGGCATTGGGAGGTTTGGTGCAGATAAAGTGAGTCATGATGTACTCTGACACCTGAACGCTTTTCCTACTCTTTCAGAGCTCATTAAATATCTGAGGGTTATGAAATAATAAGTTGAAAAGGTCAGGGACAGGTGAACTAATCCAAGACCACGGGGGAGATGAGCTGGTAGCTTTAATGCTTGTATTATAAAGTTTCCCTCGTGAAGGAGACTGAATATATTTCTAATGTGCCTTTCAATCAGTCAGTCCCTGCAAAAGAGCAAAGACTGTTCCCCACTGTTCCCTCTTGCGCCACCTTAGACTAATTTAAAGACAGACAATCAGTACAAAGTTGTGCTGCGAATAAAGTAGTAATAGAGTCTCATGGTATTGCTAGTTAGTATTATAAGATGGTGTTTTAGGGGCATACTGGCCATCTAACCATGTGTAGCTCTCCTATCCTCTTCTCTCCAGTCTATGGAGCACAGGCTTCACAGTGCTTCCCATTCCCTTCAAGCCACTCCCAACAGCACCATCCACAGCCTCGGGCCTCCCACCCACCCACGGCTAGCTGACCTGTGGGGAGCTGCGCAGGTCGAGGCACACCAGGTATGCACTCGCCCGCTGAATCCAAATGGTCGGATTACAGCTTTTGCTGACTAGAAGACGGTTGAATTAATTTTGGCAGAACAGTGAGAGATTCCAAGGGCACAGAGAGCGAGTGCATATATAGCATGAGGTAAATAGAGGAGACATCTCCCTTTAGTCCTTGTTACTGAACCAGACAACACAACATGACTATGACCATGCATGTCTTACTCAGTAGTTAACTCTTTAGCAACTTTAAGCTCAGTTTGTCTTCAAAGGTGTCAAGAGTCTTATGTTGTTAACAGTCTGTAATTCTATTGTTTTTTCCCATCATGTCTGATATTCACACCTTGTATTTTTTGTTTTCTGAATATGGCTTTGTTTATATCAGCAGGATATTTAATGCACACTTATGCACACATCTGTAGTGCAGTGAATAATGGGGGAAAACTGCCAGGGAAGTCGGCAAGGTAGGAGACAGGCTGGAGGTCTGCATGGAGCGATGCCCACAACGTCTGCATGAAAGCCCGCAGCGGCCTTGATGACAGACATTCTTAAATCTGCCTGGTCTTCAGAGTAGCATGCAAGTGGACTGTAGGCGTCTGGATCCAGCCTCTACGGTGTCTCTATGTTTGCTGTGCCTGTAGAGGTCGGGAGCTCAGGACAGGAGGGCTCATAATCTGCTTGTCCAACTATCCTCCTCCGTTGATGTCGGCTACCAAACGTGCACTTGAATCATAAGCGACTTGAAAACATTGAGCAATAAAATCAGTAACGCTTACTGGTTGCAGGTGGAGATCGTTGGGCAGCTGAGTGGCCCGATGGCTGACACGGTGGTGGGGGTGGTGGAGACGGTCGGGGGGGAACCAGAAGCCGAAGGAATCCCTGAGCAGCATGAAGATGAGGAGGAGGAGCTCACAAAGGTGAAATACCTTCTAGATTTTTCCAAAATTTGTCAACCTCAGCTAATTGGATTGTTGGTTGGTGGCCTAGAAGTAGACAATTAAAAAAGACAAGGATGAAAGACTTACACACAGTTTCCTGTTTTGCAGGTGGAAGAGGTAACATTAACCTTGGAACCAGAGCCGTGCTCCTTGACGCCGTCCCCCCTGAGAGAGGAGGCTCCCTCGACCAGGGGCTCGAGCCCCGGAATCCCCACACAGGGCGTCGAATGTGCGGCAGAGAGGAAACCATTTGACGTCGTGCCCTGTGTTGTCCAATCGCTGGAAGAGAAGGACGAGGAAGCAGAGGACGGATCCATTGTTGCTGTTGCAACCAACTGAATTCTACAGTCACAGAAAGACAAAAAAGGAGATAAATACTCAAATAATCAGCGAAGCTATTACCAACACCCCTCGTGACTATTTACCCACTTTGCGCCTGAGGAAATAGGTCAAGACTGTCTGACAGAAACTCGGGACACAATGTACACAAACTATATGCCAAGAAGTCCCCAAGTTACTATGGGAAACATTACATATGTCACAATGAACAAATGACAACGGAGGCAGACTTGACTTTATTTACTGCTGAAATAAGCTGTGTGAGGATGAGATGGATTCATAAGTTTGGACCAAGTGGACCAAAGAACCTGGACTAAATCCTGAACACTGCACAAATGGATGAATATGAAAATCTGAAAACATAGAAGGCAGGAGGGTGAAGGAAGGATGGGCCTAGTTAAAGAAACACAAGGCAATACAACAAACATGGAGGCAGCCAGACCTGGCAAATAGTATCTGCAAATAATTCTGAAGTGCGTGTTGAATAATATGAAATTCAGAAAATCCACCTAATTACTGAGCTGTCTGATCTGCTGTTTAATGTGTTTCGGTTTATGGTTTCTCCCTAAATTAAATGTTTTAAAGTGGCAAACAAATCTGATAATGCAAGCACTTCGACTTATTTGCAAACATGTGATCTGGACACAACCAAAAGAAAGTGCATGCTTTTTAACAGTGACCTAACCCTAACAGTATAACACGATATACAAAGTAATAATATATCAAATGGCCTTTTCTAATAAAACTAAAAATAATAATAAACTGTATGTATTTGTATGAATGTAAGACTGTATGTGTGTTGGTATGAATGAAGCTTTGTTTGTGTGTAAAATATATATATTCTGGGAAACAGATTCTGCAGGAGTCTGTTCTGTTCACACACAGACACGCGTTTAACTAAAGCCGAGTTAAACCCTAAACTCAGTCGAAACCCTGACAGCAGCCTCTGAAGGAACGAGGCCCAGGCTAAGTGATACGTACAGTCAAGGTGGGTCTGATGTTGGAGGAGTCATCTGTGAACCCCAGGATTGGAGGCTTGATTCCTGAATCCGCCGAGTTGTCCTTCAGAGAAAACCCTGCAGCACAAACATCTGAGTGCAGCTGCTCAACAATAATTTCCCCTCAGGGATCCACGCAACACAAGTACACGAATACATCTGTTGAGAAATTCAAACCTGGCCCAACTACTACTACATGCATGTTCACATACAGGCCCCACTCGCTCTGCTTGGTCCTTGGCCGTGTGAAGGTCGGGATCTTGGTTTGGAAGTGCAGCAGTTTTCTTGTAGTCATTAATCCTACTAAAAGCCTACAACCACCACAGCAGCCGCCTTCATTAAACCGGACCGTGTTTCAGCTTCATCGACTGCTGAGGTCACAGAAGCGTCCTTGTTCAGTTTGAGTTCTTATGGAGGCTTGTGTGTCTGGATGATGAGCTGTAGTTTTAGAAAGCTAGCTGTGTGTTTTGATCTCTACGGCAACACCAAAAGCATTTTAATAAACGTGTTGCATATCAGAACACGGCCTTGAAGGCAACATACTTTAGTGACTTCGCGTGACCGAGTGTGGTCGTTGTGATGATCTGCACAAGTCGAAAAGTCAGACTGCGAGGCAGAAAGAACAGTGTAACCCGTGACATCACTTTTCCACATGATCAACAGCTGCTGGAGAGAAGGAGTCTTGATCCAGACCTCAACGCCCCTCATCACTGTGTCCTGCGTTTGTCCTCTTGTTGCTCCGAGAACAAAAACCTTTAAGTCTAAAGATCTAAAGAGTCCGTGAGCTACATGGTGGTTAAATAAAACTAGCTGTGCAGCTTCTGTTAGACTCAAATGTCAGAGATGTCATATCTACTACTGCATAGACAAACAGGAAAAAGAATTTTCTCCAGGAAAATAAAATATTTAACATCCCCTTAGAGCATAGTCATAAATATGAGAATCAGGGGAAAAGAGCAATTTATGTATGAAACCAAAGGTTTTCAAGCCCTAATAACGTAAAGTAAAAATGTATAATAGAGAAAACCTTAAGTTCTGACGATACTCATCCATAAAGACTAGAAAACAATAATGTGACAGAATAATAATTATTCATGTCGGATACATCTTTGTGATTAGTTTGGTAAAACCGTCTACCCTACCTTAACCGAGTTCAGTGCTTGGCTGCAAAGTGGAGCACTGTGACTTTTCTTTTATGTGCCGTTTAAATGTTCTCTCCCTTCCTGGTCGGTTATTACAACAACCTGGATAAAATAAAGAAAGTTTAACTTAAATAAAGTTTTATTTAGCTACATTGTTCACAGTTTTATGCGGTTGGGGAAAGCATGAGAGTCCTACTAGAGGATAAATAAATATAACGTTCATAAACCTCAGCTACTGCACAGACAGAAAAGGTGAACTTAACCACCCTGTTAAGAAAAATACACACATTAACTCGCTTTGCATTAAATCTGCAAGTGTAAAGACTTTTAAAGCAGAACCTGAGACAATGAGGATTGTACAGTATGTAGAGTCCAAGGCTGACAGGCCTGTTTAGTGAGTCTCATTGTTGACATTAACTATAATAATGATGAAGTCTTTCTGATTCCAGCAACAGCAGCTGCTCATTTAGGCAAAGTATGTTAGGTTGCTTTTAAATCTTGCTGTAATGTTAAATAGCAGATCAGATTTTCTGCAATAGTAATCTAGACAGGTTCACTATGACGAATGTTTCTCAAGTGAAATGTAAAGATTCAGTTGCATTTCTTTGGGCATCATTGTGATCTTTCCTCACACTTACTCAAACTACTCACGTGCGATTTCTTTCTAGATATGAGAGGCATTTTCAGAATCAATGCTGTTATCAGCTGCCGTGAGCTGGACGATCTATCAACTTAACCCTGATGAGATGAGCTCTGAGGCTGCCTACACAAGGTCAGCACGGCTTGGAGGTCGTTCTGTGGCTCTGGCCAATCTTCCACAGCGGACTGAGCAGCTCCATTAGTCTGCTGCTATCCAGATGGTCTACCAGAAGAAAAATCACTCCTGCTCTCATGTGGTAAAAACACACACGGAGGGAATGCACAGCCTCTCCACACGGCTTTAAAGCTGGACGTCTTATTTGGGCAGCATTTATCTGTATTGCTATTTAACCTGGTGTATTTTGTTAGACAAAGACAAAGATGATGTAAATTACTCTGACAAACAGATGCAGACAATGGCAGGAATAAACTGAGCAAATGCAAATGCTGCTGCACAGGTGCATAACACAAGTGAGCAATTAACATCCAATCAAGCTGTGTCGCACACAAAAACGACGGCAGGTTAAATTAGATTTTAGATCAAGATTAAAGGAAAAGATCTAAACAACCTCACTAAGAGACGTTTTCCTTTAATTTGTCACCTGTCTGTGTCTAATCAATCAAAATCCAAAGGTCAAACAGTAACGATGAACTCTTTGAGGTTTCATACTGCAGACTGACGTTTTGGATGTTGTCTACACCGACAAGAGAAAGATCTCAGGGGGAACTGTCAGTTCTTTTGACACTATATGAGAGAGTTGAGGTGGGAGTGAAGCAGGACGAGAGCCGAAAAACAAACGCGTAGAAAGCTTATTAAGGAAAGACAGGATGAACTAAGTGATGGTCTGTGAACAGACACAACGAGTAACGGTGGGATAAATGAATAAAAAAAACATTATGCATAGCCTTGGCACAGCTCCCAGCAAAAAAACATCTGCTTTAACATCCTTGTTCTACAGCTGTGACAGAAAGACGTAAAGGATGTGCAACGACCAGAAGAAGAAAATAAAAACAGAAGAAACTCACACTGTTAAAAAAGTTTTCCATTATAAAAAACATCTACCACTCTTGTCTAATCTAAACCATGGGCTCATCATCGCTGTCACCCGCCTCAAGCAGTTCCTGTAGCGGCTTCAGCGCGGCGAGATGGAGTGAGGAGGACGGAGGAGAAGGACTGGAGGTAGAAGGAACAGGAGGAGGAGTGGAAGAGGGAGGAAGGGTGAGGCTGCTGTTGAAGCTGCAGCTCCTACTGGTTGAGCAGCAAGCCCCTGTGCTGCTGCCACCTCGGCTTCCTGCGCTGCTGCTGCTCCTCTCCTCCACATCCTCTCCGCCGCCTTCGATCCACACCTCTGTTTCATTCTCCTGATGATGGTGGTGGTGCTGGTGAGTGGGAGAGGGGGAGGGGGACTGTGGGGTAGCTGGAGGTGAGGGGGCAGAGGCTGGGGTGTTTGGAGAGGAAGGGGCAGCTGCTGAAGAAGGCGGTTTGGAGACGGAGTTGTGGTTGCCTATGTCCCGAAGGCTGGCGAGCGGAGGGCGGAGACGGACACCAGAGCGCGTTGAGCCCTCGATGGCCTTCTGGAGCTGACGGAGGAGAAAGGACAAGAAGAGGAGACAACAGGGCGAAAGGGACAAGGAATGGAAGGAGATGTAGAAACAAGTAAAGAACATTTTAAAAGGAGAGCGAAGAGAGGTGAAGGAAAGCAAAAACAGATCAAAAGAAAAAGAAAACCAAGCCAACAAAGATGAAAGGAAGGAAGGAAGAAAAAAGTGGAAAACAGATGAGATGGAGACGACAACAAGAAAAGACAGAAAGACAAGAGTAAACCAAAGAGGTTGAAACGCTAACAAAACATTCAAGACTACTACTACACTTCTATTACAAAGTCAAAGACGCAGAAGTGAAAACTTCAATAAATCCTCCAAGTGTATTAAAGTACTGCGGATTTTTGGGGACCAATGTATGAATTTAATTTAATGCTCAGGTTTTGGTTCCAGATAACAGAAGGAGATTACAAGGAGAGTCAAACGAACATCAAACTAATTCACAGGCAGAAATTTAGCTTCCTACCTCTTTCAGAGCCACCACCCCCACCAGTTTGCCGATACTGGTCACATACGCGTGACTTAGCCCCAGCAGTGAGAATAAGGTGTGAGTCTGCAGAGACAGAGTGAAAAAGTCATGAGCCTAAACACTGCACATTTCCAGTTGTCATAGCAGAGCGACCTTTTGTCCGTCGTCACACACACTCTGCTTCTCTGTCAAGGCTCCAGGCGAACAACAGAAAGAAGTACTGTCCTTGAGTGTGTTTCCATGAACGCGCACTGTTTGCAGAAGGTCACGCGTTGGATGAGCTCTTTGTATGCATCAGCACAGCTCGATCAAAAGACCCGCTTCACACATGAATAAGCAAACTACTCTGCATGTCAACATGAGAACAAAATTACAATATCAGAGAACAAAAACACAGTAGCACAAGTATGATTGGATCTATTCACTCGTATGTACACAGATCTGAAATCACTTAATAGGAATATGAACATAGCCACATAAACACAAAAAAGCAGAGAGAGCGTTGGGTATTTCACTTAGTAAAGCTTAAAGTATGATTTTTGTGGATTGTAAAACAAGTCTAAACTCTGCCTCCGTATCCTTTTAGTCAGGAGACACATTGAGAACTTCACTGGGTGTCTGTCGCGTCTGTCAAGGTCATCATGTCCGTGGCTGGATGAACAACTCAAGGAGCTGAATGTGGGAACTTCAACAAAAGCTGGATCTGCTGAACTTAAAGGCTTTATTTGCTTCTAACAACACCTGTGAAAGATAAACATGTTGCCCATGTTGCTCTTGCCCACAGTTAATTTACAGTCAAATCAACTGCAGCCATCCATCCAAGTCATTTCACGCACATTATGCTGTAATGAATAATAGACTGGACTGAAACGGAAGGAGCCTCGTAGGTGAACTAATACACAAGCTAAGTTTTATAGTTTAGTTTTAAGATATTTATAATACTTCATCACAATACGTACATTTCATTATGTTCACTTTATCGAATAATTGTCTGTTCTTTTAAAACGGTTCTTGTGTCTGTCACTACTTCAGCAGCCGAGCTCTACTTCACACCACATTAAACGTCACTAAACATCACTAATGATCCGTTTTACTCGTTATCGCTCTCCGACTCATAGCGTCTGATGAATTTAATGACAAGAGACTTATCATCTAGACTAAAACAGAACAATCATGATAATTCATCTCACCGTTACAGCTTCCAAACAATCTCTAATCTTAACAACGGTACAGTGCACTGTAATTAGTGCTTATCACTGCACACATAAAAACACGTACAAGTTTGATTCTTTCTGGGCAATTTCACAATTGTAAACAAAAAGAAGTCACTAATCTGACATTGAAGACGAATCCAGCCACACCATGGTCTTAATTGCTACTGTTCATGAAATGTAAATGACTTTTAAAATGTTGCTACACTGGGCTTTGCCTGCTGACGTCTGTGCTGCCTGTTTATCTTCAGCTTTCAAAAACCAACCTTGTGTAACGATGTCCTCTCGACCAGCTGGAAGGGGGAAGGGTCGATTCGTATCTCATCGATTTCCATGGGCTTGTCCATCTCTGCTTCTTCCCACGCTTGGATCTGCAGCAGCAAACAAGATGTAAGGTCACAGAGGTCAACAGACTGGCAATAGCTTAGAGTCGCTCTCGCCAGAGGGTATTTTTAAGATGAGTCATAAATACACATTTGATTAAATATACATCACATACAGCTGAATAAAACAAGGCGCAGGGTGTTTGCGTGAACCTGAAGATGTGAGTGTTTGTGCAGCTCCAGTTGATGGATGGTAGTTAGCAACCGTTGAGCAGAGTTTGCAGCTGTGAAAAACCTTGAAACCATGTGTTGTGTCCTTGCATGTCAGCAGCCTTCCCTCTGAGATTTAGAGCGTCTGACACCTTTTAGCCTCTCTATGGATTTTACCTACAAGCCTGAGCCTGTTGTGACAGGGGCAGCCGTCTTGTAGGATTCACTGTACAGCGTGATGTTACGGGGCATTTTGAAACAGCGCCAGGAGGAGTAAAGAGCAGCAGACAGGACAGATTGGAGGGCACAGTACTGTTTTAGTGCTCTCTCAAAAAAAGATGTCTCATTTAAAGTCTGGCTGTTTCCTCTGCAGTTAAATGATGCCCCAATTCTGAGTCTTATCTAATGTGACACAGATCTCCACCACCTGTGACCCACATGTGGTGTGACATGGATTTGAAAGTTAATATAATAGTTAAAGTTAATATAAGAACTGTGTTTACTAAGGTGCATTTTAAAAACAAATCTCATCTCCTCACATCTGCTGGTTAGGTTTAATATCACATAGTTCAGATGTGGCCGTATGTGATGCCCATAATAATTGAGAGACGATAAAAACACATAATGCTCTATTATTACCGTACCTCTTCTGGTGTCATTGTGTCTGAAAGGGGAGGAGGAAAAGGCTCCTGGAGACGAAACAGACATTTGTGAGCCATTAAACAACAACAATGCATCACCTCAGCAACACAAAAACCTAATATAAAAGACAAACCTGTTACCAGCTCGGTTCTATTAAACCAAGTCTCACATCTTAAACTGCATTAAGCGTTTTTCTGTGTAATAGGGCTTGAAATGCACCAAAACAGTGTATTTCAACACGCTGAAAACTTCTCTCATACAAATAATAATAATAAAAAAAAAGAATGTTCCTATTTATTACTTGATGCATGAAATCCATGGCTAAGTAATCCTGCTGAAATATGAAAACGACATCCAGGAGATTTGTGAACTAGATATATTGAGTGAAATCCAGGCCGACACCTGCTGTGACCGCTGACTTCCTAAAGCTGAATTTGTTAGCCCCTCACAGTCCAGCCTGCTTTGACCTTGAAGCAACACAAGTACTGTCACCTTGTTCAGAAACAGCTGTGAGGCTTTGTCTGATCACAGCCAGAAGCTCACTTGAATGACAGGGTTGACAACTCGGCTTGTTACTTTTATCTCACCTGCATGATTCTTGATTCATAATGCTTATCACCCTAATGTACTGTATGAACAGTAGGATCAATGCACCAACCATTTACAATTCGAAAGGTCGCCGCCTCGGTACCTGCCGTCAGATGCTGGAAAGCAGACAAACACGTGATTCTCAGCCAGATTTCAGCCATGGCTTGATTACTAGAGGCATTTCGCTCTGTGTGTCTATTTGATGTTCAGGGCTGTAGAATTTTGGCTTGTGCTCTAAAAACAATGACTAAGCCCGAATAAGATTGCATCCAAAAATATAATAGAGAATCAGACTTGTAATTCACAAGCCGCAGCAGCGGGCACAACAGAAATCAAATTCTAATCTTGCTAAGCTTACAGGCATATGCTTGACTTCCGATGTGCTTTTCATCTGTGTTCGTGAAAACAGATGACACACATTGTTTTCGTTGTGACCCAGGCTCATCGCCAAGTCGAGGAGTAAGTCGAACTCCAGTTTCTGGCTTCTCTGTTTGAGGAAAGGCTGAAAGAAAGATACCTGCCTGACTTCTGGGAGTTTGTCTGAGGACAGGGAGGCAGCAGTGTATTCGTGTGCCTCTGTCAATCAGATAAGTGTATTTACCTGAATATAAAGTAGAACCCATAATAAAAAAACTCTTGTATAAATATTTATGTCCTACTGGCGCCAGTGTGGGACGCGGTTTTGGGGGGGGCACTGCCAAAATGATGAGGGATTTGCATTTCAATGGTTTTATAACACAAGGGAAATTTCTTGGCTAGTGCGCACAATCCTGACATTTTTAAATAATTACCTGTGCTGGGTACAGGCCGCAAAGGTTTACAAAGAGAAGAAATACAAAGACACACCGATAAACAGGAAAACATGAGGGAACGATGTAGGGTGTGTTTACTGCAGCTCTGTCTGGATGCGTAGAAACGCACACAGACGTAGGACGTGTGCACACACACCTGCGACTGTCCTTCGGTCTGTCCGTTCTTCGTGCTGAAGAGATTTCTGAGTGTTTTCCTCACAGACTGCAGAGGACCTTTTTCTGTGAGACAGAGTGGTGAAGGTCAATAAAGCACACAGCACACATGCAGCCTCTCAAAGACTTCTGGAGAGAAGACCCTCAGAGCAAGCTGAAGCTTTGAGAATCCGACTCAAGCAAACCCTTACTGCTGTTGCCTGGATACCTTTTCACTAAGAAAAGAAAACTGTCTGTCTACTGAGGAGTGTACTGAGCAACAACAGATACAGACACCGTCTGCTGACAAGTTGATTTGGTGTGAAGCGCCTCCGCTTTTCAATGTTTCCCATTTAAATATGTCGTTTTTCGACATTTTTTAACAAAACCCAGAGGGAAGCGCTTCCTTAGCTGCTAATGGCTCCTGTGTTTTTCATTATCTGCCTGCTGTTTGATCCTAAGTAGGTATTAGTTAGAGCTCTTTCTAACTCCTTATGAGACAAATAGTAATGTGTGTGAGTGAGCTAGAAAAGATAAAGGACAAATATACTTCCCAATCTGAAGCCAATTATGAATGTACAGATGACACTCCCTGATGCCGGAAAGGAATTTGCTTCCAGTCAAATATTTTGTCCAAAGGCTAATATCGATCAAGGCTAGAGCAAATCTCAGCAGTAGAGAACAAGGGATAAATTGTGTTGTGAATATCCAATAATAATAATAATAATAATAATAATAATAATAAGGTAGTTATAATAGGTCGTATGACTCCATCACATTGTTTCTACTGTCAGACGTCAAAAACAAAATGTGTTTGTATCCTCTTGGTACTGATGTACTTAACACATATGAGGACCTGGTGAGCACCATTTGCCATCTGGGCCCTGACTAAGTGCTTACTCATATCGGTTGACATATTTGTGAGAAGAACCAGGGGACACACACAGCAGTAAAGGATAAATCCTATTACTACACCCCAGTGAGCAAAAAGCTAATATTATTCCATACATCCAACAGTACCTATGAGATTTTCATCTTCAACCAAAATCATTGCCAAGTCTTAATGGTGCAATCGAGTTATAATTATATCTCCACCGAGAGAAGCAAAGAATTCTACAGATTTACTGAGAAACGTGGAGCCTCCTCACCAGAAACAGGAGGAGTGTGGTTTGATGAAGGCTCCTGGGGCTTTGGCGGAGGCAGGGGGCCGTTCCTTTCCTCCAGCACTGGAGAGCTCTGACGAGAAGAAGAGTGGCCTTTATAAACCTTATTAACGGAGCTCTTTCTAGAAAAATTGTAAGTGGTGCTTTATTCCTGATGCTGGAAAACAAATGACTACGTCGAGCCTCACCTTGTCGCCGTCCTCCTCTTCCTCCTCATCGACATAAGCAAACGACTCCCAGCTGTGTTTATGACGCTGGTTCTGTTCGTGCAGGTTCTGACCCTAAATCCAAATCCATGTAAAGGGACAGGTGACTAACTAAATATGAACACCGAATTCGATTCAAGCTATGTTGCTATAAACATTAGACAACTGTATGAACTGAATCACTAACGCTAGTCAAAACTCCCCACTTCGTATTACGATGCTACAGCTCAAATGGACAATGGTTTTTTTAGCTAGCGGCTAACAACTGTTCTACAAAGTAAGTAGGCAGACATGTGCAGTATGTGAGGTAAGTGACGTCGCTACAGAAGCAGGACAGGAGGCGTGGCTAAAGTCTACAGACTACTGTGGTTCAAGAAACCCTCCGAAATCAATAAGTGCCCCCAGATTGGCTGGTGTCCACGTGACCTCACCTCCTGTATCAGGAGCCTTCTCTCTGGAGACAACCACCAATCACAGAGGGCCAAAAGCTCCAACCTGTCGATGCTGCCCAACAGGATCATAGAATCTGGAAGGACAACAAAAATTGACTTGAACACCAAGACTTGGCTCTGTGTAGCTTAGCATGCGGGCATAGGTGACAGTAGCAGCACAATCTGGACTCAAGTAGCACAAGAGTTTTTTTCCCCATTCTGTTTGCAGGCAGCAGTCACTCCGTCACCTTTTGAGTCAACTAGTGGGATTGATTTGAGGGAGGACGAGTCCAGCAATAGTTTGACTTCTCTGTAGGTGGACTGAGACGATACAAACTTCACCTTGCGCACCATGATGTCTTCTACAAAGATGTTGTATTGGCTGCGGGACGAGGACACAGACGTGGAATGAAACGAGTTAAACATGTAGCAATGTTTAAAAATGTTACAAATAACAGAGAAAATGACATTTCAAGTGTCTTATAATTTTATTTACATATTTATCGGCCTGTCCACACTTTAAAAATACAGCATATATGTTTACTTTATGTATTTATGTGCGACATCAAATAAATACCAAAAACATAAGGTTTGAGATTGAATAGGCTCTACACTAAATGCTGACCTCCTTAGCAACCCAGATGGAATCCTGGTGTATAAAATCAGCACAAACCTCATGTGTCCAAAGCCGAGCTCTGGCAGGTATGGCAGCTTCTTGACCTGAATGATGGAGTCATACAGGGAGGGCTGCAGACCCTGGGCCACCATGTTGGCCAGGATTACTGCCACCATCATGGGCAGGATGTGAGAGATCTGTCCTGTCAGCTCAAAACAGATGACCGCAGTGGACACCGTGTGAGTCACCGCACCAGTCAATGCTGCTGCTCCTGTCAGAAAATGGGTTTCCATTAAAAAGCAGCACAACTTTCCTTTCCATTCAATAAAATGCACAAAACTGGGAAAGCGCCAAGAAGAAGAAAGTGAAAGAGTGAAAGGACTGTTAAAATAAAATACAGAGAGAGGCACAATATATAAAAGAAGGATAAAAAAAATCTAAACAAAACAACATCAAGGTAAGAAAGGGAAGAGCAGGATGAGAAGAAGGACCAAAGGAAGAATGAATGCAAAGAGGAGATATATGATTTATAGGGAGCAGAATTTAAGGAAGGCCACATTTGTGGGTCACTGGCTGAGGTGAGGACGGCAGAGAGAACCACGTTGACATTCAGCTGTCAGAGCAATACACCCATATGCTCTGATGAAATGAAAGGAGGAGGAGGAGGACGGGGAGAGGATGACAAACAAAGGGAGGGAGATGAGGTAGATTAGGTGAGGAGGACGACTTGACAACAAGTGACAAGTAGAGGGAGAAGCCGATGGTGGGGGAAGAGGAGAAATTGCAGAAGAAATGACAGGAGAGAAGGAAGAGGACATTTTGACCACTGCTGACAAGCAGAGGTTGCAGGAGGTTGACAGTTTAGGAGGAGAAGGAGATAGAAAGGAGGGCAGGCAGAGGGGTGAGGAGAGGGGAAGACAGACTTACAGTAAGGCTTCCGTGATACTGGCTCTGAATTATACGTAAAGAATGTATTACTGAAAATAATTGTGTGGCCAAACCTTTCACAGATGATGTCTACTTTAATGAAACTACAGGAAGGGGGGATGCTAAGGAGGAAAACAGAGACTAACCAATGACAGCGTACCCTCCAGGGATGATGCGGTAAAGGATGCCATCAAACACGATCCCATGAGGAAACAATGTGGCCATGACCTCCCCTACCAACCTGCCGAAGGCCGCCCCTGCCACAGGAAAGAAGGAACGTTTCACAGAAAGGCTGACAGCAACCAAGACAACCAAGACCTAGTCTGACTGTCCTTAATACAGTCAGAGATATGGTCGGACGTGCTGCACCACATACAGTATACTGTACTAGTTTACACACTTTAATGTAAGGTCTCAATTAAAGGTTTAGAGCTTTAATTGGCTTCTTTTGATATACTGGCAATTCAGTTGTTGTTTCATGCTTTATGCAAGTGCATGTTGGACAGTTCAGGACACTTAAAACAGCTGAGGTACGCACTCCTACATACACAATACGACCCAGCATCTCCGGAGCTGAATTTATTCATTTTAAGTTGTTTACAGCTGGTAATGATGAATATTTTAAAGTTAAGTACTGGTAAAGGTCACGCTCTGAACGCTTCACAAAGAAATACAAGGAATAAGCTACTGGAAATAAGCAATGAGTGCTGAAGAGCAAATACTAAGTGGAAAAAGGACGGCACAGGTTGAATTCTGTATTAACTGGTCACGAAATGGGATCTGATCCAAGGTGACAAAATAAACATTACTCTGAATGTCAAATCAGTGGGTTCAATAAAAAACATTGTTTGTGTTTTATCAGCATAGAAATATGCATGTATTTATGAAAAAAATCATAAATTAAAAATATAATCAATTAATGTTCTTCCAGATTAGTATGACTTTACTTATGAGAGGCTCAGAGGTTTCTGCTCACCCAGTATAAAGACGGGCATGAAGGCTCCAGAGGGAATGGGCATAGTGGTGGCCACTGCAGACATCCAGAACTGCAGAACAAGACAAAAGAATAAACGTGTGCTTGTAGCTTCATGACAGTACTATTATTATTTCGTTGGTTTGGTTTTGTTGTTACCATTGGCTCATCTGCTTAAACTGGGGTCATGAAAGTCTACAGGTGATCCTGTTTAATGAGTAAAGACAAACAGCTGCTTGCATTTCTATTTTCAACAAATCTCCTTTTGCTGTAGGTCACACACCTAATACTGATCAGATCACTTTCTAGATGCAGTGTTGCATAGCAACAGGAATAATGTAAGGCCCTTTTGAGCTCCCATACATGTCTGCGCTTGAGTAGAATAAAAATAAATCTTATTTGGTTACAGCCTGATGAGCTGAAGAAGGAAACATCTGGAAACATCCCTGTATGGTGGTGGCAAGGATCCAATCACCCTTTTGAGTCTGTGAGTTAGTCACTTAACCAACAGCTGCTCCAGTGAAGATGCAGACGATGTAGCAGCTGTACTGGGCATGTCCCACATCAATGTGTAGGACGGAATGAATTGAAAGAGCAATGCATGTAAATGTTCTCTGCGAAATGTCACGTACACTGTTTATATCCAGACAATTTCAGTATTCACCATAATGAACTTGAAAACAGCTTGTCTAATAATAGTGTTAGTTCTTGGCTGCAGAGAGCTCATCAGCAATAATAATTACCCCGTACACAAGCTCTGGCATTTTGGTGTCTGCATGCGGGTGACGGTGTGTTTCAGCAGCATCCCTTCACATGCTGGGCGTTTTCATTCTGATTTGAAGGGATATCATTTTAACAATCCAGATTACAACTCCAGACATCATTCGTCATTATCATTTGAGAACTGAATTGCTGAGGTACAAGAGAAAAACTCATTAGCACGTCTTTCACAGGGTGGCGCGCTACGCTAATGACAGGGAGGTCTGCACCGACTGTCTCCTGTTTTTAATCCTGACAGTCAAACACAGCCAGGCAGACACACAAGCATTCAGAGCTCCCATGTCAAAAATCCAGACACAGATGGGAGGAGAAACACCGGGAACAAACTGTTAGCTCTATTGTTTACAGAAAAACAATATGGAAACGACATGGGGAGCACAGCACATGGTCTGGCTTCTAAAAATGTTACATCACCATCATGGGTTTGTGTAGGTTCAACCTTCATTATCACTACGGAGAAAAGACACTGTACAATTAACAACAACATCGTCACCAAACCGGTTGCTCATCTTACTTACATTCAAGTAATAAGAAGCAATGCAACCTAACAACAGTGACAACAGGAACATAAACAGGGAGACAAACACAGACTGTGTGTGTGTGTGTGAGCGTTATGTGTCAGAGACAGACAGCAGAAGGTGACGGACGCACAGAAAACACACTGTGTGTGTCTGTGAGACTTTTACCAGTAAGCTGCTCTCAGTTTTGGCTGAATTAAATTCTCACTACAGGGAGCCACTCAGTTCAACTGAGCAGCACCATGACTACGGTGATGCAGCATATGACGCTGAGTGACAGGCTTTCGTGTGTTGATTGTTTATGTGGCATTTCTGCCTAATGTGACTTTAAACAGAGTAAAAACATTGAGGCTAACTCTAATGAGGCTGATGGAGTTTCTGGAGCATAATGATAACTGTGTAAAACCTGGTGCCATAATCAGCAGGAGGACACTATTGTTTGCAGGCAGAGTACGACCAGCAGCTTCATTTCCACTTGTTTGTAGCTTAATTAAGTGACAGCGCATCATACTGCAGCAAGGGTCACTGCTCTCACTCCATTTGGGGACATTTAGATTTTGGATCAGGTGTAATTATTCTTGGCTCTTTCCTAATCTGGTCTGACTGAAGTCCTGAGTCTGACATTGTCTGGATGCTAATAAAGCCATTAATCTGTATGGGCAGGAACAATGTCTACACTTCAGAAGCTGGATGCCCCGGGCATCATGTGACTGTGCTTGCATAAGGTTTGCCAGAGGTGCAGGTCGCACATCTAGTTAAATCACCTGCGGCTTGTAGTAACAAGTCATTTTTGTCAAGTTTTACAGTTTAATAATCTTTCTGCTGATTCACAGTCAACCAGACGAGACTTCTGTACATGGCTCGAATCATAAAATATTATAAACAACTGAGGAGATGGTAGAATGGTAAATCTCACTGCTGACCTTGGGAATAGGGAGAGAACACACACACAGATGTTCTTGTCACCAAAAGACAAATGCACCTAATGAAGAAAGGTACAGTATGATAACGAAAGCGCTTATGTCAGATGGAGTCAGGCAAACGGTGCACTCACAAAAAACACACAGAAACAATGACAAACCGCACACACGCACTTTCTGGCAGCCACAAACCTTCATGATGAAGAAGAGCAGCAGGATGACAAACACGCTAACATCAGGATGTAGCCAGGCAGCAGAGCGGCCCAGACTGATTGGAGCAGCTGATCCTGAAATCTTAGTCCAGGTGAAGTTATCAAACAGAGAATTGATACACTCCCTTGGCATCAGCTGCAGATGGGAAAGGGATGAAGACAGAGACAGAAAGAAAAGAAAATCAGATGAAAAGAGAGAGGAGGACAGTATGGAAGGATAGTGAGTGGGTGAGTTACTATACTCACTACTACTATAATGAAACCAAAACGGAAGCAAAGAATGGTGAGAGAAGTTATGACAGAATAAACATGAAGGTACATTTTATATAGTGGAGAACCATGTGTCAAATACCAAGCATCCATTGTAGTTTACACTCTACAGCTGAATGATCTAAATTTAGACATCGCTTCACTCCCCTGCTGTAAAACATCCTGTGAGTTTGTTTAAAAGGTGTGAGAAGCGCGCACATGTACGTGTGTCTGACTGACATGCACACCAGCTTCCAACGCTACAACAAGCCACACGCGGTTCAGTAAGTGCTGTGTAGGTGTGGTGTGACCTGACTGTTTATTTCAGCTATAAATGACTCATTCACACGTTTCGACCTCCTCAGTTTACCAGTTCTGAACAACTGCTCTTTCAGAAGCATCTGTTCAAGTGAAAAACACAGACAGTGAAACCACAGAAAGGCCCCAGATGCACATTATAATGTGTCCCCATATCCTAGATGACTATAAGCCAGTATGTTTCTTATATGAGTGACAGGAGAGATGACAACATATGAGGTCTGACCTCTCCTGCCATGAACTGTCCAAACCCAGGTGGGAAGGTCAAGGTGGCGATGATCAGAGTTACCACAGCAGGAAAAACCAGCCGGCTAGGGGAGAGCACAGGGCAAAGAAAAACAACCCACGACCCCATCCCAATTATAACCATGTGTTGAAATGGGAAAGAAAGAAAAACAAGATGATATACAGCAAAAATCAATAGATAAAAGCAAACATATTATTCAAAGGAAAATAGTTTCATCAAACATAAAACTGTTTAAAGAAAAGAAAAACATACTATTAACCCTCAGTTTTATTTTAATGACTCAGTACTGAAGCACAGTGACTCACTGTTTGATGAGGAACCGGGTCATGGCATTGGGTCGTCTCATGAACAGCACCACTTGTCTGTTGAGATACACAAAGAACGCCCCCAGAAACCCACAAGAGATCCTGCACAAACAAATGAACTTCAGGTTAGGCAACAAAGAAGACAGAAGTAACAAAGAAGTTGTGATTGTCATGAATGTAGAATAAAACACCCAGAAAGGCAGAAATTAAACAAAAAGCCAAAACAATATTTCCACCATTAAATATAGGTAACCTTTATTTTAAACATACATTAGTCTGTATATGTTGAAATGTATTATGGCCTTTAGATACGATGCTCTTGAAGGTAATTGGGCAGATACTGTAGGTCTTTGCTCAGTCACTCACCCAATAATGGCAAACGCAGGCAGCTCCTGCAGGTCAAAAGGGAAATCCATGCGAAAGTTTGTCCTGAACAGAGCAGTGATTGTTACTGGAAAATGAAGAAAAGATGAAGTGGTGATATGTGTATATGTTACAACGTACTGCTCATCTATAAATCAACTCAAACTTTAGATTTTTGATTTAGATTTTTAGATCTAATCCACTAAAAATAAGCAACATTCTGTACTGGACAACTGTTGTATGTGTGCATACCCAGAAAATTAAGTACAATGTATCTGAAGTACAGGTGGTGATTTTTGAGGCTTGTCTAGACCTGAAACATCTTTATAATACATAAACAGAATGGAACTGAAAGCAGCTGCAGCCACACGCGGGAGGAGGACACCATCTAGTGGAAAATGCATGATGTGCTTACAGTAAAAACATTAAATCGGTGTCCAGATAATACTGCCCAGTATCTGCCACACAAAGAAAACATATTTCAAATCCATACCTGCATCTTTGTTGAACACAGACAACACTCTGAATATGAAAGCGCTGAACGTAGCAGCAAAGTATCCTCTCCAGTAGTTTCTTACAGCAAAGTACGTGGACGTAACTTCTATACTGAAGAGAACACCTGAATACAACAGAATACAAGCTGCAGCCTTCTGTGTCCATAGAAATCAAGTGGTGAAACACAGAAAAATCGAATACATGCAGCAGAAACGTTAAGCATTGTTTACCTCCAAGTGGAGTACCAAAGCAGCAGCCCACCCCAACAGCACAGCCCACCGTCAGGATGTCTGTATAACAATATGGATTCTACTGATGCAGAGAAGGAGGAGACAAGATTGAGAGGATGGAAGAGCACTATGAAGAAACAACTGAATGTTTATTAGGACTACAATGTCCTGACATCGGCTTACCTGATAAACCCCTGAAAAGAAGGACATGAACCTGCTGAGAACTGCAGCACAGATACTGGCAATGTGAACAAAAGGGCCCTGAGTCAAAGAGGAGACCAAGACATGTCAGGCTGGACATAAAGCTCACAGGATAAGCTTGGTGAATTCAAGTAGCAACGTGTCTGTATCTGGATCACTAACCTCTTTGCCTACAGGCATGCCACTGCCCAAGGCAGCAGTCAAACCAATGACTTTAGCAATGAACGCTTTAAGAGTTAAATATTCCTTTAACACCACACCTCTCAGGATGGTCTTCAACTCTGGGATACCAGAACCTGAGAAGTAAATAACACTGAGCATCAGCAAGATATATTAGGCAGCCAATGCACATTTTATTCTGTAGTGAAAAAAAGCATCGTGGTAAGGATGCACTTTTAAATAAAAGCAAGAAGCAAGAAGACAAAACCATGAAAACAGAATCAGGAGGAAGGAGCAGACCGATAGCTTGAGGGGAAACCAGGTGACAGAATATGGAAGCGAAGAGGATGAACATCAGGGGATATGAAACCCAGGCCAGGTACTGCAGGGGGATGTTCCCCCTCAGCTCCCCATTAATCCATTTATACGCTGAAGGAGGGACAGTGATGCACAGGGTTATGAGTTGATTTTAGTTGCTTCCGCATTGAACTATAGGATGTGAAGTCCTACCTTGCAGGCTCTTTGCACTAGCATAGTCCATTGTCCAGCTGACCAGCGCCATTGTGATGCCCAGCAGAACAAGAAAGATCCAGTCTTCTCCCAGCCGGGTCACAAGGAATCGTTGCACCCGTGCTATGCAGTCTGACAAATTCAAAAACCACAAAAGCTCACAGCACGGGGCAGAATGTTTACTTAGATACTTGTCTTTTGTGCTCACCTCTACACTTGGAGTAGGAACGTTTCTTCTTCATAGACGACGTAAGGTCGGGTTCTGCTGTCTGCTCGTCAGCCGCCTCTTTCTCCATGGTTGACTGCCGCCTGTTCCGTTGCCTGCTGTGATAGACGTGATGTCCGTGTCGACTGTGACATCCGTTCTGACCGTGGCTACGACGGCCATGTCGCATCCTCCCGTGGCCGCGGTGATGGTTGCCATGTTTCTTGATCTGTCTCTCTGTCAACAGGCGCGTGGCCTCTCGTCTGCCCGAGCCTCCTTGGTGCTCTTGGTATTCCCCATAGAGCTGACAATCAGTTAGTAAACCAATCCATTATTCAACTGCTACAATAAAACTAAATATAGAACAGTCACACATTCATTCATTAAACGTGTCCTGAGTTAGAATGTGTAGAGTGAAAACACTTTCCTCTTGGCACTCTAGTGGAGTCCATTTTAAAAATAGACCGAACCATGTGTTGATCCAAACCGCTCTAATGGAAGCGGAAGCGTGGGCTCTGCCTCTAGATTTAACACCTCTGGACAGACTCCATGAAAACTGCTTGGGCCATCTGGGAAAGCCATTAATTCTCATCCCTCTCCCTCCCTCCCTCTCAGACTCCCTCTATAAATGACACAAATATCTCCGTCCCCTCAGCGATAGATGCCCCTTCATTTGTTTTGTACATGTCCCCGAACACAAACACGTACATCCAGCAGGTTTTACTTAAATTGGGTACACAAAACACAGTTTAATGCAACAACGCTTCCTCATCAACATCACCATGGTGCCCTTGAGCAATTAATTCCAACTGCTTCATGACCTCATGAGAGGTCGGTGATGTGGCACTGCACCGTGTGTGTGTCTGTTTGCGTTTCTTTTTGTTCTTCCTCTGGTGAAGTTGGGACTGTTTTAAGATTTGGTTGTGTAGTTAGACATGTAATGAAACGTGCATGTTGAAAAGTGCTGTAACAACATAAATCGGAAGGAAGAGACAAAACAAGGAGCGCCTGCATTTTTGCAGAGTTACCACAGGTGGTGGTAGCAACACAGTAACCGGAATCAAGCAAGTCCTTAAGCATCGAGCTAAAGCGTTTGCTCCTGCAGTAGAACGAAGTGAAAGACGATAGGAGCAACCTGCACTAACAGTGTGGTAGTGAAACGCAGTAGCATGATACACAAGGTGTCGTAACAGAGACAAAAGAAGTCAAAGACCTGACTTGTCCTGACGTGGTATTTGATGCATACGTTTAATATTAAATGTTACACCCCATGTCCCTCAGCTTGTGTAATCAACATCAAGCACCTGTGCCTTTTAAGAACATCTGTTAGAGAAATACACAAAAAAACAAATTCAACTTATTCTCTTACAAAATACAAGGCACACTGTCATCACACCCTGAATAACAGCAGCTTTGCTTAGACTTTACCAAAGCAGATCCGCAGACACTACACAGTCCAAACCTTGCACAGTGTGGATAGTTTTGTGAAACCACGAAACCTGCTATGTCTACAACACACAGTATGTGTCTACGTACCTGACTGAACCACATACGTCAACATTTTTGAGGAATTTGTCTTCGTTTAAAATAAAAATATTTAAATAAAATGATAAAAATTGTCATTATCCCAACAGCATATTTTGATTTATTGTGCATGAGAATCCAGTTCTGAGTTACAGGTTTAACAAAGTTAAGAATATGAAATTCAGATCATTCTTATAATCAGGTAAAACTACGAGTAATACAAACACATCATCTAAAGTCTTACTAACCTAGTTTAGGTTATGACCGAGTAGTTATCACCTTTCCATCCTGTTTTTACTCATGTTCGGTGAAACACTACACTTCACCAACTGCGTGTATTTCTCTACCTCCTTCTTTAACTGCCCCTTACGCTCCTTTCTTTCACCCTGTCTCACTCTCCCTGTGCTGGTGAAACACTACTCTGGGCTAAATTTAGAGCTGGTGTGATCCAATATTCCTCATTGACTTCCCACTCGTCTCTCTCTAAACCATCAGTGTACCTTTCGATGCCTCATCGTGTTCCTCCTATGTCTCTCTCTCGCTTTCACTCTTTCCAAGTGTCCTTACAGCTGTCTCCTATCCCCTCAAGGGCTTAAAGTCAGGAAGACAATTGTGACGATTTATATTAATATGTTACTACTACCATCACCTGTACTTACTACTTGAACAAATATCAAAGGCAGTCAGCAGTGGAAACAAGTGAACGCAGGCCATGATCACGGTGTCAGGACACAGGGTGCACTACAGCTCGAAAGGTGTGAGCAGTCAGAGAGCCCTGACCCTTAACCTGACATCCACCTGGTGGATTTATTGTAGGTACTACATAGTGTAAAGAATGTGGAATAAAGGTCAAGGCTGTTTGGACGACCAAACCTAAGAGTTACGGTTATTAATAAACTGTATGTATTCATCATCTTAAAACTGACTTGTGTTCAAAAATGTGTCATCTACGCACTGAGTGAAGCAGTTAATCGGAAATCACAGATATTCAACTGTGGTTAGTGGCTCTGCCTGGTGATATCTAGGGGTGAGACAGATTCGCTTCGGAAACACACGGGTATGAAGTACAAATGCACTGAGACCATGGAATCCCCCGAACAGCGACTGAGAAAGACTTGTTTGGATGGAGGATGTTTGAATGACAAATTAAAAACTAAAGTATATATAGTTTGTAATTAAATTGTTATATAAATAGAAAAATATAAGTACAAACATAATTTAAGCAACTAATGAAAAAAAGAAGAAATGATAATTAATAAAAAATGATCATTAGGTGCAGTCGTATACAGAACACACGTCATGTCAGACAGCATGGGAAGTTTCACGTTGCTACTGCCAGGGTTCTGTCCTGGAGACAACTGGAGCATCTTTAGGCAAACAGCCTTTCACTGGGGTTTCTGTATAAAAAGGCTAACGTGAATATTCAAAATCATGTGTATAATAGAACAGAATCCTTTCGGTTTCCATCAATACAGTTTACTTTCAGATACATTTTTTACAGAAGTCATTCCTAAAGATCAACTAGGGCTCAAAAAACACAGCAAGGGCAGCAAACAGGTGCCTGGCACAGAAAAGAGGAAACTGCAGGACAGAAACAAAGTGCGTATGTGTGCATATGCAGAGCGTGTGCCACGATCAGCACCTGTTGCATGATCATGTGTGACGCTGCTGTTGTATATCAACTAATTAGTTTCCACAATGTCAAAGACAAACTGATTTATTTACTCTGGATGGACATGCAACACGTGCTCCACAAATACAGGTGTGACATGCAGGAATCACACAAGTGGCACAACTGCTGGACGTCAAACACTGCAGGAAGAGTAACATACGACAGACAGGCAGTCAGACAGACAGGCAGACAGTCAGTCAGTCAGACAGTCAGTCAGACGTGAGCAACAGAGGTAAAGAATGAGAGAAACCCAGAGGGACACTGACCAGAGTTTGCTTGTATCTCAGAGCCTTCCTTTCCGAAGCATCTGCGGCCATTGACACACTGTCACTGACCCAAAAATAAACCCACCCGCTCATCGTCTGTCTCAGCTTTACCAGGAGTGAGCTGGACGCACAGCCAGGACGCTCGCACAAGCACACTCACACTCACAGCTCCTCACACAAACACACACAATCTGACATGTACCCAACATTTAAAGAGATGGGAAAGTTAGAGAAGAGGTTTCATAGCAATGCAAAGGCCTGATACAGTTTTGTCATGCAACAGCTCCATCAAACACAACTACAGTGTCAGCACGTGGGAACCTGCCACTTTTCATTTCCTTGTTGCTGCACTAGCAGCTCCTACTGGCCAGTCAGTGCACCTGTGGGTGGGACTGGAGCACATGAATTTTCTTTTTCAGTTTTAATGAGAAAGTGTTTCCTGAATCTACCCTGATCAGGAGTCTATTCATCTATTCAACATCTGCCTGGGAATTATTTCTAGATTGGAAAAAGGTGGCACAACGCGTACTATAAATGCTTTACTTCCTCTCTGGTTCATACAGGAATAGCACCCAAACCTGCACAGATGAAATACTTCCCCATTCAATACTAATGTATACAAACAAGCTGCGTTTTAACATATTTCTAGTTAAACTGGTGTCACAGACAGCAGCATGGGTGTGTCAATGGAAAGACTTATTACAGTACCAACACTCATGTGGTTGTGGATGTGAACATGATCCTAAATCGTACAGTAAGTGAGAGTGCAATAAAGATTTATTTATAATCTTTGAACATGTGATATAGGAAAAAGGATCGGATCAAGCTGAGAGGGATAATTCATGCAATGGATAATGAACAACTATACCATAACTACAGAAATGAAAGAGTATAAAGCAGATCCGGTTTTATTTTCTATGACCAAATGATGATTGATTTATTATATTCACACTAATTCCAGTATTTCAGTTTCCCACGGTATAAAACTGTAAAGTATCAGAAACAGAACTTCACTCACATCTGCAAAAGATGCAAAAGCAGACTGTTGATGTTGACTTTTAAACATTTCGGTTTAGCATCAGCACAGTCATTGTGGATGGGAAGGACAGAGTACAATCACTCTCTGGGTGTGTCAGTAGATTAGCTTATTTTTCTACAGAACGACAGGTAGAGGCGAGAGATTACCAGCAACGATTACTCAACAACAGCACTGACTGCACAAATACAGCTGGCGTCAGTCACACCTTTCATTTTTGGTCTTGAATAAATGAGGTCATATCATAGGCCTAACACATATGTGACAAAACCATGTCAATTTCCTGTGCTAGTACACCCTCGTCGGTCACAAACGGAGCCAGCTGTCTAGAAACACATGAACAGTGACACACACAGCAAATACATTATGACAGGAAGCTGTGACAGGTGATAAGAACAACAAAGAGAAGGTGTTAGAGGGGTGGGTGTGGCCAACCTGAAAGGGGGAGAGGCATGAGGAAAGGCATCAGTGAGAAAACCCTCTGTGGCCGCGACAATAAATTTAACAACGATGATTCTACCTGTGGATATCGCTGCATACGCCAGACATGAAACCTGACATCCTGGGCCCACACGAGTGTTCCAGCTCTACGGTATGGCTCACAAGGACAGAGGGAGACAACAGAATTTAATCTAAGCAGTGGCAGACACTCAAACAGGTAAGATGGCGGAAAAAACTGATGAGCTAAATTGAAGTAAATATTGTTGTTTGGCAAAAAATCATCAAATAACTAGTGACGTCATTTCCACACAGTGAAAGTGCATGTGTATTTATGAAAGTGTGTGCACATACAGCATAGTTAATCTCTGGCAGTAATGTGGGTGTGTGTGTTGTGACATGGCCTGGGTTTTGGTGAATGCAGGGGTGTGTTGACGTGCTGCTGGTCTCTGTGCATGTGAGGGAACAATGTAGCCAGACTGGTTTGATGGCATCTGTTCCTGAAGTGAGAGACAGACCATAAAAAAAATACATACCACTCTCTACTGTGTGACACTGAGAGGATGACGTTGCAGTATCATGATGAAGTCACACGCGTCCATGTTCACATAGTCCATATCTTTCATTAGACGACTTCACAACAGCTGCTGGTCTACAGGAAGTGTTCGGCTTATCAGACTTCCAAATGACTAAAACGTAAAAAGGTAGGCACAGGAACATTTTGTTATTAGCTGCTCATAAGCAAAAGCAAACTCACCTCAAGTAAATTGTTGTTTTGTTCACACAAAATCATTCAGTGATTTTAATAGCTAAATAACCAGGACAGTACGTTTTATATCTTAACTGTCCAGTGGAAACAGCAGGTCATTACTCAGAAATAACAGGTTTAAGAAATGCTCATTGCTAAACAAACAACTGTAAGCAGGCAAACTGAATTTAATGAGGAGACTATAACTCTAGTCTGATGTTAAGCAATGTTTGTTGTCTTGATATTTGCCCACAGTTATGACATTTGGAAACAACTGATTTTTATAATTGTTCTGTCTTCTGTCTCTTACTCACTGGTGAATTGAGACAGACAGACAGACTACTTTGCTAACCTGCAGGGTTTAACCTGTATTGTAGCATTAGCTGCAGTTGACCCGATACTGCTGTAAACAGCCAGAACTCACAGGTGTTGAATTGAACATTGAATTTACCGGCCTAATAAAAACGCCATTCATGGCTGCATTGGATAAACAGGAGCATAGCCACAGGACATAGAGTACATTGCTCTGAACCCCTCTGCATATGTAAAGCAAGTGCGTAAGATGTGTTTGTTTAAAAACAGCTGTGACACAGGTTCAAAAAGAGAAATTGCTCAGAGGATGTATACACACCTCTTTTTCAACACACACTCACTTCCCCTGTAACCTCATGCGATTCAGCAGTTGCAGTATATTCTAATTCCCTTCCCTTTGTAATATGTTCTTCTGCTTCACAGTAACTAAACCTTCTCTGATGCTAGTGGGGTTAGCGAGTAAAGACCACGGTAGCGAGGTGCAGTACTACAGGTCCTCTACTAGCAAATTACAAACAACAGAAACTACCCTAACAGGACAACTCGCTTCACACTGACCTGGGGAGTTTCACTTTTGTCCATGGTTGCTAGTCTGTTGAAAAACTTGTTGTTTACTACTTGATAAAGTATCTCAAAACATTCTGCAACCAAAATGAAATATTTCTTAAAGTTAAATATAACAAGAAAGTGATTAGCTACTCTTTGTAGTCCCAGTGTGAAACGCTCTGCTGAATGCCAGGTAATGGTTTGAAGGCTTTGTTTACCTACTGATACCTACCTAAAACTGATCTGTGCTCCTCCTTTATCAGTAACCAGTATCAGTATCAGACAGAAAATAAGTCATCAAGAGCCCTTGACATTGCTGCTATCTGAGCCCAGATAAAAACATCAGGTATTTGCTATCCAAGTGTAAATACAAGAAAAGACCAGTCAATATTTACTCAAATTTCTAAAAGTTGATCATTAATGGCCTGCATGTCTCTGGGTGTGTGCTCTGCTGTTTACTGACCTTTACTGTAAGCTCATTAAACACAGCAAAACTCCCCACTAGCTACTAAGTAGTTATAAGAGAGGCCAACGCTGCATATCTACCTAAGCTCAGAGGATTTAGGGTGGTGCCGATAGTAACGTTGATCTGTGGTCTTCTCTTCCTTTCAGCATGTCATCCAACTCCACAACGTGTGCACCCAGCGACACCCTCTGCAGTAAGGACACTTGAACTGATCCTCCTTCTCTCTAATCCTGATCATCATCTCACAACCTTGCTCCTACATCCACTGAATTTCATAATTCTCATGCCCCGTCATTCCTTCTCTTACTTTCACATAGTTGCATACAGACAATCTTATATTCATACCCATCTTGTTTTGGTAGAACAACTCAACAGACAAATGCTTCAGCTGAGGTCATGTTGACGCAGAGCTAAAGTTACCTGGCTTGTTCTGGTAACAAGTCTAAAAGCAAAGACGTGGAGTACAATGACGTTGCAACATCCAGTGTTCAAGAACTGTGCCATGAACTACTGGATTTCAAAACGTTTCGGCATAAGCCTGAACAAAACAATTTGATCACTGTCACACAATATGATTTGTCTTAACGCAAATCTGTCACCACACCTAAGAATGTGCCACAACCAGAACGTATTCACATATTTACAGAGTGGCTTTACATTCGGTGTAAACCCTGTCAAATCAAAAAAGCATTTATATCCTATTCAGTAACGTGCAAACAAAACATTCAGCAGTGGGTGGAAACTCTATCAAAAACAACGACTGCAGGGAAAGGACTATAATGGAAGAATCATGGTTGTCTGAATCCATTATTCTCTGGATGTCAGTGAATGACTCATTACAGTACGCCTCCGCCAGTCTTACATTCTAATTACAGCCCATCCGTGTTACGCCGACAATGCAGTAGGACAACAGCTGAGAACAGAACAGCAACGAACAATAAATGTTGCCCACATGCAGCATCATTATCACAGTAGTTAAAAAAGTGTGAGATTAAGGAAACATGTCTCTGATCAAATGAGTAACACTTAATACACGTTTTATCTGAAGTGTTTGTGGGTCGCCACTGACGTACCTGAGGGTATTGATAGTTGCACTGAAATGCTGATATGCTTTGTCAAATTACACTATTAATCAACATATCAACACCTATGTATATGGAGGATGATGTAATGTTAAATATAGAACATCCTGTCAGCACGTCAGGAGTGCAACCTGTTTAACAGCCAACATATCACACGGGCCCATTAGAAACCCAGACCAGCACAAATCTATGGGAACAGAGACACAAATGCATCTCTGCGCTGTCGTAACATAGACTTAGGGAAAATGGGCTTTGACGCTGTGCTGGGTGTCCTAATCAGACCAAGCTGTCACCTTGTTACACACCTTTTGTATCTATTACTACTTCTTGTATGAGACATTTACACATTGCCTTATCTTTTTCATTCTCAGCAATAAAGGAGCATGAGCTGGAGATAATCATCGTCCCTGCACTGCTCCTCGGAGGAACACTCATCACCTTAGTGGCCTTGTGTTTCCTGAGGTTCTGTCAAAGCCAAAAACAAACAAGAACTACAACCCCTCGGCACTACAAAAGCTCATCGCACAGACACACACAGAGTCACAACCATAGAAATAACCTAAAGGGCATTGATGGTAAGCACACATAACACACGTCAGTCTCTGTGTTCATTTTCTATGTTGGTCTTATTCCACCTCTGTGTTTCAATAGCACCCCCTGGAATAAATCCACTGGAGCACGAAGAGCTGCCAATGACAGTTCAACAAGTCCAGCAGAATGGCAGCTCAACCCACGCTGCAGTACCACAGAGCTCCACAGAGAGACAACACAGAGCCTTTAGTCACGTCATTATGCTGCCACAGTCCCTACCCCGCAGGCCTAATGACACAGTCAGCCTGTACAGGGCACGCATGGAAAACAGAAATGTCATCCTGAGAGTGCTAAAAGGTAAAGAGAGACCTCTAACACAGGGCTTTGGTTTCTCACTGCAGGATAAATTCAAAACTGTATACTTTTTAAAACTATTTTATGGTTTTGCTCTGTAAAACTCACACATTTTAGAAGGCTTTGTATTAAAAAAGCATATACAATGTCATGCACTACTCAGTAAAACTTGTCTGGTGAAAAATAAACATTATTCTAATAAACAACCTTCATTTCTCAGAAACAGCAAACAGCAGAGAGAAGCAACACTTTTTAGGTTTTGCTTCTTTTGTGTCTGGACTGGGGCCACACCCCTTCCTACCTGCACTGCTCGGTGTGGTTTCAGTGCAGCCGCAACCAACAATAGTGGTGGAAGAGCTCCAGTACGGAGACCTGCTGGGATACCTGTGGAGATGCAGAAAGGTAGTTACCAAAAACAAGACCATTATTAAGGCTAATCTGCCTAAATATTCATGGCATTCCACAATAAAGGAACAATAACGAGCCCAGTGTTTAAAGCACCAGTCGTACATCACTTAATTTATCAATAAAAGCATTTTATTGATAAATTACTCAGAAGTAGAAGTTAGGTCAGAAACTTAATCTATCAGATTTAATGCACATGAAGTAATGTCTTATTTGTGCCTTTGTGAGGCAGTGCAGGACAAGCTTACTATTGAGAAAAAGATTCAATATGTTGGCTTATTTGTCACAGGCATAGATGTGCAAGACACATATGGTCTGGGTGGTGTATGAGGCTTAACGTAACAGACAGATCAGACAGACAGAAAAACATTCACTCAAACAAAGAGGAACATTTTCTTTTTCTTTCTTATCTCTCGGTGAAGGCTAACATAGGTTTGGAGACTTCATGTGACATGACAGAAAAGAGGATCTTCATTATGGCAAGACAAGTGGCCTCAGCCATGGTAGGTGAAAATTTTCATCAGCTTTTATGGTAATTATCAGGGTCTTTTGTTCTTACAACTGGGTGACATATTCAAGTACCTGCGGGTGGTGTTACTGTTTAAAACCCTGGCCGCTGTAGTAGGAGTTTCAGACGTGTGGCGCGTTTAAAGATACTATTTCCCTGACACAAACTACAGTTTTTAAGAAATTACAAAAACTGAATTGAAACCTTGTAAATGTAAGTCTGCATTTTCTACTCATCCAGGTCCTAAAAGTCATAATTTCAAGCATCTATGTCACTACCTTGTTTTTATCTACATGTGTGCACATAGGAGTACTTGCATAGTCAGAGATGCGTACATGGCAACGTGGCAGCTCGCAGCGTCCTGGTGGGTGCAGATCTGAATGCGAAGCTGTGGGGACTGGGCTCAGCCTACCGCAGGAGAACACAGGCCGGATCCCTGGGACATGAGGAGGACATGGAGATGAGAAAGTGGCAGGCACCCGAAGTACTGGCCAGGAGAGGCATCAGTCAGAGCAGTGACGTGTGAGTGTTTGAGAACTGTGGGAGAATTCAACACAAAGAAGCAAGCTGCATGTTAACGCCTCATTTAATTCATTAACAGAGAAAAACGTGTAACTCTTCTCACGACAGGTGGTCCTTTGGTATTCTGCTCTATGAGATGGTCACATTAGGTGAGTGTTTCAGTGTATATACGTGTTCTTCAGGTTGCTGTTCAGCATAATGAGTAGCACTGCCATGTCAACAGGGGACCCACCCTTTGCCGAGGTCACGGCGACTGAACTTCTACAGCACCTACAAAGGGGGAAGCATCTCAAACGACCAGCGTCCTGCTCCAACTCACTGTAAGACAACAGAAATCAAAAACACCTGTGCTCTAGAAAGAATCATTCCTCAGCAGGTCCTGCGGGCTCATACAGCTCTAGTCCACGGGCAGGGAACTGGACACTGTGGGTTCTGAAACATTAGCATTGTTTAGCTAGTGCTAGCTTAACCAACAGCCAGCATTTAAGCTAGCGTTAGCCCGATAGCCGTCAACTATGAGTTCTAAACCTAGTTTTCACCGGGTCTGACTCTGTGTCACCTTCCTTTCCAGCTTTTCTATCTTGAAGTCCTGCTGCCAGTGGAGCTCCCAACACCGGCTCTCCGTGCCCGACCTTATCAGGAAACTTCAGGCGGGAGAGCACTCAGCCAATGGGAACACCGTTCTCAGAGTGGCCGAACCAATAGACACGGAGAAGTATCTTAGGGAGGCGGGATATGGAGAAGCGTACAACTATGCCGTGCTGTGATTGGCTGGAAGCGGACTTTTAATGAGCATTTTTTTTAACGTGAGCGATATATTTAATTGTTGTATTATTGAATTTGACTTGTTCATACTGATGTGAAGGGAAAATGCCACCAACAGGTAGAGTTGGTGGTCATTTTACACAAAGAACCTCCTATATGTATATGAATTGTAAATATAATTTTTACTTGCACTACAAATGGCTAATATGAAGGAAAAATAAATGACATACCATCTGAAAGCCTGTTATTCTTCCCCATGTGCTCAGTTGAGCGTGAAGATAAACAAAAATAAATAATCATATCAAAAATGAATGCGGAGGCAGTTCTAGAAACCTTGATTATTTATTTGCATGATAGTATTGGTAACCTCCCCCCATCAAACTCAGTCCATCCAAGACTTTGCAGTTTGATTATTGCAAGCAAAAACATTTTGATTTTGAAGTAGCTGCATCATAAAATAAAAAAGCCCACTATTATTAAGAAAAGTGCCGCTACCTGGGAGAAATAAATGAACAGAGATACAATAGTCTGCGTGTTAACAAATATACTACAATGACTTAGTAAGAAAAAGTGGCTGACATCACTTGCAATGCAGAACAAGTGCTTGTGTTTTTGGTCTTCACAATATGCTGCACATTTATAGACTCCAAAATCCTGGGGTGACAGCAAACTATGGACACAGAGCTATTTAGACTACCATCCTTTAAGAAAGAAACACTGTAATAGCCACGGTCACGAACAATAAAGCCAAGGATCGCTAGCTAGACGGGTAAATGCTGTTGGTAGTTACACGCTATGTGAAGAAGCTACGAGGAAGACGGCAAGTTTCCTTGATCAAGGTCGCTACTATTCAGTCACTCTCTGTGGGAAAGGCAACAAATGTCATTGCTTGAAATAACAATTGTAAAAAAGTAAACACTAATATAAAACAAGGAATGATACGAAAAGCAGTTAAAAAACAGACTCCTCATCTAAACCTACAGTAGAGACTAGTGAGAAAGGCCACAAGGTTCACATGGAGATAACATGAGAAAAGTCCTACAGTAAAAAGCTTAAACAAGGCAGTCCAGCAAACAAATGCATTTAAATAGAAAGGCAAATTGTACATGTATATGACAGTATAGTTTACGGTTCTCATTCACATTTACTCATTCATTTAGGTACGATTTCATAGGTCCACATGGCTACCAGTCCGTTACCTCCATGGACTTTAGTGGTTCTTTTCGTGAATGTAGTTTGAAGTTATCTGCAGCTTATTTCAATTCTAGATCAGCACTTGAGTCCACAACGTTGTCCTTCACTCACCCTGCTGCACAGCTCATGACCAGCTGCTTGTACCATTTGAAAAAGGCAATGTGAATTGCCTGATGGAACGAAACAGTCACAGGTTTGGCAGGTTGTAGTAGTATCAACAGAAAAACATCTCCTTAAGGTACCGGGTGCAAAACTCTGAATGAGACAGGTTTGTAAGTAATACTTTAGTCCACTGCCTTGTAGCGACGGAGATCTGAGAAAATTATATAAACACAAGTGTTTTTGCACCATATTCACCTATGAAATCGCGATCTGCTCTCTGATCCTTGAGGAGTTTGGCTTTCATATGTACAACATTAATCCATGGTCCAGCATTCCCTTAGTCAGTACCCTGTCCCCTTAAGTACCCTGTAAATTACAGAATAGCCACTTCCAAATAAAAGTACCACCACCAGCAGCTAATGATCACGTCCACAGACATAATCATTCTGGTGTTGACGGTCCTAGATTATCTATCAATCCAATACACACAAGCTATATTTCAAATACTGACTGAATTTAATCCTGCTTGTCGGTTTTCTGCCCGTCTGTGATGTAAACCGATCTGAGGGGCTTATTTCAGAAACTCCTAATATGAACAGAACGAGCATGAAGAGGATTCTCAATGAAAAAAAGCTAAAAGCTTTCCTATACAATGTTATATAATAAATTAAACAATTATGTTGGTCAGGACATCTAAATTCAATAAAAAAACAACAAAGATATGGTTGATTTACAAAATGCAAAAACATGTTTTCATTGCGCTTTTGTCAAACAAAGCGTATGAACAAGTCACAAATTTAAGTTTGCATTTTTGAAGTCCAAACCTTTTTCGATCCTGGGTTTGTAGGTCAAGGTCTGTGGAGAATTTTGTGCTGTTCTATTTATAAAAGGCTTCTTCATTTGCTCATTACATAACAGAAGTAATGTCTTCATTGATAAAAACATTCAAACCCTTCATTGAGCATTTGTGAACACAGACACAGGTTGAAATTGTGCATATTAAACAAAAAATTAAATCACTTGGTAAAAAGTGATTTTGTGCAGAAAGAGCACATCTACGCTGCACATTCCCTAAAACACAGTTGGCATTCTGTACTACTGAAACGGGGAGGACGACACAAGAGCAGACGACGCAACAACGGATTCAAGTGCTGCAGTTTGGGTTTAAGAGTCTCGGCTTTGTTTCACATTCACCTGCAGGACACGGCGCCTGTGGAACCGCGCCCACGTGTTCTGGGAGAAACTTCCCAGGGCTCGACACGGTCATCAGTCTCTCAGATTGTTGATGTGGGCACAGATCTTGAGGGCGGGACCTAGCTTGATGTTCATGGTGGACATGAGATGCTCCTCCTTCAGTAGCAGCAGGGCCTGTCCGTCAATCTCCTGCGACAGGAACTGTGAGGCGAGCTCCTCACAGCCTGAGAGCACAACAAAGAGGACAAATGAAAATAAGGAACCTCTAATGGTGTAACAACATTTTAAATTGATCTTTGGACCTTGAAGTGAGGAAATAAACTGCGACACGTCCTCCACACTCCACTGCGAGGGACTCGCAGGGAGGCAGCTGGGTGCAGAGCTGTCCGTTGGGAGCAGTGGAGGCGGCTGGTGGCAAGAAGCTGAGGATGCGGGTGACAGGGACATGGGCTCGTCCTCGTCCTCCTCTCCGCTGGACTCCTCGTCCGAATGGCTGGACTCTGAATGGCACTGTGGAGGGGAGAGGCAGGGGAGCCCATGAGCAAAGAAACACATCCTGATTAGTCTGACCCGCCCCCGTGTAAAACCCGTCTCACCTTGACTGGGAGGGGTCTCCCTGCTATCTTGGCACTGGCTATTTCTGAGCTGGTCCTGCGGGGGACCCTCCGCCTGGCGATGCCTTCCTCCTCGTCAGAGTTGGAGAGGTGACCTTGGCCCTGCTCCTGATCCGCGGTGTGATCCTGGCCTTGACCCTGTCGCACGCAGAAGTGCTGCCTGAAGCTGACGTTGTACCTGGGGAACCAATACATACTGTATCGTAGACAAAGAGTGACATATACGGTACTGAAGCCAAGACGAGCAACACATACAGTTTATCTCTTTGCACTATACGCAGTATATGATCTATACGCATGTAGTGAGCAAAGAGACAAATGCAAAGCAGAAGCATAACATGTAAAATCAAACCGTTTCAAACAATGCACGAAGGCATTGTTCATATAGTGAAACAGAAGGTACTATTTAAAATAAACCAACAAGGCTACGTGGCATTAAGACAATATTTAAATACAAACCAAAAATGGCAAGAGAAAACACCCATGCTGTGACGTTACTCAGCTGTAGCCACCTGGGAATTCACAAGCTACACTCCTGAACGTCTGTGATGAAGGCTGTAGCTGCTGTCCAGTTACATGAGAATAGTTCTCGTTCTAAGATGAGACGCCTGAATCGCCTTTAACTGTGAGACCATACCACCACGTGGGAACAGTGTTCGACAAATATCAACGTCATCTTTTTCTCAGCTGCCGTGATGTATAAAAAACAATCAAACATCTTTGTACAATTAAATTACGTCTTGAATCATCACTCGTGGATTACATTAGTAAAATAGAATAGGTTACCATGGCAACCCCTGCACTAAAAGTAATTATGCTTCCTAAGACCAGAAAACGAGCTAAACCGAAACTAATCTCACTTCATGGTAGAAGCCCCAGGAGGAGGACTGACCTAAGAACTATATGGATCATTTCAGCCTTATTCTTCTGGTACTAGAAGGTGTGGTGTGAGTTCTCAGATGGCTCCCACTGTGAACACTAGATCTCATGCATGTTCTAGTACCTCTTGGCACAAGTCATGGAGCAGAATCTCTTGGTGCCTCTGAACTGGCTGGCAGGAGCAAAGTTCTTACAGTACTCGCATTTCAGCACTGAGGGAAAGGTTCAAAAAGAGAAGAGAGCAGATGGTAAATGAATGCAAATCGCTGCAGGTGCTACAATGACACACAGGAAAACTCCAGTGGACGCAAACCGCTCTAAGGCCTTTATGACCGAGAAAGGCCTCTGTTCCACGCAGAGGTAGTAATTAAAGCCTGAGAGCGTTCCTGTGGCTCGGCCCAGACAAACAATCTGCACAACTTCAAACCCTCCCAGCTAATTATACTTAGCTTAGCTAGCTCTTCACCAGGAGACTGTTAGCTGGAATGTGCAAATTAACACTTAATTCAGTCCTTCATTACCCTGAAAGTAAATATAATCACACAGTGCTAAACATTTGTTCACAGTTGACATGGCATCTTGAAATTGCAGCAATCAGATCTGACACAGTCTACTTTGGTTTGGTTCAGCTTGGATCTTTAATGTCCTGCAGGAGGGAATTCTTTGGGGAGCCAAGCAAACCAGAGCATAAACAGTAATTTTCCAGCCTCAGACACGTCTGGAAGGCGGCGGAGGAGCCTTCGTGGCACTTTGGCCGTTACCTGTTGCTGTTGTAACCATCTCTGACTGGTTTGTGTCCGGACTGTCATTCGTTAAATCCTCTCCAGCTGAGTCTTTGACTGCACCACAAACCTGTCAATCGGTAGAAAGAAAGTCTCAGCGTGAACACAGGGTTCAGTTTATTAGGTACACGTACCGGAAACAGCCGGATGCATTAGTCTGCATCCAGTGTTGTTTCCAGTTACAGTAAACTAAACCACTTAGTAGCGCCACAGCTTTTAGCAGTGGTCTAGAGATTATGTCTCTGAGTCATAACTAGGCCACAGAAAAAGCACAATTTATGCTGAACTCTCAGAACCTTACATAAAAAGACCAGATAATTGTGACTAGAGCCTGAACCTGTTGCATTAACACGTCTCATCTCGCATGTGTGACACTCACAGGAAACGGTTCTGCCCCTTCCTGGATGACAAAGCCCTCGATGAGGTGTGTGAGGACGTGCGGTTTCACCACGGCCTGAGGAGGAGGAGCTCTCTCTCCCGGACCGCACCCCCCCCGGGACACCGACAGCACTGGAGAGGGAGAGGAGGAGGCTGGAGGAGGAACAGCTCCAGAGCCTGGGCGAGGAGGAAGGAGAGAATCAGCCCTAGTAGTAACGTAGATACGGGAAATCACGAGGCTGCTGCTGTTACCTGCTTCGCTGGGTTTGGCTGGGAGTGCAGAGATGTGGTCCCTGACAGGCTGGATCCGCGGGGGAGAGGGGCCGCCTTCGTCACTGACGGAATTAGAGTCTGACTTCCTCTTTAGAGGACCAGAAATCTGCTTTCCCTAAAAACGCATTAGGAATAAAAAGACTCTGTTTCAGTTTGTGGTGACAGAAAACAGAAGCGGTTCTGTCAGGTCTGTGTGCGATGTCATTTCTACATACTTCATCCCATGAGCGTGTACAGCTCTAAATAAACAGGGTCCCACTCAGTCAAGTAAGCAGACGTGTCGTATCGTACGTGTAATGTAAAGTGGTTCCTAAACCATTATTAGGAAAAACAAACTGCGTCACGTGCCGTGCTTCCGGTTGGTTCTGAGTTGTTTACACATTAGAAGCCACTGACCTGTGGTGTTTGACTTCCAGCCGCGTCTCCATTAGTGGTCACAGCAGCTGACGCTCCTCTCTGCTCTTCCGTCGTCAGGGGCAGGGGGAGGGAGGAGCGAGGCAGAGCGGACGGAGGAGAGTTAATGGAGGTGGACTGCGAGGAGGCGGGGCTGGAAGCCAGGGGCCCGTTCAGACTCTGTGCAGAGCTTTGATTGGCCTGTGGGAGCACCTGAGAGACCTGAGCCAACGGAGGAGCCTCCTGGGGCGACTGCAGCGCCTTCAGGCCCACCCCTCGGCTCATGACCCTGCCCTCTCTGGAGGCGATGGACGCCACCATGGTGAGCAGGCTGGACGAGCTGCTGAGCACGGCCGCTCCGTCCTGGCTGCAGCTGCCCCTGGCCAGAGCCAAAGCTTGGGCGTTTCCCAAGGTGCTCTGCCGGGCTCCAACAATCTGAACCGGGATATGCGGCGTCTGTGAAGGCTGGGTGGAGCTACTGGCGGGTGGGGGAGCGGGCAGGATGGGAGGAGGGTTTCTAGACGGCAGCTGGAGGGGCAGACGGAGCCCCTGCAGAGTTTTAGGTTGGATGGGGATGGGACCGTTGCCGTGGCCCGATTTCTCTCCACCCAGAGAAGTCTTCTGCAGAGGCTGCACCACCAGAGTCTGAGCGTTGACTGCCGGTTTGATGGTCGCCGTGCCAACAGGGTAGCCATGAGGCTGAGATGCCGCGTTAGATGTCAGAACTAGGGTATGCGCTGCTGCGGGGGCTGGGGTTCCTGTGGTTAGGGTCCGGGTCCCGTGAAGCAGGAGCTGGGAGAGAGGGATGGAGGAGGAGGAGGAGGAGGAAGAGCAGGAAGCACCAGGCGAGGAAGAGGGTTGGGCTTTGAGGTTGGTGGGTTGAGGGTAGGTGGGGATTTTGATGTGGGGGGGCTGGGGGTGAGGCTGGCTACGCTTAATGGCGGACTGGGGGGAGTGCTGGACCAGAGAATGGGCAGCTGGAGAAAAAGGTCAGACAGAAAGAAACACAAGGATTTGATACTGCATCGTTTCACAGACATGCCGTAATTTGAAGCCAGGTTTCCGTCCTCTTGGCAGGTCTTACTCTCGCTTAAGCTTTGTTTTCCTCTCTACCAAACCTAAGGGAAATAATGACGGTGCTCATCTGCAGGTCATTAGCAGAAACTCATCTACAGAAGGAGGTTGAGCTCAATCACGACCAAAACTACTGGAGCCACTACTGGAATCATCGTTCTTCTCTACCTGAGTCACTCCTGTCTGGGGCTTCGGTCTTAACACCCACAGCTTTGGGACTGGACACGCCTCGCAGGGCCAGATTCTGCACCTACAAATACAGAGACACGCAGTAAAACACGGTCAAGAAAGGAGTCTAGGATTGAAATTAACTCAATAGATGTTATTTCTCCCTAGTAATGAGATATTAATCTCACCCACCTGATCATTATCTGATTGGCTGCTTGCGGAGGAAGATGGTGTCCCTTCTTGCTGTTGCTGAGCCTGTGGCTGCTGGGTGACCGTTGCCACGGCAGCCGTCGCTGTGTTGCCGGGCATGAAGATGAGCTGGGAGGAGATGGGGGCCCTCAGGGAGCGATTGACCTGCAGGACGGCAGTCAAACGCTGGACTGACACCGGCACCAAAACGCCCACGACGTGTTCAAAGCTACATAAAAATTATCTCACGCCGATTTAATCCCTGGTCATGAAGTGTGATGAAACTCACCCTCAGGTACATCTGTCCCTGCCCCCCTGCTGTGCCACTGAGAACCACTGATTGGCTGATGGTGGATGTTGCTGAAGCGCCCATAGGTCGGCTGCTGGCTGTGGACCCTGCTCCAGACGTTACACTGGCCTGTAGAGAGTAACGTTCACAGATTAAGTCAAATTAACTGGAACAGGTTAACCAGTGAAAAGTAAAGTATGTTATATTTTGGGTAAACACAATTAAAACATGAACATGGTTCGGTTCAACAAACAGCATCCAATGTAAGAACCTAGTCCGTGCTTCTAAGTGCAGCTCATTTGTTTGAGGCACAGAGAGAAGATGAAAAGCGGACATACAGCTGTGGTGCTGGTGGTCTGAGACGAGCTGCTGCTGGAAGGACTCGACTGACGACTGGCAGCCAGAGTCGCCTGCGAGGAAGAGGAAGTTAAGTGGAGTGAGGTGAAGCGAAGAGAAGATGAGAGGAAGGCTCACATCAAATGAGACCTTCTCATGCCTCAGAATCGCTTTCCGGCGCATTAAAGACGCAGATGTTGCAGGATAATACAAAGCAGAATGATACATTTTTACCTGTTGCACAGCAGCCAGGTTCTGCAGCTGGGCATTGCTGATCTGCTGCTGCAGCATCAGCTGCTGGAAGTACTGAGCTGCATTGGGCTGCCTCTGTAACGCCTGCAGGGCCTGGAGAAATGCGAAGAGGCAGTAATGAATGGGAGACAGAGCCACGGAAAAGGGAGAGGATGGCAACAAACGTGAGGACAGAGGCGCAAGGAAAGACGCACGTGGAGCTGACCTGTGAGGAAAAATAAGTTGAGACGGAAGAGAAACGAGAGGAGGCAGAGCAGAGAATGAAGGGAGCAGATGTGGAGGTGATGAAGCAGCCCTCCTGCTGAAGGAGAGCTTCGGCTCATACAGTAATAGGTTGTAGGCCGCCTCTGCCAGTCTTCACCTCCTAGATTCAGTCGCCATCTGTCCAGCTTCAACGTTCACGTACCTGAACTGCCTGCCTTTCATACAGAGTCATGGAGTTCATCGGAGAGGGGCGGGAGCTCGCTCCGGATGCAGCGCTCCCATTGGCCGAGGCCCCCTGCTGGTTCTGCTCTCCATCCGTCTCCATGGCTGCTGAAGACAGAGGAGCCAAGCGTCAATCAAACACTGAGACCATAAGAGACGCTCTTCTGCTCTGAGCTTCACAAACAGCTGATTCATTACCTTCGCACTAAAACAAACATGAAACGGACTTGATTCAGCTTTAACTTTGTGAGTAGAATTACTCATAAATAGAAATGACTCTTATTAACAACGGGTCAATCTGTGAAATCCGTGGGTGACATGTCATCAGACTTCAGGTAAATACGTGATGATGTGCTCCGGAGAACGTAGTCCAGCAAAAGCAGCAGGTCCTCGCACAGTAACGAAGCTCCAGCAGTGTTAAAGCAGATGGACGCTTTGGGGCAAACCTGCTGGTCCGACACTGAGCTGGACCCCAGCCGGTGCCGGACACTGCATCCAGGCTGAACTTAGCAGCACCGAGAACAAGCTCCGACCGTCGGTGGCTTTGAAGCCGTGTCTTCGTTTTGACACTTGTCGTGCTGGCATTTTTCTCTGACGTGCTGCAGTTTGCACGGATCGTCGTCACGCAGCTGGATTCATGGAGCTTCCAGCCGCAGTGACGTCTGGCTGCCGCCGACTTTCATCTACACACTGTTCGTTGATTTCATCCCGCAGCGTCTCATCACTACATTATCACTACTGCCCCCCCCACCGTGACCCAGACGCACGTCGGCGCGCACCCACGCGCACGCACGCACACAAGCCTGTCCCAGCACGGCCCCCACCCGCCCGGACCTGCAGCCGCCCCGACGGACCCCACACCCGCGTTAGCTAGCAGCTAGCTGCGCTCCGCGGACAGCCCGGAGGCTCCCGCTCCTAGCATCCCGCTAGCTGCCGCCCCGCGCCGCGTCCTCACCGCCACGGGTCCGGGTCCTGCGCGTCCGCCTGGAGAACAGGCTGCGGATCGTCCTAGCAACGCGGGGCTCGCTGCTGCTCGGTCGCTTCCCTCTGCAGCTCGGACGCAGCAGCAGCAACACAGCTTTTACTGTTTTGCATAATTTGCAGCTGATGTTCTGTTGGAGGGCGACGCCTCCGCTTCGGCCTTTTCCGGCGCGACGGGATGACGGAGCTGCAGCCGGGAGAGGGGGCCCTGGCCCCGGACCCCCCGCCCCGGTACCCCGGTACCCCCCATAAAGATCGGACATTATTAAAAAACTGTCACGTGAAACACCCGCAAATCCCCAAATTATTAGACTAAATTTGAGATTGTAAGTTGAAAATTAATATGATTAGATAAAAGCTTATTATGTGAGATTTTTTTTATTTATTTTACATTTTCTATGAAAAATGTGGACCTTGTTATTTTGTTTAGTATATTTTCTTGTCTTCTATGAGTAATGTAGTAAGAAAATGCAACACAGAGAATTAGTGGAACTGTGTAAATGAGTATTTTATTTAACATTAATCTGGTGCGTACAGTGTAAACACAGGCAAAACCAAAGCAGTGGCGATACATCACTGGTGGCACATGGACAAACCCTGTGAAACAGCCTGACCTTCCAGCATCTGCTCATCCTGTAAATGTCACTTTATTTAGCGTTTTCTCAGCTTCTGGCAGCCAAGCACACGACGGCCGTAGTATGTGGAGAATCACTCTCACTACATTCAACATGTGTTTCACTGATTTCAGACCTGTCACACGTACAAAAGCAAAAAGAACATTGTGACATAATGAACAATAACAGTTTTTGTATGAAAGTGCAGAGGCACAAACATCAGACATACAGTAAATTACAGTCACTACATAGTTACACATCTAACAAATACCACAGACTAGACAGCATTTTTAGTAATTTGTGAAACTATGTAATTCATTTCAGTGTATCTAATTTAAAATTTGACCGTTTGGCTTTTTTATACTTGAAGTAAATGGTTTGAGTGAAAAGATTCATTGGCCCCTTACAGAGTTAAACCCTACAAAGTCCACCACCAATCGCCAAAAATGATGTGTAAAACAGATGGAATGTACTTTTTGGTCATTGCTGGGTAACATGGCCGACTTGGTGGCAGCTGCAGAAATTCTGAGAACGCTAGGGAAAAAAATGTCCACCAACACGCTGACAAAACCACGACTGTGCCAACAACGCTGAGACTAATCGGACCAGGCACAAGAATAAAACACGGCTGTGACCGGGTGGGAAGAGAAACACGCGAGAGCCATTGACGGAGGCTCCTTCACGCGCAGAAGAAGCCAAACATGCCGAGGTAAAACATTTACGCTGAAAACAGCTAGCGCCCGTTTCCTTCCCTCATGTGATCCGTAAAAATAAAACAACAAGCACGCGAACATATGAATAGTGATTTGTTATAAAATACATATTTGTAAACAAATACATATACTTTTCTATAGTTGTACACTGAGTATTAAAATCATACATGTGCATGGTGTAGCTGGCGGCGATGGGGAGCAGTGTGCATCCACGTCTGTACGTCCTCTCACATCAGCTTTAGGGAACAGTCACAACTGAACGAGCTAATTTAGCGAAGATTTCAATAACAACCTACCAACTGTATATTAAGGAGCAAGCGTATGTCACTTACTCATTCCCAGAGTAGGGAACATGCAGGGAAGCGATGGCTGCTCCCTAACAAAGAGCATCCTGACCAAAAGGTCAGAACCTCAAAGCTCTGTGTAGAAGGTTTTAAGCTCTTTAAACTCCAGAGTCAACACAGCTCTCGATTTGAACTTCGTTTTATTATCGGAGATGACTTTTCATATTTGAAACTATTCTCACAAAACTTGAAAAAAGCAACTGGACAGAGCAATATTGTGTCTTAAACCCACATCAGACTTTAAGTAAAGGAGAAAACGTGGGTGTTGCCACGAGCAGATGCAGAACCTTCACTGAACACTGACATGGGAGGAGAGTGGCCTCCTCCAAACACAGGACGTCACCACCATCAGTCACAACACGACACGACCAAGCCACGGGTCAAATATTCATCTGAGCAAGTCCGATGCTCCACACAAATCACACGATTAGTCAGCTCACTCGCCAGAGTAGCCAAAAAATAATGAAAGCATAAATAAATAAATATGTCGGGTGGATCATTTCAACAACATAATTACTCTATAGAAAATATACTTTGAGTCATACACTTACACTACACACGTACTGTACAACGCTGGTAACACATACACGGAAAAGACTAAACGCTACATATGGCTCACTCCTCAGACGTCACGACACAGAGTCTGGACTGACTGTTAAAGCCACAAACGCGCCCGAAGCAGAGACATCACGTTGTTGTAGGATGTTTATATGAAAACACGGTTTGTTTTATAGATTTGCACCATGTCAGGTCTCATTATAGTGGCTACCACTGGGCACTCGCTGAGACTCGAGGCAAGTTGCCCTTCGTGCGTTTGGGCTTTAAAAGTCGCACAAATGTTTGAACACATTCCTCACATTGCGTCACAATTAGTTTGTATGCTGAAATGTAACCGACATCCTTCATCAGGAGGTTTGACCTGTCAAGCAAACGGAGACGGTGACCTCTGACCCCTGTCTTCACAGAGAGTCTAGGTGCTAGACCGGACATTTAATGTCAGGTTCAGGAACATTCTTAGAGTGGAGCCCAAAACTTCATGTACTAAACATCTAAAGACAGATGTTAATTCCTTTAAAAATAAAAGTACTGATAAAAGCATGTTTTCAGGTTTTTGGCAGGACTCGACGATAGCTATATATATAAATAAATGAGCAGTTCCACCCAACATCCTTTACAGTATGAGCACGTCCCCTTTATTCACCTGTGTTTCTGATCTGCTCCTACTCGGTCTGATTCTACGTATATTGCACATGTTATATAACTATAATATCTATATAATATCTGCTTGGCCTGTTTGCATTTGGTGACTTAAAGCGCTGTCGTTCTACGTCTACGTCAGTGATTGTGACCTAAACGTTCTTTTGCTGCAAAGTGCACGTAAACAGAGGGAATATTTCATGTCTCCTCCGTTGCTGAGCTGAACCTCATGTGATGGAGGACTGACTCAGACAAAGCTCGCTACAGCTTCTAGTCTGCATAGCACGAAGACCCTAATTTAGCTTTGGTGGAATATAGTTATAGAATCTGTTAAAAATTAATTTCTGAGGGAATAAATACTCTTATATATAGAATAAATATTCTCTTCAACAAAATAAATGTACATTGCACGTTACCCTAAACGAATCACGTCAGCTGTCAATAACCAGCTGATGAAAGCCAGATCCTGCACTGAACAGGAAGTTCTGTTGGTTTGGAATAAATAGAAACCCCCACAACCTTCAACCAGCGAACACAAGCGAAGTAAAGTCACTCGTGGATGAGCCTTGAAACTAGTTCATTTGCTAAAACGCTCCTTGGTTTGTGAGGAGCAGAGTCGTCTTAACTTCACCTGCAACTGGGGAAAATCTTCACATTACAGTAACTAATCAAACGAAACCAAACTGAATAATACCAGACAAGCCTACGACTACAAACGTTACTGCACTACAACATCCACTACAACACGACTCTACACTCGCCTCGCTCACACTTGAACCTGAACTGAAGTTGATGAACGCGACATCTGGAAACACCTGGAGAGGCTTTGTCGCCTCCACTCTGCAGCGATGGATGTTTGACCTTTACCCCCAACCATTTTCCGTTTGCACAGCCTGCGTCGCCGTGTTGGAAAAGTGTGTCGCTCTGTCAAGACACACAGCCGTCCTGTGAAAGGAATGGAGGACTCTGGGAGGATTTAAAGGAAGGAAAAGTTAGAATATTGAAAGCAGGAAGAGCAACCTTTAAAGGTCACACTGATTAACTGATAAAGCTGCTGCTCTTCATGTGTCTGGTATCAAAATGAAAGAGTTGCTGTTGTTCCAGGACGGTAACAACTGACAGCGTTTGGTGATCTTTCCTTCGTTTATAACCTCCATCACCCTTTTAAAGCTACACGCTCTCCTGCACTGTCGAGTTTGATTTATCCTCCAGAGGCGCGGTTTCATCTGCAGAGGCTGGAGCCGATGATGTCGGCGCCTGCACCAGCGGCACCTTCTCCTTCACCGGCGAAGCGGGAAGCGTCACGGCGGCGCTGGCGCTGGCAGCAGGGTCCTCGGCAGATGCGGAGGCGGGAGGCGGGGGGCTGCCGAAGCTGCGGGCGATGTCGTCAAAGGTCCGACCCTTCGTCTCTGGGACTTTAATAAAAGTGAAGATGAAGAAGATGATAAGGAAGGCAGTGAAGATGAGGAAGACCCAAGGCCCGCACAGTTCCTGAGGAGAGAGAAACAACCAGATTTGACCTGTTCATGGTTCTGATGAACACATACAAACACATTAACCAAAGGAAGTTGTACTGGAGGAAACATTTAGTCTATTGCATAACACTAGACTCTCATTTTCAGAAAGAGATGAAGTTGGATTTGTTGGTGCCAAGCAAAACTCCACCATGTAGCTCTGACACCTGCAACAAGTCCCAAGTTTTCACACTTGGGGGGAACCTCCCTTCACCCTTACCACTAGTTTGAGGAAGCTCATTCCAACCAGGAAGTTGGCCGTCCAGTTGCAGCAGCCGGCCACAGCCATGGCCGCCGGCCGAGGCCCCTGGGAGAACAGCTCGGCCACGATGAACCATGGGATGGGACCGGGGCCCAGCTCGAACATGGCCACAAACAGCATGACGGCTACGATGGCGACGTAGCTCATAGCAGCGATGTCTTTTTGCTGCGAGTAGAAATATGGCAGACACAGACCAGCTGATGGCGCATGACAACACACGTGACGCAGTCTGCTGAGATTAGCCTGGCAGCAGGACTCACCAGCAGGAGAGCGATGGTGATCATCAGAGCGCTGACTGCCATGCCTCCCAGTCCCAGGAGGTGCAGAGTCCTTCGTCCTGCCCTCTCTACCAGGAAGAGCTGGACAAACACAAACAAAGGAGTGATGCAGTATGCACGCACACACAGAGGAGTGAAAACACAGTGGTGCCGCTCACAGAAACAACGGTGAAGATGGTGTTGACCACGCCGGCGCCGATGGTGGCGTAAATGGGCTGCTCCACGCCGGCCGAACTAAAAATCCCCGTGGAGTAGTAGAAAACCTGAAGGTGCAGAGAGAGGAAGAGGGACGTAGGACACAGAGGAGGCAGAAGTAGCGTCAGCAAACAAAATCTCCCAAAACGCATTTTAAACCCTGTTAAATTCGACTGGAGGTTATTTAGTCCGACTCACAGCATTGATTCCTGACAGCTGCTGGGAGAGCTGCAGCATGACGGCGATGAGCAGCGGCTGTCGGTACAGCGGCGAGCGGAACAGCTCGAGGATGGTCACCTTCTTCTCCATGGCCATCTTGGCGCTCTCCTCCTTCATCTCCTGCAGGTCTTTGCTCACGTCCTCGCTGCCACGCAGACGAACCAGCGCTGGTGACGGAACAGACGCGGGTCAACACCGCTGCGATCAGTGGGTTGTCAGGCTCTGGTGAGACTGGCACAGAGCTAAAGGCAGCGTCTGTGATGCATCAGTGCGCAGGGGGTGTGTTTATGTGTGTTTCACTTGTGTGTCTTGCTGTTGTGAGACAGGATGTGTGAACAGAAGTGGGTCAGTACCTCAGAATGGACCCTGACAGACGCCACCACCTTCTGGCAGCATCAGTGCGTACCTTTGCGAGCCTCCTCCTCCTTTTTAAGGTTGATGAGCAGGAAACGAGGGCTCTCGGGACAGAACGGCAGCAGGACGCACTGCAGAATGGCCGGGACCACGGTGAGGGCCAGCAGCAGGGGCCACAGCTTGGCTGAGCCCAGCAGAGACTCCAGACCGAAGACCTGAGCACCAGGGACCACAACAGCAGAGTGAGACCTACAGACAGCCAGCAGAACATCGATGCACCTGGTGTTTTGTGGCGAGGCCGCCGCTGACCTGAGCGATCAGGATGCCCACCACCACACCGAGCTGGTGCAGGGTGCCGAAGGCCCCGCGAAGGGGAGTGGGTGACACCTCGCCCACGTACATGGGAGTCAGACCCGTGAAGAGTCCGCAGAACAGGCCGATGACCAGACGCCCAGCGATCACCATCTCGTAGGAGGAGCAGATGGTGGAGAAGCCCATGAGGAGGCCACCGATCACCGCCAGACAGTTGACCAGGAACATGGAGCGACGCCTGAGCGGGTGGAGCCAAAGGTCACTGACAGCTGGGTCATATTACATTAAACATCATAAACCATTTTCCGTTGTAGAAAGAATTTAATTTAGCACGTTCACTGTCTACTCTAAAACCCTTTTAAAGGGAGCGCAGAGCGATAAACCACCTCAGGATTCAACTGCAAACACAAAGGAAAGAACGAAGGAGCGACGAGCTCAAGACGGACGCTTCACATCCGCCACTAACGACGAGACTGAGCTGCAGCACACAGGAAACACACAGAGCAGCACATGTCGTAAAGCGTCAGCGTGACGGCCACTACAGTACAAATACGCAGATGTCCAACTACTGCACCTGCCAAATCTGTCGGCCATGACGCCCACGCTGAAGGAGCCCACCATGCCGCCCACGCTGAAGATGGAGACGGCGACGCTCCACACGATGGTGCAGACGCCCGGGCTGATGGCCTCGCCGTAGCGCTCCACCCAGGTGTTGTTGAAGAAAGACCTGAGTTTCTGAGAGAGACGGGAAAATGCTCTCACTTCCAGCAGATCCCTTCACAACCACCTCATTATACTCTGAAGAATATTCCAGTGTAGTGGCTAAACTAAAAGGTTGCTGGTTGAACGTATTCCTCCAGTCAGCTTGAATCTACTGTACACGGGTCACCTGACTCGCTACTCACCTCCTCGGGGGCATTGATGACGCCGGTGTTGTATCCAAACTGCAGAGAGCCGATGACAGCGGTGGCCAAAGAGAACAGGAGGTAACCCGTCACCTGCTTTTGCTGCATGGAGAACCAGGAAAAACCGAGGGACGACAGGAACCAATGTGTCAGGGAGGGAGCGAGGAAAACATCATAAATATGAAATCCAAGCTCATAATGGGATTTGCATTGCAATAAAGCTGTTGTGCTGACGGCAGGTGGGTCAGTGACGCCTGGAAACAAACACCAGGAACCAAGCGGCGACGACATCTTATAAACAACTGAATATCGCTTAGAGCTCTGATCAAAGGAGATCTGCTGTTTTATGGCCTTTCCTTCCTGAACATCATTAGTGACAGGCAGATGAAACTCAATACTGATCCTGCAGCGTCCTCCCATCCGCTCGCTAACGCGGTCAGCCTCATGTTTTATCATCGCACTGATGGCATCATGCTGTTGTTGAGCGGCTTCTCCCCCCGGTTTACGTTTCGGTTGCTTCTTTTTGGAAAAGGCAAACACACAGACACAGACCTGAGTGATCTGAAAGTCAGACCATGTTTACTCAGTTCGGTCGAGTGCAGCTGTCTGACGACATCGGGCTTATTTGTCTCTGACATTTCTGGAAGTCACCACAACAACTAAGCTTCATTGAAGGACAAAGTCTCTGAAACAAGATTCGGGTCAAACTGGGTCACAGCAGCAGAAATTGGGCCACGGCGCCTCGTCGCTGCTGACGGTGGCAACTCAGCGCGGTCGCTGCTGACGAGGCGGAAGCTGCTGCTGTTATCTGAGGCCTGGCTGGGCCTCAGCTGATCCGCTGCCCTTGGTCCAACAATATTAGAGCTGGAGATGGGTGTTGGCTGCACACGGCCAATCAGAGCGAGAGACGCCCTTCACCTGCTGTTTTACATTTTACAAATGAGGTAAAACATCGGATCACGTCATCGTCAGCAGTGTGTAACTATATTGCACAAAAAGCATCCAGGCAAGAAGCAAAGCAACATTCTTCATCCATGAAGACGCTTTGTTTCGATACAAATCAGAGGCGTCTGTACTTGAAATGAAATTATACTTCTGTCGTGAATTCAAAATAGCTCCCACTACCATTATTGTTGATAGTACAATTGGCTGCTATTTTGAAAGCAGGACTGGTGATGGTTGTGCTTCCTCAACAGCGTCGTGCTACGAGCTGAGCTAGTTTCAGCTCAAAAGACAGGAACCACTGAACCAAGACGGTCGTAGCCTGAGGTCACGCTGCTTCGTGACCGAGGAAAAAGTACAAAACACACAATGTGGAAAAACTATTAAGGAAGGTTCACAGACACTGACATAAATCTGATCAAGAAATGTTGATAACTCGTCTGTTTTTTCTAGTCACGACGGATGGAGCCCTTGAAAACTCGTTGGACAGAGAAGCTCCAGCGGCGTCTGTGGTTCAGGAAGCAGGTTCTCAGACTGGCCTGTGTCTCTGCATCAACATCTATCGAAGGATTCTGAATATTGCATGATCATAAACATTTAATGAGGCAAGTTTTAACCGTCAGGGTCGTCGTCAGTCCTGCTCCTCAGCCTCCTCAAACAACCTAACTCTTCACAAAGCTTTTTGCTCCCATGCGTATGAGTCTCTGACAAACAGTAACATTCATACTGCAGCCATGACTACAGGAGTAGGTATAAGCAGTGAATCATCAGCATCGCTTAAGTTAATTAAGAGAGACAGAAATGGAAAAGCCTCGAGCAGAGCACGAGAACATCTCTGCTCCATCCGGCCAGGATTCCCTCCCTCTCCTTCTCTCTGGTCGACCTTGTCCCTCGACTTTGTCCATCTCTGGGTTTTTGCCACAGTGACTCAGTAGAAACTATCAGTTGCGTGACGGCTTCGGGATCATCTCGGGTCAGTGGGACGATGATAGCGTGAAGGTCAAATAGCCCAAAAGCGACACGACACCAGGTTCTCAATAGCCTGTGCCAACTAAGGGCCTTTTGTTGTAAGTTCTTACATAACTGTTTCATGTAACTGGTCCTAATGTCTGAGGAAGAATCGCTGGATCTCACTGGAAGACTCTTCGTATGAGGGGCTTTAGTCACGGCATCATGTACCTACAGGTGTCAGCTCGGCCTCGCTGCTCGTGGCCACACACTAATTAGATCTGCTGCCTTGATGCCTGGTGTTGTTTTCCTGCAGGCTTCTCTCTTCTATCCTTCCATTTAAGTGTCACCTCCTCCCACCCTCCATCACCATGGCAACGGCCTGGAGGTGACAGTATTATTGACACAGGCTGAATGTAATCCCAACCCGACACACACAAACTATCGCAGACCAGCTGAAAGCAGCAGTGGGAGTGGACAGGCGCCGGCACGCTCCACTCTACGCGAACGACTACATCTGACCTACATCCATCGACCCTCTGGCAGAAGAAGCGCAAGCGCGTTGACCTGCGCTTCACGGCGAGTGACGTCGTCGCTGAGGGTCCCCCAGGGCCTCGGGGGTCGCGGATCAATGATCAGGTCAGCGTGTAACATGATCCAGAGCAGCGAGGGGACAAGAAGATACGTCTGGAGCAGCCACATTAGTGAAGACACACAAACAGACTCAACAGTTGTTTATCACAAACGTTCAACAGTGCAAAACTTTACATTTAGTTTAAGTGTTTATATTGTTATTAGTTCTATTTGTTTTATATTCATGTATTTCTTTGGCCTCTTCACCGTTAAATGCTACTAATAATACTTTCTACAGACGCTGCTCATTTAACACCTTCGCCTCCAGCCTCTCTTCTATATAACCTTCTCGTCTGGCTCTTCAATTACCCTGGTTGCTGATTTCCTATATTTCCCAGAGGTCCTTGAACCAAGCCCCAGAAGGTGGGTGTGGGTAGGTTTCAATCATCTGTAGCTCATTTGGCTACGAGCAGAGACAGCGTTTCTCTTGTTGCTGCTTTGCGTTCGGTTGCTGTCTGCTTTAAAATCTCCTCCACTTCTCAGCATCGCCGCTAACTCACATACAGTCACGAATCCAGCCCAAGCTCAGGCCCTTCATGCATAAGCAGCCAAATCCAGCCGAAGCTGCGTGTTTTATTCTCTCTCAGCCAAATAGTCGCTGCTGAACCAAGAGACCAACTCAAGCGGATCAAGCACAGACCTGATCACAGACGCGCACAGTGCTGTTTAGTCTTCAGCTCGTAACTCACCTCTCCCTCCATCTTCTCACACCCAGTTAGACGTTTCCGGAGCTGAAGGACGCGCAGAGGTTCTGGGATGTTCCGGTGGTGCTGGACGGCTTCGCAGGTTCCGTCCGCCGAAGCCCGAAGCTGCAGGAAAAAACACGCACGTCATGAGGCGCTGTCCGTGGTACCAGGCGGGTCCGCCGGCCAAGGACACGACCGCCTTCCCTCCGCCGCCGTCACCGAACCGATCCCTGACCACTAACGTGCATTTCGCCCTCTTTCTCCCCCGCGTCCACTTATTTTGTTCGGCTGGGGGCGGACACTCACCTGTCGTGACTCGAACTCTGAGCTGCAGCAGAGACTCCTCCAGCTGTGATTCTCCTCACACGCAGCAGCTGCGAGCCGAAGCGCACGGACGCAGCAGTTTCGAGTGTTTTATCAACCTATGAAAACTTGGGCCGCTTTCCTGTCGTGACGTGGCTCCGCCTCCCGGCAGATACGTGCAGAAACCCGTGACTCGCGTATCGTCACCGTGATGTCCTATTATGGCAACAGCCCCTTTACTGGGTTACTTGGTCAGTTTGGTGGACGATGGGCGTATGTGCATGCGCGAGAGAGGATGATGGTGTCACCCCCTGCTCTGACGTCCTCGTTCCCATGATGCCTCTCGCCAGCGACCTTGACGAAAGCTGGGTTACTCTGATGCTACTGCGGATGCTGATGCAAAGCGGCCTGTTGCCAGGGCAACGGCGGGAGTGGCGCAGCCCAGAGGATGCTCCGGTTGTGTAAATGTTTGTATTTTCTGAAAGAGGACAATGGTTCAGTGATACGGCAGATTAAAATTAAAATTCTGCAAATGCTAACGCGAGACTACAGCATCTAGATGAGTCATGAAAAATAGACAGAATAAAAAGTCAGCAGACTGAGTCATGGAGTCAAGGATTATGCAGCAAGCAGACAAGGATTTAGTCTCATATGAGGGACAGTTATGCCCTACAGCCATAATGTTATAAAATAACACAACACTGATAAGCAGAAGTAGACGGAAGCCGTAAAACGTTAAGATGCTCAACCGAACTGCATGAACAAGAATAAACTGTGACAAAGTGAAGGATTAAGGGTCTGTTTAGATCCAGAAAGCACAGATTCCAGTCTGCATTTTAAAGAAGAACGTCCGGCTGTCCTACGTTGTTCTTATCTAACAAACTGAACTTGTTTAAAGGTTTGTTTGTCCTGTTGTCTCGACAGGTTGAATGTTGGCGTTCACACAGCACATTAATGTTTAATCACGTTTTCAGGGCCTTGTGGAGTCTCTGGGCTCCTCACCAAGACACGTACGTCACAGTGGAATCCCTTCGACATACAGTCTGTTCAATAAAAACACAGACTGTTTGTGCAGTACAGGTTTAAGCGGACTGTGTTTTTCTATTGTTGACCTTGATGACGATCTGAACATACTTATGACCAGTTTCTGCAGAAAGTCCCATCGATACAAAGTAAAGTAGTTTAGTTCCATGTCCAGGAGGTTTGTCCTCCCACTTAAAGTCGTGACTTTTCTTCGGTTAGTGTCCATACGATCCCGTACGACTGGTTCAAACCTTCTTCCCAGTGACAGGAGTAAGACGTGCTGTAAATTCAGACATCAACCAGGACACATGACAGGTTCCACAGTAACGCTGTCATTTATTGGGTCGCAGAACGTTTCAAATGATGATACTATGGAGCAAATAACTAAAAAGGAACGAGTGCGTTCAGATCTTCCCTGGGAAGTTTCCAGCCTCCACCTGCTCGTCCCACTTTTGAACCTGCAAAGAGAACCAAGAAACAAAGGCGTCATTGTTTGAAGTTCAGGTGCAGGTTGGTGGTGAGCAGACGTATTGACTGTGACAGACCCAGTTGATGGGACACAGGCTCTTGTAGACCCTCTGGTACCACTGGCAGGGAGCTGTGTCCTGCTCTTTGGCTGACAGAGCTTTGTTACATCTGTGAAAATCTGTAAAAACAGGCAAACAGATAAAAATGCTTCGATTCACAAGTAAGACCAGCGAGAATCTCAGTATGAAACCACATGGCCGCAGTCAGACGTGAGCTCCAGCTGTTCAACCTGTGACCGATACGGCCGACAGCTCAGCCTGGTGTCACCTGCTGTTTAGACCGAACGTTCCATGTGAGCAGCAAAGCAACAAAAACACGCGTCCTCCTGCTCACCCAGATAGTTCTGGAAGCAGTTGCGGGTCTGGTTGGTGTTGGGGAAGCGGGCGTCGAACGGCGCCGTCCTGTAGTTTTTGATCTTCTCCTCCATCAGGTCAGACATGTCGCCAGGCTGGAGATCAGGAACAACACGACAGACTCTTAACTCTTCTCATGATCCCACACAGTTACAGGCTAAGCTTCACGCTTTGCATCGGGAGCCGTTCACTTCCTTTAGCCACAAACACTGAGGAGACTCCAGGGACAGGACACTTCAGCCGGAGCTGCTCTGTTTCTAGCGCCTGAGCACAGGGACAATGATCCAACGCTCACATCGGCTCTAAGCCTTTGCTGGTGTGAGCCGTGAACTCACCACTGGTCTCTGACCCGTGAGACGCTTGAATCTGGGCTCCGAACCCAACGCGTCTCGTCAAATCGAAGGGGACGTTAAAAACACCGGTTTGGCAGCTGGAGTTCGTCCGTGCGCGGCACAACGTGACGCTGTGAGCAGGTTTGGGTGAAACCAACCAACTTTTGGGTGCGTTTGACTCACATTTACATAGATTCATGAACTTTGAGCGTAAAAAACGTCATTGTTGCCTCAGCGAGGCTTTAACACAGAGACAAGTCCGCAGGTTTTCTGCGAGTCAGTGAACGTCTCACAGAAACAAATTCACAGCGTTCATAACAAAACGAGCTACAACGACGACGAAACCCTCCACGATCACAGAAAGTAGACGTTCACCGACTGTTTACCTCTGGGAGAAACTCCGCCACAACCTCTGGACGTGCTCTCCGTCGGGCAGAAGGTTTATCTGTCGCAAAGCACGACGGGAAAAAACCACGCGGGCCGTGTTTGACAAGGAAACAGTGCCACCTGCTGGACGGGCCCCGCAGGTGCCATGGAAAAGCTTTATTATCTTTTCTATTCGGTATTTATTGTGTATTTACTATCAAATGACTGAACACATTCATTTTTATAGACATTCATCAGATTTTAAAAATCTCATAAAAGAATTTAATAACTAACTTTTATGTCAGCAAATTAAAACACTGACGCTTGATTTGTGTATATTTACTTCATGCAAACCAAGTGGGAATATAAAAGAAACAAACGTACATCCTTAACCCCTGCTCTGTGCTCCGTCAGTCTGCTTCTGTCATCAGCTAGAACTGTTGATGTCCAGCCTGACGTCTGTGCAAATCAAAAGCAGTGTCGAGTTTTACAATGTGTGCACGTTGGACATTTGGTGACTCCTCTCACTGCAGAGAAGCTTGTCTCCTCTCGCAGATGCTCCTCAGCGAGTGGGAGCATGTGGAGGCGAACCAGCTCCTCCTGTAGTTGTCTCCCGGGGTGAGTCGGCCACACAGCTCCCTGCTGTCGGCTGTATTGTCAGGCTCGCGCTCCCAAAACCTGCAGACGTGAGGAAAGCTCCTGTTAGAAGATCTACATCCACACTGAAATGCTGCGTCTGCACCTCTGGCTTGGTAAGATGTGAAGCCTCTGCCAGGACACGTGCACCTACTGGGGTCCTTTCTCCAGGTCTGAGCCGTCGCTCCACTGCCAGCGCCCGTCTGCGCTGCCCCTCAGCCCAAGCCAGTACGAGTCCCCCTGGCTCAGAGTCTGGGCCCTGTTCCACAGAAACACCTGTGTTTGATTCAACAGTTTAGTCACGTTATGTGTAAAAAATGGACCAGACGGAAAATATGTAAAGAAGATATCAGACAATGTGTTTAATCAGTAAAAGGAGCCGTAAGCTCAGACGGTTTTCACCTGCTCGTCCTCACTTCTGACTGTGGCGACAGCGCCCCCCAGTGCCATGCATCGGTACTGGCTGCGGATCCAGTCAGCCCGGTCCTGGCTGAACAGGAAGCACTTCTGTCCCTGAGGCGTCCATCCAGCCGGGCACGGGCTGCACTCTCTCCCTGGGAGACAGACCAGAGACCTTTACACCACCAGCAGGCCCCACGGGTCCAGATCCAGCAGACTCTCATGTCCCAGCTCTGGAAACATCTCAACGACGATTCTGCGCCCGCTCATTGTCCTGGTAACAACAGTATGAACATCTGCACATAAAATCAAAGCTCACCTCCAGTGGTGGAGTTGCTGACTGGGCAGTACTGGTTCAGAGCAGGATACTGGGAGAACAGGAGCTGGTACGACTTGTTGAGCTTCTCCAGTCTGGAAGCCAGGTCTCTAACCTTGGTTTCCTGCTGAGTCGACTGCGACTGAAACAGAGACGTGGTCTGAACCGCTGTTGCGTCAGATTGAATTTAGTGACTTTCTGTACAGTAGGTTCTCGCGTGTTGAAACCGTGACTGAAACCATCTCTTCGTACTCACAGCAGAGCGTCAGGAGCAGAGTGATGAAGGTGAGCAGGAAGCAGAGTAAAGAGAAGTAATGGGCCAACTGTCTGTACTGGCCCAGGCAAACTGAGGAGACACGGGAGTGAGCTAACATGCAGTCAGCACACGGCACACGCTCAAGAGTCACGTTAAACATCAGTAAATAATGAAAGAATCACAACAAGTTAAAGACAAACGATTTACTGTTGCCTGCAGATGCTTCTTCTTTCTCTTCTTCCAGCAGAGCTGATCCATTTTTCACTCCCATGATTTTTGTTCCCAGGTTTACGTTTACTAACAGCTGCATGAATTTATACTAGTTCTGTTTCTGTACATCCTCTGAGCTTTCTTATACTGAAAAGCCTTTGCCTCTTGTTTAAGAGAAGGTCTGGTTCAGTTTGACGCAGAGTTGTGCACCTTATCTATGCAAATGGAAAGACTGGACTTTCTGCAGCTATATGCAAAACAGAAGTGAAAGAGAGAGAGAACGTGATGAAGGGCGACCAGCAAACCAACCACCTGCTGCTCCCTGGGACTAGTTGACACTTCAGTGAGAACAGTCCACGGGATCAAGCAGTTTTCTGATGTAGAGTCATTTGTACTGACTACGTTTGAAACTAAGTAAATAAATAAATCATAGGTATGTAAAGTGGTGAAGTTTAAACTCTGAGTCCAGTTTGACTTCATAAAAGGTTTTATTCAAAATCCTGACATATTTACAAATATATGACAATGTTATAGTGCATAGTTAGTTTCAAGTTTTACACTTTAGTTTTGGCTGACACGCGAGGGAGGGACTGCTGACTGAACACAATATACGTGTGTATTTACAGCGGAAGACACAGGAATAAGCAAACGAAACTAATACAAAGGCGAAAACCAGCAACTCTTTATGTTTATAATGTTTCATACTCATCTTATATCAGTATTCAGCTTGTGCACTATGAGGTTTGGTAGCAGGACAAACCCAAATCTATAACAAAGACAGAAGAAACATATGAGACAAAGAAATACGCGTCACATGCGTTTGGCCGACTATCATGAGAAGGAAGCAGGAGCATGGTTTCAAAGTGCTGCTCGTCTTGGCATTAATGTCAAAGAAACTTTTACGGCTGCAGCACAGCATTGTCGGGATGCTGTGGTCCTGATGCTGAGAAAAACGTTTGCCATGGCAACAACAGACTTTCTTCATATAAATAAACTACTGGAATAAAAACAGTTTAACAGAGGGGACAAAGTTATAATGAGTCAATACACATTATTATGGAGCTTTGCTTATTATCAAAGGGTACAGAAAATGTACAATTTAGAATATGGAGAAAACTGTTTTCTGATACAACTCACATGTACAAAAGCTCCTCTGTTATAAAATGTGAACACACATGGATCACAGATGAAGCTTTTGACCCCTTTATCCTTTCTGAGCATGTGGGTGCGTGTTTGTGTGTGTTTGTGCGTCTGTCTCTGCCGTGTGGTTTGAGCTGGTCGGACATAAGCAGGATCAGATCAGTTGTCCACAGGTAAATCCACCCTAAGCCACCGGTTGCTGAGAGGACGCTCAGCATTACGGCGACGCGCTGGGACGTCACGTCTGACATTGAGCCGGAGCTCTTACGTAACGCTCGACTTTTTCACAGAAAAACTGATCCACTTACGGGCAGAGACGCTGACATTTGTTCATCTTCACTCGTGGATTCAGCGTTTATCAAAATGGTTATTGAACACATTGATTACATGTTTTCTGCCACAAGAGCAAAAGAGCTCACTAGCAAAAGCACATTAAAAAGTTTTCAATATGAAATACTATATAACAAAAATCTCGATGTGCAAAGTGTGCTAAGCATTATCATTAACACCGGTCTCAACAAAGCGATGAGCAGAGTTTTGTCAGTACGGTAGCAGCATGTTGTCAAGCCCCCGCGAGGTTTGATTCATGAGCGTGTCCCTGAGCCTTTTAACCACCTCGACCTCCTGCGATGTTTATGCTGCTCACGTACCAGAGAGAACCAGCTAGGCGAGCTAATGGCAACAAGCAACCTTTGGACCTGTTCTGATGGAAGGAAATCCTATTATGTGAGCCGGGTGCCTCGGGGCGGCCGCAGTCATGAGTAAATAGCTGGTAAATCCAAAGCCCTGCGGCCTTCGGAGCCTTCAAAGTCACTCGGGGGGAGGGTAAGCACGAGGAAGCGAAGGTGTAGGTGGAGAAGGCAGAAAAGATCAGAGAGGAATGGCAAAAAAAAGCGTCCAGTAACTGCTTGCTTTGCCAGTTGCCCATGGCTGAGGTTGTTCAAGTTCTACAGACCAACACGATGAAAAACCACAGCAAGCAGTGAAATGAAACCAGTTATTCCACGACTAAATATTTCTCCGCTCTCCGGCTCTTTGAGAACAACGGCCACGTGGGAGTGCAGGGTCCGTCCTTAGTGGCAGGGGTCAAAGGGCACCTCGCTGAGCCCACCGTGAAGCTCCACCGACTCCTCGGACCACGACACGATGTCACCGACCAGATGGCCCCCGCAGGCCGCCTGGCTGGAGATCTCACTGGCCGTCAGGACTCTGGACCAGAACTGCAGATCGGACAACTCTCCCATGAAGGACTGAGTGATGTCGAAGCGTCCGCCCATCGAGTCCTGTGGAGAGCGACGAAGAGTTTAAGAAGCGGGAAGGAGTGTTGACTGGTGACGTGACAGAGCCATTAGTGGGACATTCGCTCATTTTGGGTCTTTATAATTTAGCAGAGGCTTGATGTACTAATAACTAGTTGAGTTGAAGATGAGCTCGTTTCTTTCAGTACCTGCTCCTGGCCCAGGACGAAGACGCCTCCGGGTCTGATGGAGTGCCAGGCTGACAGGTTTTGCCCTGTGCCTTTCTTCACTCCATCCTGATAGGCCTCCCAGACTCCATCGCGCGTCGACCACGTCACGCACACGTGATGCCACTTGTCATCTGTCATGGTTATGGGCAACGTCGCCGCCTAAATCCGCAGGTGAAAAGACACAAAGATGCAGAGTCTGTGAGTTTGTGGCACAACTGAAGCAACGTGAGGGTCGGTGGCTGCTGACGGCTTTACGAGCAGTGGATTAGCCCAAAAAAAGCCAGTCGCCGCCTGTTGATCCATCACACGTTAATTAAAGACTGAAATTAATCGGCGTCCTGAAGATCGTTTAACGGTGTCGTCGATCAGTGTGTGACTCAGAAAACAAACATGACGCTTTATTCCTCCTGCTACAGACAATTAGAATAATCAGATTATTTGCTTTGCTGCTTTGTTTGTTAAGCTCTCTGTACACAGCAAAGGGGCAAACGAGGAGAAACATCTGGACACTGTTTATGGGAAAAGTAAGGATCAAGAAAGAATGAACTGAACTGTGGATCTTCCTTCTACCTTGTCGTTGATTAGCAGCTCCATGGGGTTGCTACCCCATTCAACGAGCACCAGCTCATTGGCCTGCCCCTGCACGGCGTAGGAGAAAGGAGTCCCCAGGCCTGGGCCTGCTCCCGCCTTCAGCCACAGACAGATTGTCAGGGCGAAGATCTCGCTGACCGGCGACCGCTTCATCCTGGCGTACATGTAGTTGGTCCTCATGGGGAAGTCAAGCATGAAGGCACTGGGACTCTTCAGCTTCTTGTGGGTTCCTGGATGGAGACAGAAAACCCAGAGTTCCGTTAGAGCAAAGTCATCATCTGAGTGAATAGTTACTGCTGAAGTTCTTGTCATTCATTCTGCTGTTTCAGTCTGGTGGACTTCACGTTAATGACTGTAGCTTACTGTAAAGCTCACACACAAGGTCTAAGACCAGTGAAAGCACAGGAAGTAAATGGTGTGTGTGTCTGTGTCTGTGTACCGTGGTCACTGTTGCCGTGGTGCAGCTGACTAAGCACCGTGTCCATCTTGCTGTGCCCGGCGCCCTGTAGACTCGACTCTTTGGCGGTGAAAGGCAGCCGGCGTGGCTGAGGATGGTTGCCATGGTGATCATCGTGGTGGTCGTTACCATGGTGATCATTGTGGTGGTCATCGTAGTGGTCGGGACTGTGGTGACTGTCATGGTGACTGTTGTGGTGGTGACCGTCATGGGGACTGTGGTGGTCATCATGGTGACTGCTGTGATGGTTGCCATAGTAACCATGATGTCGACTGTAGTGATGGTCATAGTGGTGATTGTTATGGTGAGTATTATGACTACTGTGAGGGTTGGACCCATGGGTACTGTGATGGTTATGATGGTCGTCATGGTGGCTAGCACCATGGTGGTCGTCATGGTGACTTGCTCCACGGTGGTCGTCATGGTGACTTGCTCCACGGTGGTCGTCATGGTGACTTGCTCCACGGTGGTCGTCATGGTGACTTGCTCCACGGTGGTCGTCATGGTGACTGGTACCATGGTGGCCGCTGCCATGGTGTTCATCGTGGTGGTCAATGTGATGGTTCTCTTGGTGGCTGCCACTGTGGTGGTCATCGTGGTGATCTCTGTGGTTGTCGTTATGGTGACCGTACTCATGGCGATCTTGGTAGTAGCTGTGTAGCTGCTCCTCCAGAGCACTGATCTTCCGCTGCAGGAGTTCCCGCAGGGAGCTGGAGTAGGAGCTGGAGGAATTCCTGGTCTGAAGACGCAAACAGAAAACATCCAGGTTTTATCATCGCCTGCAGGAGTTGACCTGTGGTCACTGAGCCCTAAGAGCTACAGTCACATGCTAAGCTACGTTAGCCTGATGAAATGTTCTTATCCAACATAACGCAAGAAAACGAATATGTGTATTCCTCAAAATATCAGAAACAGTGGCCATGAATACACACTGGTAATGGCGGAGGACTTCCAACCTGCTCCTCAAACTAAACGCTGGACTGAAAGATAAGAATTTACTTGAAATGTGTGATAAGCATTGAATGGCTCAGTTACGGTGTGACATTTAAGGTTGTAGAGGTTTGTGGTCCTCGCTTTAACCCCTCCTCCTTCACCTCCCTTGCTTATCTTCAGCTTCCTCCCCAACAAATCCAGCTTTGTCCCCTGCCAGCACACGCCATGATTAATAGCCTCGTCAGGGAGGATGAGAATAATTGAAGGTGAGCCTGGCTAGGGCCCTCCAGCCTGTGGCCAGAGGCTGCTGGCGCACACATCCTGTTAGAGGAGGGACTGACAGGGTAAATCCTGGCTCCGCTACTGTTTTGTCTGGCACCTTTGAGGAAGACTGAAGAGGGTTCCTAGCAGCGTCGCTGCAGACCACCTGCCCTGATAATGAAGCTTTCACAAGCCAGCGGGCAGCAGGGTTTTAGTCTCACAATGTGACACCAGCGTCATGAATATATCGTTTTTTAAGTGAGGTGAGTAGCTTTAGCTGCTGGAACACATCCTGTATCACACACAACCACAAGCTCCGCAGTGTTGATACATCACAGAGCCTCTAGAAACCAGCAGCAGCTCATCTGGGTCTGGGTCAGGCCTGTGTCACACAAACACATGTCGGGCCTCTGCATCACATGGGGTTGGAGGAAGGGGAGGTGCACGGTCAGGGGTGAGGGCTAATCAACTTAGCAGCTTCCTGTGTGAGCTCACGCTTTGCTACTGATTCCCGGGAGAGAGATCGAGAACCATCACCCGCTGACGCCAAATATGACCCAAATAACGCCAAAGCGCTGGTAGGCTGAAAACGTTTCAGGGGTCTGTGCCATGAGGCAGCAGTGCCCGACAACCCGACATTAAACCTCAATGACAAATAATGAAACGCTTGAAGCAATGATCACTTGCAGGGACTCTGCGTATCAGGGCAGAACTTTACGCTGCTGCTTTTGGCGGCCGCCTGCCTTGACTGGCCGCGGTGGAGAAGGAATTATTGTGATGACATCTTTCTGCATGTTTTCCGTTGCATTTTGTCCTTGTTGCTGAAAGGATTTCTCACCTGTAAGTTCTCCAGCCTCTCCTTCAGGGTCAGCAGGGTCTTGCCCGTCTGCTCTGGAGAGAAGGAGCCGTGTTTGCTGTAGGGCGTCTCCTTCCTGCCGTGAGGGTCCGACCTGTGGCTGCCGTGGGAGTAGTGGTGATCGCTGCTGTGGTACGGCGACGGCCCGTGGTGCATGGAGGTCGGCGTGGGGTGGCTGCTGTGATGGCCGTGGTGCTCATCGTGGTGGGTGATGTGGCGGTTGTCATGGTGAGTTTCATGGTTGTCGTGGGGACCGCTGTTATGGTGACCGCCAAAGCCCTCGCACAACGTGAGCTTGGCGGTCAGCTCCCTGATGGTTTCCCGCTGGTCCAGGATGGTCTCCTTCTGCCTCACCAGGCTCTCGCGCAGGTGCAGGATGGTGGCTTTGGCCTCGTCGGACATCACGCTCCGCCGGTTGCTGCCGTTGTGGCTGCTGCTGTGGCCGTTGCTCGGTCCGTGGGGCACGGTGGGTGCGGAGTAGCAGCTTGGGTCTGCCTCTGGGGGAATAGGGGTGCAAACAAATTTGGGACTAATGCCATAGTCATGTTCTAAGCCGGACAAAGTGCCGGTTGCTGCAGCACACGACAGGAAGTAGTAGAAAATTGCAGAACGCAAGGGGAAGAAGGGCAGAACCAACCCCAAAGAGGCTCCAACCCACTGCTGGTGCCGTACTGACACATGGCTGACGTCTTTGGCCATATTTAATTTAAATCCAAGTTATTCCTTAAAAATCAACGTGCTCCCGGTCCCCCAGGTCTTAGCTCTGTGTGGAAGAACAGCATGAATGGAGGTCATTGGCCTTAAACTGGAAAGTGTGGAGGCAAAGCATGTCAACAATAAAACGGCAGAGAAAATCTCCTTCCACGAAGCACAAGGATCACGAAAACAGTCGGCGGTATTCCAAAAAGCTGCTGCCAGACTCCTGAACAGTTTGGCTTGGAAACGACGCGGCAGTATCACGAAAGGCTGCGCGGCTCCATGGCGAGCTGACAAGCCACGAGAGCTCGGCTGCCGTGCGCTTACAGGTTGTTCCGCTGTCTCTTGGGGAGGGCGTGGGCCGCTGCCAGCCAGGTGATCTCTCCTGGCTTTGAAGACCTCCTGTGTACGACAGCCAAGAATAATCCTTTTAACTGTGGCTTCTGACCACCTGCTTCCCTGAGGGAGACAGAGAAACAAGCGAAACCTTAATGCCACAAGCAGGTGAAAGAGGGTGAATTCACTTTACACCCACGCGAATGATGGACATGCTGTTTAATACATCGTTTAAGATAACACAGTGTTCTGTGTGTCCACAAAAACATTCAGCGTTGAGTGTTTAACCAGCTACCATTTTATTTTATGCTGTTTATGCTGAGAAGCAAAACTAGGCTGAAACCTTCCTGATGGTTCCAGGTGGTTCTGGTTCCTCTGATCCATCTCTTAGATGCTGGAACCTCCTTCATTCACTGAGCTCCTCTGGTTTTCTATCTATTCCATCCACTAACATGCCTCCATGTCCACATGTGACTAACTTTGTCTCTGTTCTCTCCTAGTTGTGTTTTTCTCTTTCTGTCTCTATTCTCATCTCCACCTGGTCCAACCATCCTGCCTGTGTCTGTTGTTGTTGTTGTTGTTTTGTTGTGGTTGTTGTTGTTTTCTCTCTTCTCTATCCCTTCACCCCAACCGGTCAAGGCAGATGTTCTCCTACACTGATCCTGGGTCTGCTGGAGGTTTCTTCCTCTATAGAGTTTTTCCACTGTTGCTATTAAAATGTACAATTTATTGATTGGCTCCAATTAAAAGCTGCTCTATGTGGGATTTGTTGGGTTTAGTTCTGTCAGGTCTTAAACCTCACTTGTAAAGTGTCTTGAGGTAACTGATGTAGTGAATTGGCGCCATATAAATAAAGTTGAATTGAATTGAATCGTACTTCTGATGTTATCAATCTCAGCTCAAAGGGAATGTGGCTGAAACAAAATCACGTTTAGCTCCTGCTTAATGGTTAATTGCTCCTTGTCTGACAAGTAGACATCTGTAAAAAAGTTTCACATTTGCTATTCGAACTTCATCAGCGTTTCCTGTCCGCACAGAGCCGACTACAGGCCGTCGCCGAGGGGGAGGCCGGTGGGAGTGAGAGGCGATGTAATCAGATTACAGACAATGAATCTGCCTCCAAACCCACAGCCCAGCAATTCATCTAATGAACGAGGGGCTTCGGCCGGAACGTGGGTGAGTGCGCCCGCTCACACCAGAGCCCCATGAACCAGAGTCCGACCTCGCTCAGAGTGCTGATGCAGCACACAGCAGGGGGCGGGCGTCCGCGGAGAAGCAGCCCAGAACTTTCTGATCGGACTCCGAGCCGTACATAGCTGCACTGTTTAATTAAGTCAGGAGCAAAGCATCTCTCCAGTAGGAGTTGAAACACTTCCCATGATTATCTCCACCCCGTTCTCATCTGAGTCTCATTTAGTGAGCAACAGTCTGCCCTCACAGGTAGAAGACGTTTCACAAAGCACCGGGCCCTGTTCATCTCTAGGCTCATTACCTCAGCAGCCCGTCACCACTTCAAACTCCCACCACCTCCATTAAGTCCAATGCTCTGCACCGAGTGACGACGAGATTAGTTTCTCTCCGTTCGGCTCCTGGCATCTACTGCCGTTCAGCCGTTGTGCACCTGCTTGAGGTTTGGTTAAGATGAACAAACACATCAGCGTGAGCAGCTTCCACGTTCACCCTGAAGGATCCCTCAACCCTGTCATCCGATCGACGGCCTTTTAATGAGGCGTTCGGGGCCGAGCGTGCGACCAGGAGAGGAGGGACCTAATCTGAGCCCTGCCGCCTGATACATGTGGAGATTTAGGAGACATGATACCTCCCCGAGACACGTGGCATCACATCTGAGCAGAGACAACATCACTCACTGGTGGACATCACACGAGCTCTAGTCATCAAAGAGCTGGTTAAACGATTTGTGCTGAAATATCTCGTTGATTGTCTTGTTTCATCGTAGAACCTGGTGAGCATCTAATGTTTCTAATTCAAATACGTCACCAAGGTCACAGATGATCACATCACTGCGTCTGCATCAGATCTTGTTAATCCTCTGTTTACGTCAGTGTACATTTACAGCTCTGTGCAAAAGTTTTAGGCAGGTGTGAAAAATGCTGTGAACAAAGAAAGATTTCAGAAAGATAAACAATGGTTGTTTCATTTAGTCAGTTTACAAAATGCAAAGTGAGCGAACAACAGAAAAATCTAAATCCAATCAGTCTTTGGTTACTACGTCAGTGCTGGAAGTGATGCTTGGCCCCACAGAGCCCTGGTCTCAGCATCATGTGTGTCTGGGATGATGAAGAGGCAGAAGGATGTAGAAACCCTGCATCCACGTTTGTTCACATCTGCCTAAAACTTTTGCACAGGACTATAAACGGAACCTAAAGTAAAACAGATAATGCATATAATTATCATAAAAACACCCTGAAGGTGATCTGAACATCTCATCTGCTTATGTCTCCCTTGGCTCCTCCTCCTCCTCTTGAGGGGCACAGACTAATAGGATTGTTTGGATTTGATGCCATTTAATGAGGACTTGGCTGCAGGGTCTCGGCTCGGCCATGGGAATCCACCTCCACCCACAAGTCAAGTCATTGTTGTCACACGTGTCCCTGCAGAGGACGTGAACATGTGCGCGACATTATGAATTTATCCACAAAAATAAAAAAAAAGTAGTAGAAGTTAGCAGAATTAACTAAACTAGAAAGAAAGTGGGAAAACGCAAACAGGGAGGAGCCAAAGATCAACATTTGCTGTTGCTTTTTTAGTTCTTTTCATTTTTGATGGTGTTATCTTCAGGTTTTGAGGAATTATTTCAAAATGAAAAAGAAGCAAATCGCATCTTAATATAATTCGAAATCTGACGTGGCTGCGCTTCGTGTCGAAGGAACGTGTTAGGAATCTGTTTCCTGTCTACGTGTGTCTGTGTCCTCCTGTAAGGTTGAGGTCTGTGAGAACTTCATCCTTCCTGCCTCAGACCCTCACAGAGCGACGGCAGAGTCGGCACCTGAGGCTGCACACGTCCATCAGAGGTTCCTCACAGGGGAAACCTCTCTGAGGAGGCGGCGCTTCCCAAACGGTCTGAGCTGTTCAGCCAAACAGTTGAACTTTGAGCAGAGCGATGACAAAAACCAAGTCAAAAGCGTTAATGGTTTGCTAATTGTTTTTTCATCTCATGGAGCACTTAGCAATTTTGGTTCAATAGCTACTTCAAAAGTGAAGCTGAAGTGTACTCTGTGCCGTTTTAATTAGGTTTGACTTCGCCTGTGAATCACTCTGCTGCAGGAAGGTGTGATGATAAAACTACAAAGAGCCGCACTGTAAAAGCCGTGTGCAGTGAAAAATCACATCAGCCTCAAAGTGCTTAAAGGTGCGAGCAGGTGCCGGAGGCTCATGGACCTTCTCACATTTCACCTGGCCTCAGTAAGCGTCGTCTGCACTAATGAGCGAGAGTCAAACCAAGGTCTCAGCGCTGCACGTGGACACGAGCGCATCGGTTCATCACCGACTGGGCCAAGATGAGGCTCAGCAGGAGACGCGGCTAAAAAACGCTGCTGACACAAGGCCTTGAAGTAACAAAACACACATCTGACCAGAGTCCAGTGACGCTGCAGCTACTATAGTAAATATGAGCACAAACACTTGCTGTGTGTGTGAGATCACAGCTGAGAGGCTGAGGGGGCCAAGTGCCAGACACGTGATCCAAAGCTCATCAAACCGCACCAAACATTGTGTGTCATGGACCACGGCAGGAAAACACGAGCACTGACGACAGATCGGAGCATCTGAGATTTTGTTTGGCAAACACACTTCATGTAATCTGCCCCAGTCTGACTCCAGCTGCCACTGTCACCTCAATGTTCCACAGTCAATTTGGACTCAAAACGATTAACTGGTAGGAGTTGACGTGTTGGACTGTGTCAGACTTGACCAGCGAGCGTCTGCTCTGAAAGCAGCTCAACCTGACAACGACGTCGCTTCTGTTACGGTGCAAACAACCAAAGTCAGCCCTCGGAGAGTCCACCTCAGCACAGCTCCACAGGTCGAAACTCAGCAACACCTCATGTGATTCAGCCCAAGCTGCTGCTTATTTAATCAGCACAGAGTGGATTTTATAACCGAGTTTGTCCACAGGCCTCAACTGTGGTGAACGGTGGAGAATGTGAATAAGAGGAACCACATCTCCCTGGTCTGGAGCTGCTCAGCGCGTTGCACTGGACCAAACTAAATGAATCCCACCTCACACTGAGCCAATCGGGCAGAAACAGGTAAACGCTTCAGCTGGTTCAAACACGTCACAGTCAGTCGTCCTCCCTGTAAACAAACCGGTTCTGCCATTAATGGCTTCAAACCGAACCTTTTCACTGGGAGAACATTTTAGCAAGTCTGTAAAAACGGAATTATCTACAGAGCAAAGAAAGGTTTTGGTACCTGCCTGAGAGTCTGACGTCCTCCAGCTGGGCAGCCCTCGCAGAGCACTGATCAGCTTGACGAGGACTGGCTTTAGGTGGATTACGTTAATGCTCCCTCTCTCTGCGTGTCTCACTCACACACACGCTTCCTTCACACTAACTGGCTTTAAAGAGGAGGAAACGAACGTGTGGCCTCGTCGGCAGAAAGTGATGCCGCTGACGTTGAGACAAAAAGAGATCTTCAGCCAGACCGTGGGAGCATCATCCCAGCGCCGTCTATCTCTAATCACTCACTGTAGAACAGAACTGGGTCAAACTGTATCTGAATTAAGTCCAGTTACACCGGCATCAGTTGAGGATTTGGTTGAGCCTCCAGGCCTGAATGTCAGACACGCCCACCTGTTTACAACAGGGCTGCAGCTTCCGTCAGGACAAGACCTGCGAATGATGTCATCACGGAAACGATGGAGTGAACGTCCAGGTGAGCAGGTTATAGGAAAAGACGTTCATTCATTTATTGAGCCGATAAAGTCGGCTCCTAACATGCACAGGCTGAAAAGCTAAAACGATTCCACATGTTATTGGAGAGTGGGCACAGCAATAAAGTCCGACTGCTCTTCCTGCAGGCGAGCACACATTCAGTGGCACCAGAGGACAAGCAATCAAAGGTGTCTGAGGTAAACGGGAGGAGCCGCCTGGGGTTGGAGCGCAGAGGAGGCAGACGTGGTTGGGAAGCGCTGATCACCACCGAGCTGCACAGGTGCTGCAGGAGAACTGGGCTTTGAGGCTTAACAGCCTGCAGCAGGAAACAGAGAGAAGCTCCGCGTTGTCCTGAAGCAGCTCCGAGGAGCCGCCGTCCATTTAGTGCCACGTACACAGCACACGCACGTAGGAGGAGCGTGACCGAGGTAGTAAGAAGAAAAGCTGAACGTGATGCGAGTCGCAGTCTGGTCCAGTTCCCGTATCTGCATGTGGGCGTAGAGGAAACTCTGCCAGTTTGTCCCTGTTACACTTGGTAATAATTGTATTTTGGTTCTTCTCCTCTGTCCGACTCGCTACCTTCTCCGTGAGTCGCGTAGAGATGACGCAGTGGTTACGAGGACATTTTCCAGCCTACGTGCTCGTCTGGGACTTTACTCAGCCTAAGCATGTCTCATAAGCCCAGTTCAGTCTGACCTCCTGACCCCAGGCCGGACTAATCAGCCCGCTTCCCTGCTCTGACTCTCATCATTCAGCTTGTTGCATTAAATGACTCGTGTGACCTGTAAATCAGCTGGAGCGAATTAAACCAGTGGACGATTGAGTGTCAGGATTTCCAGAACCGGATCCAGACACAGTAACGTCTTAACAATGAGCGAGACATGAAAAGCACTAGGAACAAAGACTCACACACAGGATCCAGGCAGGAAGTCGACAGCAGTGACAGGTTAAATACAGGTGAAAGCAATTAACATACATCAGGCTGCGGAAATAAGGGAGGACAAGAACCGGAACCAAACCTTTCAAAATAAAGTAACCAAACTTTATTTTCACCTGCAGGTCGACGCTGACGCAGGCGAACGATTGCGTGTGATTGTCTTTTGAATAATAACAGCTTTTAGTTCTAGTTAGTAACTAACTAACCTTGGCTGCTTTTTTTAATAAGCAAGTAAATATGAAAACAAAAGGGGCTCATGGAGGAGAAAACGCTGTAGCCATACAACCCAGTCATGGCGAGACCTGTCAGAGTGAAACACAGCGAGGATGTGTCCAGGGAGTGTAATGAGAATCACAGGACGTGAAGCCAGGCTGGTATCGACTCGTCCTGTGACCAGCACCACTGCTTCATCAGCTGATGGACTGCGCCATCGCGTCTCACCTCGTCCCCCGTCCGTCGTCCTCTGCGTCTTCCTCCTGTTTGTTGCCATCATCGTCCTCTCCCTTCAGTCAGTCTCTGCCTGTCTGACCTTCCTGCTCGCACACACTCTGTTTATCACAATGCCAGGCACATCTGACTGCAGCATTCTCCCCTGGCCCGGTTCGCCAGCCAGCGATGGGACCTGATCACACGGATGAAAGACGGAATGACTTCACTCTGTGCAAAGTGCAAAGCTACTAGTTCGCCATCAGTCTATGGCGTCTCATATGCAGACAGCTTGGTCCTCTCATGTTCTGGCCAAGTGAAATGGTTTCACAACACCCACAACAAAACAAATCACTTGGGACACACAGTGCTACAGAACTTGTTGTGGTTCTAGCGCCTTGTCCTGGTGACTGCAGGTGCTTTCAGCGTCCGACCATGTGACTCAAATGAAAGCCCGCCAGCAGGGTTGCTGCTCCTCGAGGTGACAAATCTACAATTTCCACTTCAATCAGCAGGATCTCAGCCGCGGCCGCAGACGTGGGTCCCCCGCCAGGGTCGGGCCGACACGGCTCCGCTGCAGCCCTTTCCCCCGGGGCAGCTTTAACGTCATTAACAGGTGGAGGCCAAAAATAGGCCGAGGAGGTGCAGCGGGCACACGCTACCCCACACTTACACCTTCTCTCCTCCTGCCTCACCCTCCAACGCCGAGCAGAGCCACACTCACAACAACCAGGTCAGCAGCTTGTTCATACCATCGCTGTGATATTTGTGCAGCACGTGTTAAAGAGTGAAAAAATAAAAAGCAGCGTGTGCCCTCAGCAGGACACGTCTCTGAACCGGCCTCTTTAGAGTGTTTACGGCGTCCAGTTTGCTCTTCGCTACGCTGCAGGAACTTTCTCCTCGGGTGACGGTTTATTTTTGGAGCCCGTAAAAGGATATTTTAAGAGGGTGAACTTGTTAAATAGTGTCTGTTAGTAGTCAGAGAGGCTGTAATGAGTTTCTTCCACTGCTTTCATGCTGCCTTCGTGAGCTATTGGACGCCTTTTAAGGAGGCTGATTTCAGCTGATGAGTAAGGCCTTTCCTTTATTTACTGCTCTTTAAAGGCTCCCTGGACACAAACAGCTGTAGCTTTAGGATGCATGCGCGCTTTTACGTCACAGGTTCACACAGTAAATGGAATGATATTAAAAGCATAACAATGCAAAACGGATTATTCATCGCACGGCATCTGTTCAGCATGTGTCCAGTGTTTGTTTCTAAAAACCAGGCTTCTAGAGCGAAACCACAACCAAATGAACTGTTGTTATCATGATGAAAGAATGATTTTAAGTTGTGTAATTGTTTTCTGCTAAAATGCTGCATCTGACCTTGAAGTGCAAGCGTCAGGTTGTTAGAGTTTTTATTGTAGTGTTGAAGTCGGGTCGTGGTCCATCGAAAGGAAAAGGTTTTTAAATGCCGTCACTATGGTAACGGTTACTGAGGTAACAACAGGACCTGCCTCTATGATCCGACCAGCTCTTTGTCACAGATGACCTGTGCTCCGTACTGTCCCTGAGCTCCAGTCGCATTGTTGAGGGCGTTTCAGTGTTTCTCTCTTTACTGGTCGAACAGGCACATGTGGAACCTTGGATCTGTGGGAACACGCCAGATCCACTTTCACTACAGAACACAACTGCAGTTGAGGTGCATGGGAATCTACACATTCACATGTGCGTATTTGCCTGCTTTTCCAGTGGCTGCAGGTTTTACAATCAGATGATGCAGCAGCCGAGATGGTCCCTGCTGATGAAACATCCAGCACAGACGCTGGCGGACGCAGCAGCTGTGGACCATCGGGGTTAACATCCAGTCACTCGGCCCGACCTCTGTGTCACACACATTCTCTCAATGGATAATTGGTTGTGGCTTCAACGCGGCTTTTGTGTCTCAGAATAGAAAACACTGCAGTCTGTTGTTTCTACGCTTTTACAATCCTAGAACATCGCAAAACAAATGTATGATTGTATTTGTATGACAAGCGCTTTTGTGTCCTAATGAAAAGATAGTGAAATACGTACGTGCTTTGTCTGCTCTCATCCACAGGAAGCTTCCCTTCAGCTTCACCTCAGACTCTCAGTGGACACACGTCCATCATCTGCTCAGCGTTTAGTTTCCACAATGACTATTTCGTCCATTTTTTCTCAAGCAGTTTCTTCAGAGAAGGTTGACTCCTGCACAGATAATTCATAGTAGAGTCGGTTTCTATTACCGACCTCTGACTTTTTTATTGTCTTAATTCTTTTGCTAATAAACTGACTTTTCAGCTTTATCATTTTTATCCTTTTGCTCCTGGATTATATATTTCTATTGCTGGATTTCCTGCAGAAGCCTGACTCCCACTTCGCTGCTGCCTTAGTGGTTTTCTGTGTTGTGCAAAATGTGGTCTACCTTCTTTTTGACTGACGAGGAGGGGCGCACGGTGAGCCCGGCGGCGGCGCCGGTGGGCGGTCCTGCGCCAGGACCTGCTCAGGGTGCGGCCGGTCTGGCCAGCCTGATGAGCGGACGCAGCACGTTTGGGGGCACCAAGCGCCGCAGGACGACGTCGACGGGACACGGCATGAGCGAGGCCCAGGAAGGAAAGGTGACGGGTTTCACATGGTCTGAACGTACTAATGGGAGCAATAAATCACACGGCACAGCTGGATGCATCACAAGGGAATGACTCCTGACAAAAGATCAGTCAGGACAGGTTTAATCAGGTCCTACCACTCAGACAGGTCACAGCCACACACGACCTCGCTCACGAAACGAGGCTCAGAACAAACAGACACGTCTGTTGTGACCTGGCAAAGCTACACATGCGAGAATCTGGGAAGTGAAATCACAATTCAAACTGTCCCACCATCATCTTAAAGCTTCTGGAACGTTAATTGATCCGTGTAGTCCAGTCTCTGAGAATAAAATGGCTTCCTGCTGTGTTCAGATCAAGCTGGCGTTCTTCGTGGCTATTGTGGGCGTGGTCCTGACGGTGCTGGGGGTCGGGACGGAGTTCTGGGTGGAGCTGTCACCCCCAAAGAATTTCTACAACAACCAGGTGAAACAAAAACATCCAGCGTGTCTCAGTCAGAAGCGAATGCCTGGCGTTTTGAAGAGTGATTCTGTCTTGCAGACGTGTGTGGCGGCTCATTACGGCCTGTGGAAGGGCTGCACCAAGACCCTGTGGGTGGCTGATATCGACCCAGAGAGGGAGAGCTGTGGACCTGCTGAACTGCCTGGAGGTGACTCAGATTCGCTGGCTGGCTCGGGCACTTTTTATGATGAGTGGGTTTGTGCGTCGGAGGCGATGACTGACAGATTGAGTTAGGATGAATGAGTGAACTACCTGAGTCTGGCTCATTGTTTGATGGCTGGGCCGCTGACTAACTGCATGAATCACAGATCATAGTCTGAGCGACGGAGCGAGTTCACATGACGCTTCTGGGATCATCTCAAATGTTTCTGTCCTGGTCTACAAATATCTTGTGTAAATACAAAATGACAAATTCTTTTCTAAATTAAATTATGATGACAAATTATTCAAGAAACATAACGGAGGATGTGAACAAACTGACCAGACATCACATGGTGCTTGTTTAGGTGACGCACACGGCATCTTCCTTAAAGCGTTAAGTTGTACAAATGTTCTTGGCCAGTGAATGGAAAGTCCAGTTAGCGTCCGACGAAAGGAAAAACAAAGAAACGACCCACATGGCCGGGATGGTTGCACCGCTTCCGTTTGACGGCCACGCTCTAGTTACCTGCCAGTTGCTCAGGAAGCACTGAGTCGTCACCTTGAGCTCGTCAGTGACGTTCATGGCCGATTATGTTTGACGCACCTTGACTGACGCTAAGGTGCTCAGAGATCCGTGAATTTCAAGAAGATCGTCTGCAGCCGATACAGGATAAAATGTTACTGACAATGATGCTCGACTGTGATGGTGGCTGTGATCACTGTCACAGCACAGACCATCACAACCTGTCTCAGAGAATAACACACGAGCGAAGGTCTTACAAGATGTAATGTAGATGTCACCAACCTGGCTCTGACTCGCCGAGGCCGCAGAGAAGACGTCCGCTTCACACCGGGTGCAGCGAGTTCCTGACCCACTGGTTGAGCCAGGAAACCAGATCAGCAAAGACTAATAAGCCGAGGACACGATGAGACCGCAAACATACTTAAAGCTACAAAAGCCTCCACAGGGATAAAAAGTGGTAAAAAACAACCCCAGGCAGGTTTGGAGGACACGCTCAGCTCCGAGGCCACGTTTCATTGTTCACAGTCACGTCTCGCCTGTTGTTCACTGCAGCTGTTGTTCTTTTTCCAGAACTGAACTGCACCTACTTCAAGTTTTTCACCACGGGAGAAAATGCTGTGATGTTTCAGAAGGCGACGCGGAAGAGTGAGTCACGCTCCTTCGGCTCTCCTGGCCTCTCTAAGCTGCTGTGCCACCTCCTCCTCCCACGGCCTCCTTTCTGTTCTCTCCTGATTCTTCTGAGTGTCATCTCTCCCACCTCCTCTTCTCCCTCAGTCCATCCTCATCCCTCTCCTCTGTCTGCTGTCACCTAATCACTGCGCTCTTTCACGCCGGCCATTGTTTGCTCTGTGAGTGTTTGAATCCATTCCGCCTACGTTGCGTTCAAGCGTCTCCGAGCTGCTGTCTAAAGTCTCATTTCCCTGGCAGCTCTATAATATATTAGGATCACACAGCGACGTGCTGTGAATAAAGAAAGACACATGTACATTCAAAAGCTCAGTGTTTGCAGATGCCAGCGTCACTGTCACAGCATTGCTTGCTTCATCGACCTTGGTCCGACCTGTCTCATCAGCCGGTCGAGGCAGACGTTCAGCCGCTGCCTCGACCGGCTTCTACTGGTCGCTAGTAGCACAGCTCGGTCCTCCTTCTTCCTGCAGATCTGAACGTCGCGGCAGCCATGTTGGCTCTGTTCAGCATGTTCCTGATGGCGATGGGGGCCGTATGCATCACCATGTCTCTGAGTAAAGAAATCCTGTTCTTCCTGAAGCCAGCGTCCGTCTGCTTCGTTTTGTCAGGTGGAGAACCAACACTTCCCCTAAACTTGAGTCTGAACGCTGCATGTGTTGTGACGCTGCTCTCCTCCACAGGCTTCCTTCTGCTTCTTTCCCTCGTGGTTTTCCACCAGTCGGTTCTGGCCTTCCTGGCCTCGGACCACACGGTTCCTCTGCACCACGAGCTCTCCTGGTCCGCGTCGGTCATCGGCTGCGCGGGGGCCGTCCTGGTCGTGGGGGGCGTCCTCTTCCTGCTGCTGGCGCTGCCCTACAGCCTGTGGCAGAGGTGTTTCCCTCAGAAGAACAGCGCCAGCTAGTGTCGCGGAGGTGACTTTCCCAAAGACGTCTTAGCAAAGAGAACTTAAATTTGAGCCATGTGTAAAATATTAACTCTGCTTTGTTCATGCTGTTAATTTGGATAAAGGTCCTTTTTGTCCAAATGCTGGTTTGTTTTTGCAGTTTGCTCGGGTAAAAATACGACTTCATTCAGTTGATGTGTGACCTTTGTCCTCTGAGCAGCTTTTGTATTTTCTGTACTGGATGTTTTGTTGCGTATGATATGAAGTTAAGTCAGACTTTAACGAGCTCCAGGTTAGGAGATAAATAAATGTTTTACCTTGAGCGCGTTTCAGATGATTCAGGTTAGAAAACGTTTCTGTGCTAATCACTTCCCTGGAACGTCGTGCTCTCGCGTTCCGTGTCTCCTGCTCTGCTCCCTCAGCACGTTCTCAGCTCTCACTGCGTTTATGCAGCGCGACACTTTACACCTCATGATAAACATCACCGCGATCCACACACGACCTCGGTTCACTGGGTAAATTATCACATTATTACGTACTACATCCAGCAATTCCAGAAGATTTAAACTTTTAAGATGAAAGTGTATGTTTCCTAAAGCAAATTCACCAACTTTCGTGGATCAGCACCATTTTGTGGTTTGAATCCTAGTTTGACCTGCTTATAAAGTCACGCTTTCATCACACTGACCTCTTTTGAAACCTTATATTTTGTGTTTGTGACAGATGAATCTAAGGGAGAGGGAACGAGGGCTAGAGGTCTGTGGCTAAATTTGGACGTGCCACGTCTTAAATGCCGTCACGCGATACTGCGCATACTGAGACTGGCTCCGGTTTGCCCATCGTTGGGTTACACGGTGGCAGATCCGTATCCATCCAGCGTCTTATGGGCTGTGGGGAAACTGGTCTCTGTCGCTGAAGAGCGTTGAAGAGCGAGTGTGTGATCTCGCGCTTGGATGGCTCCCACTTTGAGCCCGTCCACCGACGTTACTGCTGGGTCGGTTCTCGCTATCCTTCACTCCGCGGTGACCTCCTTCTAGCCTCCCTGAGGCGTCTCCCTCCTGGCTAAATATAGAGCGCGGCCAATGGGACTGACGTGGCAGGAGAAACACTAACCTGGAGACGAGCTGTGTGAACATGGACACGTACGAACGCTCGGGGTTCCAGGTATCAGCCTTCACAGCGTGAGCTCGGGTACATGCTGCCTGACGCTGACGTCATCCAGTCGCGTTGAAATCATGCGAGAACACGTCTCGTCCTGATCAAGCCACGTCCTTCCTGTCCGAGGCCACAGAGGAGCTGAAACCGAGCAAACCACAGCTTCACTCCTATCACATTCAATCCAGCCGAATAAGAAATGCACATATTTCAGCATTGGCTTTAAAACACACTGCCGACACGTCTTTGGTCTCATTCACTAAAGTTTTGTTGGTACAAAAGCGAGCGCACTTGATCTGGCTGCAGTGTGAAGTGACTTTCAGGTCCTGCTCAGACTTCAGTGTGCTGGGATCCCCTCTCTGGCAGCGGGGACAAGAGGAAACGAGAGCGTAATCTTGACTGACAGTCCTCCCCGCGGGCGCATGGACATCTGTCAGCGAGCCTGGAGCCGTTATCAGCGGCTGCAGGCGAGAACCCTGGAAGGCGAGACGTGTCTGGAAAGAGGAAATTAAAACGCAGGGAGTCTTCGCCGGTGGAAGGCTCCTGTTGACTGCTGAAAGCTGACACAAGGTGGCGGCTATTATCGCTTCTTGCCGTGTGTGTGACAACGGTGCTGCTGGCGGCAGACAGAATAATAAGAGGGCCAGGTGCATCATGGGAGAACCACTGTATGATGGAGGCTTTGGCAGGACTACGCCCACAGAAAACTGTCCGTCCAGGGAAGCAGGCATTATGTTGCTTTCTGTGTTTTTCCTCACATACCCACCGGTTTGTGTGTTTGTGCTGAATATTTGCCTCCAGGTTGACGTTTTATTCATCACTCCTGCATGTGACGCAGGGCAGGAGCCAACTCGGTCACAGCAAGGGACCAGTAAATTCAAACGCCAATCGGCTGAAGATAACAACGCTTCGTCGTATTCGTAAGGTTTCCCTCAGGTCACGTCCTAAAAGACGGCAACACCGTTTGATCCCGCACAAGGAAACATTTCTGAAACCATGCACCGACTCAGAACACCTTCATCTTTCCACTAATTATCGTGCTTGGCTGCGATGGGACCCTTCATTCTGGATCAGAGGGCTTTTAATTCTGCAGCAAACTGCTGAGCCAACAAAACGCCAAGAGCCACGAACACTGATTAGTTTTCCCAACTCTTATCCCAAACGTCCATGAAGGTGTAACGACTGATGCTGCACAGTAATGAAAAGCTCAGTTTGCATGGAAGCTATGACGAGTGTTGAGGAAACGTAACAAAGCTTAAGAAGCAGAAACACATCTACATCTGTAAACAACACAAGCACAAGACTTCTCTCATACAAAACTACTCAACAATCCAGATCTAAATAATGCTGATCCCAGCACAGCTAAGGCTTCAGGGTCAGATAAGCACAAGGTCCAGTCTGTAGAAAAGGCATAGGTAGAGTCGACTCACAGTTTCCAAAGGTTTAGGCAGAGGCCGCGTTACTGACCGTCAAGAGAGACCTGTGGGACACCGCCACAGCTGGAAGCCATGAGGGAGGGGAGAAACAGGAAGTGGACTGTCAAAACAAAGGTTGAAACCGGAGGTGAATTTGCTGATCATGATAGAAACGCGTTGCAGGACTGAATTCATTAGCTTAAACACGTGCGTCTTACTTGTAATATCAATTTCAGAAATGCAATACTGGAAATGACACCGTAGAAATAACAGTATGTTACTGTGAAGCGGAGCTGCAGCCTCTCCAGACGCTAACCTTGCTAAACAACCATCTCCTTTGCTCCTTTGTATTTACTGTGATTTGGGTGGAGAAGTGCGCCGTAGACTCCTTCCCATCCGATCGGTTACGTTTCACCTCACGGCTGCTGCATCTTCCTGCAGACACGACTGCAGCATCAGGGGAATTCAGAGACCAACTAATTAAAACTTTGACACCAAATCATATTTCTAGCTGCTTCAACCGAGGGCTTCCCAGTCTCCAGCGCGCTCTGCCAGCACATCTATTGTCAGTGGAATTAAAAACTGTCAGATTTCCCCTGGGCCTGACAGTCGCTCCCCGTGTTCTCCAGAGAAGACGTCTCAGCGTTATTAGGGACGGCGGCGTCTTAATCACTGGCTGTCTGGTGCAGACTGCTGCCTTGTCGTAGGCCAGGGCGACCGTGTGATTCTCTTCTAGTGAACACGAGTCGCGGCTGCACTTCAACAGATCACTTATAGTGAAGAAAGTGGCTTCAATCAGCTGCTTCTTACCCAAGTCTGTGAAACCAGAAGAACCAAAGAATCAAAGCTTAAAAAGCACAAACACACCACTTTCAATATAGAACTTTATTGAATATATCTGTATATTTATATATGTATTTATATATGTGAACCTTATGGTTGTGTCTTCCCGTCGAGGATCAGTATTGTATTGCTTCCCCTTCTCCTTACTGCACTTGGCCTTTATCAGTCTGCTGAATGGAAATATATCCGTGTCCAAGGTTTCTAGATTTGCCTCTTGTCAGTAGCCTAAGTTTTGAGCTGGTGACTGGCGTTAGCTTGAAAATGGCTTTCACGTCTCAGCTTGTTGAGGGAACAAGGGAACAGAATGTCTGCGTTCACACTGGAAACGATGATGTACTTCATTGTACCAAATACTGACGACACCAACACCGTACTGACTTAGGCTACTGGCTCGTTCACAGGCCGCCACAGCCCAAAGATTCAGCTGTAGCTCATTAAGAATAACTACACACACCACCACGAAAATAAATAGGAATAGAAAGTCTACAGTTAAACACTAGTCAGAACATTGAAAAACACAGAATCAGGCTACGTTGGTAATGCGTAGAAAATATAGAGCGGATCCATAGCCTGCAAGGAGATAAAGATACAGCGATATCATATAAACACAGTGATTGAACCGAACGGAAAACAACACATTTCATTTCGAGTACGAGTCCCCAACGTTCCCTGGCTTCAACGGGAACCGAGCAGAAAACCTACTGCACCAGGAACGGCTCTCGTTTACCAATCATCCGGTTTCAAAGACAAGAAACGAGTCGGAAGAACGCGACGCTTCCCTTTCACAGCGGTGAGCTGAGCCTGGCGGCTGCTCCAGTCCAACACGCTAGACGGATTCAGACGTGACTTTCAGGAATGGTCACCTCTAGAACCCGCGTCATGTACAAGGTCAAAGAAAAAATAGTCACACACTGAGAAACATCAAGAAAAGCGAAGCACAGAGTGAAACCCAACAGTTGCCCGTTTACCGGCTGGAACAGGAAGCAGAGTGAGGAACGAGCTCGAGCTGACAGACGCGTGTAGAGGCCGAGCTTTGCTCCGTCATCTCTCCACGGACCAACGCTGATGATTTACCCTCTCACTTCTGTGCACATGCTTTCCACCGGACCCCACTGACTTTAGTGTAGATAAGCAAGAGAAACGAAAACGTAAAAGGAATATAAAAAATTACAAAAAGAAAAATCATATTTCAAGATGTATAAATACCCTGCAATAACCATTACGATCATAGAAACACCAGCAACGTGACATTTACACTCACAACCTCGTAACCTATGACCAGTCACTCAGGATGAATGGACACGCTCACAGTGTACAATTTACAGACGTCATGTGCTTCTGTTGAAGTAAATAGATTGATAATATACTCAACAATACATTTATTATTCTAGCTGTGGAACAGGATATAGTTGTAGCTAAAGGAGCGACGGAGGGAACCGAAGCTGGATGTTGTGCTCTCTTCTCTTTCCCTCCTCCTCCGTGTTGTCGCCAACCAGGGACGAGTTAGATCCGTTTTCCCAGACAGTTCAGTCTCATTTAGAACTCGTGAAGGGGTTCGGTCCAAACTCTTCTGCAGCACAAGCAACACAGATGAACACAAATTCACTGATTACTCATAAACTTTTAACAACTGATGATGTGCTTTTTCAGAGTAAGCTGTTCTTGGCTTGTTAATGGCTCACGTCATGTTAGAATTCACTTCGAAGCCGTTCATCTAGTTCCAGTGTCTCGTCCACCCCCTGAGTGTAAGCGAATCCGACCTCCACCCTTCGTCTGCGCTCGCAGCCCTTTGGCAGGAACGATCAACAGATTCTGCCTTGAGTCATCACAAGCAGCCATAAGAGCCCTGAAATCAAATTAGAGGCAAAAAGTCCGTCCAAGAAACGTGTTGGTGTCAATCTAACGTCCATCTATTTATTAACCACAATCATCATGACTGAGACTAAAGTGTTTCTCCAGTTTGCCTCATTCAGATTTTGTCAGAAATACTTCTGCGACGTTGGATTGAACGCAGTTACTTGTTCAGACGGACGTTTGTTGCTGTGTAAAACCTGGCAGTGGTGTAATGGGGGCGTTCAGGGTGCGTAGTAATGTTTACGGACCATCTGTCACTGCAATTACCTTTGACACGCGATGGCAAATAAATAGTCACAGTGCGACAAGCTGCTCTGCTCAGTGTATCAGACGGCCGAGGTCGTCTGCTGGGACCAGAGGTTAAGTAACGGCTGCTGACCTTGACTTGGGAGTCAAGTCGTCACTGAGCGGCTCGTACTCGTGAGTGAGAACGGAGGACGACGCTCAGGCCACTTTTTCATTTTACGATTTGCGTTGACGGCGAATATTCTCAGGAAGCCGCGATTTCGTGGTTAGGTTTGAGTTTTAATAAATCATCACGTCGTGACCAGTTGGAGGCCTCAGTCCTCACCTCTGCTGACTGAATTAACACAAGCGGCTCCTCAGCAAAGGCACTTGACTCCAACTGCTGCCCTGGGAGGCTGGTTCTACTGGGCAGCTCCCAGCTGTGTAAGTTGGTCCAACATGTGAAACACTGATGTAATATTAAACGTAAAAACAGGAAAATCCCTGAAGCCTCCATCGCACAGTAGCTTTACACTCATGACCGTTTTAAGGCAGCTGTCGTGAGCTCACACACCATCTGGGGTTTTATGACTGTTTATGATATCGGCAGGTAAATATGGCAGCAAGATACGAAAGACTCAAGAACAGAACACTCTGTTGACGGCTCTGCTCTTCCCTCCCTCCCACCCTCTCGGAGGCGTTTCTACACGGGCGTGGTTTTCCTGTTCAGCGTATCTGAGTTGCTATCCCTGTCTCTCTTGGCCGTCAGTCGGTCCAGGGTTCCCACGTTGCCCCTGTCCCTCTCCATGGTGGCTGTGGACATGGGGGCTGGCTGGGCCGGGGCGGCGGCTGTCGTGGAGGTATTCAGCGGCGCTGCGTTCTGGGCGACGGCTGCGGCCGCCGCCAGGTTGGACTTGGAGTGAGATGGGAGCGTCCCGCTGCTCATCACTGCTCCGGCACCTCCACTGCTGCCGCTGGAATCTTTAGGGAAGTAGTTGTGCAGCTGGTACAGCGTGGCACGGTCCACCGTGCCGTACAGGGGCGGGGCGCCGCCTCCCAAGCTGCCCATCTTCGAGTCCCTTGACAGGGTGTACATGGAGATGTCGCCACCTCCTCCGCTTCCCCCGCTGCTCGTGTGGTGCGGGTTGGGCAGCGTGGCCACAGAGAACGGCGGCGCGGAGGGCGGAAGGCTGAAGGTCTTGGAGGTGCCGATAGGCGAGGTCTCCTGCGAACGCGGGGGGTCGGTGGAGCGGGAGCTGGACCGAGAGCGCCGTCTGAACCGGTAGCTGGGCAGCCGCAGCATGGCGTGCGTGGTGCTTTTGAACAGGTCGGTGCGAGAGCGGCAGCGCAGCTCCTTGTTCTTCTCGATGTAGATGTTGACGGCGAGGACGCCCACCATCTCAGCCAGGATGAAGGACAGGCCGCCGAAGTAGAAGGACCAGCCGTAGGAGTAGTGCCACTTCTTATCCTCGTCCTTCTTGGGAGAGATGTCGCTCAGTGCTGCTGAGATGTACACGATCACTCCGATGATGTTGCTGAGGCCTGAGGAAATATTGAAGGCTTAAGTGCTCCTCTGAGAAAAATTAATCAGCATCTTCATTAAATTGTTTTGCAGACACGGAGACTGGAGAGTTTCCTTTTAATTACACAGAGTTACAGGCACAAGCAATCGACACATTATCTAAAGACGAGCGCAGGAGTCTCCTTAGCCGCCGTCCTACCTGCAGCCACGAAGAGAATCCCTCCACCCAGAATAATGTTCCTCTTGCTCTTGTAGAAGCTGCTGGAAGCGACACAAACCCCGCCGAGCAGGAGCAGTATGGCGCTGAGGATGGGGAAGATGCTGGAGGCTCGCACCACACCTGCAGAGGACGACATCAGCGCTTTGGCTGCAAATTCACTGCGTCTCACTTATGACTCACTCAACACTTTTCTAATGTGCCTCCATTAGTGAGACTTGGAAGTTTCGACGCCTGGTGACACTCCTGGGGGGAAGTGTTGGCGAGTCCTGCTGTAGCTGACACTACATCCTGGCTCTGGTACAGCAGCAAGACTGAGATCATCAGGGTCACGTGTAGAATAAGCCCAGACCAGGATTCCTCCCAGAAACAGATCCCAGCTGATGATTTTACGTTCCCAACAACACCCAAGACGTTACTCAAACAACTGCAATCATGTCTATATTATATCCATTTCATCTTTGCAAATAAAACAATTCAGTGAAACACTAAAGTTAATGATTTGTGGAATACTTCAGATTCTTCTTTGGACACATTCCCTTCCCAGAAAGACTGTGAAATCCTTGCTACACAGTCAGAGCTGAGATGCACAGGTATTTAAGATCACAGCATCCCAGCCTCCTTCACAGAAATAGACAGCATTTATGTAACGCGTGAAGAGGACACATGCTCCGAGAACCCGAAGGTTCAGGGCTGCACGAACACGATCGGCTTTTACAAGAGGAGGAAGGATGTGAAATCTGAATCCTGAGCTGAAAATAATCCATTAGTGAAGGCTGTTCTTTCAATCCATCTGTGAAAAAACGCTCTCTGTACACCCCCAGACTCCCAGCTCCATGCACCTGGGCATTCAAACACACAAACACGCTGCACGGACACACACTTTGCTCGACTCTGACATCCGTGCATTGATGTCCGCCCACCAGCCCTTCTGTCCTACATCCGTGTGTGCGTAGCGAGCGCTCACCTCATGTTTGTGTGCGCATGTTCACGCACACGTAATATATCTCTACATGCTACATGCCGTGTGCATCGCGTCAATGGTAAACGTGTGCGTGTTTGTGTGTCACTCACGCAGCAGATACTCCGCAGCGTCTTGGTCGTAGTCAGCGTCCTCTGGAAAATGATTGATCTGGGAACACACACCTCGCTTCAGGCCTGCAAAAAGACAGAGAGGGACGAGGAAGAGGAGGCAAAAGTGAGGAAGACGGAAGAAGAGGCAGCGATACGCCGGTGCAGTGATGGAGACAGCAGCACTGCAAACGAGAGAAGCATCAGAGCAAGGCAGAGACAACGCTACCGTCACAGAGTGTATCTGTAATCTGCAATTCTTCAGGGTCGAAGCTCTGAACTAAAGGAAAAGAAAACGGATGGAGAAGACGATCAAACCTACTGCTGAGCAGGAACAGGAACGCGAGCGGGGTTCCCTAAAAAGTGGGCAGTTGTCTTTTCTTGTAGGCAACATATGACAAACCGTCTTGACAGACTCGCCATGGACACGTTATGTTCTCCTGGACACAGAGGTAACAGGCCTCAGTGGCAATAAAGAGCAGGATTTAAAAATCCAAACAACAAAACAGAACTATTCACTGAACAGGATCCAGACTCATCTCGCTGACATGAACTGGACCTTTAACGGTGTTAACTATGCAGCTGCGTGCTGGGCCTGTGAGTCTGCAGCGCCGCAGTCCCTGAATGAGTCACGGCTCGTACCGCAGCTCTGGGGCGTTATGTTGAAGTTCTACAGTGTGTTTTGGCGTCTCTGCATGACGGATGCAGCAATGAGCTCGTCTCAGTGCGCACACGCGTAAGACGACACGCGACACGCTAAGAATGGCGCCGCATCCAGAGTCGTGGATTTAGAGCCACGCTTCCGACGGACGGGGACAGGAGCCGGGTCACGCGTCATTACAGGATCTATCGCCCAGAGGCAAAGCAGTGTTGTTGGTTGGTAGCGTGGTTGGAGGCGGCTCGCTGCCACTTCGTCCTGCTTCCTGAATGGGCAGCAGCTCCTGGTAACAAACCTCACACCAAGGGCTGGTGCTTCTCACCTACTCCATTCTCACTGTGTAGTGTAATCGCGTGGGCAGCAGCTAAATGTTTAGCATGATCACAGGATCAGCGGCGCAGAGCAATAAAACACGATGGTGAAGTCATAATCTAGAAGTTTATCACTGCAACAGCAATTTATGTAGAAATCAGAAGCCGATGACATTCTATGGTGGGGTTCCCGCGGTTGTCATGGTCACCACAAGAACAAAAGGAAGTAAAGCAAAGACAAAGTAAGATATCTTGTCCGTCCTGACCCTGCGAACACACAAACCGTCCGTACCTTCCAGGCAGCAGATCCTCCAGAGGCCCGAGTGGGTGAGAGCCCCTGGATCCTTCTTGTCCTTGTTGTTGGAGTCCTCCTGCGAGGAGTTGGCCGTGCTGTTGCAGATAAAAGCCCGGGCGTAGAGCCAGTAGTCAGTACCGATAGCCACCGTCATCAGGGCGAAGGCCGCGAACGCCCCCATGGTGGTCAGCAGCACCTGAATGCCCCGCTCACACCACACCATCGCTGGGCGGGGAAGGAAACTGATATCTAGGGGACAGCACACATGAAGGATTATCAACAAAAGTCTCCATCTGCTCTTTGGTCACATCTCTCATCACAAACATTAAGCCTTCGCTGCCGTTATTAGCGTTGCCATGAACTGTTTCACCCTGTGTCGGGTAAACGAGCGGCAGTGGTGACGTTCACTCCCAATAATCCGCTGGACCTGTGATGATTCCTTCATTACCTGTATGACCTCCAACCAGACTCCTAATGGTTGATTTGCATAATTTTATGCAGATTTTCCTTCTCCCGTGTCTCTGTTAACCCTCTGAGCTCAGCTCAGTGATGCATCCATACGTCGCACGGCGCTATCATGTTCTGTAGGTTAAAAACGAAAAGGCTGATACAGAGGATGTGTAAGCACTTTCCACATTTGGCTCACTGTTAAATATTTATGCATTAATAGAATTAGTGTGTCCCCTGCGCCGCTGTATGACTGGTGGGAGCTCAGGGGCTGAATCTCTCCATCGTGTTCTGGGTGAGCACACCAATAAAAAAAGAAATCAAACCTCACACGGCCTGGAGCCGTAAAGAAACGCTGGCAGGTTGGAGCCAGCGGAGGCACAGAAAGCCGACCCCGCTGCATCAACAGAAATATGAAACCATAAATATACGGGCTGAACAGAGGGTGAAGAACTGCTGGAAGACGGAAAAATCTACCTGTGTCGGACGTTCCCTTATTTTCTGGTTATATGAGCAGGAAGGAAATTGAAAATGCGTTATTTCACATATCAGATTGGCTCAGCAGGTAGGCACCATTTAAATTCAAGACCAATAGAAGTTTCAGGTGTAGGAAGTCACAGCGTAGAGTCTTGATAAGATCAATAGAGACGACGCGAAAGGTAACTGCAGGCAAAGGGAGAGGAAAAACCCAGATACAACACATCTGGTGCGCTTCAGGAAACATAAAGGAAACATCCAAGGGGCTCAGAGCCGAGGGAGGGGGCTGCGTAGGTGCCATTTAACCGCGCAGTTCCTCCACGAGAGGAAGATGGAGGCCGTGAAACCTCATCCACTCACCACAGGGGCAGGTTAATGTAAGCAATCGATGGGCCGAACGCTATTAATCCCAGTGTGGGCTCTCAAACAGACATAAAACCCTTTAGGGGGTTTCCATGGCAACGCAAATCCCAAAATAACAGAGACCACCGGTACTCTGACCCTAAATGTGACCCGTCTGCTGAAATATGCACAAGGTAAGTCCTGAAAGCGCATCAGCTCTCATTTCACGCGCAGTCGGCTGATTCCGTGAGAAGAACCTTCTGCAGCACGTTGGCACCGTGTGACGGCAACAGGCTTCCTCCAATCAAAAGCAAATCAAATGCACCTTTAGGTGAGCGACGACTCTGTGCACATTGATTTTACACTTGGCCTTTGGTGACACGGCTGCACACTGAGCTGCACTTTGTCAGGCTGTTTTCTCATCTAGCTGGTCTGAGTCGGTCTAATGGCAGCTGCACGTGTCGTAAGCCACAAACTCAGAAATTCACTTCAGTGAAGCTCAGCGTCTTCAACGGATGTTTGACATTTAGGACCAAATATTTGTTGCATCCAGTCGAATGTCCTCGCGTTACCTGATCGCCTCATCTGAGAGCTGATAGGACGCAGCGTTTCCAGCGTGTAGGTGTTATATTGACGTTTCTCATCAGGCTGCGTGAACACGTCCTCCACCGCCTGTCAGCTCCTCCTTCAGGTACTTCGGAGCTAAACATTTATCTTGCAGATCAATCAGCCGACCTCAGCAGATCAGCTCTCGTCTACGTGTGTGTGCACGGGTGGTTTTAGATGCTGTAAACCTACTGTTTGTATGTGTCTAAACACATGCACGTGTGTGTGTTACCTGGGGGCATGTTTCTGCCTTTCGCCTCCATCTCCTCTCCCCCCTGCTGCTGCTGCGGTTCTTCTTCTTCGTCGGTGAAGAGTTCTCCGTAACCCTGGTCCAAGCTGCCTCCATCCACTGTGTATCCGTCCCTGTGTCGCCCCCTTCCCTCGCTCTTCTGCTCGCGTCGCTCTGCTTATCCCTTCCTCACTTCCCGTCCTTCTCTGTTTCTACCTTGAGTGCTCCTCTCGTCTTTTACGGCGAGCGAGCACACTTCACTCAGCGTCCTCTCCTCTCATTGAATTGTCATAGCAGTAATCTCCGCAACTGTGAAGGAAGAAAGAGGAGGCGGAGGGAGCGACGGAGGGAGGGAGCGACGGAGGGAGGGAGGGGGTAAAGAGCAGATGAAAGAGCGAGTGAGGGAAGACAGAGAGGATGCGAGAGAAGCCGAGGACAAGGAGGGAGAGAAACGAAAGAGTGAGGGGATGAGACAGAGTTGAGGGGGTGGATTCTCGAAACCAGGGGATGCTCCTGTACACAAACACGTTTTCCATGAAGAGACGATATGTGAAAGAGCAAACAGGCAAACAACAGCTGAAAAAACGACATGAGAAGCTGATCTGCCTCCACAGAGAAAGACACGCATAAGCAACAGAAAAGAACTGGCGGGCGAGAGAGCGTGCTCCATTCGGTCACCATGGCAACAGTGGATTCCAAAGTCTAGCTGGTGTGTGTGTTGGTAAAGAGGAGGGATGCGCGTAAGAGCTGGGGGGATTTAAACGTGTGCGTGGATTCGGCTGGTGTCATACATGACGGACGCCTGTGAACGAGCGCGTGAGGCCCGAGCGTTCGGATGACAGACGCGTGAGTCATTAGCGCCGCGGCCGCCGTGTCTTGCCATGTTTCTTCCCGTTGCTGCGACGGCTTAATCACCAGCATTTAGCACCGTTTCACACACTGAGCAGAGCTGGGGGCGGGGGAGGATGAGGTGCCGAGCTCAGGGGCATTTCAGCACAGCGGCGTTGAACTCGCATCCTACGAGTGTTCCTGAAGAGCGAACCCCGTCGGTTCTCACACAGGGTCAGGTTTTCTCAACGAGCTTTTGTGTTTCTTGTCTTCTCTCAGCAGGATCTGAACACGCTCCAGGACACAAAGCCCACATTTCAAGACGACATTAATCCTTCGCCTTAAAATGACAAAACCTGCAGGAGATTGAGATTCATGGCTGCTGTCTGTGAGGAACCGCTGAGCTACAGATCTTCATTAAGTGAAACCTTTTCCTCATAACTACAGTTTAACTCCAATCCAGGTTTCCATTCAAGTACAGGGAAACATAGGTTTAAACCCATCAGGGAGATAAAAGGCAGAACAGAAACAGCCTGTATCATCGTTTTCTTTTTCCTCAGCACAGTCACAACCACTTCACAGTGAAGCATAGGATGGTTAGTCTGCTGTAGGTGAGAAGGGCTCAAAACAGCAGAATCTGCACAATCCTTCAGTTACACAGCATGCAAACGGTTTCATCCATCCAGCATCTGGACCAGGTTCTGGTCCTGGAGGGATCCGTTGGGACGCGTTCACGCCACACGAAAGGCTCCAGGACGAACCAACCTCGCTTTAATTTCACAGGGAGTCCATCCAGAGACGCGTGTGCACGTTAACGCTGGCTGAAACTCTCCAACACCTCCACCCCCGTCGACGACTGGATCAAATTTAGTATCGCTTCGCACTCGTTGGAATTTGGTTTGGACAAAAAGTCCGCATGAAAGTGCCAACGTGTGAAGTTTGCTCATGAAGCTTTGTTTGGGACCAACAGCCGCTGATCTGTTAGAGCTCGAGCTGATAACTGGCCCACGTGGCTGAAAGCTCCAGTTCACGTCCAAACTAACACCGCGGACGACGCTGCGCTTTGCTGTGTCCTGCAGCGCACGGCCCACAGCAACACTCCCAACGCTGACGGGCCTGGTTCGGCTCTGGGAGATGGACCCTGCAGGAGTTTATGACTTGGTCTTAGTCAATGACTCACCAGCGGCCATTAGACGACCTGCCAGGCCCTGCAGGACCCACGAGGCAGCAAACAGTAGCTGCTGCCCACGACCTCCTAACCCGAACGAGGAACAAGCGCCTCGCCAGCGGCAGCACTGGTCCACGGAGGCAGGGGATGAAGGTTCAAGGACGAACGCAGCGGCGGAGCACGGACGCACTGTAGAGCTTGGAAGAGCCCAGAAGACGGACGCGACTACAGACGCCGAGTGAAGCCACAACATGCTGGTTTACTGCACGTTAAGGCTTTTAGCTTCTCTGGGTTTGTCCCTTCAACCATCACTGCAGGACTGAGGACCCAGCAGGAGCAGCTGAGGTGAAGTAGGCAGAGCTCATGAGTTTTAACACATGTGGTGGCTGCTCACACGGAGAATCTGAATCAGACTCACTGCGCATCCGATGCTACACGGGCTACAACACACTGTTCCCAAAGTCAGGCCAGAGATAAAGACGGGACATCCGCAGATGTCTAATGTTCCTACAGGCCGTCTTACCTCTGAACGCGTCTTCTTCACGCGCCCACAGATGTTAACGTTCACTTCCAGTCTTGACGCAAAGCTGCGCGTTTGTTCCAGGACGATCTGAAACAACAGGACAACGTGTCCATGTGGCGCGCGCTCTACCGCTCCAAGCAGGCGCGCGCCGAGCTCGGCTGACGTGCGGTCATAATCGAAATGGTCGGAATAATGTCGGTAAATGTAGGTTCTGGCCAGTAATGAGCTCACCTTCACGGGAGAAACTTAGGCGTCCGGGCGGTGCGGGCGATGGATGAGAGAGAGGGGGGAGAGAGAGAGAGAGGGGGGGGGGGAGAGAAGGAGAGAGAGAGAGTGGGGGGAGAGAGGGAGAGAGGGGGGGGTAGAGAGAGAGAAGGAGAGAGAGAGGGAGAAGGGAGAGAGGGGGGAGAGAGAGGGAGAGAGGGGGGGGAGAGAAGGAGAGAGGGGGGGAGAGAGGGAGAGAGAGAGAGGGGAGAGAGAAGGAGAGAGGGAGAAGGGAGGGGGGGGAAGGAGAGAGAGAGAGAGAGGAGAGCGAGTTAGAGAGAGAGGGAGAAGGGAGAGAGTGGGGAGAGAGAGGGAGAGAGGGGGGGGGGAGAAGGAGAGGGGGGGAGAGAACAGACAGAAAAGGAAGAGAGAGAGGGAGGTTTGTGAGAGGTCTCTGGACCCCCTGCAGATGGAACTATCAGGGTTCTGCTCCTCGTCTTTACCTGTGAATGGGATCCACATGACCCAGGAACAGACTCTGTCCACAGTCGCATCTGATGAGTCTTCGTCTAAATGTCACTGCAGGAAACCTGCTCAGATGCTGGTTCCTGGTTCCACCAGCAGGTTCTCTGCCAGATAAAGCATTTCGTCGCACTCAGACGTGTTTAAAGGTGGAGGTGATCACGACGACGAAGACCCTCAGCAACACGGACAGAGTCAGCCCCAGCTCAAACCCAGCGACCGGCCCGTTGGGCTCGACGTCAAATCGCACAGCAGATATTAAACAAGCCTCACATTTAAATTACACCGTAAGCGTTTTTACCACGTCCGTCTAAGAAGAAATTAAAAAATGAAAGAGATGAGACGAAAGGACGGAGAGAAGAATGAGCTCAGAAAGAAGAGGAGACCGGTAGAACAAGTCGGCCTTTACTGATCAGAACAGTGAGCGAGCTCAGCCCAGGAGGACGGTCAATACGGATCAGAAGGCCGCGGGGGGGGAGGGTTCAGACGCTGCTGCTGGGTGGAGAGACGGTAATAAAGACGGACGGAGACGAAATCGATGCCAAGGCCAGAAAGACAAACATTTAGAAATGAAGTGCAGTCCCCCAGGCTTCCCAGCGCTTCAGGCTCCCAGAATGCATCAGTGCTTTGGCTCAATGTTCGTCTGACTGTGTGCGTGGTTCCCAGAGGATGAATCCTGTCTTTCCACAGATCTGTCAATCAAGCTCTATTTCCCCCACCAAACCTGGTTTGACCAGAATCTAGACCCTGCACCTTTAAAACCAAAGGACGTCATTGTAATGCAGGCCCAGCAGGAGGCCTTTTCCACAGACGCTGACATCTGTGAGCCCAGAACAGGTAAAGTCCACTGAAGCGTCCTCTGGACACGCGTGTGTGAACGTCGTCTCCTGACGAACCAGGCCTGGCAGCGTTTGGAAGCCACACATTTCAGAAGCAGCTATTCCTGTCATTCCCCTAAATTGGGGCAGAGCATCTGTCTTATCGAAACGTGTCTCCACAAGCCTCTGATCAGAAGAGTCTGAAATGCGAAGTGCAGCTGTGAGCTCAGTGGTGCAGACAGACAGCGTGACGTCGCTGTGACTCCAAAGCAACTTCCAGTTCCAGTAAACCTTTATAATTAGCGTTTGGCCAGTTATCTGAAATCACAGAGACATAACAGGGCTGTCAAATAAGACACCTGAATCCTCAAGGTGCCGCACACAGATGCTCAGGCTTCTTCAGGATTCAGGCATCTCTAGCTTCGCAGGGGTCACAAGGGTCACAAGGGTCGTGAGTTCAGACGAGTTCCAGCTGAAAGGCAGCACAATTAAAGAACAAACACCTGCAGCAGCGTCTACAAGGAACCCTGTGCAGTTTTATTGTAAACATCTTTAAATTACATCACAAGTGCGTTATGACATGAGACGTTACCGGTTTCCTCATCCTGAAATGAGCTCCTACCTCTGGAACGCTAATAATACAATATCACTTAAACTCCACACAGACACAACCTCGAACTGTCGTTATTTAGCAGGCAAACGTTATGCAAAGCTGACTCATACTTTAATAATGCACCATAATGAATTTCATTTCAGGGCCTGTGGCGGTTACATAAGCGCTGATCTAAACACATGCAAATATGTTTCTGAACTAATCGATGCGTTTTCTGTGTCGAGGCAGGTCACAGCGGATGAACGCTACGACTCTCGATTCCAACTAACAAGCTAACATCAGGCTAAACGGGAGCAAACGGAGTAATTAGCTGTTAAAAACGGTTCACTGTGACCTGACTTCTCCGAGTCCGTGCAAATGACTAAATGAGCCACTTTAATATGTGTATTTACGATAACAACTCAACAACGTTCATTTGCTTTGAACAGTCAGATAAAACCTCACATTTTCAGGAACAGTGAAAAACAAACTGGTGAGAAGTTTTCAAGCGTCACTGGACTCGACAGTAATGAGGAACCTTCATCGGTTGTCGAGTCCAGTGCGATTCACGGCTTGTTGGACATAAACGTTTTAAGAGCTCGTAATATGCAGGTTCTGAGTCATCTTGATCAGAAAAACTGTCCTCAGAGCTCGGCTACATCAGTCTACTGCTCGCTAATGCTCAGCTTCAGCTAATTAAGCAAACAGCAGAAGCTGCTAAATCACGTTCAGGGTTTATTTATAAAAGATGCTAACGCTGCAGGTTGCTACGCGCTTTCATTCGTACTAACACAAGCTGTAAGCGTAAGGGAGAAACGGCTACAGGCGGCGCCCCCTACTGGGCTCACCGCTAATATGCTACAAAACAAGACTCCGTGACCAAAACCTACGAAGTGTCCGTAGTTATGAAAGACGTGCGTAGCGGTCAGAGGACGCCCCCAGGTCACGTCATCGCTAGCTTAACGAACGGGCTAACGGGGCTTCATTTGGCTTCCAGCTACGCTCCGTCGCCATCTTCTGTGGCGTCTGTACGAGGAAAATGTTCGGTAAAGGTCAATAACACAAACTTTCAGGTTTGGTTCTTACCAAGCCATGTAGGAAAAACATCATTCAGAAAGTGTGCAAAAGTGCAGATGTATAAGCATGTTTCAGTGGCTACGCTAGTACATGAATATTAGATTAAAGCAGGCAAAGTGGAAGCGAGGCCATCTGTCGCACTTTGAACTGCTCCTCAGAGAAAAGCAGGAGGACGTGGATCCACTGGATCAGCTCCACGTTAGCGTGTTGGATGATGCCATGAGCTGATTTCTCGTTCTCCACGCTTGGTTGGTCTCTGCCGGTATCTCATCCCATCTTCAAGGCGTCCGGTCTGATTGTACCGCGTGTGATCAGGCATCGGCGCCTGTCTTTCACCCTGAAGGTCCCAGATTCACTGCACGTTCATCGAAACGTTGGACATTTGTGCCCAAAGCTTTTCTCTGGATATACAAAGAGCTTAAAAAATCAACGGCTAAAACGCATATTTGAATATTTACAGTCCATCACAGACGCGAGAGACAAGGTCTGAGCGGACATTAGAGTTGTTTTTGGAGGTTACAAGTGCAAACGCTATAGCAATGATTATTAATAATATAGATTATATATATGTGTGTTAAAGGACATTAGTTTCTAACCACACCTGCATGTTGAATAACAACGTAAAGTTCTCTGACACTATGGCTTGATCTACAGTAGGAGACGCATCCAGCTCCACGTTTAGACAGAAATATTTTAGTGTAGTTAAATCTATTTTATAGTTTATTCAGATTATTTCAGTCGTATTTTAAACGTGTGGATTGATGATCACGCTATTTCACTACGGTGCATGTGATTGTGTTACGTCCACACCTGCAGGTCTGTCGTCCGTTCTAAGGAACAAAGGCCACGATGACAGATCGCCTGGTTTTAACGGGCTCCCTCTGACTTTCTAAATAAATCAGTCAAGGTCTGATCAAGCTGGGGCCCGTTTAGAAGAGTGGGGTCTGTTTAAAGAGCCACTTTTTCTCTAGACTCAGGTTTAGGTACCAGGTTTTCAGCTTCACAGTCATGATGATGAATGTCCCCGTCGGAAACCCCACAAACGTCTGGCTGCCGCTAGTGCCCCCCCCCCACGTTCCTTCCCAGCATGCTAAGAGTTTAGTTAAGTATCCGTCTTGGACTCAGCATCTGCGGTGAGTCATCCTTCCTCCCACCTGCCTCTCCTCCTTTTAGTCCTCCCCTCTTCGTCCTCTCTGCTCTAGCCCCCCTCCCACACACTTCCAGGGTGTGTTTGTGTTTGTATTGTCGTCGTGATGTGTAACAGCCGTAACAGAGCCAATCCAACCCGCCCCAGTTGTGCCTCCCCTCCCGTTCCCTGCCGTCTAGCATGGCGACGCGCTCATTCGCATGTGTGCGTGGTAGCGTGGAGGAGGTACGGCGGAGGGCGGCGCCGCCATGGGCAGGGACTGGGGTGGGGGCCCGCTCGGGTGTGGGTGGGGCTGAGGGTGGCTGTGGGCGTGGGGCGCCCTGGGTAGCGTGGAGGTGGCGGCTGGATGGAGGGGGTGTGGGTAGGAGGAGGAGGTGGAGGAGGAAGAGGCCGGCTGGAGCTGGTAGCTGGCTGCCGACGAAGGCCCAGACGAGGAGGGCGTCTGCTGAGAGCTGCCGCCCTTAGGAGGCGCCTGCGGAGGTGACGTCTGGTTGAGCTGGATGGAGATGTCGGAGGAGACGTCGGAGGCGCTGCGGCCCCGCTGAGGTGGAGGCCAGGAGTCCGGATGGAGGAACTGGCCGCTGTAGTCGCTGCAGTCGGACATGCGGGGGCGGTAGAGGGCAGGATGAGGCCGGTACAGCTCCTCCTCAGCGTAACGCTTCATGAAGAGGTAGACCGACATCACGCCAGCACCCTGCAGGACAAACAGACACCACCTCATAGACAGCGTCCACGAGACCAGCAGGACGGCAGATGACCACAGCCAGCGCTCGCACGTGGCCTAGTAAACCGCAACTGTTCTCTGGTCGCGTATGAAGAGCATGTGTCGAACGCAGCTCCTCTATCCAACAAAGTGTTTAACCACAGGGAATCAAAAGGAGCTGCAGCGTTTTCTGCATGTTCCCTGATGTAAAAAGCTTTTACGCAACAACAGATTCAGCAGCATCCCTCTGGCCGATAGAAACACACCCCCATCGAGAGGGGAAAATGTAATTAATTCATAATAATTTTGCAGGCAGTCGACAAAAAGGCTTCAGCGCTCCTCTGTGAAATGAACCATTAGCAACAACGTATTCATGTTTTCACCCGAGCATCCGCCGAGTATTCGCAGCTCATTCAGTATTCATCCACAACATCATCGCTACAGCCGCCTCGAAACTGGAGAACGCTGAGATGTGTGTGTGCTGCAATGTGTGTTCATGAAACGTCCAATCTGCTGCACAGTGGAAGCAGAGGACTAGAAGAGAGGGATAGAGAGAAACAAATGAGAAAGGACAAGGAGAAAGAATGAAATGATGAGGAAACAAGGGTAAACAAATGAGAAGGCATATGAGGGAGCCAGAGGAAGGAGGATTAGAGGCAGGAGCTGCAAAGAAGCTGAATGGAGATAAATGACGTGAATTATTATTAGTAGAGGAGAAAAAGAAGAGCAAAAAGAACAAAAGATGAGGAAGGTGAAAATTTAAAGGAAATACAAAATGACAGAGAAGGGCACAGAGAACACTGGGTTAGAAGAGGATATAAAGAAGAGGAAGCGGTGGATGCCAAAGATAGAAGAAGGGACGCAGCAACGCAGGGGAAGGGGAATAGAGGAAAATGGGAGTCGACAAGGAGATAAGATGAAAGGAGGACACATGGTAAGAGCACAGAGAAGAGATAAGAGAAGAGCAGAGAGGAGGAGGGGAAGCGGGATTAGAAAACCACAAACAGCAGACAAAAAAGGGAGAAGACACCAAAAGATTAGGGTTCACAGAGGAAGGCGACAGGAGGAGGAAAAGGAGAAGAGGAGATAAGATGAAAGGATGGAGGCGAGGAGCAGGAGTTAAGAGAAGAAGAAGAGAGAGGATTAAAGCATGGCAGATAAAAGAAGAGGCCAGAGAGAAGGAAGCAGCTGGTCACTGCCCTCAAGCATCCAACCATTAACATTTATGAATTTATGAACGTTGCTGTTTGTTCGGCTGAGACCAGACGAGGATCAGGGCACAACGACGAGTCTCCGCATCAGCACTGCGCGTCTCACTCACCTCCTTGAGCAGGAAGGAGGAGGCGGCGAAGGCGAAGGACCAGCCGTAACGGTAGTGGAAGAACTGCTCCGGCTCCCTGGGTCGGTTCATCACCTCGTCGTTGATGCTGGAGATGTACAAGACGAGGCCGACCACTAGACTGAGACCTGCAGAGAAGACGTATGGTCAACACTGGCTCCGCAACGTCGTTCACCAGCAGCTGCCTTCAGACCAGAGCCACCGCAGTAACAGACGCTGTAACGCTGGTCCCCTCAGAACCAGCATCTTCTGCGGCCGTGGAAACGACCTCCGGCAAGACGAGATCATTTACACCTACACACCTGCACTGTTTAACAAACCAAATGAGATGAATTGGCTGTTGAGCACAGGCTGGTTAGTTAGGATGGAGGAGGACTTTAAGCAGGTCAGTCAAGGTTAGTTTGTGGAACTTTGAAGCACGCTGGGCTGTTTACACGTCAAAACCTTTAATCTAACGAAAAACTCATGTCATATACAACAGAGGACAGTTTCAACATGAGGAGCTGGGGTTGATGAGCTGTAATTCCCTCATGTGGCCACAAGCTGGCAGTGTTGGAGCTCAATGCTCTTCCAAGTCCTCCTGGACGTGTGGCGTGAACGAGCACACGCTCAAGAAGGAAAAACACGGGAGGCGGAAAGAAGGACGGAAAGAGCGAGAGGACGGGCAGACGGGGGAACAGCTGGTGCCGTAACCCTCGGCTCGCATCACAAGAACGCACACAAACAGCGAATCCTGCAGCATCATTGTAGCAGCATCGATTTCTGTTATTCACAGACTCTCCTGCCGTGGGAAATAATGGCAGAGCTGCCTCCGAGAAACAATACGCACAAACAATCGTGTGGGATAAAAGCACAGATCAGCGCTGTTGTGCCGCTGCACGACATCGACCTCTGACAGAACAACGAGCATGTGTTCATCTGCAGGAGGCGGTGGAAACGTCCTCCTATCATCCTCATCTGCGGTAAAAACTACGCGGTTACAAGCAAAATGACATTTTACGGTTTGCTCGGTCTGCGCACACAGAGAACGGACCCGGCGCGTGTTCTCCTGGCCTGGTCGTCCAGTCAGCACTCCACCATGCGAGGCTGGCATCTGCCACGCAAAGAGACAGGAGATGATGTCATCTCTGCTGATTAGGGAGAGAGAGACGCCAGCGAGGTCCACAACTAAAGAACAAACCCAACTACAACTTCATCAGCCAAACGGGCCCAGCCGAGCTGCAGTGACGCCACCCTGTTCTCCTCAACGACACTCGAGGCACAAGACCGGGTCACACATTTAAAGCTGAAGAATTTAGGACAAACTGGGGCGAGACGTGTTGCGTCTCCGCTGCTCGGTTTCTATTTACCTGAATGAACGAGGTCGAACACAACTCAGAATAAAGCACATCTAGAGGACGAGGGCACACGCTTCCATGTTTCGCACAAGTTGTCGTCACTTTCCAGGCTGAACATTTAGGCTGAAGACCAGAGACATTATGTGGAATTAAATCCCATTCACTGTGCAGCCGGCAGCAAGAGCGAGGTGCTGGAAGGTCTGACAAGCTGTCAGCTGAGCGAAGAGGAGGAAGAGGAAGAGGAGTTGACTGCTAACGAACCTCCTCTTCTTCTGCTCTGCTGCTTCCTAAAATCAGGTTTAAGCTGTTTTAAAGGTCTGAGCTTCACATGAAATATTAAACAATGAACACAGACACTGAATCACACCTGATGACTGACATGAGTCTAATTAACACGTTTTGACTTTAATGATGCTGTAGTTGTCAGGCCATGGTTCATCCAGCTGCATCAATGAGCCCGGTGTGTTTTTAGTCCCTGTACGTTACCTGACAGGATGAAGAAAATGCCGGAGACGAAGGCGAGGATGGTGCGCTGTGGCCGGATGTGTCCGATGTTGCTGATGACGAAGGCGGTGAAGACGAAGAGCAGGGAAACCATGGGGAAGGGGGTGGCGGTCCGCACCATCTCTAGAGGACACACAGATACCGAGAATGATTCTGCATAGGTTGTCAAATCGTGGTTAGGGGAGACACACAGAGACGTCTGACAAACCAGGAGGACAAAGGCTGATTGAGATCTAGTTCAGTTAGAGCCACCAGGCAAACTGGGCTGAAGCAGCAGGAGGGCAGCGGCAGGGGAGCAGAGCGTGGTGGGACGGGAACTGACCGACGGAGGAGGACTGAGCGGCTGAGTCTCTGCAGCACAAGACCAGCACCAGTTCACAACCTGAATCACTGAACATGAATAAGACTCTTCTGTGGTCTTTAGGCTTCACTGGAGTCATTGACTTAGAGCTATTTATTATCAGGCCCATCAGTCTCACAGGACACACCTGGAAAACACAGAACTGAGTGAAGTCTGCAGCTACAGAGACGCGCTGTACTTCGTCTACTTACTGAGTATGTTGGCTGTATTTTCTGTGGTGATCTCGATCTCTGGCTCAGTAAAATACTCCGACGCAACACATCGGCCCTTCTCCGGTCCTGGTGGAAAACAAACAGATCAACACAGGAAGGAAAGAAGTGAGCGACACAAAGAGCATAGAAGTATTAGCATTTTGAAACAAATCCACGAGTGCACAGGACGAGGCAGAGGTGGAGCAACAAAGAGCATCTCACACATTAACTGAGAGAAAAAGTGGCGCAGACAGACGGAGGGGAAACGAGTCTGAGCGGAGAGAGAGAGGATCTGACTAACGACAGGACGGTTAACCTCAAACTGTAGGCAACACTCACAGAGCCGTTCCAAATGCCACCAGCATTTTCCTCCTTTGACCTTTTGTACCAGACAACAGGGAAACACAAACGTTGACGCCTCCCCACAGGAAGAGCTGCAGCATCAAGGACACGCAGTCCTGCAGGACACGGCGCGTCTTCATGTTTAAGGCGGGTAGAAACTCTGGATCTCTGGCTGCTTTGCTACGCTGTTAAATCCGTCTCCGAACCTGAACCACGATCTTCTCACTGGATGCTCCTCACTGCACCGTCAGGCAGCCGCTGGCGCTACCCAGCTCCCTAACGCCTGATCCCTCCACGAGGAGCAGTATCTGAATACTACTGTCTCTGCTCCACTACCTGCATGAGAAATCAATATCTGCCTCAAGGTGGGCATTAATATTTGAGCAGCTCCGTGTCTTATGTAAATTTACAGTCATGATTGTAAATAATAAACAGAGAAAAGGGTTAAGATTAATTAACTGGCTGAAAGAGCACAGAGACATCTGTCCACAGCTGGTCCGGACAAGGCGGGACTGTCTGAGTCTGTGACACGGTGGCTGCCAGTAGAACTGGGTCACCGGTGGGACTCAGGTATCAGGATGACGAGGGTAAATGATGACAACAACAGTAATGATGACAGTTAGTGACGTACCTGCCACGAAGCAGACCCTCCAGAGGCCGGAGTGCAGCGCCATCTTGACCTCGGTGGTCTGGTTCTGCTGGAGCACGATTCCCTCCTCCATCAGCAGCCAGTAGTCGGTTGACACGGCGACGCCCACCAGCAGCAGGCCGCAGGCGCCGAAGACCGACGAAAGCAGCGTCAGAGCCCTCGTGCTGAAAGAACTCATCTGAGGAACGGACGAACGAAAAGGTCACAGGAGGACACATCACTCCAGCTTTTAAAATAAGCACGTGTTGACTCTCGTGGACTTTAACCGACAAGAGCCGAGATTAAAGAAGAAGAGGAGGAAAGGAGAACAGCACCGAGATTCGCTCACATCAAACACCGTAAACTAAAAAAACCCACCGCAGTTAGAGCTGTGTGTTATTCTAACGCAAACACCCAGCGGTGACATTAAATATGCAGACTCTCATTAAGAGGACTCGTTATTAGAGGAAGCTGGCGAGGTGCAAAGTTGTTGTTCTGTTTTGCGCATGTACCCAGACTGTGACTACGATCGCAGTCTTGGCTGGGCTCCAGCAGGTGAAGCTGGCGGATCAGGCCTCGGGTGACGTGCTCTGAAGTTTGACGCTCACCAGGAGGCAAACGCCGCCGTTCCAGGCGCTCACGCGTTCAGAAACATCAGCTCTGTCACACGGAGACTCGTCCCTCCAGTGAAGGAGGCCGCGCTCTCGCCTCACATCTGTCTCCACGTAGGCGACATTAATAACCTGAATGAAAGCAGCAGTTGAGCCAAGTTAATTCACTTCACTAAGACTTACATGTGTTTATAAAACACAAATCGCCTGCAGGGCGGTCAGAACAGTTTGAGTTATTATTGTACAAGGTCTACACATTTGTACACATGGCCAACAAAAAGGGCATCACACAGGAAAAGAAAACACTGATTTCTGGGCTTTTATTTCTTGGTATTTTATAGTCTTGTATTTCTGTAGTTTGGATGTAAAGCGTTTGGTTTGTTGTTTATGCTCAACACAGTGTAATTAAAGCTTGAGCAGCTCCTTTGGAGAGTTTGCTTCTCCTTTAAGCAGAGCTCACAGGTCAGCGTGAAACAAGCCACAACCTCCAGCTCGACTTCATCAATGGAATTTTAAATTCAGGTTTCAGGCGCTACATCTGTGGATGTAGAATATATTATCAAGTCAGGATGGTAACAGAAGTTTGCTGCCAATGTGAAGTGAAGCTGAAGAGAAGATCTGAACTGAACCACAAGTCCATTACAAATATTTGGTAGTGGATCACAGAACAGTAGAGCTTCCTGGTATGAGCTCAACAAACGGGCAACAAAACGTTCTCCAGTAGCAGAGCTTGGGATAAATAGCTGTGTGTGTTCAAGTAGGACCAGAAGCTCTGCAGCACAACATGACAAGACATCACTGAAAGATGTCCAGACTTTCAAAGACATCCACGCTTCAGGGAGTCACATCCTCTCAAGGAGGCAACAGTGATTTCTGGTTGGCTTCGCGTTAGTGCTGGAAATGTCAGACTCAACACAAGCGGCCGGCAGACAGACACTCAGAGCTGCTGAGTGAAAGCCCAGTAAGGACCCGACGGATGAAGGCTCTCGTTTTGTCTGGTCGTTTACGAGAGTTTGGCTCAGTGGTAACAAACCACTAGAAGCAGTGACACTAAGGAAACTCAAAGCTGACTGATTCTCTGGAGTCAACTAAGGTTCTGAGCTTTCATGAGTCCCAGACGGATGTTTAGGGCCATCACCGATGCTCTGTGTGATGCAAACACAACACATTACAGATCCCGAGATGAAGCATGGTGGGGGCAGCATCATGCTGTGGGGATACTAAAGCCGATGCTGGAAAACGTGGGTTTGGAGAAGAATGACTGCTGACGAGAATCCACACTCACACATAAAGACTGGCTCGGGATGGGACGCTTTGTGAGCTGAGCTTAGAGAATTTAAGCACGACTCCCAGGATGCAGCAGCCAAATTCAGGAGCAAAGGTGAATTACAGAATAACTGAGCCAGGTTCTTAGGAGCAGTCAGAGATAATGAACCCTGCAAGAATGAGCCCGTAGAGAAGGTGGGCGTGTGCTGGACACAAGGTGGCAAAGCAACTGGTTCGATTCCTGATTCCTAAACACTTATGGAAGTGTCCTTGAGCTATGGAACACAAAGTTGCTCACTGTGTAGGTGTCTAATCACTTTCGATGAGAGAGAGAGAGAAAGACCAGAGAAGCGACAGTGTGATCTGAAAAGAAGTGAGGCAGGATGAAGGTGAAGAAGGACACGAGCAAAGTAAGGACGGGTGATGGAGGGATGAGGAAAAAGACAAGTGGTAGGAGTCACATAGTGAAGCATTAGGAAGAAAATAGGGCAAAATTACGAACAGAGGGGAGGAGAACGGAGAGATTGAGAAGACGGCAGATGTAAAAGAACAGGAGCAGATTAAAGGAAACTTCAGGAATCAGGGGATAATTACATTCATTTCCAGGCAAGTGAAGAACGAATTGTGTTTCTTCTAGTAATTGCAGTGAAACACGTTCATGTATTTGAAATAGAAGCTGCTCTACTTACTGCCTTTCCGTCACAGCTGCCTCTGCTCGGACAGAATCTTTGCCGTCTTTTGATATGTTCTTTGCACACATACGTCACAAGGCGTTTGAATACGAACGTGATGAAATATTTATTTCCAGCCCAGCAGTGAGCAGCAGGTTCGGGAGCTGTCCACCCCTGTGGTGCTGAAATCCTCACTACGCCCGACCGTCCTAATTCTCCTTTCCCCTGGCAAAACACACTCTCTCCCACACTCATTCATGTCCTCGCTCTCTCTCTGCACCATGATCTCCTCTTAAACCGTCCGTCTGTGTGATTTTGTGTAGCACCAAAGTCTTACTGTACCTTAAAGCTTCGAAGTCAGTGACTCCCTGTGAAAGGAGGACACGTCGTTTCTTGTCGCAGCTCATTTTGTTGTGCCTTTGTTATTCCTGCCTGTAATCTTGTACGTCAACGTCTGGACATTTGTCCCTTTTCTCTGTTACAACTACAGAAAGTCACATTGACTGACTTTACATAACCACAGACCTGGAGCTTTGGTAGACAGTCAGCTGTGGCCCCCGAGCGCGGATCTAAAAGTAAAGCTGCACATTGCTGACGGTTAAACGTATCCACATTCCAACACACTCCACACGATTCTCCTTAAACAAGTCATTTATTATTTGATCTCATTAATTCTGTTTAATTTTATTGGAGACGTCCTCAGTGAAATCCAACTTAATGAACGAGTGTGCGTTGCTAATGAAGGAATTAAAGCTGGGATGTCAGTGTAGGAGTGACTATAAGTCTGTTAATCAGGAGCTTTGTACATGAGAATGATGTCATTTCTGGAAATGGGCCGTTTCCATCGTGTCACATTAATTAAAAACACATTTAAAGCATATGAGTCCAATAATTTTGTCAAGAGTTGCTGACTAACATAAAAACACAGGGTGGCACCGGACCGGAGGCGACGGCAGCCTTGGTTCCCAACATTCAAAAGTATAAAAGAGAAGTCGACAAACGGAGGTGAGGCCGAGATTAAAGCCGATGGCAGGTCAACCCGGATCAGGGCAAAGCGAGCGCTGAGCAACACATAACTGCCCCGTGGCGCCGGGCGGGGCTCCACAGATGGCATCCCAGGGTATCCTGCTAGCTTGGTTTTCTGTCAGCACCGAGGATCTCGTGCCAACTGGCAGGACGAGAGGATATTTAGAGAAAATGGAAGAAGAGGAGTCAGGCAGGGACGAAAGGACAGAAGGGACTAAAAGGAAAGAGAGAAACGCACAAACACACAAATACACTCCTGCAAAAACATGAATGTGCTGAGAAGAAATTGAGGAGAGAAACAAGGAGAGAGAAGAACAGAGCTCACATGGAAAGACCTTGGCCCAAAAACAGAGGCGAGTCCCACATTCACACGCACACAGCACACGCTACAAGACACTATATGACACACGCTACACGCTACACGCTACACGAGCGGTGGCCAGTCCCGGTCCTCTGCTGGTTTTCCAACTCTCCAAGCTGATCAGTTGGCTTTTCTAGCTGCTGATTGACTGAACACACCTGATCAACGTAATCAGTAGTAACTAGGACGGGGGCTTGGCCACACGCTACACGCTACAACGCCTCTTCACACGTCTTCATTCAGCTGCTGCAGCTCCACATCACATCTGACTTTGACTGAGCTGAAATACCACAAATGCAAACCAACCTCTGCAGAGCACAAACCAGTTCACAGATGGTTTTTGCTCGGCTTAAAGAATAACGCAGAGCTGAAGAAAGACTGGATGACACTTCTTCCGTCTCTCTCTTTGTTACGAAGGTGACATTTATAGTATATTTTGATAAAGTTCTTTCTGTTTAAAGAGACGTTTATACTGGTTAGGCAGCATCTGCCTTGTGAAAAGTTTGCATTTCCCTTTTTATGAGCTTCCCTCTAAACCTCTGTGACCTTGACCAGCTTTGACTGGATGCAACTTTAAACTCTGGAGGTTTGATTTGCTACAACCAGCGAATGACTTTGAGGCTGTAATGCATAAATAAAACATGACGCCTGGAATCAGAGGAATAAAGACACAGGAGCTGACAGCAGTAACTGCTTGTATCTCTCTGCGGTACAACTCCACGCCAGGCACTTCCCAGGACCTTGAGGAGCCCAGGTGGGGACTGAAGCACTCACGCTGCCGTTATCGGTGAGTAGCACCATCAATCACTGGTTCGAACGACTGAAGTTAGTGTGTGGTTCATTTTTCTTCGTCTCAAAACAGCAGGCAAAACCGACAGGGATCGTTCTTCACGCCTTATCCAACCAGTTTATAGATCTGTAGACATGTGCAGTGAACTAGAGGCTGCGTCAGACCTGCCTCCACAGTTTAGCTTCCAGTTCACTAATACAGACGAGTTCAACATATGCTCATATCATCATATCTCACATTGTTCACATACCACAAGTGACTCTTTGTTGACAGTCACCAATTTCTTCAGCTTGTAACGACCCACAGGCCACGAACCGCAATATATTCAACAGATTCACAAACACGTCAACTATTCTGTGTCTTTAATACACAGAGTTAACAGAATGGAGAGAGAGGTGCTGCAGTCTGCTGGAGAACCCAGGACGGGTTCCCCAAGAACGAGCCAACACAGTCCTGTGCTAACTATGAGGACGCTCATCCACAACGAACGTTTCTGAACCCGAACCTAGACCCAGTTAACCCCGAGCCTAAACCCCCAAAGGTCCAAATATGACCTCACAACACCTGCACGTCCTAAAACACGCAGCCCTCTCCCGCTCGCCTCCCTCCCCTCACACCCGCAGACAATCACATCATCCCCACACTTTGCTTCGCTCCTCTCCGCAGACTGTGCCACGCGCGCTCTTTCCAAATGCGCCACACTCATGACTGTATCCCGCACATTCCTCCTGCTTCACCTCCTGCTTCACCTCCTCTCCCCTGAATCCGGAGCGAGCACCGACACAGGTCTTTTTTAAAGCAGCTACAGTTTGGTGTCACCACGCCGACACCCGCGTGTGCAGCGCCTCTCATCCCTGCAGCCGAAACACAGGTCCTGACGTGCGCAACCGAACAAGCGGAGCTCGCCCCGAACCAGCCCAAAGAGTGAGGCTCCACCAGATGGAACTGAGGCAGCAGAGGCTTCACTCACCCTGCGGAGAGCAGCGCTGCTCGGGAAGCTGCAGCCCAGGACTGATCCGTGCGCGCGGGGAAGCCACCGAAATGTGCAGTTGCCCCTCGTCTCCGTCCTCCGCTGCTCTCGCCGCTGCCGTTATCTTGGCTTTGCCCGGTTCTCCGCTCGCTCGTTCCTCCCTCTCTCTCGCTCCACGCTGCTCTCTCAGCACTGCGGAGAATCGTTTGAATGGGCTTCACTGTAGTTTGGGTACAGAGAGGTGGGACTGTGTGTGTGAGGAAGACGAGGGGAGGGTGGGGTGCGGGGCGGGGGTACGGTGATGTAGGCTACGCGCACGCGCGCACGCACGCACGCACGCACACGCGCAGCATGGCACAGGATCGCGCTGGCTGGAATTGAGGACACATCCTCCAAGCTGTCAGCATGACGGATCCAAACACGCAGCAACAATTACCACAGCGCGGCTCATCAGCTAAGCTCGTCCCTCAACCAAGCAAGTTTCATCGGCGTGAAAATGCTGCAACTTTCAGTTTGGCCATTGACTCGAGTCTCTGGCGACAACAAAGGTTATGTCACAACCGGATGCGTGTGTCTCCTTGCATGTGATTATGTGCGTGTGTTGCCTCGCTTCCCTCTTTCATGCTCGAGTGGCTCCATCAGCTGCTGGCGACCCGCAGACAGATACAGTAGCGCTGCCCTGTGACTCACTGTGCGGACGTAAATGCGGGTGAATTCACTCCACCTGCACAAAATGCCAACATCTAAAGATCAAGAAGCGCCTGCTGAGATGTCGCAGGAGCCACGTTGGGTCTACAGGACGCAGATCACACCCCCTGGTCAAGTAACATCACACAGCTTCTGGTCTCTAGTGTCAGATGTTTAAGAAGAGCTGCCTTCAGGAAACGTCAGCTCGGCCTTAAAATGGGTCTTTGCCACGTCAGGTGGGCAAACGAACAGCTGCCATAAGAAGAACTTGGTGCGAAGAGACAAATCCGGGGACACAGCGAACATCTGTTCATCTTTAACACAGCTGCTCTGACGGTGGTTGTTTCCTGCGTCTTAAGGCTGGAAACACATTTCAGCGTCGTGTGTGACATGGCTTCGTTGTTAATGAGGCCCTGAACAGCGGAGGACTGAAGAACCTCCTGCCATTTATGGAGTAATGTGTGACTCATAATCACAAACAGTAATAGCGAGGGAGCACATGACCTATTTAACGGGTTATTCCCGAGTCAGGCCAACTGGTCCTGAGTCAAACTGCCTCCTGCTTCTGCACAGATCAGGGAGAAAATAACCACTGATACAGACATCAGACGCTGCTGCTGCTTCACAGCTTCACAGCTGCTCCAAATCCAAAGTGCAGAAAGTTTCACGCTGCCAGCTGACATACATAAACGTACGAAGCTGGCTAGTGGTCGCGGTAAAGAGAGTAGGATGCTAACGTATAAGATGCAAAAGTAGCCTGAAGAAATATCAGCTTCCAACCAACGTGAGAAAACAGAACAGAACGAGCACTGCAGCGTCTCCCTCAGTTTAACGAGGAGTTGACGTACAGGTCAGGGTCCTGCAGGGAGAAGCGTCGGTGCCCTTTCAGGAATCTTTCCTGCTGGAGACGAGGCCGCAGGGATGGAAAATGCTGCCTTATTACTTTTTCCAGTTTTTTGAGCCAGAGTAAATATCACAGGATCGATACTAACGTCCCCTCAGAGCGACAGAAGCTGCTTTAAAACGCAGGGTGATGATCAAGGATTATCAGGATTCAGTGAAGGAACCGTGTTGTTTCAGTCTGAAGATGGCCTTTAACAGTGGATGTGAGCTTTGATCCAGTGTCATGTTGAAGAAGTGGCATCGACGTCACTGTGATCTGGTCACGTTTGGACGCTGGCAGCATCTTGTCTGACTGGATGGGTCACATTTGGTTGTGGCTGGGTTTCTCTGGGTGAGATGGAGCTGAACGGCTGCTTCTCCTGCTGCAGAGCGGGAGCCTCTGTATCAGCAGCTGCAGCTCGATCAGCACCAAGCTTCTGCTTAGCAAAGCTCGTAAAAACCTCCCAGCGGACGTGGAAGCTACTACTTCTGCCTGAGGCCTCCTTAAAGAGCGCCGTGGAGTAAGTGAGGGAAGACTCCCTGGGCACCTGAGGCGCTAAAGAGATGAGCAGCACTGATCCACAGCGTGAGGCGAGCACTCGGCTTAGATTCTGCCCTGTCAAGGTTTGTGTCCAAGCTCACACACAGAATCATGGACGGCAGGGAAGCGACGAGACAGCGGTTAGTGAGAGACGGTGAAGAAGAGGATGATGGGACACGGCAGGAAAGACGAAGCAGAGTTTACTCCATGCATCAGTCTCCTCCTTCCATCCTGTGTTTGTCTTCTGGGAATCCTCTCATCCCTTCTTTTGTCGCCCCTCACTCTATTTTTAGCTCCCTGCCAGGGAAATCCAATACCCGGGCAGAGCTATATATAGCCCACTGTACACAGATCCACACACGAGCAGTAGCATCCAAATGAGGGATTGGTCCACGCACGAGCTGCACAAACTAACCCGGTTCACTCTCAGATCTTCAGGGTTTGATTCAAAAAGCTCGACAAGAACGACAACAAGCCACAAACAGAAGCCGTTTAAACTGCAACATTGTATTAAATTCACTATAGAAACAGCACAAAGAGGACAACACGGATGAGCTACAAGCTAAAGACAGAAGCAGAAACCAGTTGGGCTGCGCGTCACAGCAGCTCACTGCCGCAGTTTGGCCGAACTGGGGCCAGTTATCGTTCAGCATTGGATTCCTTCTTATAAAGTAGTGATGCTTATTGACTTTACAGGTCATGTTAGTGCGTCCTGTACCTCAACCATCAGGCTGGTGCAGCATCTGGTTCCTGTACAAACAGAGGACGTCACCAACAGTGATCTGTTTATTCACGGACGTAAGGAAACTGGCGTCTGCTGCTGCTTCACAAACCTCTGCCTTGGTGTGTGAAAGCTTGTTCTGAATATATTGAAGGTCATTATCTGGTTGCTGTGACAACCGTGATTTCTGCTAAATTCCATGGGGTGGAAGAGGTGAAGGATGGCACAGCGAGGGAGGGTTTACAGAAACTGTTTCTGAACCGGAGCAGTCGGACTGAGAGAAACACAGGGTCGGAGGTGATGCGAGAGAAAAGGGAGAAGATGAGGGAGGGAGACAAAACGGGCTGAGGGGAGAGAGACGTGGGGGAAAGGGAAAAAGGAAGGGAGGAGAGTTTGAAAACGGGCCGTTATCCCGATTATTCAGGTTATGGATCTGATAAAAGAAGATGAAATAATAACACTCCATACTTTTCCAAGGCACCAGACAAAGTGAAGTGGCATGAGCTGCAGCACGGAGCAGGAAGGACGAGGGGAGGGAGGCACGACTCCGGCAGACCAGCGATTCTGCTGCCTCGACACTCTCACACAGGAAGGACAGCGTCGACGAAGGACAGTCAGGAAAACGTCAAGCGAAGAAGCTGCGATGAGAGAAGGTGTTAGGAGGAGAACTGAGGGGAGGTGTGAGAGAAAGGAGGCGCGTTACAACTAGGAGCTATGGAGCTGTGTGAAGCAGCATCTGCATTAGTGGTGACTGAGACGTCTACGAGCAGCAAGTCCAGCAGCACGAGACGCAGCCTCAGAGGAGCTGGTTGGGTGAAGCCTGAAGTCACGGCCCAGTGGGTGGTGACCGACAGAAGCGCTGAGAACCTCCTCACCTTGATTAGTGTCGATACGAGGATCAGCTGCCCTTGAACTATGTGTGTCAGCATGTGCGTTATTAAGGCTGCACAATACTGAACCCTGCACTGTGAGGAGGACAGAGGGAAGGCCGCCGGCGGAGGGAACGAGGACCCTCAGGAGCCTCAGGTCATTTTTAATGTTTCACGAACACCCTGCACATGACTCGGCTTATCGCCGGCCCAGAGAGATGCGAACAGGGACACAGGGAGAAGCCAGAAGAGCAATAAGGAGAGGATGAAACAGAGGGAGCGGGCAGGAAATGAGCCGTGTGCAGGGGGTTTCCACAAGGCTCTGCGTGTTGGCTCAGGATTTCTAAACGCCTCCTCTTTCCACGTCCAGCGTCGCAGCAGCGACCTTGAATTCCCACTGACGGATCTTATCATAGACGTTCAGAGCTGCTCCGATAAAGCAGCAAGAACAGGGATTAGCACGAGAGCTAAGGTCAAAGCTGGCGCGGGTACGTAAACGTACGAAGACGTGCTGTCAGACGGCAGCACCGGCCCGGGGCCGCCTGCGTCCCCGCGCTGGAATATGGCAGCGATCAGACCGGAGGCTGAGCTGAGACGCTGACGTGGTCAGAGTTACGCAAGACGCGGCGCTGACCCCGTCCCCAGCGCTGGTCAGCAGGCGGAGCGGCGGCCGATGACAGCTGGGTCTGAACTAAGCTCAGAGGCCACAACCTGGCAGCTGTTCGGCGTAAACACGATTACAAGCGTGCACGAACAAAAACCTGGTCACCTGGTTGGTTTCTGGACACACTGGACAGAGCCCAGATGGAAAACCGAGCATGAGCATCATTCTTCACCTTGTAAACCCGGATGCTCGCAGATCAGGACTGAACCTTCCAGAGTCGATGTGATCCCTCTGTGACCGCTGATCGGCCAGTTTGTCTCGTCCCGTGCGAGGAAAGCAGATGTTCCTGTTTTGATTTATTAGTGGAACTGTTTCGAAGTTTGATAAACAGAAGCTTCTGCATCCTGTTCCTGCGAGAGAAGCCGGGAGCCACGTTGAGCTGGCAGACGCTGCCACGGCCTGAAGGGACGCTCACACACACACACACACACACACAGACACACACACACACACAACAAGCAGGACGTGTAATGTGGTCGTAGCACATCAGCTACAGTCCACGCCGTTACGTCATGAAACTATTCAGTGCTGTCAAAGTGAAGAAGCTGTTGACGTGACCTATGAATATTAAAGCGCGGCTGCTTCCGTGCGCAGGTTGACGATGCCTCTGACCCACTTAGCGCCTCCTGCTCAGCCAGATGAGAGGCCCAGCGTCTGCTCGGCGCCTGCGACAGACTGCTGGGCTGCAGGCTGGACCTCGGGTGTGAACGGGAACGTATGTGACCCCGACCCGTCTTGTGTAACGGCAGCTTTTAAATAACGGTGGACTGTGACGACTTCCTGTCTCGCCTCCTGTGGGACAGTCAAGCGTGTGAAGGTGCTTAGATTTCGAACAGAGGGAAACCAAATTAACGTGCAGTACTGACGTGTCACCACCAGCCGGCAGCAAACCGCCTTCCTCCCCACCGGCCGTCATTCGTCACTGGTGCCCGGTGTCCTGGCTCTGACCTCACAGCTTGTTGCTGTTGTCCAGATGCTTGGGTTCCCTGATCGGCCGCACAGGGGTCAGGGCGGCCCCGCGTAGACCTGCGGGTTCAGACGCCTGTCAGTCACATCTCCCATCACAACTAGTTGGCTCCTCCAGACCAGCTTGTAAACGCACCGTGTCAGGGTCAACTTTAAACCTGGTGTGTGCACAACAATACAAACTGTCCTCATGATTCACAAATACATTCACTTTCATCTAATGTGAGTAAAGTCAAGTTAATATTCAGCTTTTTAAATTTTTAATTAGCTTCATGACCTTTTAAATTTGCCTCAGGATGTTTGCTCGCTGCTCACTTGATGTCTGTTTAATAGGTTTGGAGAAGGAAATGACTGTTAAATTAATCATGGAATGGAAGAACAGCTCATCCATACAAAGCACAAACTCTGTCCCGCTCTGACGATCAGAAGGCGGCAGCCTGCAGTGTTTGCTGCTCCAGCTTCCGCGCGGACATGTACGATGGTCCTTAACCCAAACCCATCCCACAGATGAACCAGGACATCCACAAAGCCTCCCTGATGAGAGCTCACATGCTGGGCAGAGGAGCCAGATGACCACCAGCTCGTTTCTCAGCTCGAGAGCGGGAGCGAGGTCAAAGCGGTGAAAGGTTTAGGCCTCACCCTGTGGTTCAGAGACACGGACTCAGAGACGGCTCAACTTTACCTGAACAAAGTGTCACATTGGCATCAAAGCGCTTATTTGTCACTGGAGCAAAGTCCACACGCGCCTGTTTCTACCTCCTCCAGCAACCACAACACACAACGCTGCCGTCAACCAGCAGCTCCACGTCTTCCACAGATGAGACCAGCTGAGGACGAGGCCATGTCCCCTCAACGTGGCTGTGGGCTTCTGTGTGCAGCAGGCGTCTGCATCGCTGATGACTGAACCGGCAAAAAGGCAGAAGGAAGCTGCGCCTGTGAAGCCGTGAGGCTCCACCACAGCGCGGCTCATCTGAACCCGCCACACATGCTCCGTGCTGCAGGGAACGTTAGGACCGGTGTGTCCTGAACCATGAAGGCACCACGTCGTCCTGATTAGGCTCAAAACAGGCAAAAAGCGCTTTGGTTCAGTTGTTGACCTCTCTTCTTCCAGTCACATGACCTGTCACGTGACTTTGTTAACACTCACCTGGAGCCGGTTCAGTCCACTGGTCCACTATGCCGGTTCTCCTGCCCTCGTCCAGTTGACACAGAGTTAAGAAAAGACACTGCTGCTGCGGTTTAGTAGGCCAGTCACCAGCAGGTAGGAAGAGGAACCAGGAGCCAGGAAACGACTCCTGCTTCCTCTCTGACGGGGAAATCCCTGCGTCTGCCGCCCTCTGGTGGAAGAAGCACGCAACGCGCAGCTGCAGCAGAATTTCCTCCTACTGAGCCTCAGCTGCTGAACGTTTGGACACATAACAGATAAATTAACAGCAGGATCCTCCCTCCCTGCAGAACTACTGTACTATGAGGAGTTCAAGTTCAGCTCTTCATTCTCATGTTAAAGTTGCAGTAGCTTCTTTCAGAGCAGGGACTCGACCTGCTCTGTTCAACTCTCTTCTCAAGGAGACAAAGCAGAGAATCTTTGCGGGGTTATGTTTTAATGAACAGGCCTCAGGACTGCTCTTCAGAAAGAAGCTTGTTGTGGAGGAACCTGACCCCAAGTCACGCAGCATCTCACCGCAGCAGCTGATGGAGGCTGTTACAGCAGAAACAATCCCCAGCGTTCCTTGTGCTCCTGTCCGTCATCGCGTTCGTCGGCCTCAGGGTCTCACCGGTGCATCATTCATGGTGCATTTGCAGTTCACGTGTCCATCGACTGCACAATACTCCATCAATGTTAAAAAGCTCAGCGCTCAGGGTCGTGTGAGGGTTTCAGATGCAGTGAGCACTAAATGATCAGCGTGTCACTGCTTCTCCGCCTGCAGCTGTGTGTGGTCACCCAGAGGCCGGCGACGAGCTGATGAGGAGCACGAGCTCTCGCCAGGCTGCCCTCCTCTGGCCGGGGCCTCATTATCAGGACGGAAAGGCTCATTGCCCGTAGCTCAGGATGTGTAGCAGCCTCAGGGTTTTATCGATCAGCAGAGGTGTGCGACCCGAGCTGCCTTGCGTGGCTTATTGCCTGGAGCACTACTGATACGTGAAGGGGATAATCTAACAGCATCAGTAATGTCTTATGACTTTCATGTTGGGAAGTTAAACCTATATGCGACTGCGAGCACAAATAACCACTGGACTGTCTTTTCATGCGACGTCCGGACCCAAGAGGTCAAGACGAGGTTTAATGACATTGACTTGGTCTGGATTTAAAGCCTGGCAACACGTGGAGGACGACAGCAGGAAGAGCCAGACATCATCAGTCTCATGAGGAGAGCTCAGCCGCTGCTGTGGGTCATGCGTGTTAAAAGCTGGCCAATGAGACGATTTACTGGGTGAGCGGCGTAATCCAGGAGCAGGGTTAGGGTTAGGGTTAGGTCGCTGTGCTGGAGCCCGTCCCTGGTTATGGGCGAGAGGCAGGCTGTCGCAGGGCACCTTCCGTGGTCTCTGATTTGAATCTAACCAGGATTTCTTTTCTGTCCCTGAACTCAGCAACACACAAAAAGATGAAATATGTACTTTTCAGGTGAATAATAGTAATATTTCTGCTTCAGACCTGGCAGATCTTTACGTCTTCCGACGCATACGTCGCCCTGAACGCACAGACCTATTACTGCTATCAGATCATTACTGGGATCTGATAAGAACCTTTGGTCAAGTGTCCACCTGCTTCATTGTGGACTGAACCAAACGCGTCGTAATCAGACCCACGTAACGAGCTGGAAGACTCCACATTCCGTGGAGGGGAGCTCGGCCCAAAGCAGAATCATTCACTTGCATTCATTCAAAGACTCAATTATTTAGAGCGAAAATGTGAATAATTGATCTGAAACAGTTTGATTGTGGATTAACTACGGTTCTGAGTCTGTGAATCGGCTGCAGAGGCAGGTTTCGCCGTTCAGAGGCTGGTGAAGGATGTTTGATGCTGCCTGTGCTGCTGTTTAATGATCAGCTCCTGGTTCAGAGAGTTACTGTAGAGGCTAATACACATAAAAGGATGAAAACCCAATGAGGCTGAAATAAGGTTTCGAAGCAATCCCTCTCTCTGAATCTATACCTGCCCGCCGCCTCTTTCATCTCATCCTCTTTCCTTGGCTCCATTGATCTTTTTCATCAGTCCTCCAGCTCCTCGGCTCCTCGGCTGCAACGAGTTCAGAGCATTTCTAACGTCTCATCGTTACGTATCAGCTGCACCAGGCTACAGCACAAACTGAGCAGGAAGTCGTCTGCATGAGAGGAAAAAGAAGATGCAAACACCAGCCTCATCACCGCGGCCTCCACGCGGCCGCTAGGGTTGGACGCTGATGCCGAGTCTCCGGCTGCAGCTGGATTGAATTTCAGCTGCATTCAAATCTAATCAGGCTCAGATCACAGGGTCAGAAAACCTGATGAGTAAAACCCTGGGAAGCAAAGTCAAGGTTGTGAAAAGCATCAAATTTCCAGGTCTTTCATCATTTAAACCATACAAACAGTGGCCGCTGTCAAAACCGGAGCTGATGGTTCACTTACATTGTCCAACAAAGTCAAAGAATGAATGAAAATGACTGAGAGGACAAGCAACAGAGAACATCAAACAGCCTTTAAAGCAGTCTTCAGCTGTTCTGCAGCTCTCTCTCGGTCTCTTTACTTTCTGTTCCTGTCCTCATTCTTCATCGATGTCATCGGTGTCTCTTCTTCATCTGCCTGTGACAGAAGCAAAGAACAGCATGTTCCCTTTGTGGTTTACTTCTCTCTGCGGCACCAAACCGTATCCCACAAACACGTAAACACACCTTTGGCAGGGAGGCGGCCTGCGAACGGCGACACACTCCCAGGCCTGAGCTGCTGCATGTGGAGCCACAGTCTCTGTTCTCAGAGGGCGTGTGACTGAACTGACAATCACAAGAGGAAAATGCAGCCGTTGTCGAGGAGCTGCAGAGAAACGCATGAAGCGCTTCTATGCAAACATTTATTCCTCTGCAAGTCTTTGTGATTCAGAACAAAGTTGCTTTGTGAGCTCAGCCATTTGCTACGTCTCCTCTCGCCTGCACGGCGACTAAACGCAGAGCACGTGTTCTCTGCATGATCCTGTCCTGATGCGTTTGTGCCTAAAGCTCATTCACAAAAATGTCCAAGTGTAAAAGCACAAAAGTCTTTAGAAACAAGGCAACATCCACACAAAAGTCTGTTTTTATATTATTGGTGCAATTTGACAAAACAAACTTTTTACAGACTTTTCCCTGCGACTCCACCTCCGTCCTCGTCAGTGTGATGACAGCAAGGTCAAAGCCTCCACACCTGAACAGCTCCAGGTCCTCAGCACTGCCCCTTTAACCTGACGTGTCAGAACCGCAGACGCGTCAACGCAGGGATCAATTTCTCCGGAAGTAAGATGCATCGGTATCATGGAGAAAAGGGAGCTTTTTTACACTCACCCAGTGGATCTCGTTTGTCAAGCTGATGCTGCCTGTATCCTCTGAGCACATAGTGCCACCGTCCCCATTTGTCAACCTCATGACAGGAAGAGCTTGGGGAGCTGAGCTCCAAAAGGAGAAAACGCTCACACAGCGCTAGGTTTAAAGACGCCATAAAGACGTTTAACAGCACACAAACTCATTTGGCCTTAATTTAATGAATGTCTCTGCATTAAACAAAGTAAAAAGATGTTTAAAACCAGGTTTACGGTCCAGTCTTAAACAAACTGAAGATGCTAAACCAACGGCTTCAGACTCTACTATCGATGCTCAGGCCTCAAGCTACAACAGGCAGCAGCAGTTCTCACTGAAACCCACCTGATGTTTGACCCACATTCCCTGCAACGGTCTCTGGAAGCTGCCACCTCTAATTTCATACTGTACCTGCTGATGTGGTCCCGTAGTTCACCTGAAAATGATCTGTTTCCACTCTGGCATTTTAAGAACACGGTTGTGTTAATGTGTCGTCCTGTGTCAGAAGCTGAGCAACAATCTGTGCAAAGACAGAAGAGTCGACCCAGAGACGTTTCCCTTTGACGCAGCGGGATCAGTGTTCGGCAACGCAGAAGCCTTGAGGTGGAACTGGAGAAAGCGTCAGGAAAACATCAAGTTTAGACAGAGCAGAAGCAAAGCGTGGATAGAAGCAGAATATGTGGCGATCACGAGGAAATCAGGATGTCAGGTCGTGTTTCAGTGAACTTGTTCTCAGCTACTGCTTCTACACAAAACGCTGCCATCTCGCTTGATAAATGGGATTTAACACGACCAGCAACAAGGACGGAATAGCAGCATAAACACTTTCCCATCGTCTCAGGTGAGTGTGAGGTGACCTTTAGCATGTTGGAAGTGCTGGAAGGAGGCTGCAGTAAATCACCTGGCATCACACAAACCAAACGCAAAGTAACGTTCTCTCCTGATAAATGAGGAGTAAAGGTTTCTGCTCTGTCACAGCGTTGCTTGGATCTGGAAGTTCAGCTGTGAATAACGGTAATAAAGTGAACTATTCAGATCTGAGACTCGGTAATTGGGGCTAAAATAAAACGACAGCGAACGCACTGAAATACAGTGAAGCCAGAGTTCAGGAAAAAGGTTCATTCAAGGTCAACAGTCACCATGAAAACTGAACTAATGAGCTTCTACAAGAAGGTAATTTGAATCTCAAAGGAACAGAGGAGAACAATTCAAATCCATATTTCATCTAAGGCGGCAATAACTGTCTTGAGCACCAGGGAAGAAAAAGGGAAACATGTTCCTTTCTCTTCAGGAGCAGGAAGCTTCAAGGCCGATTTCCTGAAGGTGAACAGAGTCAGACATCAACGGCGCCAACGTCACGGAAGGTAAAGCTTCGTGTCTGGAAGGGTCAGTTCAGGCCAAGAACCAAACCAGAGGCCTGAGCCTGGTCCAAGGACGAACCTGCAGCCTGGTGGGGAACAATCAGCCACACGGCAGCATGACGGCAGCGCTTTCGCTTTATTGCTGCTACCGTATCTCAGCCAGACTCGGCTGCGCAGCCGCAGACCCGTCAGAACCGGCCGCTGATGCTGACGGATCGACTTAATATCGTGGCTGAAGGCTTCATTACGACACAGGCCGCAGCGTTGTGTTTGTTTTACAGTGTAAAGTTCAGGGAGTATCTATGAATTTATGAAGCCGCGTCAACAATCAGGTGCGAAGGCAGTAATCTGCATGTTTCACGTCCACGCAATCAGCGCGACAGGTGATTAACTGATTAGTGCAGCGTCAGCTAGAAAAGGACGAGCTAATCAGCCAGATCAGCTGCTGCTTGATGGAAGTGCAGGCGCAGTGGGTGTCTGAGCTGACAGAAAGCTGACATCTGAATGAACCTCTTCATTATTTGTCTGATGCCTTTTCACAGACCCGTCAGGGCTGTGAAAGTCTTCCAGCGAGTCCCGAGGCTCGTGACACGCACCGAGTCGTCGCCGCTTATCCTCCTGTTGCCTGCGTTGCCCCTGGTTACGGGAATGATCTCTTTTCTTCCAAACCCATCAAGCCCTGCCTTGTATTCCAGGCACGAAGCTGGGACTGTGTGCGTGTTATCGGGGCCGTGCGCAGGAGGAAGGAGATAACGGAGGTGGAGAGGAGACGCACACTCGACTCCTCAAACGCATGCAGCGGCGCACGGCTGTCGCACAGCACATGCTCAGAACACACGACGCCTCCTGCCGTGACCGCAACTCAATCCAGACGACGTGTGTGGATCTGCTGCAGAAGCTGGAACGACTCACTGAACATAAAGATGTTAAGGGTATATGAACACACAGCACATCATTCCGTCGGTAGCTGCCCACGACGTAACTGCCCCCACGCTCTGCGACTCGAGGACGGTGTGTGACTGGAAACAGGCCCCATGTGCTGTATATCACTGTATGTGGCCCAGAGCGTGAGAGCCAATCTGCTCCACTCCGGTCGTCAGCCTGGCCTCCCATGTGGCTCCACTGATGGAGTCTGGCAGTGACGCAGGAGGATGAGGTCTGACTCACAGCGAAGGTGTTGGATGAAGCTGGGTTCAGGTTTCTGAGTCAAAACCAGACTCTCAACAGAACCTACTTCACTAACGCAGGCGTCCAGTTGATGTGGTAACAGCTAAAGGTCAAAGGTCAGCTGTGACTGCATTACCACACAATAACACAGGTGACGATGTGGCTAATTGGAGCCAGAACGACAAAGTGGCGCAAAGTTGGAGGGAACAAGAAGCATAAATGGTGAGTGTGAGATTTGTCCTAACACTGGCAGCGTTCACTGGCCTATTGTTGGCAGAAATGACAACCGGCTCTATCTCTCCCTGCAGGCAGGACAGGAACTAAGCGCCGTCTCCGCTTTCTTCTGGTCTCAGTCGGTTTTCTATGAGTCTTTATCTGGCTCCTCTTTCTTGCCGTCTTTTGTGCCATTTGTCCCGCTTGTTGTCCTGGATCCTATTTCAACAGTCTGACGTTCATTTTCACCCTCATCACCTCGTTACCTGGCAAAGTGTCACTTCTCACTTTTGAATAAAACTACTGAGAACATCAAAGAGCTGCTTCAACAAGCCAAACAATGACTCAATGAGCAAAACAAACATCAGATTAGTTTAGTTTCAGTTCTTTATTAAAATCATCTTTTAGTTCTGTCCTGTACAGCACAGTTTTGTCATTGTCCCCTTGGTGGCAGATGCAACTAAAGCAGGGTGGTGGCAGCGTGTGCGTATGAATCTGAGGGTGTGTGCTCGTGTGGGTCTGTGTGTGTGAGGTGCTGACAATAAAGTGCAGCACAACTCACCGTCACCCCGTACAGTCGGTTAGCACAGCAGTAGTAATACAAGGCCATGAGCGGCTCGTTGGCCACTGCGGGCCAAGGGTGGACTTAAGGCCAGGAATGCTTTAAAGCCGTTTGACCTTTGACCTTGCTGAGAATAAAGCGTCTGGTTGGCCAGGAGGGAGGATCTCCTGTCTCTGGCAGTGTTGCGTCCACGTTCACACGCGTCCATCTTTCGTTATTTAAAGAGTTAAAGACTAAAAGTAGCCCTGGCTGTTATTGGCCCAGTGGAAACCGCAGCAGAGCAGATATCGACGTATGAACCCGTCAGTACTGGAAAATGAAGAAACAAACTGTGTGTGTTGTGTTTTTCTCTTGTACAGCGCAACACTATGTACGTATACCAAAGGCTGTTATATGCTGTTTGCTGATAGGCAGGGGCAGCTGTGCGTGTTTGTGTAGTAGCCTCTAGGAATCGCAAAAAAAGCCTGTGCTACTCGCTACATTGTGTCCAAAGAGGTCACCTAACTGTACACTGCGGTAGAAACTCCAGGGTCGAGAACGTGACCCAGCACTAGTGAGAACTGTGGTAAAAGCTGCTGTATCCATAAAAGACTGAATTAGTCGTTACTCTGTAGCCCCAACCAAAATAAAGGCCCCTCTGGGTAGACAAACACGCCACCGCTGCTACAGTGACACGGTCGTAAGACACTCGCACGCCCCTCCACGTCGTCACCTTGTTCAGATCTTAGCGTTAGCTACGGTAGATAGCTAATGGAGGCGGATGGTTGGTCTTAAGTGAGCAAAAACACAGTTACATACTGGTCTCTGTTTTCGCTGGGGGAGGGAGGGAGCTGGGCCGAGGATCGAGACGAGGAGAGACAGACAGACAAAAAGACATATTCATTGAGATAATAGCGTCAATTTAGTAGACAAACTTATATAACATACTGTAAGAGCGTAGCGTCTGAAATATACTATCATATATACTTAGATATGCTTTTTTCAAGAAAACAAATATATCCACAGATACTCTTCTTTTTTTAAAAACAGACCAGCTTCACAATTGCAGACACGCACCAACACAATGGATGGACATAAGGAGGAGGAGGCGGAGGGAGAGGACGCGACGATGGCTCATTTCAAGAAACACTCGCGCTCGTGCGTTTACGCTGCCGACGCCAGCGAGCCGCCGGCAGAGCCAACGCTCCAGACGTCACATTTACTCCACACTTGTCCTGGTTTCGTAGAAATTTGTATAATTAGCTGTTGATTGCTGATTGTAATAAGCGAAGCGCTGAAGTGTCCCCAACTTAGCCTCATTCAGCCGATCTTTGTTGAAGAAAGCAAACGTACACGTGAAATAAAGTTTCCCTACTGCTAAAGTGAGGAGCGTGTGTCTTTAAACATTATATTTATATTATTGTAATGAAATGAGAAACAATATCTCCAGATATCAAGATGCTGAACAACAATTTTGTCTAACACTACCCACGGCCACAAATATATATATATATTTATGTATAATATATATATCTAGATTTTTTTCGTAAAGAAAATCGGACAAACTACACAATAAGTTTGTGTTACAAAGCTCTTTTTGTTTTTCTTAGTCGAAGTAAATTATGGCTCAGATGCAGTTCCAGGCAAACAACACGAGCTCAACCAACGGCTCCAGAGAGATGGCTCTGGAAAGAAAACAGCTCTGCCAGTGATTCCTGCTCCCGCAATTAAACGAAGTCGAAGGTTAGTTGATGGAACTGGCGGCTGGGACTGGACGCAAGTGCTTGACATCGGAACGTAACTGCTGGTGTCAGCTCAGTCATGGGTGAAAAACCTTGACAACGTGACAACTGTAAAAAATGAAGCGCACGTACACAACGTTCTCACTCAGGTTCAGGAAAGAGCCTCTCGTCTTCATCAGTACGGCGCTCGGCCTGAACCGACTACGACTGAAGCGAGAAGCTAACTTCATGTCAACTTGTCTAACAAAACTGTGGGTCCATGTAGCACGTTTTCTGTTTGACGGCAAGCAAACCTGGGTTGATTTGTTTTGAAATGTTAGCTGTGTTGTAGCCTCGGCGCCAGAAACACAAATATCAAATCATTTCAAAACGCACTCTACATTAGGTTGTTAGCTAAGTTAGCGGTACCGTTGTGTACCTCAGGCTACGTCAACCAGGAACTCGAGCTTATTTGCTCAAACTAAACAGCAGAAATGCTACAGTTCCAGTTTTCAAGTGTCTCGGTTGCAGCACACTTGTTGGAGGCTGACTTTACATTCAGGCAGACAGGGAGGGAACAGACGCTTTCTCTGTTGTTGTACTTAGGTAGTTGAGAGATGTTTCATGCGCACCTAGACTTGAGTAGTATGGCACAGTGCTTACATCGTATTAGACTTAACTGATACATAACACCATCAAAAACAACACAACTACAGCACAGAGGTGAAACAAGGGTTTAAAAGTATAGGGTAACACAAACAGAGGGTGAATAATGTATTGCTCCAGGAATAGGATAAACAAATCGATTTGTTTAGGTGTGCGTGTCCTGTGTGTATTCGCACATATGTATTTGGGAGATGATGGAAAACACGGTGAGAGAAAAGGAAACACAGCTAATGTTGTACATATTGATGTCAAGCTCGACTTAGGTTTGGCACTCAGCTTTTCATTAAGCCAGTAGAATATCAGTCACAGTTGACTTACCCTGTTGTCAAGAATACAAACACAGAAAAGCACAGACACACAGAATAATCACATCAAGGAGAGGAGCCAAGAGGGGAGGACAGGAGAGGAGACGAGAAGATGCATGGCTGATAGGAAGGAGGTAAAGCTGTAACAAATAGACACAAAAAAGAGGGAGGCGAGAAAAAATAGGAAAGGGTGGTAGAGGAAAATGGAAGGTGAACAAAGGGTGCACGGATAAGACAAGGTGGTTATCACCCTCCTCTCCCTCTAAACAAGAAAGTATTGATCACACACTACAAAGGTGCCTCAGGTGGGCGTCACAGTTCTGCAGGGGTGTAAACAGTTCGTTAAGGAACAAAGGAAAGTGGGGATAATAAGCGATTTAATTAAGGGAAAAAAATAAGAACACTTCCGAGAGCAGCAGGCATACAGTACTACAAAGTTCCTGAGCCCTCAGTAAGCATTAGGTATCATCTGAATACAAACTACCGCTCTGCTTCAACATCCAAAGCCCTTCACTGTTGATAGCAAAGGTGTCTTCTTCAGTTGTACGTGGGTTAGCTTTAAGTGTGTTGGTTAGACCAGTTCAGAATGCTGTTGCGGTGGTTGTGGTCTTTCACATATTGAGAAAGGAAAGGAAACAACAGCAAGTATTACAACATTGCTCCTGCTTTCCCTTAACCGACCCTGCCGGGTGTGTTTGGCTTTCTGGCTTGTTTGTGCAGAACTTCAGGAAAGGGCTCATTGTGTACGCTGTCCTGATCTTGGCTGGCTGCACAAACATGCCCAGCCATGCTTGATCCAGATCACCTGCTTAGCACCAGCCTTGCAGGGCTGTCTTATGACTTTTGATACCTTGTTGAACCTCAGACCTCACTTTCCACACTGGAGAAATGGGCTGAGCCCCTTCGTGAGCAAAGGCTCTTGGCTTTGAGTGGTAAGTGAGGAGACTGTGGAAACCTCTGGGGCTGTGGTACAGAGCGCAATCTCTGGTACTGCAGTTTGGCACTTGCCGAAGCCATGGAGGAGGGCTGGGGTGCCCCCGGGGTAGTTGAGACTACAGAAGGAGAGGACACAGATGAGGAAGAGGTCAGAGGAGGAACGTGGATAGGATGGGATGAGGACGGAGGAGCTGGAAGGGCAGGGAGCGGCGGTGGCAGGTTAGGTATGAGGCTTGGGGGTGGAGATGTTTGCCTTCCTCTATCTCGATCTCTATCTGTCCTCTGTGCTCGCTGCTGGATACTGAGGTTTGACTGGCTGCCGGACTTTGATGGATTCTGTGATCGATCAGGTTTGGAAGAGGACGAAGAGTCATGTTTGGGTTTTATGGCACCACCAAAGCTCTGGCAGTGTTGATACAGCTCTTCCTGGCTTCGTGAAGTTACACGGGCCCATTTGGAAGAATGGGAGTGAGGATGGTGTCTGGGGGATTGGCAGGAGGAACATGCAGCGTGTCCTCTTCCCTTGTCCTTTGACTTCCGTTTTGTCTTCTTCTCATCCTGTATATGGAGTTTATCAACTGACCAGTATCGTCGAGGAGGTGGTGGCGTAAGTGGAGGTGGGGGCCAGTGTGATCCTGAACCCCATCCTCTCTCTCCAGCGGTTCCTCCTCCACCACCTCCACTAGAACCCCAACCACTCTCTGCTGTTCCCCACCTCTCTCCTCGCTCAAGGAACAAATCATCTCTACTGTTGATGCTGCCAGATTTTTCCCTGGAGGGGTAGGTGCTGAAAAACCATCCTCCACCTCCAATCCCCCCAACTGCCCTGCCTTCATGGTCTTCCCAGTACCTCTCAAATTTTCCAAACTCTCCCGAGGAACCATCATCATCAGAATATATCCCGGCGACCTTATCACGTTCCCTGTCCTCATCAGACATTGTCCTTCGTCCTCTACGTCGTTTCCCGCGGTCTGCTTTCCTCCTCTCCTGCTCCGAATCTTCTTCCTCGTCCTCTACGTCAGACCCCCACTCATGGAAGGACAATCCCTCCTTGGACTGCATCTCAACTCTTTCATTCCTTCCCAGTAATGGTCTCCTCTCTCCTTCCATTCCTACAGCATCTCTGTCTGAACTTTTACTCTTCCTCCTTTTAGAAGAAACAGGCAACAAGGGCAAAAAGGCAGATGGAATGGTGTCAGAGGATGGGTTCCCACCTCCCCAGAACTTGACAGATGTTGAAGGCTTACTGCTAGAACTATGACAGAGCTTGCTATTTCTCCGCCTGGGGTGCTTTTCCTTTCCTCTGCTGTCCTCCGCATCATCCCTATCTTTATCTTCTCTTTCCTTCCTCTCATCTTCACCTGGGATGTTCCATCCATAACTTCTAATTGAGCTTTCACTTTTTTTTCGGAAAGACTCTCGTCTCAGGGCTGGGTATGATGGGTAGTCTGGAGTCCCTGATTTGTGTTCCTCTCTTTTTTCAGTATCTCCTGCATCCTGCTCTGACTTTTTCCTCTCTCTCTTCCTCATCTTATCCTCTTTCTTTCTCTTCTTCTTAGTTTTGCGTCTCTTTCTCTCCCTCTCTCTCTCCCTCTCCTCCCTCTTTTTCTTCTTTCGACCCTTCTTCCTCCTCTTCTTCTCGCGCTCCCTCTCTTTGTGGTGCCTCTTTTCATCTCTGCCTACTCCTCCATCTCCTCGGCTTGTTGTCCCAGTCCTTCCTCGCTCTCTGTCAGCCCACGATGCCCACCACTCCTGTAATTGTGCCAGCTGGCTCCCTGTCCTCTCTCTGCTGTAATCCTTTTGAGGACGTGGCTTCCTCGGTGGGATTGGTGGAGGTGGTGGGCTACACGGCAACGAGCGTGATGACATACGGCGTGAACGAATCTTCCTTCGTGAACCTAGCAGGAGACTGGATTCCTCTGTAAGAAGGTCTGAATCATAATCATCGTCTACCATGAAATCCCGATCACCTGCTCGATAGCGAAAACTTAACGAGGAGTTGTAGGAGCTTTCACTGGAGCAAGAAGAGGGAGAATTTGATCGAGAGAGTGAGACAGAGGATGAAGTGGAGGATGAAGACGAAGTGGAGGAAGAAGAAGAGGACGAGGCACTGGAGCATGAGGAGTAGAAACGGCACGGGGAAGAAGGAGTAGTTGGGGTGTGAGTTGGGGAGGAAAGGGAGACAGGCAGAGGAGGAGGTGGAGGAGGACGTCGACCTCTCCTTCCACCTCCATCGCTTGCCCCGTATCTCCCACCTCCTCGCCTCCCCAGCGGGAGTATATTCTCATACAGAGGACCTCCTGAGCTTTTCCTCCTCGCCTGAGCTAGACTTCCTCGTCGCCAGAAGGGAGGTCGCCGGGGAGAAGATGGGATTGGTGGAGGGGGCTTGGAGATTAGGTGCCCTGGGCCTTGTTGGGGTCCTTTAGGAGGCAGCCGTGGCATTCCAGAGGCTTTGGGTCCCCGGGGATTAGCTTTGGGAGTCTGCTGGGGTCCCCCTGCCTGTTGTTCTGAGTTTGCTCCTAGTCCCTCTGGATCTATAGGACCATAGTAGCGCTTATATTCATCTAGCCCTGTGTCTCCTCCCCCTGCAACTGCTGCTTGCAGGCTCCAGTGTTGTGCAAGGTTTTGCTGATACTGCTGCTGGGCCTGGAGTTCACTGATACCTCCTGCTATGCCTCCAATTCCCACACCTCCAGCAGTGCCTCCACTCACAACTTTGTCAGGCTTTGGCCTGTTCCAGCGATCAACCACTGCAAGTCTGCGGTCATGGCGCGGCAAGAAAGTGGAGCAAGGCATGGGACCTTCAAGTAAGGGGCTGTTTGAGGGACCTAGAGCCATCGCTGAGTGCCCTGTGGTTGGTGGTGAGCCAGGTAGCATGGTTGTATAGGTCTGCCCCTGCTGCTGCTGTTGGTGGTGCTTCGGGTGCTGCTGCTGCACCATGGCAATGGCAGCCGTGTTGTTGACGGTGGCTGTGACTAGGTGTTGTTGGGGTGCAACGGGAATGGTGGTCACAGTGTGGTACTGGGGTAAAGAGCTTTTGCTGCCTCCTGGCGTTGTCTCATCTTCAAACTGGCAGCAACTGTACATCCCCTGGGTGGAGAGATAAAAGAGAGATTGCAATTAGAGCAGCATGCTGCCAGATATGATGAGAAGGATCTGTGTGTGTCTGTGTCAGACACAGAGAGACAGACTTGAATTTTAATAGGGAACCAACAGAGCAGGTAAAATTAGAGAACTAAGCAGAACCATGTAAACATTTTGTCACTGACTCTTTCACAAAGTGCCGAAACTGACAGTTGTTACAGAAATATTATAAAACGACTGGTTGGTAATAGATGAAATGAAAGCAGGTAGTTGGAACCATATGTAAAATGTGTCCTTGTGCAACATTTAACTGATGAATAAACAGAAGGTTTTAGCAAACGTAGAGTCTAGAGTAGAACTGTACTGTAGGGAGAGCTCAGACTGACCAGAAACCACTGAAACAGGTTTAGTTAAATAAACAAAAACTCAACATTAATAATGCATCAGGTTCACCGTTCAAACTTATTCAGTGACTGTAAAATAAGGGTTATTATTTTACTGGCATGGCCTGAATTAAAAGCATGCGTGAGTAGTGTGTCACAGTCTCCAGAGGCTGTGAATTTGTCTTAGTCTTCATATTTTATTTGTTCTCTATCCACCTTATTTTTCTTTATCTTTATTCAGCGCGCTCTCGACTTGTTTCTGCGAACACACACTCAGTTGTCAATCTCTATTGTTTCCCTCGGCATGCTGGGAAATCGCTCTCGGTGTTTTCCCTTCACCTCAGCTTGTCCGTGTCACCTATAAAGGCAGACAGCAGCATGTGCTGAGCATTAAAAGATAATGAGCGTTTTGGAGAGACATTGGCACAAGTTTACCAAGTGTCTTGGAGTTCGTGAAGTTTTCACACCATCAAACCAAACAAAGCTTTCAGCAAACAAAGCATCACTCAGCTGGAACAACTGGGTATTGTCAAAAAGAATTCAAAGCGAGGACTGTGCGACTTTCAGAAGAGTCCAGACAAAGCAAGAGCAAAATCAACTAAACCTATTGTGGCATTAAAAATCTCTTGGCACATTCTAAGAGTCTGTGTTTTATCACAGTCACCAAATTAAAATGTTTATTTACTTTGATCTTAAGTGAAGTCGACTCTTTAGTGCAAACAAAACAGACCTGACTTCCTAAAGCTTTCGGTTTATATCGTGTCCCGGTATCTATTTCTACTCATCTAGTGGTTTTAATGCTGCTCTCAACCTGCCAAAGCAGCGAGATGCAGCTTTCGTCAGGCTTTGCCGAGCAACCGCCTCACAAATGTCTATACGGCAGCACTTTCAACCCCACTGCTACAGTACCGAACAAACCAAGACGAAGAATTAAAAAAACAACACAACTAACATTCAAGTAGTTTCTCCAATTCAACACAAATACAACTTTTAATGACTACTGCAGTATCGGACTCGTTCAGCCCCGTCTTGACAGGCTGCGGATAAGCACCGTTTGGCGGATCCAGGGCCAGACACCAGCGTCTGGCAGCGTTCCTGTCGCGTCTTAGCTTCCTCTTCCACAGTTCACTGAGAGTCCTGCCTTCTGCCAATCCCACCGCAGGCTAACAGTATAGTTAATAAACCTAAATGAATACATAAAATCGGTCGCCGGGGTATATTCTGATGATGGTTCTGAATACATAACATCTGAAGGACGTTCAGACTTACGGTTCCTTGAGTATCTTACAGTGAAAACCAATCAGAGACTGTTTGATAGTGTGTTTCCTTGTCTCCTCTTTGACAGTTCTCAGCATTATTTTAATCAAACCTAAGACTCAACAGACTCAATCAAGCTCTTGATTAGGAGCTGTGTGAATATTAAAAGTATTATTTTTCACTAAATGATATGGTTTGCTTTCGCTCGTGCAGTTGACTCACCACTGCAGCATGTTCAGCTCTGGGCGATATGATTAAACATTTCAAAAATTCATTAGAGGGAAAACTTTTAAGCTTATGTGTGTATTCAAATCTAGTCAAATAACAATGGGAGTGAATTAGCCACACTGAGGTAAATTACAGACACTGTCTTGTGTGTTGATTCATATAATGAACTGATATCTGTCACATCTGAATCACAGAATGTGTGGCCTGCTATTAATCTGTGGCCCCACTGGAACACGGCGGGATGGAGAGGCTTTAACAACGGTCCTCCCGGGCTCATGAATCAGCCCCCGGGGCGGAGGCGCGGCGCACTGTGAAATTGAATCCTGGGTGAGTCACTGACCAAGTTAAAGCTGCAGAGGCTTTAAACCTAGCGCGGCACATAGCCAGCTGTAGCGAGCCACAGCTGGACTTGGGAGCGTCCTGTCGTCCTGGAGTCCGAACGGGGACGTGTGAGCCGATGTGCCGGGGGATGTTCAGCTTGGAGGTCACTGACTTAAATGTCTGCAGTGTTTCTATGTTGACTTTTAGCTGTGTGGATATAAAACTGGCTGGTGATTAGTGTGCAGAGGTTCTATGCATCATCATTCACGGTGAACACTTCCAGTCTGTTTCCCGTTGCTCTGGCATCTTTGTGCAGCTCTGTGTGTTAACAGAGACAGAAAACTTTCACGTTAAAATATTGATTTGAGTTGAGAACTGCTGCTGCCTACTTTGGCCGGAAGCAGGCCTGAATTAATAAATCTGTTGTTCTGTGCAGGACTGTACTAACAACCCCCACAGCAGCAGCACACATCCAGCACAGCACGGCCTCGTGTTTTTCCTTCACTGTGGTGCGTATTTGAACACTGAAGATTTGAATTTCATATTTAATTTTAATTTGCAAAGCCTGTTTTCAGCACATTCATTTCGTTAGATGGAGAAAATAGCTGAGCAACAGCTGAGCGCGAGACCCTTGGAGCTTCTCTGTGGGTCTGTGCCCCCTGCCGAGCGCCAGGAACAGCCACCAAAGCTGATGTTGTGAAATCCATACCTCGATTGTGTCTTAATTAACCTTCTTTGATCTGTAACTCTGTTTTCAATCATTTTTCTCAGTGAACCAGGAGATCAGTCGATCGCAACATCTGCTCCGGCATAAATTATTTGTGCCTGTTGCTCCAGCCCTGTGTTATTAACCTGCAGCTTATTTCTCTGATTAGGCCTCCGTTCTCGGAGGGCAGCACTCAGCCGAAATGAAAACACAGCTCTCACCAGCTGGCGCGACTTCTGAGTAGTTTGAAATCTGGAGTAACTTTGTTACTTCTAAACGCCGTTGGAGCCATGAGAGTGATCTCAGAGCTTTGGTTGGTTGGTCACCTCCATGTATCTATAGAAATATTTCTTGTTGTGACTCTGGGCTCAGTCCTTGGTTCCATTCTTTTGTGTTGTTGGCAGAAAAGTCTTCATTTCTTTATGTACAGCCTGTTCGAACGGTGGATCTGGAGGCCTCACATCAAGCAGAAAAACATCCCAAGCAAAGCTTTCAGCTCAGTCATTCCCTCACGAAGCTCACTCAGTTGCACCACTCCCACTAAAACCTTTAACTGTAACTAACACTTGCCCTTAAACGCCCCTTCTCTTCTCATGGCCTCTCACCCAGACAACAGCTAATGGCAGCTTAGCATCAACACGGCGGAACACGGCGTTACACAAACAAGACGGGAGGAGCCACAGCTTTTGTGTTGGTCCAACATCAGGCAGCTTGTTCTCACCCTGCTGAGAGCCAGGAGGAAGTCCATCCCACCAGATCGCTTCACGCAGTGCCGAAGTTTCCAGTACACCAAGTGTTCCCAGGCGAACACCAGGAGGCTGAGGCCCATGGCCACCAGAAGCATGTAGAACACTCCTGCCATGTTGTCGATGTCCAGTTTACTGCTCATCACCTGGACGGGAGAGAGGGGAGGACGGAGGAGCAAAAGATGAAAGAAGAGAGAAGCACAAGATGTAAAAGCAAAGTGAGATCGAAGGGAAGAGCAGCGAGACGAGGCAGGACAGTGTATTTATTACGAAACAGAGACAATTTGTCTTCCAGACAGCAGATAAAAAGTTAATTACAGCCAGCACCACACTAGAAAAGACTTCCCCGCCTCAGCATGTCGGAGCATCCATCTGTGATATTCTAGAGCACTTCCACTGACGCAACCGCCACAAATATGTCAGTCATGAAAGAATATCTGGCGTGAATCAAACAAATAGGTTTTCAGGCAATTAAATTTATTTCATTTCACAGCTCTCATCTATAGTCGTGTCGCACTGGCTGCTGACGGAACAATTATTAATGCTGCACCATGTGCACTGTCATCAGACATTTATCCAGGTCTGCTCCATCCTTGGCTTTAGTGAGAACAGTATTAGTTGAACGTGATCAGGCCAGAATGAACTGAAATGTGTGTAACCGCGCAGAACACGAATGTGTGGCAGGACGACGGACAGAAGGCGTCTTACCTCGATCTTGTCATTGTGGCAGATACCGGAAAGCCAGAGACGCTCCAGCATGTCAATCTCATCTGCAAGAGAAACGGAGGAGGGAGAACGGAGGTTAAAAAGCTTAGAGGAAACGAAAAGCAGCTTTAAGATTCTGAGGAGAGAGAACGAGACACAGCAAGGTGAGAAGGGAGAAGTTAAAAGACAAGAGGCGAGAGAAGAAGTAGAAAAACAGGGGATTACTGCACATTTGTTATGACAGCGAGGTGTCAGATCCCACAGGGAGGAGACGGAAAGACAGACAAGGCAACAGCCCTAGAATCTATTGTTCCAAGGTAAGAACGTGAAGGACGGACAGCTGATGAAATGCAGGAAGGGGGAGAGAAATGAGAGGAGAAGCATCGGTGCGATGTTTGCAATTACAAGCAGGGAACAGAAACGACAAATTAGAGCCCAGACAGAGAGGCTTTCAAAAACATGCCATTAGAAAGAGAAAGAGGAGCCTTTTGAAAGGGGAGCGTGAAAAGGCCCGGGCCAGAGCGACGCAGCCACGGTGTGACGGGCCGAGCGGCCGTTGACGCGTTAATCACCAGAAACCGCTGCTCAGAGTCGACCTGCGGGTTAATCAACACGCTGCAAAAAACCTGCCCAGACAGAAACACATCTGCAGCGTTTCCCCTGACAGCTGAATTAAACCGGACTCGCCTCAGTCAAGCCTCCGCTTCCTGCGCACATCCTGACAATAACTGCGAATGCGCGTCATGGCGTTTCAGTGCTCGGCTGATTTCTCCTTCTCTCCCTGTAAATACGTTCATCGTGACAGTCAGCGACTTCTCTGCTACTTTACGCGTCACCTGGACAAACCCAGCTTTCACTGGACGCCACAGGCTCCTTTACAGGCATTTTGCTCGTACGCTGCCTGAGCCTTCTGTCCTGAGTCGTCCATCAACAGAACCGTGACCCGTGTGAGTTTGAACCGGTCACACTAGAGATTCCCTCGAACCCAGAAAACAAGGAGACACATTCATACACCTGCATCTGATGAACCGTCGAATACGAAGCATCGAGTCTTCAGTGTTAAGTCTTGTTGCATGTTGGAGTGAAATGATGCTGATGGAGTTGATCCCATCATCTGTGGTTGATGCAGCCTTTGCAAACATTCTCATTTCCAAGGATCCAGATATTTGTGCTACGTCCATTTAGTTTTTTTGTTTTCGCTCCATGGCTCCTGTAGCATCATGTAACGATCACGTGCTGATGCCAAAGGGTCCGGCAGCTCAGCCCAAATGTCCCAATCTGGGAGTGAACGCTGTTCCCCTTTCAGTGTTATTCAGCTTATTTCGAGCTGTGTGTCAACGAAGACACACACTCCCACAAAAAAGCTCTTCTCTTTGAAACGAAATGTAATTGAGCCTAAACAGAAGATATTGCTTTGCTCATTTCACAGTTTCAAGTTTCATTAATTAGTCCGAGCCCATCATATTTAGCTTGGATATGTTCAGCGACGCTCTGGACAGTAGCGATACTGCTGAAGTGGACCTGGCCTGGAAAGAATATTAGAAGAGACAGAAAACACAAGAAACAATTTGACGTTATTGTAAAAGCTTCGTCTTGAGTGACAGCAGTAAATTGCAGCAGCTGCAGCTGATTCTGCTGTTGTGTCATTCTGTAGCTTTTCCATCTTTCAAAGTGCTTGTTTTGTCAAAATGAAAGTGTTTTTTATCAGCCAGCTGGTAAAAGCAAAAATAATGATTGGACAATTTTCAAGGTGGGAGAGACTAGAGAGGTAGTGAAGTCTGAAAGATCTCCACAGATCGATCCCTGAAAGTATTCATCTGTTCAAGACGCTCAGTTACGGGGGTTGTCTCCAACGCGCCAGAGGGATCTGCCAGAGCGAATTCAATTTCACAGCCATGCCATCTTTTATTCTACTCTCTCCTTCCAACAATAAAGGAACCGGAGTCTGTCCCAGTGACTAAACGTTGGAAACTTCGGTCAAAGAAGCCGCCTTTGTTAGACGTGAGCGTGTGTTAATATTTAATAGGAAAGAAAGTCTTTTCAGAGGATTGACGTTCGCTAGATGTGAAGCTGAAATGATGCAGGCAGATGAATGTAGAACTCAACACGAAACTGTCCTCACAACTAAAGTGAACACGCAGGTGTCGAGATCCACATGAGCCCAAAACAAACGAGAGAAAAGCCGAGTTCGCCTGCAGCTGCAGCCAAAAGACGCGTTTTCTTTTCATCGTCCTGTGTGTGAGACGTTCTTACAGACTTTGCTCAGTCAGCGTGAATCAGTGAGAGAGGAGGCGAACTCTGGATCCACGCTGCTGTGGGAATCCAGGTGCAGCGTCAGCACTTGTTCTAGTACATGTTCCTGCATCTCCGTCCTTGGCAGCATCACTTTGAAGACGCTTCTTCTCTTGGACATCTGCTGGAGCCAAGTGGGACTTGACACGGAGCTGCCTCGCCTTCAAAGCTTCGCTTTATCAGAAGTATCGCTGCACATCTGTTCCCCAGATATTTTCCAGTTTTAGCAAACGCAGGGCGGGCAGAGTTCAGAAACAACAGGTCAACAGGTGGAAACTGCTCCAGTGAGTCAAGAATTTGTGACGGCTGCTAACGAAGCACCTACTGTGACATTACGGCTACCGCTGCACCAAGAAGCTACTGGAAGACGTGTCAGCGTAAAACCGATCAGACAAAACACTGATTAGGTCTGAATACTGCAAAGAGGCGCAGGTTGCTGGTAGTAATACAAGCTCAGCACAGCAGCAGCGAGTAACAAGCTTGCTCCGACCAAATTATTCATTTTATCTCTCTTATGTGACGAGAGTAAAATGTATTATTACCACTGCTTGTGTTTAAGAATCTGCATGACAGCAACAGTTTGATCCTCTGAAATAACAAGACGTCTCATTTCACACATTTTCAGCGTTCGCGTGCCATCAGCCGCCGCCGCGCCGAGGGAGCCGCTGTCACCGTCACCGCTAATTGCAAACGGGCTAAATTGCTCCCCAGAGAAGCCAATTTGGGCTCGAACCAGTCATGAGCTAAAACAGACAGAGCAGCGTCCCAGCAGGGAGAAGCGATGACAGGAAGCCACCGTGCGCATGTGGAGGCTAATCAACCCACGTGAGGCGTCCGGGGTCGGTCTGGAGTCTGGAGCGCACAACCAGCTCAAACAGTCCAGCATCCCTTCACTTTACTGCAGATGCACCAACCCCCCCTCGATGCTCCAGCCCCCGGCTGAGGAGCCGCGGCCTCGGGTCAGAGGCGCTGACTCCGTCCCAGCTGCTCCACACTTGGCTGCCTACTGTCCCGGTGAACGATGGAGGTCACAGATTGATGAAGCCAACGGAACTACATCACTGCACACGCGTGTGCTCAAGGCTTCTGTGGCTTCTGCTAATACACGCGTAGCTTTATTCAAGCTTTTTCCATGTTTGGCTTCGTGTAATGGTGCTGTAGCTGTTAGGTAGTGAAAGAATGTGAACTGGGTTGAGCTGAGGACTCGTGCAGCGTTTGGACCGATCTACTGTAGCAGACGCTAAAAGGCTTTCCAGCCATTATGAAAATAAAAAGTGAGGGTTATTCATCTGACTCCTGCAAACCAAATGACTGAAACCTGCCAAGGTCTCTTAAGTAAAAGTCATTCAGCAGGTCTCTGTGCGCCACCACTGCTCTATTCAGCAAAGGCCACAGGCTCGAATGGAAGAGAGGCGAGTGCTTCCAACATCACAATGAGAAAAAGGTTTAGGAAGCGTCTGCTCCACACGCGAGCTGTGAAACCAGCTTCACGGACAATTGAAGGCTCAAACAGGCGTAAACAGACGGTTAACGATGCACGTCGGCTAATTGTGCTACTAAAGGAACCAGAAGGAGCTGAGAGCACCTCCACTCCTCCATCTGTCTCCATCGCTAAACTTGTATTTCTGGCTACTCTTCTTACAGTAACCGTCCTGAAAATGAGGCTTATAATTGGATGTTAGTTGGTAATTAGGGGTAAAGTGTGAGGATATTTGTGTTAATCATGCGGTAAACGCACTTCCTACGCATTACGTTCACCTTTCTGTTCCTAATTGATTGTTAGCTGTGGCGTTTCATGATTTTGAGATGCCACGTGCGGCTCATATCAAAAACCGCCTGAATCCTCGCTTCGCTGTCGCTCATGTTGTTTTTCAAATCCTCACAATCAATAATTAAAACACTCAACGCTACAAAAATAACGATGAGCGACGTCTCCCGCAGGTAAGAATGTTCCTGATGCTCCTCTGCTTCTCGGTTTTCTCTGGTTGCTGCACAAAGGCTGCAGTTTACTTTCTGTTCTACAATATCTCCCACAACCATCAGCTGCAGTGTCTGTGATGCAGCTCAGAGGCACAGTTCAACAGAGACCGAACGAGGATCAGTCCGCAGCCAAATCAGACACAAAATGTGAATGCGACGGCGTCAAGCTGCGTGTGATGAAATATTAGAGGCAGAGGATGTGTCACAAAGAGCAACAACTGAAAACTGTGCGGTTGCATTTGTGCGTGATCACAACCTCTGCTTCCCTCCTTCATCTGGAAACCAAAACCACTTTATACTGTCTTAATGTTTCCGGGGTGAAGGTTGGCTGAGGGAGTCTTAACCTCTGGCTGGTCCGGAGACGAGTGTTAACATTTGCTTCACAGGGCCCACCGGACCAGAACACCGTCCGTCTTACCGTCTCCAACCAGCTGCAGCAGCGCCAGGTCCAGGGGCCGTTTCCAGCGGGAGTTCTTGTGCAGGGCGATGCCGTAGCCCGTGGTGGCAAACACCTTGCCAGAGCCGATAGTCATCACCTGGAGGAATGAAGCACACGCGTCCATAAACCAACCAGTCCCTGGATACAAGGGGGCAGATGGCGACGAGCGCGTGGGAATGAGCTCAATTTGTGCCGTAATGTTTTGTTCTCTACTGTCACAGTCGCGTAAATGCAGAACAGTTGGCTCCGCGCTAATATCGGCGTCCCCAAATAATCCCAGAGCCAGAGTGTGGGATATTGTTTCAGTGGAGGAATTAATATAGATCCACATCATTGTAATAATTACTGTGTGAGGCTGCTGGGAGCTGCGGCCTCCCACAGACCTTATTACCAACGATCACTCTGCAGGATTTTCATTCTCGCTACGGGAGCCGTTTCAAACGCAAACTCATAAATAAATCAACACCAGCGCTGTCCAAGAACGACGGCATCAACGAGCTCCAGGCCACAGGGACAAGCGGAAACGCACGGGATGCGCTTGGTGTATTTATTGCGGATGTGGGTGTTGTCGAGCAGCTCGTTGTGCAGCTCGCTGTGCTTCCTAAACTGGCTGAGCACACGGAGGAGACCGGCTGCTCACCTTACAGCCCTCGTCCTTTCTGGCCATGTAGTTCAGCACAGCGGCGTCATAAATGAAGGCGTCCAGCTTCCTGCAGGAGAAGCAGAACGACGGCGATGAGACGGAGGCTGAACGCGACACCAATCACACAGAAAGAGTCAGATCAGCTGCATTAGAGCAGAACAGCTTAAACTCACAGAACGTCGCATCTCTGATTCACAAACACGATCACATGACCATTAAACCAAAACACACAAAAGCGCTTTACGTTACCTTAAACCTGAGGCTTCAAGGTTGGACATGAGATGAACAATGATAAACACGATAACAACGCAGCCTGGCTGAGGCTTTGAGCTACAGCTGCTCCTCTACTTCACACTCATTTATATTCACACTCTGGGAAAGAGGTGACGAGGATGGAAGACGGAGCATGAGGGAAGGAGACGCGTGGCGTTCGGGGGTCTGGGTACAGTAATTGGTGGGAGGAGGAAAGGAAATACAAATCAGAAGCACAGAGTTAACAAGGCAGGAGGAAAAAGACAGAGAGGACGAATTAGGGAGTGAAGGAGGGTTAAGGAGGAGGAGGAGGACAGATGGAGAGGAGCCGCTCGCTGCCTCGACGGTCGAATCAAACACAAATCTTTATATGGCGTCACTGTGATGGTGTCAACCAATGCTTCCTGTGTAAATAACATCAGGACGTGATGTAGGGACGAGCAGAAAGGTAGCGAACACAGATAAACAGGAGCCGGAGGAGCCGGAGGAGCACGGAAGGCAGATAGAGAGGAGGAGGTGATATAAGAGGAACAAGGAAGATGAGAGCGATAACAAAGATGCATCGTGCTTTTTAATAGCAAGCCAAACATGCTAACGAGCGTTTTCCCGCCCAGTTAAATATTTAAACCCTCACGTCTCTTATCTGCTCCTGAGCGAGTGTAGGTTTTATGGTAAATGCTTTGTGCATCGTTTCCACGCGGGGATGATAAACCACCTCCCCGCTGAGGACGGGAGGGGACCCAGGCCTCCTGCCTCTGCAGTGCGGCTGCTGGATTATTTAAAACCACTTGTTTTTGTGTTGACCCCCTCCTCATTTAGTCGCTGTCCCAATGATGCACAGGTTATCAGTCCGCTAACAGGTTGCGCCAGACTGGAACGGCCTGTAATTGAAACGGCGGCGGACTGGACGGAACAAACGGTGACAGGAAGAGAGGGGACATGGTTCGCTCCTCGGCTTCCAGACGTGAGAAAAAGACCGAACTCCAACCGCAACACGTAGCTTTAAACTCCTGCCTCTCAGAAAACAACTAAGTTTGAAAAGATAAACGACGCAGAAAGTGAAGGGAGCTTGTTCAGCACGTTTCCTCTACTCCACCACCCGATAAACGTTACTGTGCAGCGTGCGCGTCGCTTGTCCGCGCGTCCTTCGAAGTGAAGCGAGGTCTCAGCTCGCATTCGGGTTGCTACAGAACCCTCAGCGACCCCTTCGACCCTGCGTACCCGGTCTTGAGGTTGTCTATGGCCTCCTCCACTCCCTTCTGGTTGTGGCGGATCATGTACTGGTGCATGTTGGGATAGTTGGAGCGGATGTTCTCCTCTGTGCTGCCGTTCGGCACCGTGCCGAAGCGTAGCGGTGGGTACTGCTCCGTCGGCTGCTGGAACTGAACCAGGAAAGAAGGTGAATGTTCTGTTAGCGTTAAGGTCACACATCCCCAAACCCTTTAGGACAACTGTATTTATTCCTCTTTCTCAAAAGTTGGACTTCTTTCTCCCCGTCCCTCCCAGACTGTACCTTCTTGTCCGACAGCCCCGACACCGTGTCGATGTACTCCTCCTGGATCATGAAGGCAGCCAGGTTGGCAGTGTAGGAGGCCAGGAAGATGACAGCGAAGAAGGCCCAGACCAGCACCTGAGGGAGTCAGACAGTCAGATCAGTGTGGGCTGGGACTGACAGGATGTGGGCGACACCGGCTGCACTGCTGGCGTCTCCTAAGCCCAGAGCTGACGCTTTGAGTCGCCTCAGGGCAGAGTCGCGTCTGTCACATTTTTGATTCCTGTGACGAAATCTTTTTTTTCCGGACGTGTTTCTCTTAGTCCCATGAATGTTGTAGCTCACTGTTTTACCTTTTGTTGAAGTGTTGCTAATTATCAAAGAGCAGAGGTTCTGTTGTAGCCTCCCATGAAGCCACTCACTAATCACATCCCAGCAGGGACGCACAAGGTCCCTGAAGCTTTTAAGGCTCAGCCCGTCGCTGCTTGATTAGTTTGCTTTCATTCCCTGTAATTTCACAGCGATGACCACGTGAAGCCCTGAGAACAGACTTTGTGTTTAGAAGCTGTTTGTAGTTGAGCTACTAGAGAAGTAAAGACTGTATGAGCTCATCTGGTTTATCACACATGCATGAAACCAAGGCATGTTTCCATGATAAAGTTCATTTAATAGAATGTTTAAAATTCCAGACTCACTGCTTTTGAGTGTTACACGCCCCAATAAAGGCCCGATGTTTTATAGTGTGTAAATATTCTCGCATTGTGTTTTAACTTTCAGTTTTCACGCCTGAGAACACAAACCGGTCTCTGCAGAGAGATGCAGATTAGCCTTCACACCACCGGCACAGTCGGATGATGAACAAGCTCTTTGGTTCAGCGTTTGTGCCAAGAACACGTTCGCAAGATTTTCTTAATGAATAACATGAAAAATTTAACGTGAATGTTAAATGTGAACTCTGAGCCACGATTAGACAAAAATGTAATTTTTGTGCGTGAGGATTAAAAATTCAAGGAGACTCATGGAAGCAGGTCACTGAAGGACAAACTCTTTCATGACTCTCGGCCTGATTTCAAATGATGATGATGAACTACTGTATGACATCATTAACAGACAGGTGCCAATCATCACTTAGTGCATGTTGGCATATTCACCGATGGCCATGAATTATCTTAAGCGGGTTTTATAAATGAATTAATAAGTGGAAGCCATTTAGAGAAACAGCCTTTATTAAAGATTACGTTTAATTTCTAATCTTGTCTGATCTGCAGAGTTTCATGACGCTGCTGTCAGTCAAGGGAATATTGTGTTACAGACACACTGTTTTCATTTTAATAACAGCCTTTAGTGGGATGAAAGGAAACGGTCTGATGGGCTACGACCACAAATCCTTCCAGCCGCATGCTGACATCCAGCAAAGCTCCAGTTTAACTCAGCTCCATCATCTGCGGAGAAAGAGCTGAGACCCATCGGCTTTCCTTTGCTCCTCTGACCCCCTTTAGTAAAACCTATGGAGCAGCTAATGAGCTCTTGAGATGATTGGGCTTGTTGTGGGAAGCACTCAGGCAGCCAGACAGACGAGGAAAAAGCCAAGCCTCGACTTTTGCGCCTCCCGCGGCTCCTCGCTCCGCAGCACGGGAGCCGGCGTTCCACTGATTTTTCTTTTCAAGTCACGAGGGCAGAAAGTAGCAGCAGGTACTAAAAGACCACCGCGGCGAAACAAGTGAATTAACGCTCTGAGACTGATTGCAGCAGCTCATAAAGCTCCAGAGTTCCCACTTTTTTCTTTATTATGCTAATTAGCGATGTGCCAGCGTGAGGGCGGAAAGCTAGAAATGACACAGTCAAGGTGAACTTATACAGTGGATCCAGTTTAAACTGTGAAGGTTCTTACCATGATCTTGCTGGTTGTCCCTCTCGGGTTCTCCACAGGCACAGAGTTGTTGAAGACCAGCGCCCACAGCAGCCAGACGGACTTTCCTATGGTGAACTTCGATCCCCCCGACTCTGAGACACAGAAAGAAGAAGTAACCAACGGCCAGCACCGTGTCGGACCGGCCCACGAGTCGCTGGACGGCTGAGGTGACAGGACACCTCTAACCTTCATCTGAGTCAACTCTCAAGAGCCCAACAGGTCGGAGTTCGTGCCTTTGGCTCCTTTTCAATGTGTGATGAGCTGAGGATAAAGTTCAGAAGGAAGCGAGGCGGAGGCAGGTGAGGCTTAGAAGCCGACTCCAGTTCAGCGCATCTCCGCTCATTAGGAAATAATAAATAACATTTCCAATAATTGTCTGTGTAGCGGCAGAGAGGAGCAGCCAGCAGAATAAATGACGAGCTGACAAGTTCTGTGGAAGTGTCAAAAGCAACAGCAGAAACAAATAAGCCGTCGTGGGTGTGGAGTGATTGTTTTGAGCAATCGCCTCCTCCACGCGTCACATCAGCCCCCACCTCGCTTACATAACTGATGAAGTGACAAGTTGGTAATGAAGTTGAAATGAGCAGCGGCGGCGTCTCTTACTCTTGGCGCTTTGCAGGCTGCGATTGTATCCCACGGGGCTGAAGAACTCAAAGATGAAGACGGTGACAGCCACCACCGACAGGCACATCACGAACATCATCACCCACACCGCCGGGCTGTAGGGCTCTGCAACAAGCACAAACACGCTGGTCAACCCGCTGCAGCTTAAGCAAGTCAGGCTCTGCTTAGCCTGACTGACGCCTGCTTCTACCTCCACGTGACGAGCGGGTGAGTGGCCACGGATGAAAGCTCGTGGTCGTCCCCCTTTCATCACCACACACGTCTGTCTTATTGTACGTTGTGGGAGAGACGCGACTTCAGCCGCTGACATACCAACGAGCAACAGGCTCGGTCCGTAGCCGTCGCCTGCCCTTCAGAGCGAGGCAGCAGGTGGGGAGGCTCGGCTTTATCCATTAATCTTACTGCTGGACGGGGTTAATGCGCTTTTAAGGCCGTGGGACTCTGAGCCACGCGGACCCAAAGGCTGCAGCTTTCATTTCCCACGTGGCTCATGTCTTCCTTCATTTGATTAGCTTCTGGTAAATGTGTTCTTTTAAATAAAAACTGAAACGAGATGCGTCATAGAGGAAGGAGAAGAAACCAGACGCCCGCCCTGAGCCTGGACCTGATCCTCTGAGCCAAACATCTCGTACAGGTTAAATTAGATTTCGCTACGAGCACACGTACGCCTCTCACTCACACCCACGCGTCGCTGTCGGTTCTTCTGTAAAAGTCAAATCCTGCCTGTTGGCCTGGATCCAGCCTCGTGCTTCAGTCAACGCTTGGCAGACGCACTACTACTCTGGCAGATGAGGAGCGTGAAGCAGCTTCCTCGCGTTTCGGCTGCGAGTCCTGGTGTTTGCTTTCCGGGATCCATCCTGGACGGCAGACGGATGTTTATTAGCAGGCAGCTGATGGGTTTACACGTCGCTCAGAGGACACAGAAACAAACGTTACATCTTTAGCTTCAACGTGTTCTGGTTGTCAAATCTGAGGCTCATCACACGCTTCCATAAAGAAAGATCCTGCAAAACAATCGCAGTTTCTTGTTTGATGCCTAGTTAACAAAACAAGTCTATTAAGGGCAAAATTATTTTTACAGTCACAGCATGACCAGAGGCAACACACCTCGGGTTGGTGACGGGAGAGAAGCAGCGAGGGAAACAAACAGAAATGCTCCAAAGGAAACGTCTGAAGGCAAAGCGTCATGAGTTGGCGGTGGAGTCACTAACGGCGCTGCCAGAGCAGCCACAGCGGCGGATAATGACGCGTCCCGTGGTGAAGCTTCGTGCGTTGGCCTCACACCTTCCACAGCCCGTAGGTTGAATTCGCAGCCGTTTTATTCCGGTTTTAATGTAGCTCCTGCCACAGCGGAAACGCCTGCGACGGCCGTTGAAAGCAACACATCCAACGGCCCCAACGCGGGGATCAGACGACTCCCAACACGATGAAAACGCTGAGTCTGTTTGAACGCTGAAAACGTTCAAACAGACTCAGTAAAGCTTTTGTCTGAGTGACGCCTCCAGTTCTTCTTCACGCTGTTAATGAACATTTAACATTTATACTAATATTATAACATTTACACTAATCGGTTAAAAGGAAACTTACTTTTACATTTTGCGTATTTGCTACAGTTTATCAAGGTCAGAAAATCTATATTTCAGCAGTTTACATTATGCAGCAGTTGCTTCAGTTGAAGGACAGAGAAACGTCTGACTGCGCAGACAGAGTCGTCCACCTGAGACGAGAAATGGGCCCAGGAAGAAAAACACATGAACCCGACGGTTTCCAGGACCTTGACACGGTTTGGAAAATAGAGCAGCCAGACAAGACTCAGCCCAACATGGAGACGAAGCTTCAGCATGTGATCGGACCACGATCAGAACAAGAAGAACAGAACCAGTGGCAGTAACTGACCCAAACTACAGTCAGACATGACGCCACAACACACTTAGAAGGAAACAGAGGAGACCGTTGACCTTCCTCGGTGTCTTCCCTTTGACCTGCTCACTTCAACACACGCACAGTATTTCTACGTCCCCGCCCTCGGCACCGCGGCCCAGCGGTCCTGCGATAAAACAGCCTTCGGAGCCTGCGTCTCCATCCAGCCCTGACGGTTCACAGGCCCCACACAGAAGGACGTAAGTATGAAACATGTCCCGTAAGGACGGGAGCCGACAGGAAGTCAGCGAGAATGGAATGAAACCCTGAGCATTTCCACACTAAACACAAACTCAAAACCAACGTCGCTTCATTTAAGGCTTGTAGTCACTGGCGCAGATATTCACTGTTTCATAGAAAGTTCAAGCAGATTTTCAGCACCTTTAGTCTTTATTCATTTATTCACAGCTGCTTGTTGATTAAGGAGAAATATTATTACTGTGTCACTGAACTGAATTATCTGTAAACCACTTTGCATCAGAGACTAATAGGTTCTGTTCAGCTTTAATGGACCTTTAGAAAAGAGCCTGATATGGAGCTGGGGACAGCATCTTATCCTCATGAAGTCACTGTGGTTTAGTGACAGGAACTTTACAACCTGTGGCTCTTCAGCATCACAGATTTAAACTCGCTCACTTATGTTTTGTTTGACGGATTAGGAAACGTTTGCGTCCGTCAACAGTGAAGAAGAGCAAACGTCAAACAGCACATTTACATGAACGAAGCCACGGCGCAGCAGGCGCCGCGCTGAGTCAGCCATTAGACGCAGATGTGAACTCGAGTCTCATGCGACGTGACTGTCAGACGGAAAGAGCATATTATGGAGGAGGCGCCTTCGCGTTTTACGGCACAGCTGGAGAGTTGAGACGCTGCTCTCTGCTAACGAGTCGTTTATCATGTCATCTACGCTGCGTGTCAGCTCTCTCTCAGCCTCTCGCTTTGCATTGTTGCTCTCTGACGTCCCTTCATCTTCCCATCAAAACCTGGAAGAGAATTTCCACAGTCAGACATGTTATCTCAGGAGAAGCCAAGAAGCCTCAGCTGCACCGTGGGGCTCACTGGAACCTGATCACATCAAAATGGAAAATCCAACAGAAATGCTGCAAATAACCTTTAAATGAATGCAGCCATGGACTGAACATGCTGTTCATCACTGGACCGATCAGCCTGCATCCGAATCCCGTTTAAATGTTGTTTGTTAAACCTGGAGTGGAAGTGAAGTTGTCTCTCGTTGTATGATGAGCTCTTCATCCCTTTTTATTGTTCTACATAATGAATAAACACTCGTTTGCAGGCACATAATCCCGGACTTTGAGATGCAACAGACTCATAAGCTGCAGACATCAAGTCAGATTTTCTTCCCGGCACATAGTTGAGCCTTTGCTGATTTCGTTTCCGTCAGGATTCAGGCTGATGCACAAACAAACTTGTCTTGAATTGCTGAAGGTTTTCTAAATTGTGAGACGCTCCTCCCCAGGGGGCAGCGGGAGACGAGGGAGAAACACGAGGAAGATAAACAGCCACTTGAAACCCACGACTGCCTGAGCGTGCGATTTACAGCAAACACCGAACGAGCCTCTTCCGTTCAAAACATCCCCAACGTCAGCCGCACCGGTGTGAGAAATATGGATCCCAATCTTATGGGTTCACAGCATTACAAGCAGCTAAATGTCAGGCAGTTCCACTGGTTGTGCAGCAGCCAGTCCTGGCGTGTTCGCTGTCACCGGCCAAAGTCGGCTTCTCAGCGGATGATGTTCTTATTTCCAGAGCCAACACGGAAATAAACCAGCTCGTGTAAACGCTGCAGATCCACAGTCTGTTCCTTCCAAGCCTCTGGTCACATATCAGCAATTCATGAATCATTTCACATTCATTTTTGAGGACTGTTCTTGCTGCAGCCGATGCAGATGTGACTTATGAAGTAATGAAGTGCCGCCGGGCGCCGAGGAAGCGAGAGGCCAGAGGAGCAGCGGCAGAGCGAGGAGGTGGCTGCAGGTCCATCTGCTCCTCGCTGTGACTGATCGCATTTAACATTAGCCTGACAGCTCCCAGCACCAGCTCGTGTCCCTCCATAAACCTTCGCTCCACTTCTTCTGTGTCCTCGTAACATTCAAGATCTGTTCAATTACAGGAAAGAACAAACTACACCAAGGCAAAGCGATGGGCTCGGTGTGTGGAGACCTTTAAGGTTTAGCAGCGACCGTGTGGAACCAACTCACCGAGGAAAGCAGAAGGCGAAACGGTGCCGTTGCTGCGAGAAACCATGACACTGATGCCGGTTTCCACAAACGGGACGGAAAACTCCACGACCGCGGACCTCTCCTCGTTAATGGTGAGGGAGCCGATGGCCATGTCAGCTCGGTTGGACACCACCTGCAAAACAAGACACTGGATTATATCAGGAGCGACGGCCCCGGAAGACGCTACACGCTCCTGGTTCTGTATCATATGCTTCCTGGTTTCATCGAGCTGTGTTCCTCCTCCGACAGCGATCAGAGGGTGAGTCTGACTCCTGCTTCCTACCCACAGTCTAAACCCCGAAGTTACATGGTAAGTAACGTTCTTCACCTGCGGCCTCCTCCCTGCCGTAGAGTGACACGCAAACCTCCGGTAGGAACCGGTGGACTGCGGGCGCCGCGCCCCACCCACGGAGGAGACTGCATCGTCACGTGAAGAAAGGAATCCCGTAAGACGGCTCACGGCTCCGGCAGCAGAGGCCCAGCGGCGCCTGTGACGCTGACCGAGCGACAGCCAGCCTGCAGGGAGCCACCCATTCTCTCTGGCTTTACAATTTAGCTCCTCCTGTGATTAGCACGAACTGTTCACGTCTGAAACGCAGAAGCGAAGCTGCTTGTTCCAGACCTGAGCGACTGCTCTGACGCATTAATTACACTTAAAAGTTGCGTTTTGGCTTCGTCTTCTAATCACTTTATGTTTTCTGATGCATTGCCACAGAATTTGATTGCATCATAATTACAGTAATCTAATGAAATGCAACTGAAGTTCGTTGTGACGGATAACCCAGCTCCAGTCTTGGGACACTCGTATGATAATGGATATCTCATAATGCAGTGAAGTGAATTAATGAACACGCTCCTGAAGCGAGTGCTCAGTCGAGCGTCTCTGGAGAAGAGCAGGAGGAAATTGTTGAACTTAAAATCAATAGTGTCTGAAGACTCTGGAAACGCTTTAAAGTGAGTTTGTGTGATGACGCACACGGTTCACACGGCTCGTACCGTGTGATTAGATCGCGCTCCGCCTGCAGAGCTCAATCAATCAACCCATGATAATTATTCCACCTCATTCAACCACTGTAGGTGTGTCTGAAAGTCTGGATGCACCACCTGCGACGCGAAGCAGGTTCATACTGAGAACAAAGACGTTTGGTTCGACAGAAGAGGAGCCGAAGGAGGCAGACGAGGGTTTGGACGCTGGGGCCGGATGGAGAGACGGGTCCTCAGCAGCAGCACCAGGCAGTCGACTGAACAAACGTCAGGTCCCAAACAGGGAGCGACCGCTCGTGTTTTAACGGCCGTCGGTCTCCTTTGCTGCAGATACGATGAAGGGACGAGATGCTCAACCAGCTTCATAGGTCTGGCTTCACCCAACGGCCGAGCTACTGCCAACACAGCCTCTCCGTCGGCGTTGGCCTCTCTCCCCGTTCCCCCGGCGCTAATCTGTCTGACAGCCTCCCTCCAGATTTCCTCTCTACTTCCTCCAGTCTGGTCCAATCCCCTCTTGCTGGGTCGCGTTTTGAGGGATTTGAGGCAGGATAAAAGGAATTTCACGGCAGCCCTCGATTCAAAACCCCTTTTTGTAAACAACAAAAGGAGGAAGAAACTAAGCACGAAACGTGATAATGATAACACTGAATGAATGGGGAACTGAAAATACAACCTCTCACAGAGAGAGTCATGCTACGTTTGTGCTGAACTTTGGAATAAACTCCCAGAGGAAATGTCGACTGCGTCTTTCGTCAAGTTCTCGCTGAACAGTTTTTATGAACTCGATTTAATCCCTCGCCCGCGTTTCTGTCACAAACGTAAGGAATAGGCCGAGATGTCTGGGCGTCCCTCCTCTATTTCCATGACTACGAGCTACAGCAGTCCTCACCTCTCCCACCATGCCGTTCCACTCCCCGTCTATGTTCTTGCCGTGCCGCCCGTTGGTCACCAGGTAAAGGTCGTAGGTGAAGCCAACGATCTTGGCCAGTCGCTTCAACACGTCGATGCAGAAGCCTTTGCAGCAGTGCTTCATGGGTACGGCTCCCTCCACCACCAGACTGAGGCCACGAGGCGGAAAAGACAGAGAGAGACACGGTAAACATGGGAACACGCATTTCACGAGCCGCTGAGATGCGTCAGCGAGGACGCTTTGACCTGGATGCGCTGCTGCGCTGTGTGAAATTGAACAAGCAGGAGCGTGAGCTGCTTGGGGAGAGAAAAATGAACAATGAGTATGTTCCAGGAGAGCTGGACGCCGAGGAGGCCAGGAAGCTATGATTTATGGGTGAGGGAGAAGGAGCCGATCGATACTGACAGTTTGAGTTGTGTTTGAAGAGTCAACGCTCGACAGGTCAGACAGCTGAGGAGGAAAAGCGGCGCATTATTAAAACAGCATTAAACTCTCTTTTCCAGTTCTTGGATACTGTCTGGAAGAAACTGAATTCTGCCTGTGGACGCATCATCCGTCAGACGCTTCGCCCTGAGAGCATCACGAGCCGGTCACACGTACGACAACTGCATCCGGACGCCGGCCGGTCAAGTGGCTGCGGCGGCCTCCATCAGCTCCTCATTTCATGGTCCCTCTGACACTTAGCGGCAGCTTGCTGCTCTGTTACCTAGCAACACAACTGGCACATTTAGCAAATTGATTTTACTCGCAGCCAGCGTAAGGTCAAAATTGTGAGGATGGCTGCATGGGATAAAGGCTGTACCAGACCCTAACGTGTAAATAACTGTTCTCTACGCAAACTAAGTTTATCTAGTTACTACATCCATCATTCTGCTGGTTAATGCTCATTTATTGCAGCAACCAGCAGATTTTAAAATTTCTCCAGAACAATTACACTGTGATTCAATTTAAAGGTCCAAGAACATCCAACCTAATAAAACCTACTAAAAGCACTGAGCGCATTCAAATGATAATGTGCTACAGTAATTATCCTGTAAAAGCACTTCTGAAAGGTGAGATGCGAGTAGGTTCTTGTGAATGTGGCTGGTGCGTCATCCACTTTGGCAGAAAGCATCACAGCGAGGGGGCAGCGACCGAGGACGTGACGAAGCCAAGGGCTCGAGCTCCCGGACCCTGAATCTGTCCGTTTACCTGAACAGAACCATGACGTGGGTGAGCAAAGAAACTAACAGGCAGCGACGATAACAAATCAGTGATTATCAGCAGAGCAACTTCAACTTCCTGTTTCTGTCATGACGACGCTGCAGGAAGAGCCTGGCTTTGCTCTTGATCGAGGCTTTGACGCGACGCCATGCGACTGCTAACGTCTCTACAGCTTCTTCGTTTTCCTCGCTGCGATGTTAAAGTTATTTTGTCATGTGTTAATCTGTCGATCGGAGAAGCGAAGATTTTCTGTGCTAGCCAGAGATTTCAATTCCACAAAGGCTGAGAGTGTGTTTGCAGGACGGCCTCTATCTAACCACTTTCTCTAACTTCCACTTTCCACTAAGGTTTATTGGCCGATAAGGATTTAGTGGAGAAGCCACCGGGAGATGACGAGGCTAGAAATCGTCCGGATGCAACGTGTGACACCTTCACTGAACGGAAATAAATTGATAACAGTTTTCTCTCTCTGCTTATGACCATAATAAAGTGCGGGTCACCTGCACCTGGCACAAATTAAACTACTGTGAACTGACAGTTTATTAGTGCTGACGATGTTCCTCTCGTCATTTACCTGGAGTTTATAGGCATGCGGCAAGGTACCGAATCCCGGATGCAGGAGCTGGTGCCGGGGTCGGCGGGCTCCACGATCACGAAGGGCCTCTCCTCCAGCGTCACCACGCGGAGATGCTGCGAGTCGTCGAGCGGCTTCAGGAAGGAGCCGTAACGAGACCAGGGATGGTAGCGCAGGCGCAGGTGTCCGTTCTCCCACCATCCAACCTAGAGGGACGTTCACACGGCAGCAGACGAGTCAGCGGCCGCCTCACAGCATCGCTACAGAGCAGCCCTGGGGGACACGCTCATCACATATGTACGTACTGATGCTTCATAATATACCATATTTCTACTGTGGAGACTTATGGCCCAGAATGGAAGGACTTCATGTGAGGCCAAATCACATAAAATACATTAAAGCAGCAGTGAACGTGCGTAAACGCGTCCAGATGTGTGTTTACGAGGCGCTTTAGCCAAAGAACCTGAGCTGAGTTTGTGTGAATGACTGAGGACTGACGGTTCTCCAGCGGTGGGATTAGAGGGTCGTTACAACACACCAGCCCTCATCAGACATCAACGTATAACAGAAACACTGGTTTAGGCACAAAAACACAAAGAGGTGCAGCAGCACAACCGCATTCATTCATGATTATTCATTTTGGCTGCTTCAGCACATTAACACAAGGGCCAGCGATGCAGACAGAAGAGCTGCTTTAATGGAGAAATGTGCAGCACCTGGCACTTTGGACCTTTAGTTCACCGGCTGCCCACTCGTCTCTCGTTCTACCTGCTGCATTAATAATAATAATGGTTGATTATGGAGCTGCATGATGATGTTTGTCCCCAGGTTCTCTGCCTCTGACACGGGCAGGTCGCGGCCCAGCAGAAGGCACAGACGGACCAGGAGTGGGTCCATCTCCGTTACCATGGAGCTGGACAGGCCTTGAAATTTTTATCAAGCTATTGATACTCACACCAACTTGAGAAACATTCACAGTTCCAGCTAACGCACGTCGACGGCCTTGCAGCAAACTGCAGAATTTTCTCCTTCTCGTAAAGAATCAGAAAGGAGTAATAATCACATCTCGTCTCCCGTCTTTGGCGTCTGCATTACTATCGATAATCTGAGGCACTGCGAGGACCGTTCAATAGTTTAGGGAGCAGAACTGGGAGGAATCAATGATTCAATATCAACACTGTAATATTTTGACTTGTATTTTCAGCCTGAGCTGCCACAACCTTTATCTGCTCTACTCTGCCGATTACTGACATCGATTATCTCAGACCAACCAACGTCTGCTTCACAGAGTCGCAGACTCCAAGCAGAATGTGATTTTCTTTATTTTTCTGCCACCGAGGCTGCGACTGCTCAGTTTATTACGAACAAATCACTGCTGCTGCAGCAAAGGTAAAACTCATCGCTATCCGAGCACCAGAGGACGTTTTCATGCAAAGACCAAACACTCCGTGACAAGAATGGCAACACTCTCCGTCCGGGGAGTCTGTGAATCGGTGCCGCTTCTTTCCCTCTGGAAGGAAGAGAAACGTTCATTCAGGAAAGGAAACGATGCTGAACTGAATAGTGTGGAGCACAGTCATGAGGCTTCACGTGATCCAGCGAAGCAGATGATTCATTGCGTTCATCGTTTGTCTGCGTTCACCTCAAAGCGCTTTCGGTTTCATAATCTACTCTCCGTGGTTGTTTTTGTCGTCTGGACTCCGTGTCCTTCTCAGGGTATCATTAATTCTTCGCTCAGACCTGCACTGTCCGGCCTTCTGTTTAGTTTTCTAACAATGCCGCTCATGCACAGAGGAGTCAAGGCACTTTTAGTACCAGCACAAACTAATATTCGACCTTGTTGTTTGGCTGAATACTAAGAAGCTACGGCGCTCGACTCCAATTTTGAAAATGTCAGGGGAGAAGAGCTGGGGACCGCAGCCAAAGGGAAGCAGAGAGAAAACTCCGCCGCTGCTCACTTGTAGGAATTACGTTGGACTGGCAGCCATTTTACGGACAGCGAAGCGTCAACATGTGCGCGTTCATCCATGCGCCTCCCGCCAGCAGCGAATTCATTACGACGTAGACGCGACTTCTGCTTCCATTCTCACTCCCTGCTGCGTGAATGCGAACGGCTGGAAACGGTAGTAAACAAGTCAAAGGCATCAAGGGAGCTTAGAAAAGTCAACGAGCTGCACGAACAACTGTTCTGACAGGGAACAGAGCAAATGAGAGATGAAATGTTTACATCCTGCTTCAATAAATAACAAGTGAGGAGATATTTCACATCACATTGGGCTTTGAGGGAGAAAAAGTTTGATCAGTCAGCAGCCGATGACTGATGCAAACCCGAGCAGGTCATGTACCGCAGTGGCTGCCCAGCAACCAGCTGAGCAGGAGAGACGTCGGTGGTAGTTCTCACTTCTGCCTCTAGACGCCGTCGGACTGGATGCGGCGTCGGCCTGATCAAAAGCATCCTCTCGCTTTGTTGTCTCGCTCGCCGTATATGTTCCCCGGTTGCATCACACAACAGGAGGAGACGTTCAAACGCTGGAACGAATGAAGGCTCAGCCGGCAGAATAATGACAAAAGTCCAACAGAAAAGGAAACGTTGGTTTCCAGAGCAGAGGAAATGGAATCAATTACAACACATCCTACTGACAGTTAAAATCAAGGTTAGCATTCGAAGGTTCTGCACACGTAACATTCATGATGTATCAGACGCCTGCATGTTCCAAGATGACAAACCAGGAGAAACGATTCGCAGAACGCTTTGTCGTCCGTATCCGTATGAATCCGTCCAGCAGAGACCGGGACCAGGACGAGCACCTCAGGGATGTTCTGCAGCAGATGACGACTCAAAACAACGAGCGGCTGCTGTAATCAAAGCAGCGTCATGAATCCTGCTCTGGTGTCCTTCATCCGGTCTTCTGCCCCGTCATGAATCCTGCTCTGGTGTCCTCCATCCGGTCTTCTGCCCCGTCATGAATCCTGCTCTGGTGTCCTTCATCCGGTCTTCTGCCCCCGTCATGAATCCTGCTCTGGTGTCCTCCATCCGGCCTTCTGCCCCGTCATGAATCCTGCTCTGGTGTCCTTCATCCGGCCTTCTGCCCCGTCATGAATCCTGCTCTGGTGTCCTTCATCCGGCCTTCTGCCCCGTCATGAATCCTGCTCTGGTGTCCTTCATCCGGCCTTCTGCCCCGTCATGAATCCTGCTCTGGTGTCCTTCATCCGGTCTTCTGCCCCGTCATGAATCCTGCTCTGGTGTCCTCCATCCGGTCTTCTGCCCCGTCGTAAATCCTGCTCTGGTGTCCTTCATCCGGCCTTCTGCCCCGTCATGAATCCTGCTCTGGTGTCCTTCATCCGGTCTTCTGCCCCGTCATGAATCCTGCTCTGGTGTCCTTCATCCGGTCTTCTGCCCCGTCATGAATCCTGCTCTGGTGTCCTCCATCCGGTCTTCTGCCCCGTCGTAAATCCTGCTCTGGTGTCCTTCATCCGGTCTTCTGCCCCGTCATGAATCCTGCTCTGGTGTCCTCCATCCGGCCTTCTGCCCCGTCATGAATCCTGCTCTGGTGTCCTTCATCCGGTCTTCTGCCCCGTCATGAATCCTGCTCTGGTGTCCTTCATCCGGCCTTCTGCCCCGTCATGAATCCTGCTCTGGTGTCCTTCATCCGGTCTTCTGCCCCGTCATGAATCCTGCTCTGGTGTCCTTCATCCGGTCTTCTGCCCCGTCGTAAATCCTGCTCTGGTGTCCTTCATCCGGTCTTCTGCCCCGTCATGAATCCTGCTCTGGTGTCCTCCATCCGGCCTTCTGCCCCGTCATGAATCCTGCTCTGGTGTCCTTCATCCGGCCTTCTGCCCCGTCATGAATCCTGCTCTGGTGTCCTTCATCCGGTCTTCTGCCCCGTCATGAATCCTGCTCTGGTGTCCTCCATCCGGTCTTCTGCCCCGTCGTAAATCCTGCTCTGGTGTCCTCCATCCGGTCTTCTGCCCCGTCGTAAATCCTGCTCTGGTGTCCTTCATCCGGTCTTCTGCCCCGTCATGAATCCTGCTCTGGTGTCCTCCATCCGGTCTTCTGCCCCGTCATGAATCCTGCTCTGGTGTCCTCCATCCGGCCTTCTGCCCCGTCATGAATCCTGCTCTGGTGTCCTTCATCCGGTCTTCTGCCCCGTCATGAATCCTGCTCTGGTGTTCTCCATCCGGTCTTCTGCCCCGTCATGAATCCTGCTCTGGTGTCCTCCATCCGGCCTTCTGCCCCGTCATGAATCCTGCTCTGGTGTCCTTCATCCGGTCTTCTGCCCCGTCATGAATCCTGCTCTGGTGTTCTCCATCCGGTCTTCTGCCCCGTCATGAATCCTGCTCTGGTGTTCTCCATCCGGTCTTCTGCCCCGTCATGAATCCTGCTCTGGTGTCCTCCATCCGGTCTTCTGCCCCGTCGTAAATCCTGCTCTGGTGTCCTTCATCCGGTCTTCTGCCCCGTCATGAATCCTGCTCTGGTGTCCTCCATCCGGCCTTCTGCCCCGTCATGAATCCTGCTCTGGTGTCCTTCATCCGGTCTTCTGCCCCGTCATGAATCCTGCTCTGGTGTCCTTCATCCGGTCTTCTGCCCCGTCATGAATCCTGCTCTGGTGTCCTCCATCCGGTCTTCTGCCCCGTCGTAAATCCTGCTCTGGTGTCCTCCATCCGGTCTTCTGCCCCGTCGTAAATCCTGCTCTGGTGTCCTTCATCCGGTCTTCTGCCCCGTCATGAATCCTGCTCTGGTGTCCTCCATCCGGTCTTCTGCCCCGTCATGAATCCTGCTCTGGTGTCCTCCATCCGGCCTTCTGCCCCGTCATGAATCCTGCTCTGGTGTCCTTCATCCGGTCTTCTGCCCCGTCATGAATCCTGCTCTGGTGTTCTCCATCCGGTCTTCTGCCCCGTCATGAATCCTGCTCTGGTGTCCTCCATCCGGCCTTCTGCCCCGTCATGAATCCTGCTCTGGTGTCCTTCATCCGGTCTTCTGCCCCGTCATGAATCCTGCTCTGGTGTTCTCCATCCGGTCTTCTGCCCCGTCATGAATCCTGCTCTGGTGTTCTCCATCCGGTCTTCTGCCCCGTCATGAATCCTGCTCTGGTGTTCTCCATCCGGTCTTCTGCCCCGTCAGCCGCCGTCTCGCTCCCTCACCCCCGACTTCATGCACAGTCAAACATTTCACAGCTGTCGTTTCTCAGCCGTCACCTGACCCTCATCACCCACTAATTCAATATCGCCTCAGTCGGTGGATATTGACCCGTTCTTGATGTTTGAATAGTCGCACTGCATATTTGTTAACGTTGCTACTGCGGAAGGAAAACGTTACCAGGTTAAATGTGTTTATCTGAGCAAGAACAAATATTTGTCTCTCTGTAAATTCCTCCATCTGACTCTCGATAAATTAATTCCCGGATCTGTCTCCGAGCTGTACAATCGGCTTTTGTTCCGGCTCCCAGAGGTTGCTGTGCTCTGCAAATCTGCTCATTGATTCGGTTCCGGAGAGGTTAATTGAGCAAGTACACACCTGGGAAACAGATGTTCAGACAAGTAAAATGAGGCTCTGGGGATTTTTATCGTCTACTTTATTCCAAAAGATCAAAAATATTAACCCTTTCAGCTCCAGGTGTCAGTAGAGTGTCACCGTCTTATAATTATTAATATTATTATTATAGCTACTACGTTTAAGAGCTTACAGAGGACAGACATGCCGTCGTAGAAAGGCCAACAAATCCCATTTCAGCAAGAAGCTACTAAATAAACGAGCTAAATGTTTTGCTGACGGGACCAGACAGTCTTCTCCAAAGCAGGGACTCTGGCTCAGGTTAAGGTTGAGAGCCCGTTGTGTGAAAACACCATCTTATCCTCCCTGAACCACTTTCTCACAGTTTGAGCCGAATGCTCTCTGGCACTGTCATCTTGGAATACATGCATTGGAAAAGGGCAAAAAAGCCTTATTATGCTTCCCGAGGGTGAAGCAGTCCTCCAGTTTGCAAAAGTGTGGGTCGATGCTCCTCTGCAAGGTTAACTACTGTCAGAAGAAACTCAAGCTGCGATGAACTCCAAAGAAAGACACAGACGATTTTCAACATGAATAAAAACAGCCGGCACTCTCCGAAAATAAATGCCCTTGTTCAGCAATCAAATGATAAGAGGCAGCATTTTTATTTTTCTATCAACACTGCGTATTTATCAGATTTTAAGCCGAGTATCAGTGGCTGTTTTATTCTTATTCCTGCTCTGAGCGTCGTTATCTTCTCCACAACAAGATTGGAGTGAATTTCACAGCGAACCGTGCATGATATTAAAATCAGCTCCATCCAGTAACGTCTTCCAGATGCAAATGCAGGGAGAAACATTATGCCGCACCACACAGTTAATGGCCTTAACATTAATGTTGGAAACCTGATGGGGGGGGTTCAGAGCCAGCTAAGGTCAAAAGACGACAAGAGGAGAACCTCACAGCAGAAGCACCGAGCAGCGCGTCCTGCTTCGTGAAACGTCTGTTTCGTTGCATCACTGATCGACACTGCGGCTTCCTGCTCCCTAAATATCCTGGCAAATCTGTGCTTCTTGAAGATATCAGAGAAGGGAGAAAATCTGATAAAGATGAGAGAATCAGCCGACTCCGAGTGCTGCGTTCCAGCAGATGGAAGTAAACCTGGAACGAGGATCTGGGACAAAAATCACAAAGATTTGACATTTTTGGCTGAACGGTCTACACCTCAGGACTAAACGCAGCCGAACGTGGCCGTGGATCCATACGAGAAACGCACTGGCTGAAAGCATTTGCTCCAGAAAAGTAATGTCCACAAATCGGGCAAAATGTAATATCTATATGTTTGTTAAGTCAATACAGCACTAAACTTAAATCCAGTTTACAGATGCCTTCATCACGGTTCAGCTTTTCATAAGACAGATCCTTTGAAAAGTCAAAGCTTTCATTTTTCCTCCTTTCGCTCTAAAAGAGTCTGTGCTGGTCAACACACTGAGCAGGTAAAGGTCAGAAGCAAAGGTCACACGGGGACGGACCTGACTGACTGAGCTCGCACTCGCTAACGGGGCTGCCACAGCCAAAGCAAAGCAGACGCATCGGCCTGACGTCAGTAGATGCGGGAAAGAAGGATGTTGGGCTGTGAAACACCGTGAGAGCGCTCACCTCCTCCCAGCCTCTTCCGTTGGTGTAGGAGATGACGTCGAGCAGAGGGTTGGACAGGTAGCCGTCGTTGTTGAAGGAATAGTCTCGTCCACCAATGGATATGTTGGTGAAGTACCTGTGAAAGGAGAGAGAGCAGAGACGTGAGGGGAGGAGGAAACGCAGGAGCAGAAAAGGATTCTGGGACTGAATTACAATTAAGCATCGAATATTAAACAGCTCACAAAGTCGGCATTCGCGGCTCAAATTCACCACAGTTGGTGCTCGTCTACCGTTCAGTGCTGCCAACTCCTCAGTAGGGGAAGTAGCTGCAGCTATTGGTCGTCTTTTAGGTTTGCTTCAACGGCTTTACCTTCACCTGCTACTGTTACGAGCAGACAGCGTGTGCTTTACTTGGCTGGTCATGTGACAGGGTAAAGATTTGTGACGTTTTCTCCCATCTTTATGAAAACCATCAACAATAGCAGCGGCATCAAGTGTAGTCTCTGCCATGAAGAGCCCATCTAACCCATCTAACACTGCAGCCCATCTAAACGTCTCTGTAACGGCTCGGCGTGACTCATCCTGGAGTAACTGGACTCAACTGCATCTCAAAAGTTAACTAATCGATTTCCTTGATATTTGCATTCACAGCATTATTGGAAAAAGCTAATGTCACGGTCGCGCTGAAAACAACCCACGTCCTCTAAACATGTTGGAAAAAAGACTCACATGAGAGAAGAAATGAAACCGGAAAATAAAAGCAGTGGAGGCAGAGCTGAGACGTCGCTGTGCGAATCAAGCATCAGGGATCCAGCACTAAACAAAACCCATTTCTGTTGATAGGAGAGGAAATGGCATCGCTGTGGTGGGGAGGGAAGACGCCATAAAGAGCACAGCTCGCTGAAAGTTTCCTTCTGCCACACAACAGGTCTGACAGGAGAAAAGCTGAGCGTAAACACTGCAGAGGACGACAGGTACTTGAGACTCCTAATAGCAGGAGAGATGCTGTGAGAGAGAGCTGCTTTAATCCAACTCCCACCTTAAAAGCATCTCAGAAAAGCCCATCTATCCAGCCTAAGCCAAAACAGAGCAACCACGTCTACGCATTTCAGACGCAGTCCACCCGACGAAGGAGCGGCGCAGACCTGCACGAAGCAAAGCCCACATTCACCGTCCCAGGACGGACCTTCAGCGCCCAGAGGCTCGTTCCCCTCCAGACGTTATATGCACATCCCAGCTGTCACTCGGCTTAAAGCTGATCCCTGTTGTCAAGGAAATGTCGTTTATTTCAGGCTTAAAGGAAAGTTGAAAGGTAGAGCTGGTCAACAAACACCTGGCTTTGTTTCTAGCGAAGCCAGATTTTCTGGGATTGTTCGTGTGCGTTGGACTTAACCGAATGCATGACGGCAGATTGAACAGCTCCTAGAAGTCGTCATTAGATGGGATACAACCATCTGCAGCCACCCTGAGGGTGAACAGGTGCTGAAATTGCAGCTTGTGCGCGTAAACAGAGTCGAGAGAGAGAACATACATCCTGCCCAGCATATAATCAAACCGTGGATTTCCAGCAAACCGTGACAACGGAGTCGTGTGGAAATTTCCGGCTGTGTAATCACGTTGGCCCGCAGCTACAGATGTAACCTCACGCGTGATGCTGGGCTTCTGAATTCTGTATCCCCTTCGCTTCTTACTCTCTACAGGACCAGCTCAACCTGGAGGAAACGTCCATTAGCTTTCAACTAAGTGTAGGTTTAAAGTCTGTCCAGGCCTCAGTAACTTTGTGAGGGTCTAAAGACAGAGGGTTGTAAGGCCTGTGATGTAAATCTGTGAATCGCTGTTCAAACCAGCCAAACCATAATTAATCTACCAAGACAACAGGCTTTTCCTGAACCTGTCCCTGAGTTTGAGACTAGACGACTGTAGCAACGTGTAACCCTCCTGCTGGATTCAGTGCATGTAAACAGGAGGAGAGCGCTAATGTAAAAGCCTAATTTAAACCTGCAGAGCTACCTGGAAACCCTGGAAACAGGCCCTTTAGCACAAAACAAGATGGAAATGCTGCAGCAAAAACACATGAAGAAAACCCATGAAGGCAGAGAGACTGGAGCCGCCTGTCTGTGCACTAATGGTTTACACTCCTGCTCTAATAAGCGTAAAAGAGCCGTCCTGCTGGTCTGTGCGTAGTATTCCATCAGTGGACACATTAAGGCTCTTGGCTGTTACAGGAAAGCTTTCGGTGTCACCATGACAACTTCTTCAAAAGTAAAAAGAGAGAGAGCGATGAGGAGTTAAAGAGGAAGGGATAAAAAGACAGAATGAAAAAGGGGAGAGAGACGTGGGCAAGCCAGCCTCAGTGATCAAGGGCCATTTCATGCTTCATGTAATGGAAGTCTAGGATTTGTCAGCGTTTATTCTCCATCTCTCTTTATCTTCACATCCTCTTATCTGTCACTCTTGATTCTGTTGCGGGAACGCTGACGTTATATTAAAGTTGAATTATACATTATAACGTAGTGTATGTTCTCAGGGAGAAAGAAAAGAAAGAATCAATAAATAATCGCAAGAGGACCAATCATTGCAACAGCGGTCATCAAAAACCCACACGCATGTCAAAAAGTCTCTGCAGTACACGGCAACAACCACAACCGCTGCACGGCAACAACCGCTGCACGGCAACAACCGCTGCACGGCAACAACCGCTGAACGGCAACAACCACAACCGCTGCACGGCAACAACCGCTGAACGGCAACAACCGCTGAACGGCAACAACCACAACCGCTGCACGGCAACAACCGCTGAACGGCAACAACCACAACCGCTGCACGGCAACAACTGCTGAACGGCAACAACCGCTGAACGGCAACAACCACAACCGCTGCACGGCAACAACCACAACCGCTGCACGGCAACAACTGCTGCACGGCAACAACCGCTGAACGGCAACAACCGCTGAATGGCAACAACCGCTGAACGGCAACAACCACAACCGCTGCACGGCAACAACCGCTGAACGGCAACAACCACAACTATTGAGCTCACAGAGATCATGAGCGTTCAGTCAATGGAAAATGCCTGAGTAGAGCCGTCCAGCTTCAGGTTTGAGTGGATACAGTCCAGCTACAGAGAATGTGAACTTAGATACGTATCAGTCTGTCCACGTATCCATCTAAGCCTCCTTCTTGTCTCTTTTTCTAATGCAGCAGATACACTACAGCCGATTAGTTTCCATTTCCCCAATTGTCCCTGCCATCATTTATCAGGAGGGTGATCAGTTACAGGGTCCAGCTAATACACAGAAGGATGAAAGAATAAATAAACGAAGGCGCTGTGCATCAAATAGTCAATGGGGTCATCATCAGCCTTCGCCTCAATCCCCCTCGCTCACGTTTGTTATTGACTGAGGTGATTCGTACACAGAACCCTTGTTTCTCGGGTCTTGGACCGGTCCTGTGAGCCCACTGAGCCGTCGGTGATCCTACACTGTATAGAATGACGTTTGTGGTCTTCACACATATGTACTCATACGAATACATTCAGTGCCTGCACATGCTGGGAACAACAGAGCACAGATGAAAGGCTGGTGGCCATGGACACCGAGGAGGAGGCAGCCGGACGGAGACGTGAAGACCATCATGATTCCTGTGTGACTCATAGGTTCTGCAGTGAAGGAGACAGAATCTGTTGTGTGTTACTGAATCTTTAATATTCACGAATCACTATAAGATTCATTGTGAGTTATTCTAAGATGCTGTAATTATTCACTGACTACATGATTGAATGACTCAAACTCAATGCTTTAAAGCTAAAGCTATTGAAAGGACGACATATTGACTTTAGTGACTGTAGATTCGTCTTAAAAGACAGAAAGAGGACGTTTCCTGTCACACGGATTCCTTGGAATTAGATCAGATGCCTTCAGACGATGAAGCTGGTCAGAATCAAAAGCAGGAACGCCTTTGTAGTGCTTTGAGTTTGGATGATGAGAACTACTTCTGAAGGCAAATCAAAAAAAAGAAAGGATTTGTTCTGTTTCCATCATTTTAACTCCCTTTACTTTAACTTACCGTTAAGTTACAGTGTGTATCTGGCGACACGTTGGGCCCTGAATCCCCTGCATGTGCCACTGAAATAAAATCAATATGATCAGGGATGCTTGGCTTGAGCCGTCGCTGTTTTCAGAGAGGAACCAGTGCCAGAGAAATAAATGTGAGAAAGAAGAACAGAGAGGTTGAATGAAAGGAACATGCCCTTAGTCTCTGGTCTGCAGCCCAATAATTATTTCATGCTTTACACTCGAGAAGACGTGGGGAATGAAAAATACATAAATAAAAGATCCCTCTGACAAATAAGTAATTTATCTGGCCGGAGCTTTGATTCCTTTAGCTTGAGCGAAAGTATTTGGCTTTTTCAGAAAGGATGAAAACAGGCAGCACATCAGTGGAAACTCTGCTCCGGTATATTTCTCAACTCCTTTGCTCCTTCTCTTCCCACCACCTCTGAACCCTGACGTCCGCTAATTTCCCTCCTCCGTTTGTTTGTGCTCCTCCTTTTCCTCATCCATCTCCATCTATCTCTGATGTCCCTCTTTCTCCCCAGCCTATATTTCATCCTGCTCCTCCCAGCGGGGTTGTCATGGTAATGTGCACAGCTTGGCATTACATGTGTTTTTGTTAATGGCTACACGGCCGGAGCGTCGTACTAAACACAAGACACGAGTGAACGTAGAGAAGAAACGAGCCGCAGACGAGAACAGGAAAGAAAAGTAGGAGCATCAAAAGGTGAGAAAGCTGCATTAGACACCTGTACAAGCATCAGTGTAGTAACTGCTGCTGCTTTAAACGCTAAGGCCTCGAGACCCAGCGAGTCAAAGCGTTAACGTTTCTATTTAGAGAATGTTTCCTGGAAATATATTCAATGGTTGGTAATGGGTCAAAATGTGAAATGAAAAGATAATTAAAAACTGGTGAAATATCGGTTAATTTGTGATAATTTGCATAATTATGTGATAATATGAATAAAAAAAACTAAAATGTGAGATGATAACAAGGGAGGAGTTAGAGCAGCAGGGAAGGAAGGATGAAAACTGAGGGGAAAGATGGATGACAGTAAGACAAGAGAGGAGGAGGACAGAAAAGGACGAAGGGGAAGGACAGAAGAAGCCGAGGGCGACAGGACGAGCAAAGAAAACAACAGACAGGAAGAAAATGAGGAGAGAGAGACGCGAGGAAACGAGAAGTGATGGGGCGATAATTAAAGAGAAAACGGTGGAGGAGAGGGGAGACACTTCAACATCAAACACACAGGAATCTAGTTTCTCTCAGAGCTTCATTTGCATGTTTCTAAGCCGGACTGACAGCTCGTGTATCAGACGCGCACAGATGCATATTAGCGCTTCACTCCCATCACCGCGCTGACGTGACTGGCTTCATCAGCACTGATAGGACAGGTCGCAGCGAGGAGGCTGCCGAGGCCGGAGATGCGCTCGGGCAGCGGCTCGCAGGTCAATCCCTGCCTGATTAAATAACGCCTCGGAGAAAGTCATTGCTCGTGACTGCTGGAGGCGAAGGCGGCTCCTCGGCCTCCTTCCTCCGCAGCAGGTCAAAGTCATGAGAGCGTGAAGCGAACGTGAAGCGAACGTGAAGCGAACGTGAAGCGAACGCGAAACGAACGCGAAGCGAACGCGAAGCGAACGCGAAACGAACGTGAAGCGAACGTGAAGCGAACGTGAGCGAAACGTGACCTACAGCCGATCTACGCCCAGTGTGAAGAGGATGCGGCAGAGCCAAATGGTTTTCAACAGGTGACTGCAGCTTTACATCCGCTCATCCAACACCGTCCGACCTAAACATCTCTCTTCATCAGTTTCATGCAGCCTCTTTCTGTTGGTTTCTGCATCTCAGCATATCGATGTCTAGACGAACATGCGTAAATCTAGCTTTCAGTGCTCCCACGTCTCCTCCTCTCATACTCGTCTTCCTTTCATCGGTTTGCCAGCGAGCATCTTGCGTCTGAATCCAATTATCCAATTTACATGCAAAACGATGCCTCTGATGCCTTTGTGACCGCGATTCCCGGAGGAGCCGAGATGGGCGACAAAGATGGGCACAGCGGTGGATAGGTGGATGGAAGGAGTAATGAAAACGCAGGGAGGGGATTGGTATCGGTTGCTTAAATGGGACAGATGAGATGAGGCAGAGAGAGAAAGTGATGGAGATGAGCAAACAGCAAACAGAGTGATGGCCCGAAAGACAAATAATCCGTTAACGACTGAATGGTTTGATCATTGAACGAAGCGAACTGAGCAGTCGACCAGTAAATGGAGTTTTCTGCTTAGATACAATCTGCTGAGTTGACTTTAGCTGTTGCCTCCAGTGCAGGGGTCCTAACCACGACGAGTATTTCTCAGACCGTACGATTCCACATTGTGCACATGCAACCGAGAGAATCTGTAGCTATTAACCGACACCAGGAGCAGATCATTAAACGCACGCAAAGGAGCTGAGCTCAGAGGAAACGCTGCAGAGCCCGCGGCACCATGAAGCCCAGAACAATCAGTCACACACGGAGGTGTGAAACTTTAGGAAAGGTCATTTAAAAAATAAGCAAAAGTTGAAACAGTGGTTCAAACACAATGAGCTGTTTGCCTGGTGCCAGAGGCCTGAGCAGCTCCTCGATACTGTAATTGGTCAAAGCGGACGATAAAACGCTTCAGAGTGGAAGACGCGTAATTATGCAGCACAGACGACCCCTCTCCTTAAAACGCCACCAGCACAGATTACCACACGCTCCCACAGGCTCCGAGCTTCTTCATAAATTATCCTGATTGTTCGGGACACGAGTCATGTAATTTTAACTCAGCTCGCAGGGACACGTCTCATGTATGTTTAAGAAAGGAGGCCACACATGACGGGTCAGCGCTGACAGCAGAGGAGGACGTGAAGGGAGCGAGGGGGGAAAGTCAGGCGCACGGCACGGCCGCCGGCGAAGGCTATTCCTGATCCGAGACGTCAGCTTTACACTCAGCCACCACACAGGTGAGAATCGCTGAAGACGACGCGAACAGAAAGCTCCAACAGGAAACAGAGGATCCCGCACCAGGCCAGAAGGTGACCAGCAGACGTGGGAAGGTGTGAAGAGGAACAAAATGCGACCAACCAACCAGATCTGAGTAAAGCAGCTCGACCTAAGGTCTCGGGTTCGACGTCTCAGAGCTCAGCGACGAGCAAAACGCTTCTCACCCATCGTTAGGTACATTTAGCGTTGACACGTTCTGCTGTTAGCTGTTAGCGCTGGGGGTTAAAGTGTTGCATGAATTATTTATTCAGCACTGAAAATAATCTGGCTGCAGAGAACTGTGAGCTGTTGGCATTTTGATTTCAAATGTAAAGTGAATAATTTAGTCGCAGCTGAAAGTAACGTTGCACCTGTACGGACGCACGACCCGGAGCTTTAGCTGCGAAGCGTCTTCTGGACGTCGTGAATGAAGATCTCCACCGACAGCCGCCGTCCGACTCCACCTGACTCTGCGTTTCCCCACTTCCTTCTCTCCTTCTCTGACCTCTTGCATTAAGTTGAAGAATGATAAACAGTATTATAATTAGGAATCCTGTCCCACATTCTGCACACGTTTCTATATTTGAGCTGTTGCTTAAATCCAGGGAGAATAACAACACAACACTTTAAAACACAAATAATCTTTTTCTTTTTTCTAATCAGGCTTTTACTCTGAGCTGTGTCCGGGCTTCCCGCTGTCTCGTCCTCAGTTCAGTCCTGCTCCTGACGTCCCAGAGGCCCAGCTGTGAAGCCGTCCTCACCTCAGTCCTCTCAACATCCAGCTGTTTTCAGGAAACCCCAGTATGCAGCAAATGCTGCTAAAGAAATGTGTTGAACACGCGCTGGAGGCTCAGCAGCCGAGCAGGAAGGAGCCGGGTGGATGGTGGTTAGCGGCGTGTTGCTGGTCAGTCACTCAGCAGAAAGGTGATGAAGTATAAAGTGACTGGAAGGCGAACGGCTGCGCGTTTCAGAACCCGCAGATCAGGACAAACCATGACGGCCAAGGAGCTGACGGCAGGAAGATCTGTGGCAGCTCCGGGACCGGGGTCAAAGGTCGTGGCAACGCGTGAAGCTTTGGAAGAAGTAAAGCAACAAGACGAACGACACAGATGTCAGAGCTCCAGGCCTTTGAGATGAGTTTACTCGTTTATTTACAAGGGGGTCAAAGAACGAAGACGTTCAGCTCCGCGCTATAAAACATCCCTTGCAACTGCAAACGGTTTTGTTCTTAGCGTTCGACGTGAACATCGTCATGCGTCTACGTTTGTTTCGTCCTGTGTGGAAGCAGCCGAACCATTGTTAACGATCCGTCTCAGCTGGAGCAGGATATTTGTGTGACTGTGTAGAGAACGCTTCTCCATCCATCCTTCATTAATGACATTAACTCAAGGGAATTAAATCAAACCATAAACAGCTCCCGATGTTCCCAAAGTGAGAACGTCCACATATGAACAAAAGGTCTGAGCCTCGTCGAAAACACTGGTTTATTTCTATACCAGCAACACTTCAGTCGAAGTGGAGCAATTTCTGTGACACGTTCGTCTCAAACGCTTCGTGTGTTACAGGTGTGTCCCCGTCACGAGGACCATCATCCAGCTCCAGCCAGCGTGACAGACAGGCCTAAAGCTGAGGGAGGACACTGACGCCTCTGCCGTCAGACTGTCCGGATGCAGATCCACTAAACTGCCAGCGACCCAATCACGACGCCTCACATTTCACTGCCCGTTTTTTATTATGGCCGCGTTTACATTTTCTACAACGAGTCCGTTCCATTGTGATGTCATTTGCTCTGGTGCCTGCTGAAACGCGTCGCTTCTGTCGTTCATATGTGCAGCAGGCTAAGAATAGCCTTAAATCCTGCTTTACGCCCTTCACACTCAGCAGCTCCTCCATTTTGGAAAGAGCTATAATTGCAGCACTTTGCGTTTGGGATCCATTTACTCCCGCGTGTCAGTGATGGAAAGGCACATGTCGACTGTATTGGGAAACGCAGCATCAAGTGTGAGCTGACGATTTACTGCTACATTTGCAAGTGGGGCCAACGCTTTCCCACAATGCACGGATGCGCGAGTGTGGTAATAAAAGGGTTTGGCGGAAACCAGCTGATCTACAACATGAAATATGCAACAGAGCAAAAGGCAAATACACAAATGTTGAGTTTATTTGGCGTCTCCAGTGAGCGGCCTCACGCAGGACGACAGATCTCCCACCGCGATGGGTCCTGCCTCTGCAACGCTACAGCTGCTTCTAGGCCACAGTGACTCAGCTCCTGGGTTCGCTATGAATACACGAGCTTCATTAGCTGCTGCTTTACTTTCCGGTGCCGTTTGCCCGCTTGTGTGTGTCAGAAGCTGCCGGTAATGACATGGAAACTCCGCCCGCTCACCTGATCCTGTCTGGCACTCGGTGGGTCTGGTTGCCGTCGCTGTGGCAGTTGCCGGCGTACTGCGACCGGCTGGTGGCTCCCTGGTCCCTCCGCAGAGCCATGGCCCCGTGGGTGAGAACTGAAACGCCCTTGGCAATACGCCTGGAGGATCAGGAAGAGAGATGAGAAACACGGGACGTGCTGTAGTCAAAGACAACAGAGCAGTTCAAACAGCACCCAGTCCTGCAGGTGACCAAACGCTGCACTTATGACAGACAATAGACGCCTTTCAAAGGGAAACGGCCGCTGCAGTAAACACATGGAGTTTTGACCACACATGGAAGGTGGGAGCTGAACTATTACAGAAGCAGGAAGTCATTTCATCAGCGCTGACTCAGAAATTTAAAAAAACAACATGTTGAGTGGATAATATAAAAATATGAATATCACATCCAAGCAGCCGGGGCCTGAGCCGAGGACGCCACACGCTGGGCTTTCCCTCCAGCACAGACACTCATTTCACAAGCGGCTACAGATGCCGTCCTGGAAGGAACCTGCAGCGCCATGAATTCAAGCCGTCGACATGGAAACGCACAGGGAATATGTGGGGTGAAGGAAAGAGCAGGAACTCGGTGGACTTTTAGTCCTGTTCAGGATTATTGATTGGTTTTGCAGCAGTGTTTTATAGAAGACCACTTAAAGTATGAGCTAAAATCAATAAAGAAACGGGAGAGTGTGCTTTCACCTAGATGAACTTGGTTAGTGTATTTAGATCAGATGAAAATTTAATGACCCCTGCAGTGAAACCAGGTCATCTGTGCGGCACCTAATACATCAGACCAAACCGTTGGTCACCGAACGTCGCTGCAGGAAAAACATGCACCCAGTGTTTATTCACGCAGTAACATCCAGTCCGAACAGCCAGCGAGGTGCTGCTGTGTTTCACTGATTAAACGGACCTTCTGACAGTAGTGAGTAAAGCAATATGCATGATCATACCTGAGATGTTCTCTCACTCAACACTAAACTAAACCAATCCCCATACGCAGCTTTACCGCCTGCTCTGAAACTTGTTTCTGTCCGTACCTTCGAGGCTCATCCCTCCAACCCTGCGGCCGGATGGCGAACAAGGCCTTGGGAAGCCCCTCCAAGCCCAAACCAGACAAGGCCGGTCCCACGGCGAACCACATGTGACTGGGCCCAGCCTGACCCGCTGCCCAGGCTGCCCGGAAAACAAGCTCGGCCTCCTCCAGGGAGCAGTACAGCAGACGGACCTGGAGGGAGACGAGGAGAAACAGAACAAATGACGGGAGACGCAGGGAAACCTGAAGGAATATTAGAAGTAGATGGGTCGAGACTGGGAGCCCGAGGTCGAAAACAAGCACATAAGAAAGAAAGGTACGGTAGAGAGAACAGGAAGTGAAGGACGCGACAGGGAAAACGCAGCAAATCGGAAATTTATGGGAAGCAAAGAATAACAGAAAACCCAGAGAGGGAGGTTATGAATAGGAGAAAGGAAAGAAGCATCAAAGCCAAAATCTCACGTCATGTTTCCTTTACAGTCATGGATCCGTGTTTCATTTATACATTAATAAAACTGCTGCACTTGCACATGGATGCGTCTTTTTCACTGAGCTGCGCGTGAAGAGCGCGGCCTGTTGCTCGGCCGGGCTTCACTTTCATGCATTATTAAAAACAGGGAACTGAGCGCGTGAAGCAGAGGGAACACGCGATTACTCAGCGGATGCCAGACAATCAGTGAAATGACGCTCTGACACCAGCAGATGACGAGATGACGCAGATCCCGCCCACTCATCTGACGGGACATCGGATCGTGGTTGGCGTGAGGTCCACGCCAAATCCAAATTCCTGTCAATCACGCTGGAGCAGTCGGTATATTTGGATCTTGTACGTAAAGCTTTGTCACTCTCTACATATTTGAAATAAAGCTCTGGAGACGCGCTACGTTGCCAGCTCTCTGCCATCCCTCAAAACCAGCCGTTATTACTTATAATCGTGTGCTATCAATCACGTTCCTAGCGGAGGCGTCTCGTTTTTCAAACACTGGACACGTCTTATTCTGGAAGAAGACATTTTATTTAGATCCCAGTGGGTCTTCATATTTTATTGTGACAAGGTTTTTAACTGCATCAACATTCAGGCTGAAACGATGAACACACACATAAATATCTTAGTAGAGAAACAGGATTTGATATAGGAAACAGGATTTGATTTAATTTTATGCCAGTAATTATTTTGTTACATCCACTGCTGTGTTTTCCACAGATTATGGTATTTATTCATAAGAAAACACTTGTGTTTGAGAACTGGCACAGTTTTATTTAGACTCAGGACGTTTAGTTTAGTGCTCACTAACCAACTAACTAACTACTGAAACTAACTAAACAGCCACTGAGCCGATGAACGAAAACAAAAAGGCAGGAGATGAAAAATCACTGCACACGCAGGAACAAACTTACCAAACAAAAAAGGCAAAACTGACTGTGTGAAGAAAACAAAGACGAAGACGAAGACAAAGACAAAGACCTACGAACACAGACGTGACCCGATGGAAGATGACAACAGGAACAGGAACAGGAACAGGAAGTGGGAAATGACATCACGCCAGACGAAGAAGGAGACGAACAAAAACTAAATCGCATTCGGCAGGAAAAGTACAAGATGATAAAATGGATCAGTCGCACAAGTGGTTTCGCGATAAAGCGGATTCAGACACGTAGGGAGGACGCGGCGCCGAGATGAAGATCAGCAGCTGACGCCTGCAGGAAGCTAAATGGAGGCTCTACACAAATGGCCCGTGAAGCTCTGCAGCCTCTGCGGCTGTGCATAAAACACCAAGATTAATACTTTACATTAGCGCCGACAGAAGGTTGTCAGGCCGGCGAGACAAATTTATGATTCGCAATGTGCAGAGGAACTTATGTTATGGAGGCTAATTTTAATTTCAGGTGTAAATGAAACACAGATTTCACATCCAGATACTGTCTGTGCGTCGAGGGAGAAGATGAATAACACTCAGCACAGATGAGGCTGAAATGAAGTCAATCAGCGAATCCAACATCAAGTGAGTCAGTGTGAATCATGTAATCACACAAACTATTCACTACTGTGATCTATCGATCCTCTGTGAGACACAGAGTGCGACAACGTGCTGCGAGGCCCCTGGTTTGCTCTCAGCTTGGTTCTGATGTAATGACGTGATAATCGGGAGGTTTTCGGTGGAGCGTGTCTCTGAACAGCCGGGAGCAGGAGCACGTGTCCTTGGGCAGGTTAGGCCATGTGCTTAGCTTAGCACCGCCTTCAACCAAGCACAACAAAACCCCGAACATGCCTGAGTTTTTCATTTCCGATTTGTTTTCCCATCATTCCACACAAACTAGCTAGAATCCTAGTCGGGGTGAGGACGCTGCTCAGCCACTTCCAATGTAGACGGATGAGACCGACCCTGGAACCGAGCAACAGCAAAACGCTCCTCGGACACGGTCCAACACCGTTGTTTGTTTGCTGGTCCGGACCTTTTAGAGAAAGGGTCCAATAATAGTTGTGGTTCTCAGCTGTTCAGAATAAACTTTAGCCTCTGGACAATACTTTGAACTGACATTAGCACCAAAACTCTGCAGATTTACAACCGGCATCAGCATTGTTCAGAAATGTCGTGATGATTTGGTAATTATTTTGTAATTCAGGCAGAAATTTCTCACTGGATGAACACAGAAGCTCAAAATGTCAACAGGTCTCAAACATCTTTTCTACAATAAAAGCACAAGTGGCCTCAGCTTTAAACCACAGGATGAAGCGCTGCCCTAGAGTCTCTGACCTGGCAGCTACTCTATAAAGCTCCCAGGTGTGTGTTAGTCGGCTGGGATTCATAGTAAACGAACAGCTTGTCCTCACTCAACCTCTGCTAAATGAAGCTTCTGTTGCTGGCGAGGGGACGATTTACAGCAGTGAGACGTCACAGCCCTAAACCTCTCAGCTGCTTTAAACGCTGCAAGAATTAACTTATACGTCAGTAACTGAGGTGGAGGCGGAGAGACCACAGTAACTGGATGGACCTGGAAGCTGATTAACCCGTTTCCTACCTGCTGCGTCACCGTGGAAACGTCAAAACGCCATATTTATCTCTGGTTTGCCTGTACATACGATGGCTGCAGAATGAACGTCTTTACCTGGGCTTCGTTGTCTTTGAGCAGCCGCTTGGTTCGCGCCCCTCCTGGGTCGTCCGTCACGTTCAGAATCACCACGCTCTTCTTCTCCCAGCCGATGAACGACCCGTCCGTCATGCCCTCCACCATGGCCAGGAAGTCCTCGTAGCCGTGATGGCGAGTGGTCACGACGGAGAAGGACGTCCAGTCGTACTCCTCGAGCACCTCAAAGATGACCTCCAGCTGGAGCAGCGTGGAGCAAGTGAACTGGAGGTAGATGGAGCCGCTCTCCTGAAAGCAAACGAGGAGCGAGCGTGAAGCCGTGAGCGCAGATCAACACACAAACACCAAACCACAACAACAGGAACACAAACCACAAAAAGGTTAAGAAAAATCTAAGAATAGTCTGAACTGCTCAGCCTCCAAATCCAAGATGGTGGCTCCCTGCGTCAACAACAACCGTCAAAGCAACAGCGAGTGGATTTTAAGAGCTGGGTTCAGTCTTGGGGTTGACTATAGAATATAGAAAGTCATTGTACTGGATGAAGGTGAGTTGATTGGCTCCATCGCTGGCTGTTGGTTGAGCACTTGTGGCTGTGAGAGCAACTATTACATTAGGAAGCAACTGCAGTGGCTGTGAAAATGAATAAGAGCAGACTTGGTCTGTTATCTGCTATTTCTCCGCTTAGACACTTTACATCGTTTTGAAAACTAAACTACACTTGTCTCGTCTTTTGACTACAACCCAAGACGCCTCCGTCGGAGCGTTAAGCAGCAGATCAACACCCAACAACTCTGTGACTTATCATTTACTGCACGGATCCGGTCGTCTTGAACAGGATGCTGAAAGCTGGAAGACTCCCAGTTACGTAACATCCATACAGTCGCTGTCTGAGCCAGATCCCGTTCTCATCACCTCAGCTCTTTCCTTTGTCTCACGTCTCGCTGCCCCAGTTTCGGTGAGAAGGGAACACTCGGAGGAATAACGCCCGCTGTCTGTCAGAGAAGCCTTCGCCTTCTGAATGAAGCGCGTCGTCATCATGAGAGAAAACTGAGATCGCCCTCCTCTCGCTGCTCCAGTCACTTGTAATGTGGAGAGACGAGCCTCTGGCTCAAAGAGGAGCTTGTTCCTTTTGGCTTTTCGAAAAAACCAGAACAAAGCGGCAGAAAGGAAATATGTTCCAAAAGTTGAAACGTGAGCTCCAACATGAAAGTCTGCGCTTGCTCTACGCCCCAGCTTTCTCCAGATCAGTCGCTCGTCCAGACTCCTCTGCGTGGACACGTGGACGATCAAAGGGGAAGCGCCAGGCTCACCTCAGGTCACGCGCTGAACGTGTTAGTAAAGCAGACATAGAGGCTTAGTGAGACCCAACTCCGAAGTGTGTAGTCCGGTTTGGTTCAGGGCCCGAAAGTCTGAAGGCAGAAGCTAAACCGTGTTACCGTCCTGAAAATCACAATAAACACATCAGGCTGGCAAGAAGATCCACTTACAACAAATTGGCCCACTTATTAAATATCACACCTGTCATGTTAAAGTGCTTTGTCAGCTGGTTCTGCTTATCATTAGCGTCTGTCAGGGAAACATTACCCTTTGTCGCTACGGAGGAGCTGTGGACAAGCGGCGCCGTGAAAACGCAGGTGATGCTGTTACACAACTATTTTACTAATGCTCTTAAACGCTGCTCCACAATATCCACTAGCATCACATCAGTGGAGGGAAGCTGATTCTGATGTCGATGAGCTTAGCGTCTGACAGAACTAGAGCAGTTATGACAACAAGAAAAAGACATTTTCCTTCGTTACTGCTCAGCGACGGGGTCAGAGCGGACGGTTTTCTGTTTGGCACCGTGAGAATGAAAGGAGGAAATGACAGATCTGTTCATTTCAGGCGCCAGAACAAGGATACATCCCTGTTACTCACAGGCCCAGTGGCTTCTGGGAGCCGCTTCTCTCTTCCAGCCAGACGAGGAACCAGTGTGAAGTGAAATTATTAAGACTCGTGACATTAGTGTTGTATGAAGACATCCCACGTTCCACAGGAGTCCGGAAGTGAAGAGGAAACCCTTCACCACGACAACCATCTCTAGCCCCAACTCAATTCGTACCTGTGGCTCTCGTCCCAGACTGGCCCCTCCCCCCACCGCAACCACGGGAACCCCCGTCTGGGCGGAGACGAACTCCAGCATCGGGGCGAGGGGGGCGCGGTTGGGCGGTGGCGGCCTCTCCTCCTCGAACACCAAACCCTGGATGTGAAGAACAGAAGGCGTTGCATCAGCGCTATTGGGAGGCGATTTCGTAAGCTTCTCATTAGACCTCAACTCATCAAAGCTGCTGTTTGTGCCCCCAGAACGACTTCAAGGCAGAGCAGGCCAGGAAGACGTCTGAACAATGAGCAGCTCCACATGCTGCGCGCTCCTGTCCTGGTGAACTTAGTATTTCCTTTAACAGCTAATAAATATCTCAGAAGGACTTAATGAAGTCGTGAAAGGCGGTGGGAGGCTTTTTAAAAGGGGCTCGGCTCTGCTGCAATCAATGTTCGCAGAGATACAATCGGTCCCTGCGGACGACTGGCGTGAGGTCAGGAGACCAAACCTGCACGGCGTAAGCTGCTGGAACAGCAGATAAGCTCCAGGCTTAGGGGCCACCTCCGCTCCTTCAAGGCTCAGAACAGCTGAAATCAACGAGCTTCTGAAGGTTCCATCACTTTGCGTGATAATAGGAGGAGGAGCGGTGTCGGCTGGAGGGCGGCTTGATGGCTTAACGCCTGTTTTCTTGTAGCGACTCAGAAAAGCAAATTGAAGCTAAGTGTAGCTGACAGCTCAATTCTCACAGGGAAGCATTTGATATGCAAATGTGCTACAGACAGGACCTGGAAATAAGATAGCAACTGTTACTTAAAAGAGTCCATATCACATCTGATCTAAGACGTTTATCAGAACCTCCCGCGGCTCTGACGCGCACAAATAAAGAGGCAGGTTAGATAACATCCATCATGTTTCTGAATTATGGGATCACATGCGAACATGTGCGACATCTGCTGCTTCATCCAGATGTTCAGCATCAGATTTAAAGCAACTGCTTGGACCTGACTTGATGGAGACAGGCTGCACTTCAGCACCATTAAAACGCTGAAGGCTCTGCTGTTGGTAGCTAACAGGTAAACGGGTACTTGAACGCATCATGTGTCCCAAAAAATAAACAGACTCAGTGACATGGATCCATGGACGCAACAGAAAGAAAGAATGAATGAATGAAGGTCAAGAGACCAACACACCATGAGATCCATTACCTTCTTTAACAGATCTGCTCCCAGGTATCACACTGTGACAACACACTGATGAAGATGAAGATGGTGAGTGAATGGGCGTCAGGTCTGTAAAACAACGGATCAAACAATGACGTTTTCTGACTGTGGTGGCTTGTGATGTGTTGGATAGTAGGACGTTAGCAACACAGGTCCGCGTCACGAACCTGCAGCGGTGTGGTGGCCAGTAGCTCGCACAGCTGCAGCAGGAGGCTGCCGGGGCTGCTCTCGTTCACTGCCAGGTAGATGACATTGGCCTGACCCGACGGCGTCATCACCGTCTCTCCCACAAGCGCCGCCAGAGACAAGGACGATGACGAGGAGGAGAGCGATGCCATCTGAGCCGGTGCTGCCAGTGAAGCTGTATCCATCACTCCCCTTCCTCCTCCTCCTCCTCCTCCTCCTCCTCCTCCTCCTCCTGCTGCTGGACCGTTTCCCAGACCGGGCCCCAGCCCCGACTCGCCGGCCCCCGCGCCTCCCACCACCGCCGTCTCCGGGAGCAGGGAGGAGCCCGAGTGGACCACGGCGATGTTGACACCACCCGAGTCCCTCTCTCTCTCCCGGGGCCGGAGCAGTAAGGGGGGCGAGGGGCGCGAGGGCCCCGTGCAGGCCAGGACAGCCAAAAGCAGTGAGAGGACAGGCCGTGGGGCCACCATGGGGTAAAGGGAGGCCAGTGGCAGCTGTCGGATGGGGTTCGGCAGGTGTGGTCAGGCGGAAATCAAGGATTCTGGGGGCGGTGGGTGACGTCCGCGGAGGGAGGGAAGAAGGAAGGAAGGAAGGGGGGAGGGGGTGAGGAGAGGAGGTGGGGGCAGGGCTGGTGGCTCACAGTGCTTCACCTGGCGAGGAGACGAGACCCTGGAGAGAAGAGAGAGAAAGAACTGAGTCACCCGCTGCTCTTAGCTCTCAATCAGTCACTTCTCCGTCGCTCGCTTGCGTCTCAGCCTTATCGCAGCGGCTGAGAGATTTATGTGGCCATTACCAGGCTCTTATTCTCCAGTAAACAATGTAAATAAATGACTCACGGCACAGCTACTCATCCCTGTATTTACTGCTCTTCCTCAGTTTGTGAAGTCAACATGAGGAAGGTTTCAGCTGGGCAGAAACGTGAACGCAGTAATAAACGTGTGGCACAATTATCGCCTTCAAACTGCAGAACTGATGTGTATTAAATTTCAAGTAGAACCCAATAAAGTGGTTTGTTTTGGGAAGCTCTTAGAAGAATGAAGGAGCCTTTTACTGCAGCCCAGGTCAGTGCAGCCGCTTCAGCACAGATTCCAAACGGACGACAGAAGAGTTTCAACTGCCAAAGCTGAGATTCTCTTTATTTAGCCGCGTTGCTTGTGTTTCTTCTGAAATTCACAGAGAATCAGGTGGAGCAGGAGTCAGAAAATGAATTAATACACATGTTGTATGAAAGTAAGCGTGGAGAGGATTGTGTTCTGTTTTAATGAGTTGTACAGAAAAGATTTGAATAGAAAATAATATTTAGAAACACTAGAAAAACCAAAATGAGCCTGAAGTCATGAATCACAAACTCCTGAGCTGCACAACAAGTTGAATACTGAGAAACAAGGCACGTGATGCTCTGCTCAGACTTTTCAGCTGCTGGAAGCGAGGCTTCATTCCAAGGTTTAATCCTATGAACCCTGGCGACTGAACGCTGGAGGAATAAAGACAGAGGAGAGAGAACAAAGCGAGAGCTGCATGTGTGAAGGGACGAGCGCTGAGGAAGGAAGTCACCGTCGAATCATTAGGCTCCTTTCACTAATGGCTGCTGCTCGTGTTGGTCGCTCCAACGTTCTCCTCCCTCTGCTAGACGCTGATATTTCCATGATACTATGTTGATAATACCCATCGTCACCTCTGCAGACAGTGAACATTCATTACAGCTGACGAAAGAAACGACGAGAGACGAGCCAGAATGTCTCCGTATCTAAAACACGTCCAAAGACTCACTGAGTGGTATTTAAAAAGCGTCTGAATCCTAACACATACGCGCTGCAAACGCTACGTCTCACTGTTAGCGCTGCGTTGATCACGTCTTCTCACACACGCCCCTGAAACAAGCTCATCTCCTTCAACAACTGCTCATCCATGACAGATGTGAAACAGTGTGTACAGCGTTTGATGAAGGAGGGACGATAACGACGTGTCCAGGCCCAGAGAAGAAAGAACAGACGCACACAAACACCCACAACGACGTACGACGTCAGAATCACCCATGAAACACGGTGCTGGGACCTCAGCGCGACATTCTCTAAATGTCACCCAGGCGACGAACGTCTTTTCACTGAATGATGCCAGAGTGAAATTAAAAACCTTCAACCCTACTCTGTGCTCTGCTGCAGAAAGACGCTGCAAAGATGCCGTTTCCTTCAGCTCGTAAACAACTGAACCGGTGCACTGGGAAAGAAGAAAATGCATTTTCCACCGCGCAGCCTTGACCTATTTAAAGGATGTCAGGAGCCACTGCGAACCAGAACGCAGCCTGTGACTCCCTCCTCATTGGCCATTTTTAAATACTACGGTCCAGCATTACAGAGGTTCTATGACTGCATCACTTCATAAAAGCTTAAGATGATGCACAGATTGAGCCACAAAGCAAGCAGTCAGACATTTAAGATGTTTAGCGTTAAACTGCTCTATCAAAGCTTCATCAGCTCTTATCATAGGTAGCATTTCCACCAGCTCGCAGAGGAGCCGGCTGTTCTGTCTGGACGTCCCACCGTGGGAGAGCCGCCGGGTCCTGGGCTGCGGCTGACGTAGGGACCACAGACCTGTACGCTAACGTCGAGGAGCATCTCGCGTCTCCACAGCCCGCGTGTGAATCCTACCTGTTATTCAGCCTTCATTCCAGCCATTAGTCATCGTTTGGCCTCGGCTGTGTGGTCTGTGCAGGCTCAAGCTGTTGACACTTATCAGCCTTGGATACGCGGAGAACGCGAAGCAGACGAACGGCTGCAGGCTGCCAAACAGTAAAGCCAGACAGCTGGCAAAGCGCTGGCACAGTGGCAGCCTGTCCAGACCCTCTAGTCCAGATCTAGACGCTCTAGTCTGTAGGGCAGAACTGCACAGGGAGGCTTCGCGGTTGGTCCTGATCCACTGGTGATAACTCGCCTCCTGTTTGTTGACCCGCTTCCCCCTCAGCGTCATTAAAAGCCGTCTTGCTTTGAATTCGTCTTATCTTTTCAGAGGTCGTCTGTTCTGTATCGATCAAAGTTAACAAGTGTTGCCGCTGCATGTTTGTCTCTGCGTCTCCGACTCGTCTTGTTTTTCTCTATTGTTTGTGCAGCAGAGATGTTTTTTCCAGCGCCTCAAACTTCTACCAGGCATTTTCTAATCCACGAGTCATTGTCCTCTAACTGAATGCACCATTATCTACAAATCAATGCAGCATACAGGACGACGTGCGGCCGTTTAATACTTCAGGATGTCGACAAGAAGAGGCAGAAACTCTGCGACAGGTTTTCCTGAGCTGTAAGAAAAAGCTGTGAACGAGCCAGTTGACTTTAAAAGCCTGCTCTGTGGAAAAGCAGCCGCATGAGTCGTCATCGAGCCGCGTGTGCACGACGGCCATGAAACGCCATGAAACGCCGACGTGTGCGTGACCCAGTTGGAAATCTGTCCTCAGTCCACCAGTGACTCAAGCTCTGAAGGTTCCACTTCACGTTCAATGGTGCAAATTATTCTGTCAACGCTCACAAAATAAGGCATCTTTACATTTGCAGCCACTTCCTGTTCTGCCGTCAACATCGAAGCGTTTGCGCCTGGAGGAGGTTTAATGTGCGGATGTGAAACAAGCAGCTGTGAATGAGCTAAAGCCTGCATGCAAATCCTGCTGTTGTTGGAAATGCAAAACACATCCTACACAAGCCCCCGTAGAGGGATCCGGACAAGCTCCGCTGGAAGCAGCACGTCGCAGCCTCTCTTGGCTTCCAGCGAGGGCTCCTGGTGTGGGATCGATCACCAATCAGCGCAGAGCCACAGTTTAAAACCCAGCTACGTCCTGAATAAACAGCCAGAACTGACAGATGCCTTTCTTTACGAGCACATGGGGGTAGAGTGGAGCGGTTTGGATGATGGAAGGAAATGATGGCCACCGCCATCTCTCTGCAACAAGGACACAGTTTGTAGAGGTAGAAGGAACAGAAAGGAGCAAACGCAGACGCTGGCTGAGATCAATCGGCAGCTTTGAGCCTCTCACCCCCCCACGATTACTCACATGCACCTAAGGGCCCCAGGAGTCTTGTGTTAGCTCACGTTCTCTGCTCTAACGTCATATTTTATAGACGCTCTCGTGCCGTTACTCAGGTGACTCGTAACGGTTCATAAAGGGAGTCTGATCATAAAAGAACATTTGGTTTTCTTAGTTCAGTTGTTGCAACTTGCAGCTTCTGCTCAGTGTTTCTGTGTTAATTAGCAGGGATCATTGGACCAGAGACCAGAGACCAGAGACCAGGGACCAGGGACCAGGGACCAGGGACCAGGGACCAGAGACCAGAGACCAGAGACCAGAGACCAGGGACCAGGGACCAGAGACCAGACACCAGAGACCAGAGACCAGAGACCAGGGACCAGAGACCAGACACCAGAGACCAGAGACCAGAGACCAGACACCAGAGACCAGAGACCAGAGACCAGGGACCAGAGACCAGAGACCAGAGACCAGACACCAGAGACCAGACACCAGAGACCAGAGACCAGAGACCAGACACCAGAGACCAGACACCAGAGACCAGAGACCAGGGACCAGGGACCAGGGACCAGAGACCAGACACCAGAGACCAGACACCAGAGACCAGACACCAGACACCAGAGACCAGAGACCAGAGACCAGGGACCAGGGACCAGACACCAGACACCAGAGACCAGAGACCAGAGACCAGGGACCAGAGACCAGACACCAGAGACCAGACACCAGAGACCAGACACCAGACACCAGAGACCAGAGACCAGGGACCAGAGACCAGGGACCAGGGACCAGAGACCAGAGACCAGAGACCAGAGACCAGAGACCAGAGACCAGAGACCAGGGACCAGGGACCAGGGACCAGGGACCAGGGATAAGTCACAGCCTCCACTTCCATCCTAGCTGTGTGTACATGCAGCTGTGCGTCTCTCCTTCATGTTGGATGCTTTACATTGAGTCGACATGTCTGTGACACTAATTTGATGCTTAATTGTCTGCATTAAACACTGGTTGCACTCTGGGAATTAGCACGGACGCTGTCTAATGAACGGAAACCGACGACTGTGTGAGAGGGAACAAAAACAAAACAGAACAGAAACAACTGGGGTCCGCTCATTCATTAAGCCCAGCACAAAAGCAGATGTAGTTTCCCCATCGATCCAACGCGCTGGGTGTTTATATAAGCTGTTACATGGCAACAGTTTCTCTGGTAACAGCAAAGTTCAGTGCAATTTGAGGAAGGCAGCGTAAACCATATTTCCCTTTAAGAACCCTCAGTGATTTCTGTAGCTCTTGATCAATGAAGCCATGCGACTCGAGTCGTTTGCTTCGTCCCTTCATTTTTTTCTCGGCTCCTTTTTAAAGCATCTCCTCTCTCCTTCGTCTGTTCTCCCCCTCGCCTCCTTCGCCCTTCACTCCCCTCTTTTCTCCTCCTCTCACACTCCTGTGGGCCATCAGAATTCATTACAGGCTGAGCTGATTCATGGCTCAGTCCCACATCATTGGGAAGCATGGAGGCCTGTCTATAAATCTGCGGCTGCACGGTACGACACACACACACACACCAAAATAATAAAACACACCGCCTGGATATCAGCATATCAAAGGCGGAGATAAATAAACATACAGTAGAACATGAAACAGCCGTCACATGCCGTTCCACCCACGCGCCATCAGCTGTGCTCCAGCATCCACCCTGCCGAGCCCCAAATGGCTCCTGGCTTCGTAACGAGCTGAGGGGAGAAGAGGAGGGTTAAGGTCCCATTACCGCACAGACACTCTGCAAATAATGATGCGTCTCGGTGTGACTGTGTACACGTTTGTGTGCCATTAAGACAGAGTGAGATAAAGGGTTCAGCACAGCTCTGCAGCAGCAGACGCAGGTAGTCTGCGCTGGAAAATCAAATGCTTTCAGCACTTTCAGCCGTAGAATCATGTCAAATTGCTCGTTGAGCCTGGTTCTGCTGGACGTCGTTGGGTTTCTTTCTGTACAAATCTGTAAGGTTTCAGACGCATCCAGACAAAAGGCAAATTCACTGTGAGAGAGTCGTAAAATATTTAAAACTCCAACTTCCAGGAAACCTCCAACTTCCACAGCTCATTTTGCAGCAGTGAAACTTTGCTGCTCTGTGCAGAAGCACCGTGTGCGAAGACTTCAATCACGGGCAAGGTGTGAAAAATCTCAGCCCCTTTAGAAAGGAAACACACAGCGAAGCACCCACACAGGGACAAAAATACTTCTACACCGATTTCTCAAGGGTTTCATGGACTGATGAAATGAAGCGACGCGGTGTGAACCGCTGATGCTCACGGACTCGGGGGCAGACGTCTCCGAGCGGCACGCGGTCCAAGTATGGGCCCTGGAAACGTCGCCAGTTTCTAGGAGGCAGCTACTTCAAGCAGTGGTGAGAGGAGACGCGCAGCATCCACACAGAATATAGTGTTCGTTCAGGACCGTGGGACCGAGCCGTGACGCGACCTCCACGCTCACCCGAAAATCCACATGAAACGTTGCTGCTCTTGGAAAACAAATAGGATCCTATAGGAACTATCTGAAGCCTTATTAGCACAATGATGCTTATCTAAACAAAATGCCTGTTCAGGGATCACCTGCTCTTTGTGGTCCATCCGCTTAATGTAATTCTAACATTATTCACCGTGAGCGGCGCAGGCCTAGATTTGGAGCCGACGTATCACCGTGATGAAGCGCTGCGACAGTCGGCAGAGCACTTGCATTAGCGAATTGGCACCATCGCCATCAGCGGCTCGTTCATCAGCCGCTCGTCTCCCAGATGACGGCTGAAGTCCTTTCATACCCGCTGAGGTGCGCGTCGCCCTTCCTGACTCGCCGCCTCGCTTTTGGCTGCGCATTTTGACATGTCGCAGTGGGAAAGAGCAGGTGCACACAGTAAAGCGACTGCTCGCTTTGTGGACGCTGGGTCACAGTAACACTGTCACGCTGCCTGGAACACAGCGCACACAAGCCACAGTTGATGTTATTAGGAACAGCGAGTCAAAATGGAAGCTCAGCGTCGCTTCAACACCAAGCAGGCGTCGCACTGGAAGCATTTCTAGGACGTGTGTGGGTGCGTGATCGTCACAGCAGACGGAAACGTGGACGTGTAGACTATGAACCCAGGACTCAGACGAATGAACTGCACTGCATTAAGCTTCCGTTGATGTGAAACTACCGCGAAACGCAGGAAAGGAAACGAATGAACGCGACGGACGTCTCCCACAGGAGCCCAGTCTGGGAAAACACGCCACGGACATTCATCAGGTTAAGACTCCGCTTCCACGATGCGTCTTTGTGGCAGCGCCCTCACTCACATGAGCCGCCGTTAATGTGATTAGTTCCACCTGAGCTTCTCCTGCTGCAGCGAGTCAGAGCCTGAACCACTCAGAACAGAACAGAACCTGCAGTTACCAGCAAACAGTTGTCACGTAAAGGTCAGTCATCAGGGTCTGGATGATGACTGCGACTGCGACTGCGGCTGCGGCTGCGGCGCGTTCAAGTCATTTGTTAGTCGCTGTGTGCTCAAGTTTCAGGTTGGCGTGTGTCAGAGTGTGCGATGAAATATGAGGCAGGGAAGCGACTGAGGACTTGGCAGGGAGTCCAGGATGTAAACAAGTGGACGAGCTCTCTAAACACACGATTCCCGCTCTGCCACCAGTCACACACTCACTCGCTGTAATTAACCCTCCCTCCTCTTCTCTTCCTCCCTCAGGCTTCGTCAAACGCGAGCCAAGGCACAGAAACACACACTGTTTGCACACTACACTGCAAAATTAAAATCAATGACGCTTCTAGAAACGATCATCACGTGTCCGATTCTAGTCCGATTCATGGCGGACAATCAGAACATGCTTCACACGGAGACCAAGAGGAACCACACACAGACTCGTCCTCCCGTCTCATCTGTCTCCCCCTTCTTGTTTTCTCTCTCTAATTCCATTTGAGCATCCTCCATTTCTGTGAGGCGTCTTAATGGTGAGGAAACAGACGGGACAGGGGAATTAAGATGATGAAACCTGCTCCCTTCGCGAATGAGCGCCGGCCTGAACAGATGAAGAAAAATTTACTGTAGCTTTGGTGAATATGTCTTAAAAAACGTGGGTATAAATGCTGAGCCAGAAAGAAACAGAGGGAATCACAGCGACGGCTGCATTTTCATCACATGTTTGTGCAGAGAGCCAGGAAAAAAGACGGCAGAGTAATAAAGTACAGTAAGTGCAGAACACAGCGAGCAGGGGAGGAGGGCGAGGTACGGAAATGAAAGGCAGGCAGGAAGGGATGATAAAAGAGATATTAAGGCAATGAGAGCAAAAAAGAAATACTCCTGATACGTCTTGCTCAGGCTGGAAGGAGGCGAGAAGCCCTTAGCTTGCAAAACCCCGCTGCATTATTCAGGTAGATATTAAAGCGCTCACGTAGCCGACAGCCATGACGGGAGGCGAGGGCGAAAGGGGGAGGAGGGGAGTCGATGATCACATCCTGGCTCAAACCACGCGAACGCGCTGCTGGTCGTCAGCAGAAACCTGCAGAAATGTCGCCGTGAGCCCAGCGAACGTCCTGACATTAAAACCGCCTCCGTTAACGCAAAGCTCGTTAAGCTGAACGTCAACAGACCAACATGACCTTTGCTGCGTTAGCTTCTGCTTTGGTAAAGGTGCCGTCACGCGGTCGTCTGCCGACCCAGACCCAGTGTGTTGATCCTTCTTATTGGCGGCAGGCGTTCGGTTTCATCAGGCCTCGGAGGACACGAGCAACGCATCAGGACGTCGCTCATTTCAACGATGCTACGCTGCTTATCCAGGACAATACTGATGCTTCTTGCTGTTACTGGGCAGCTGGACTGCAAACACACACTTCAGGATAAGGATCTAAATTTTCAGCTTGTAGAGGCTGATGGCGCCTTCATTCTGCGTCTAGTGCTTCGGTTCTTGTTTCAGGGCATGTCGTCATCTGCTGCCTTTAAATAAAGCAAACGCTCGAGGATCCATGAGCAGGAATGAACAACAGCTCGGTTGTTTTCCGGACTCACGTAGCTACAGGCGGCGTGAACAGACAAACCCAGGCCTGATGTCTCCAACAGCAGAACGTCAAGCAACCACGAGAGACCAGTGAGACAAACCTGCCCTGACGTGTAGCTCGTCCTCGAGTCGACCTGGACACTGGAGACAAATCGGAGGAATTTTCATTCACGCTCAATTTTCCAGGTGCCAGATTTTCTTCAGGTATTTTGTTAATTATGAAGAATTTGTGAAAAGTCTGTTTGAGATAATTATGACTCTCACTTGCCTACTGTATAGTTATGAGCTTAATTACTTAATGAGGAAGTTACCTGGAAAAGTCACCATGTTTCCCATGAATGGGACAGACTGGGACCAGCTTGGGCCACGAGGAGAGAACAGAGACTTTTCCAAGAGCACGTTTGAGTGAGTACAGCGTCACATTAAACACATTTAGGTTCTGAAGCTGATTACCGACAACCAGGTAGAGATAAGATGAAAGGAGGCGTCAGCTCAGCGACATCACAGCAGCCTGGCAGGACGCGAGAGTCGCTCCACGCTTTTCCACACGAACACACAGACTTACTGACCATCTCTTGTTGTCACCCATCATAAATCTTGCTCCTGTCCTGGGCCGATGTCCGTATCCTTCACGCCAGAGGCTCAAACTTTTCTGGGTTATCTCCTGCTGGCTCCAAAAAATAAGGAAGTAGGTCGACTAATCAATACAGCTGCATCCCTTAGGCCAGTGAAACCATGATAGATGTACCTGCCAAATCCTGGAAATCCCAGCACGGAGGCTTTTAATAGGACACTGGGTTAACACGAGCCGCCCAATTGGCTTCATTGAGCCCTCGCACATGACATCAAACGCCTCCCTGGGGATCCCCTTCAAAGCCAAGCGAGGAGGGTTTACTTCTCCACAGGGAACACGACAGCACACAGAACGCTGAATGAAACCGGACCTAGAATCCCGCTGGGCGTCACAGTAAAAGCATGGCTTGAAACATGCAGTGAGCACCGTCGTGTGGCGAAGGACGCGGCGTCCCAGCTGCAACGGTCCCTCCAGAACACCTGGAAAGGTTCCTGAGCGTCAGCGGCTGCAACCCGCTAATCTTTCCTCCTGACTCCACATTTACAGCTGCCTCAGTGAACCGTGAGGAGCCTTGTACTGTGCAGCTAATGCAATGTTCTGCTGCCAGAATCCTAATGAAAAGGGCTCATTTGACCACATTACATCTGTTCTCAGCTCAGTTCCAGAATTTGACTTTACGCCTTTTCTACGTAGGAGCGTCAGGCGTCGCCTCTAACCCGTCTGACAGGGAACGGAAGCTTTTCCTGGAACCTTACACCAGACCAGACGCTGGGAACATTTCCTTCTAAAAGCACTTCCCTGCTCCCGTCCTCCCTGGAAAGATAATGTGTTAGAAACCAGATGAGTCTTCCCACCATCGCTCGCTAGGAATCCATGAGCTTCCACTCAGACTCCCCACCTACCTCACTTTGCACCCGTTGGACTGCCCCCCCACCCAGAGCCTCGTCTCCTGCTGCCTGTCAACTGTCATCTATCGCGCCTCTACTGTGAGCTTCGCCCTCGCTCGCTGGCGTGACGCTGTAAGGCGGCGTCTGAGAGGCTGCTGCTTGCGTGTGTGGGACTGAAGTTTCTGCGCTGGAGGCTGCGGTTGTGTCTCTGTGACAGTTGAGCTCTGTGCCTGCGGTGCGGCTGCAACGAGGCGCTGCAGTCATCACATTTCTGTTGCTCTGATTATTAAAGACAACTGCATCCGTTTGCTGACCTCAACCACGTTTTCTAATTGATTTTCCAACCTGACCACCGTCCAACTTATGGAGCCTGGTGGTAGAAGGAGAAAGGTCTTCGAGAGCCGACAGCAAGCGCAGCTGAGTCACATGTCTCGCATTAGCTGTTAGTTACAATCAAACCCAATTTAAAAACACTTAACATGTCCAATAATGCAGCTGCATCGGTTTACAACACTGAGTGGCATCACACCAGGCCCCTGTTCAGCTATAACCTCTGCCGAGGTTTATGAATCGCTCCGTCTGCCTCTCCTGAAATCAATTTGTCCTTGGGGAATCTATCAGCAGCTAATACTTAAGGCCACACAGCTGTGAGGGTCGAAAAGGCATGTAAACCTCTCCAACGCGATAAGGTGGCTCCATCCTCCCAGGGATGGTTGGAGGGAAACGTTCCTCCTCCAGAATGTGCTGAGAAGCCGGTGAAGGGAGTTGAGAATCTCTATGTTAATGAGTTCTGAGTTCTTCCAAACAAGAGGAGATGCCAGGGGACACTCAGAGCATGCTGCAGAGATTACAGCGTATATCCACGCCAGCCCCTGAGTGCTGCAGAGTGCTCCGGCTCCAGCTCATTTGTAGGCAGGAGCGTTGTTCAGCAAACCCTGACCGTCACCTGGCAAACACAACGACCCACGTGACTGAACGCATGCTGGCGTGAGCCACGGCACACGGGCTCCTCTGGACCTTCCCTGATCGTATGGGTCACTGTTCACAAAGTCTAGCATCCAGGGGTCAGTGGGCCGAGCTTGATCCTTCCCGATCGGGTTTAAAACATCTGCATTTACTGTTAGCGATTGTCGTGGCCTTGCTAAACCAGACTGGACCTCAAATCCAAATCCGGGGGCAGTGGCATCAGTGACTGGACAGTTACATGCGCAATGTTTCTCATCCACCATATGAAAAAAGATATGATAACGTCGTTACATCTGTGATGTCACAGCTCAGGTCGACGCTGTTTCACCCTCAAACATCATCCGGCGACTGAACCGAGCCGAGATCACATTAAAGCTGATTGAATCGGCCGGAGTCGATTCTCTCTGATGCCTGAATGAGAACGGAGGCTGATTCCAGGGCAATTCTACTGAAATTTCAGCTGCTTCGTCGAGAGCAGAGAGGAGCCAGGCCGCGGCTTTATTAAGAATATGTGAGAGGCCCTTTCCACCGACCTCCCGCTGACGTTCGGTGCTCACCACGGGAGCAGTAAATATTACATATGGGTTTTGGGAGATGCATTTACACCTTTTCACCCGGCTAGAATGTCAATGCAGTGACTGCACATAAACGGGGACAATGTGAGGATTGAAATCTTTCAGGGCCCCACAAAGAACAGACACTAGTGGAAATATGAATGAAACCCAGGTCAACAGAGAGGTTAGAGGTTATGAACAGGTCCGGGTGAAGGTGGGACAAGGTCCACGTCTCCCCAGGAGGTAAACAGATTTGGAGCATGATGAAGTGATGGGGAAGCGGTGGGAGGATAAAGAACTGCATCCAGCAACGTGGCTCCAGGGATCAGATACAGGACCTTCACCTGTTACACACGGACAGACGATGAGCGGCAGGTTGCAACGCCGCCTCTTAGAAATCACGTCCTCATCCTGCTACAATCACAAACATTCTGGACAAGGTCTGGACAAACGAAGCAGGCCAGCGGTCGTTTGGGGCGGATTCAGGGGGAGGATGTGCAGGACGGTCCAGAAACCCGGAGTCCGGGCTCAGGCAGAGGAAGACGCACAATGCAATTATATTTAGTTTGTCTAATGGCAGAAACCGAATCCTAGCTTTAAAAACTCAACAGTGTCCTTGATGGTGTGAACCCAGACTGACTCATCAGCGTAGAAATAATCACACACCATCCACTCTTCCACATATTACAATTACCCTTTACTTTATGATGCTCATCAGCTCCTCAGCGCCGACAGTCTTGCCAACGACAGCTGAGAGATCTGGCCAATATCTTGCCAGCTGTTCTGGACTCTGGCCTCCCGCTGTCCGAGTTTCTGAACGCGCTGCGCTGATGAATGCCAACATTACACATTCCATTTGTCACAGCGCTGCACAATCGATTTCTGAAAATGCTAAGTGTAAATTTAGTTTGTGTAATTGGTTCTTGCACAAATGTGTCCCACAGAAACATGAAATGTCATTTCCCTGGACTCACAGCTGCTGTGGCTGTCAAGATGTTAATATATCGGTGTGATTCACGAAGGCTGGTGAAAAAGACAGTCCACGCTAATGATCACTGCTCTGTCTAGATAACAGTGTGTGTTAGGTTGCGACTGAGCAGCCCACGATTCTGAAACCACTAATCATCTGCTCCCTCCAGAGCTGAAACCAGCTGTTGATTCTCCACCGCATCAGGAAAGACTCTAATTACTTCGAGCTACAGAGGTCTGCTGATTGCCATCAGCTCTGCCACTGGAAGGCTGAGGGTTCAAATCCCACAGCAGGTGGAAAGTCGCGCTCTGTGGGGTGGGGGTCCCCTCTCAGCTGCTCATCGTCCCCTTTTGTGGTTTGAAACCTTTGATCTGGGGAAGGTGGAAACATTTGCGTTATCTGTGTTATATCGTTATCTAGATTTAAACGCAGGTCGTAGACGAGCACGGTTCCGTTTATTTAGCCAGTGAATATAACATAACGTAAGTGTCTGTTTCCAGCTGGAAGATTTGGGGCTTATTTACTAAAAAGCAGTTTATTCACATACAGGTCGCAATAAGAAACTTTTTCCCCTTGCACACAGTTTGCAAACCTGTAACTGAAGCTGATGCTGAAACCAGGTCTCGTCCAGACCCGCGCTCCCAGAATGCAGACCAGAGCATTCTGGACCTTTGGGCTCGTGGGATTATGCAGCAGACAGGGGCCAGTACAGTCTGTGCTCGTTAGCACTGATGCTAGTTTCCTGCAGAATACACAAACTAGTCTGACGTTGTCTTTCAGCCTTTCCTGCCGCTTCCTGCAGGTTTAAATTCCACAGCCTGCTTTCTGGGGAGCATCGCTCTAATGATGCCGTCTGTGTACATGTGTCGCTGCCCAACTGTTGGACACTACACACGTTTGCTTTTTTATTCCTGCGGCCTGAGTTAATCCGCTTGGCGCCTGTTTGCATGCGAGCGTCAACAGCCCGGCGGCGCCGGCCACCAGTTGAACCACACAGCTGCCTGGTCGTGAGCAGCACCCGGACGCAGACTTTAACGGCACACAACCAACACCGACTCAACGGCCCCAGCTAGAAGGCAAACACACGCCTCAGCAGGAGCCTTACAGCTCATTTAGCAGCCTGCGCCCCTACACACCATCCGCTGAGGCAGCTGTTTCTGGATCTGTGCAGATATGCGGCAGCAAACCATAAGTGAGGCTTTACGCTATTGACGAAACAATAGCTGACGCTGTGAGTGTGGCTAAACGTCCAGGGCAGGAAGAGAAGCTGCAGAGATCGATCGCTCCCGAACCTCAGCAGCCATCAAGCGCTAATTCAAAGAAATGTGAACGCGTTGGAATCGATCAGTTTGACAAAACCAGGCGAATATGAAGGATGATCCACAGGCGAAAACAGCAGCTGCCAGTCTCCCTGCTGGTGGCGCAGGGATCCAAACACTCAGTCAAATCGCTGCTTGGTTGATTTGCAGCCAGAATCTTGGAAAGCGACCTCCAGGCCACAGCGAGGGAAGAAGGAATCGACTGGTCTAGTGTGACACTTCAGTATTGAACCCAGTGAGAGGCACGTTGTTTTTATGGTTGCATTGATTTCCACGAGCTAAAGCTGCATATGCAAAATAAAAGCAGAGCACACGGGACCACGACACCTTCAGGAGTGGAGAGTAACACGACTCCGTAGAGAGCAGCCCATGGGTCCATCCGTTGGCTGCTCACTTCACGGCTCTTCCTTCGCTTGTGGCTACTGGTGAAATATTCAGGCTGATATAAACTATTCCTCTTTCTTTCTTTAATGTTTGGGGAACGCACGTTTATGAAAGTTTGTGTAAAAGCCATTGTGATATTTTATTGTAAATGTTAAGCATTGATGTAAAATAAATAACGGCAGGGAAGCATCTTGCAGTCGGGAACTGATTCGTAGCAAAAGGCTCCTTTTGTCTCGACTGTGTGAAATCTGCTGCTGCTCGACTGGAAACTGCTCGTCTGCAAAGAAACGCTGGCACGTCCGCGTTTGGCTGTTTGTCAAGAAGAAGCTCAGCGATGAGACGAGTGTTGGTGGAACCAACCGGAGGTTTGCAGCAGCGACGTAACGATTTACAGCAAAGTCACTCACCTAAAACCGGCGAAGGATCGTTGACGCCAATATTCGTACTAGTGAGAACCGAGCCCAAAGATCCGTCTGCAGAGCTCGCACAGCACTGGAGCAGCGGGAGCCGGTTGGTCATAACACGTGGCTTCCGTTTAGCGAAGCGGCTTCAAATCACATCTACGCTCATATTAATCATAAAACAAAGCATCTGTCGTGGCCTCACGCAGTCAGCACAGCACAGACGAGCTCGCTTTCTGCTCCTCAGTGTTGACCCTCCACACCTGCGTGGCCATTCATCCGCCGCGGGTCAGGAAGGCTACGCTGCAAACACGCACACGCATTCGTTACACGGCAACAACACGGTCCTCTGTGCTAACACGCACGCAGACCTGAAAGACCGAAAGACTGAGCAGACGTCCTAGAGCGGCTGTCGGCGTGTCGGCAGGCAGAATCCGACCGGCACCGTCCAGGCTGAACGCTCTTTATCATGTGGTTCTGTGCTCACTGGGTCCCAGCGGCACCGAGTTTAAGCTCAACACAGATCTGCCAGGGCGGGGGTACGTAGATTCTCCTACTGTTTGTCTGATCTCCTTGTTAACATGCTTACAGAACCCGCTATCGGACCGGACTCCCTGCCTTCTGTCTGTTCTCTGGATGTGCCGGGGCTCTCAGTTCCTCCCTGTGGGTCGGGTCTGGATGGTTTGTTTTTACCTGGACTATTTGTTTTTTGAACTCTCTTTCTTCGTGATCAGTCTTAATGACCTCAATCAACGCACTACACTAATAAAACTGCATATTTGTGTCCCAGCACCGTCACAGCCGGCGCAGAGTGGAGCAGCCATCAGCGTTGTGCAGAGAGGAAAACATCCCACAATCCATCATCCGGTTCCTTGACCCTCCGACGCCACCAGCCTCCTCTGTCCCTCCTCCTTAATAATGTACGGAGATAACTCGGAGCCAGCCCCCCCCCCACCACACAACATCACACATGGAAGGTCACACAGTGGTTTCAGCATCCAGCGTTGCCCGCTGTGCCTCGCGCACACACAGACTGATGGAATTCAATTTCGTCACAGCAAACTGCTTTTCACAGACGTTCGCGCTCCCGCATCTCCAGCGTCAATGGAAATTTCACGGCGTTAAGAGCCTTCCTCTGGTTTCAATAAGACACATAATGACGTTTGTGACTCATCACAGACTTTCTGGAAACATCATTTATGTAAAAAGGACGACAGAGACAGAGATTCAGATCGGCCATAAACTGGAGCATGTGACGACGCCTTTCAGGCACAGGGCGAGTTTTACGCTGACGTATTTACAGCAAACAAGACAAGTCTACCTCAAATGGCCTCAATCAGCTGAACTGCGACGCCACGATGAGGACGACGGTTCGACGCCGCAGATTCGAGCTCGTGATGACCAGCTGTGTCCTGTCGCAACGTCTTTGAATGGAGCCACAAGAGCACAAGGGATAACTTAATGCCATGAGACACAAGGTGACGCAGCTAAACCCTCATCACTGCTGATTCATTCATTGTTGACTAATTCCCATAAACAGCTGAAAAAGACGTTTTAGCTTCTACGGCAACTGGTTCTCTAATTAAAAGTTAGTTTTATTGTCAGTATCGATTCCTGAATTAGCAACGTCACATCGGCAGCACTGAGCCTTCATTACATTCCTCTTCCTCATCTAATCCGTGAAACTGAGCTCATCGCTTGTGTCTCTCGACGGAGCAGGTACAAGCACAGCACATCCGTCCGTCCAGCGCATTCGCTGCTGAGCATGTTCAGCCTCTGAAGATCCATCTGCAGCCGCGACTTTGTTGTAAACAGACATTTGAACTGCGTCATATTTGTGCAAATGGTGCGTAACTGAAGTTAAAAACCATAATGGCTGTTCTGCCGCTGACGCCCAAAACCAACAAAGCGCTAACAACTATCTTTGTTTCGCGTTTACATGCGACGCCACTTGATTTATGACCACAGCGAATCCAGAGGCTACAAACGCTCATTATTTGCAGCCCGAGTGAGTTTTCTCACGATGGATATGAGCTCACACATGTCATTTCCCACATTCATTAAATAATCGTTTTAGCACCAGAAACTGTTTAGAGGCTGCAGAATCGCTAGACTGACGTTAATATGGAAACGCACCGTGCATGTGTGAGCCTTTCCTGCCTCGTAGCAAAGCTCACCGATGCTGCAGCAGAGAGAAAGTCTCCCGAAAGCTGCCACATCATGAAATCACAGGCTTTACACTTTTAAACCGTGGCAGAATTTTCTCTTTTCCCCTACAGCCAAAGCATCAATATGCAGCACAGGCGTCGTGCAGCTGCGGCTTCAGAGTCCAGCACAGGTTCAGTTACTGTAAAACGCGAAGCAAACGTGACGAGCAGCGAGCGACGCCTTTGTCCCTTATGCAAAGTGAACCGATTTAGTTCCACTTGTCATCTGCTGTGTTGGAGCCTAAAACATCTCCCAACATGTGATGAAGGACTATTATTCTAGTCGCGGCTGACATCTACGCTGTTGTCTCCTTTTGAAAAGCGTAATTACTGGTGCTTTGGACCTTCTGGCCCAGATGTGGCCGCGAGGCGACGGGTCCACGCGTGGGTCCGCGGGGAAGACGCCACGTCCGGACTCCCTTCAGGTGTCTGAATGCGCGGCCTCAGATCACACGATGATGAAGCATTTTCCCACCTCTTGGTGTAGGCGCCGGGAGGAACGTGTATTTGGGTTTGGGTCCCTCATCGCAGCCAGGACCATGTAAAGCGCTGAGCTGAGAAACGCATCACGCCGGTCTACCAACAACGTGTGAAGAGCTGCGGAGTGAATCTCAGGACTTGAGTTGCACGTCCTGAACGCTACAAAAGTCCCAAGTGTCAAGGACGGATCCCCAGCGAAAACGTCTTTCTAACCAACCACGAACGGCCACTTACAACCTGCCAAGTCCCAGAGTTTGATCAAAACAAGCTTTTAGTGGCACAGGACACATCACCTCCTCATTACTGTCCACTCTTCATGTTCATCGGCTTCTGATTTATGCAGTTTTCTTCTATCTTCCTTTAGTTGCAGCAAAGTGCTTTTGGCTCCGAGCAGGTCTCTCTCCTGCTCAGCCTTCAGACTTCTGCCTTTGACGTTACCTCTGCTGCCGTGAAACCTTGATCTTCCAAAGCAACCAACAAAAAGAGCTATTCAGCCTTCTGCTGCTCAGCTGCAGCTAATCTCTCGAATTCTAGTCGACGTATTAGTGTTCTGCTCCAGATGCACTCGTTTCCTTGATAATCCACACACCACCATGATGATCGTTTTAATTATTGCCGCACAGACACACATCAGTTTTCACATAGAAGACAAACAGTATAAAACACAAATGATGGACTAAACATAACTGATGATGGGAGCGTGCAGCCCCAGGGATCTTCCTCCTGATTATTCGAACTCAGTGTGAACTCTAAAGTGCTCATTTGCCCACAAAGCCCTGTTTTTCCACCTCACTAGTCTGTGAACACAACAAAAGCCAAAGTCCACAGAGAAACGTGACCAGAGCAGCTTAGCGGCAGAGGAGGTGGCACCGAGTTGTTGTTTCAACCTCTTCAATTAGTCAGATCGAATCCATTTTAGAAGCTGTCTCAGAACAGAGATGATGGCCTTTAATGAGACATTCAGGGAGCGTAGGACTGTATGCTGTTCAATTATACACCAGAGAACATCTTACAGTACGTGGTTACTTTTCAAGCGTTTCATTGTTTTGTGCAGAATTATTACATATATATATAGAAAAGCGCAAACGCTACTTAATGTCCAGGCAAATATCTGAAGCTTTTCAAAAGCAAAGACTTTTGGATGAATGGAAAGCAACGTCTAGAAGCACGTTCCATTATTGGGATGAGCTGCTCGTGTGTTCATCGCCTGCGGACTCAGCCGTACGTCGCGCGTCATTGCTTTCAGTACCAGTCAAATCAGAGGAAGCGTTTGATCGTCACCGGAATGAAGACAATAAAATCAGTGGTTTGAATACGATAAAGAAAAAATAGTTTGGCATCCATCCATTAAGTCCTAAGGGTCGAGATGGACAGAAACACTGACCTGACGGCCTCTCGCTTTTCTCCAACAACCTCCTCTCTGCCGCTGCCAAGCAGTGAGCCAGGAAATGAAAGAAAACGGATTATTCTGTTCCTACATAACAATGAAATAATACCGTGACACTAAATTTAAAGGGATGTTTGTAGAGCAACCGGTTCTGCGCAGAAGACAAGTCTCCACAGTTTGATCTGCTCGTTATCTCTGCTGCTGCTACATGAACATTTGGACAAACGGCTGCGTTTTACGGCGCTCACACAAACAGGACGCACAAGGACAACATATCGCAGGAAAGAGGCGATTATGAAACAAGTTCATTTGCTGTAACAGGCAGCGTCCTGCATTATTAACCATTCGGCCTTTGGTGCTGTACGACGCTGCACCTCAGCACCAGGAACAAACGTCTGCTCGCTTTGTAGTTATTTTAGAGCACAGAAAAGGTTTAAGGGATAATTTGAGTTCATTTCTGTGCAGGAAACTTTTCAGTGAGAAGTTGTCTCCATAAAAAAGCTTCTGTGAAATGGATATTAGTTCAATATTATCCAGTCTTTATGTTGAAGTGAAAGCTGTGCTGCTCACTCAGTCCTCAAAATATCAGGCGCTGCACTGGAAGCAGGTTTATTTTCTGCTCGCTCCTTGTATGACAGTCGCACAGTTGATCTTTGCTCAAGTGCCAGGATGCTGCACTTTACCCACAAGAAATACCTGCATGTGATGACAGCTGCGCAGAGGTAGTTAGTGCTGTTGTGGTTAGACGAGGGAGGAGAACCACCACACAAGTCGTAACAGTAGGTCTGATACCTGCTTCTTCGGGTCCTTTGTGAGCATCTGCTCTGAGATGCCTCCAGATTCAATAATTAGTTTATGGCTAGAAACCCTGCAGCCACGCTTCACCCGTCCTACACAGAAGAGCTGCAGCCTCTGTTTTCACCGTCTGCATGGAAACAATCGTGGCATGATGACAGGCGCAGCAGAACCAGAGCCATGACTGTGTACGAGCATATTTACATGACAAGCAGCTGTAAGAACACACAGGACGCAGCTCAAACAGCGGCGTCACGCGGTTTCAATATTATTCACAGTGCCAGCGAAATAATACGAGGTGGACAAAATAACAGCGACACCGGTCGCTGCAGACAAGCTCTGCTTTCAGCCTCGTAAGACGATTAGCAAACTGACACGTGGCGACTCTGAAGGCAGATGAACGCCGGCGCTTTTAGCAGCAGGTGGCGTTCAAGAAATCTTGAATTTGGAGTTTTAGCGGCAGACCTTTGGCATCTGAGCCTCAACGACGAGGTAACAGGGACAGGGAGAGAAGAAGCGAAGGCTGTGGTCCAGGAGAGGCGGGGCCGGAGGAGATTCATCCGTCTCCTGCAGCGCCTTCACAGTAATTAACAACGGCTCTGCGCTGCCCTTACAGGTGCCATTTTTAACGGTAATTACCTCGATTGTAATTTAAGAGCCTGTGTGAGTGGAGCGAGCAAAGTCACCAGCAAAGTCAAGGTGAGTAAACGTGGCGCTGCTTCGTCGGCAGCAGAAGGAGGCAGAGACCGATGTGAACGCCAGCGCCGGGGCCAGACCCGCGCTGAGCGGCGCTCGGTACCCGCGGGTACTTGTCGCATTCAAGTCATTATACAGTAACTACCACTATCGCGCCTAATTATGTGGCTTTGCTACAGTTTAAGCTGCAATATGGGATCAAACAGAAAACAAAGAGGCGATTAGCCTGCGTGCAACACACCACATCTGCATTTTACTAACAAGTAAAAGTGACGAGGGCCCAGTGCGTTTGGACTAAACTCACTAACCTACGATGACAACATTTCTCTAGAATCTTTCTCTCGGCCGTCGCTGGGGCTTCGTGTCCGGTTTCTGCCCAGCGAGGTTCGTTTGTGTCTCTCGAGGCCTAGAAATCTCTCCTCTGGTCCTTTCACACGTGTGTTGCCATTGTAATGTGTTGATTGTACAAAGTCCAGAAAAAATCCCTTATGTTGTCCGGAAACTGAATGTGCACAATAAAATCACTTTGAGCACTGGTGAACTGTGAAGAGCTCTCACACAGTCATTTATCTCGGGTTGAATCAGTACATCTGTCCACACAGGCCGAGCAGCGCGTTCCGGTTTGATTTGTACTTTAAGCTCGTAAATGTTTGAAACTAGAAGGAGTTTTACGAAAGGGGAAGACGCTTGAGGCTCGTAGACAGAAACTGCTGCTGCACCGTCACGGAGCTACGTGTCCAGACAAGGTAACGCGTTGGTAGAACGGCCGGATCAACACACAACCAGTACGCCAGCGTTACTCTGACGAAGGGAACCGTCGGCGTGTCAGGAAACGCTTACACACCTCAACACTGACTCCAGACCAGTTTACAGCCTCAAATTCAAATCCGAACATGGTATGATATCATGTAAACACCATCAGCTCTACTGCAAATAGCTGCTGAAGTCGTGACGCGTGCAGGTCCACGTGCTGCAGTGGAGGAGGCAGGTCGATACAGACCGAAGGGAAAACGAGCCGAGGCTGGAGTCAAATGTAAATCTCATCCGCTGCGGTAGAGGGAGGGAAAGGACCAGAAGAAGACATCTACAGCAAGGAAGAGCTCAAAACGACGACGTGGGGAACAACGAGAGGACAAGGATGAAGAAGAAGTAGGAAGAGAAAGTAAAAGGTGGGCAGGAGAAAGAAAGACCCAAACACAGGACAGGTCGATGAAGGAAGGAGGAAACGATGCACGAAGAGGCAGCACCGACGGTTTGGTGCAAGGAATAAACAATAAAGGGCCGATGGAGAGAGAAGGTGTGAGGGCAGGAAGGACCAACACAAATAATCCAGAGGGAAAACAGCTTTGCTATTTCAGCGCCTGCCGTCTCACGCGTCCTCCGTGTGCTGTGGCGGCTTTTTCCGCCAGCTCGTCCATCTTTCAGCTTGAGGAGAAAGAGGGAAAAAGCCACTGATTCATCATTCAACTCCATTCATCGTCCTGCTGTCAGATTTGCCCGCAAGGCTGCCAGTCAGGATACAGACAGCCAATAAAGCACCTGGCACTCGGCGGCGCCCCCCCCCACCCCCAGCTCTCCTTCATGTCTGAGGAAACAGGCAGTTGAGCCGCCAAGCGGGAGGAAGAGCGATGAGGTAACGCTTTGCCGAAGGTCGAGTCAAACGGGAGCATCTGCCACCACAGAGTCAGGGTTTCTGTTTCTCTTTCCAACGTCATCTACTTCCATCAAATGCAGCCATTAAAAAGCCAACGTGTGCCAAAGGAAGAGACGAGCTGGGAGGGAGGGAAATTTACGATCTGTAGCCAAATGTGGCTCCGATAAGCAGTTAACAGTCCTCAATAAAGAGCAGTGTTCAAACCATCTGCCCGTCACTCTCCACCCATCCCACGTCCATACCAGGGTCAGAGAACAAGGCTCTGGCAACTCGAGGCCGAGTGGACGTCTGCAGGCGTCGGTTGCTCCGTGGAGACAGAACCGCCGGGAATCTGGGCCAGAAAAGCTAAGAAGCCACATTGTCCGTTCTCAGATTCCGAACACAAGCAGGTGGACTGTAGTGAATGTGTACAGACATGTAATTACCCACCACACGCCCAAGCGGCCAACGGTCTGCTGGGATGCAAAACTGGAGACTCTGAACATTCTGATTCCTGCAGTGAACGCGGTCGGTGTTGGCCAGCAGCTGTGGAGCTGGATGTTCTCCCCGCCCTGACAGCATCCACCCAGGCTGAAGCCTCTCGAGTGCCTGGAGGCTGCAGAAGCGAAACCGTGGACAACATCCTTGAAGATCATCAAGTCACCCGTTGGCAGACGGCCGAACCGCCATCACAGCTGAACCAGATGGTAAAGGAAGGGGCTCGAAGGGGCTCGAAGGGGCTCGTGCTCTGTGCGGGTTTCTGTGTCAGGGGAGAGACTCGAAGCGCCATCAGATCCAGCCTCCACCTGGGGAGAGGAAGCTTTAATTTGGCCGTTCGGACGCATATGGTTTGCAACGCCTGCATTAATTCAGTAACACGGAGCGTGGAAGATGGAGCGTTTGCACATAAACAGGTAAAACACAGCCTGGAAGCTCCTCAGCAGACAGGTCAGGAAATTAAGCGTAAACAGCCGCCAAGTCTTGAGCAGCTGCGCTCCGCCGGTAAATAGGGCTAATCCAGCCCCAGTGACAAGTCGCCATCCATCACCCTCTCGTTCGCCTTTAATAACCATGTCACTGCCTAAAACGGTGAAAACAATAACATCTATCCAACTATCTGCTATCATGGAGTCCCCACGGTCTCATTTTCCACAACGACTCAGCGGGTTATTGAAGCTGTCGTCAATACAAGTCCAACAGTTTGTTTGTCCCAGGAACGTGCAGGAAGACTCATCATGAGCCGACTGAGCTGTGACTACATCACCAAAGCTGGTTATTATGACCCGATGCCTCTCCCTCCACGGCTCCCGTCACGTCGTCGTGTGACATCACCGTCAACCTACTAGAACCAGCTTCTGTCTAGATGTTTGCAAAGGAGCCAGAACAAGAGCGGATCAATAAGCGCTGGGGTTATTCGTTCGGGACCCAGAAATCAGCTCGGTGAGAAAGTGAAGAAGAAGCCATCATTAATTCATGGACACGGACTCCTATTGCGAAGCTACAGTTCTCCGCCGAAGTGTGAGCATGTTTGAACACACCGCAGAAAACCTGTCACATCTGGGTCTGGATGTGTTGGCATCGCGAAGCAGGACAGTGAGCAAGGTGTGAAAACAACAAAATGGCCAAGAAGGAAAGAATCACGGAGCAAATTTAACACGCAGCTCAAGTGATATGCGGACAGACAGAAGGAGCTGGAGAGGACGGGCACGTGCGCGTGCGCGCGTTGCCTCCGAGCCGGTTATCATCCTCCTGCATTATTTACGAGCCTGTCAAACAACATGGAGAGCAGATAAGACAACACAGAAAACAGCTCGGGGTCCTTCACTGCCTTTGCAGAGTTAATCTGAGCCTGGGATGGAACCGGCTGCCGACGGAGGCCGACCACTGAGCCCAGCCTGGGAAGCCGAGGCTCGGAGGCCTACGTCGGTTCCGTGGCATCACAAAGCTACGGATGGAGAACGTGGTTGTCGAACCTTCAGACTGCACAGCGAGGCTCCATTGAATCTGTTCCGGTGTCTCCACCTCCGTCGCCACAGCTGCTTCTGGGTGTTTAATATGCCACCTGTGGAGATCCCCTCGGCAGAAGTTATTGCTGCCACTCCCCCTTCGCTGGCCAAGCGGCAGCGACAGACAGCAGATGCCAAATATCAGCTTGGTACAAATGCATTAACGCCGACGCTTGTTCAAGCTGAGGGGGAGTTTAACGCCAGCGTCTGCAGGCAGGTATTAGCTCCAGTTTGGTCACAACACGCGTGAATAGCTCCTGAATTATTCCTTCTTCACTGAACGCTGGGCTCCGCGGGCTGAGCTCACGCCCTGATGCTGCTCTTTGACTATCACGCCCCTCGTTAACCTCACATGCAACCGTTTTAGTTCCTGCCCTCATACAAAATAAATCAGTTCAGCTTGAGCTCATTCAGCTGGGATATGGATACATGAAATATTCAACACAAATCATTTAGCAAAAACTAATTTTCTCAGGCTTTTTGGTATTTGTTTGACTCTTTTTCTCTTTCTGATTGATATGAACACTGATTAGATCCCAGAACATGGTTCTGACCCAGTGTCTAAACTCGAACTTGGCAGGATGACAGGTCACCAAACTGCAGCTTCACAACAGGCTGAACGTCGCTTTTTTGGCTCTGCGTTGGTTGTCAGTCAGTGTGAATCTAAAGCAAACAGCACAAAGCGACGCCGGCTCAGAGCTGAGCTCCAACGATGCGTTCGGGTGCACCTGGGCTTTCTCCAAACCGTTTGCACAAACGTAAGTGACGCCCTGAGCCACGCACAAGCGCTTCAGGGCAGTTTGACACGTGAACCTGCAAACTCAACAGCACACGAATGCAAAAGGAAGCTTATTAAAAAAATAAATAAGGTTGTAAAAGCTCAGAAACCAAAGCTGGCAACACGTGTCATTAAACTTTAAAGGTCTGTCTGAACAAGAGCCAAACTGTCAGCGGCTTTGATATCGCAGAGCAGCCCGGTGGTGCTGGAGGGGGTCCGCATCCAAAGCGGAGCCGTTTGAAGTCCGCCGCTCGCCCGGACTCGTTGTTGTGCTCCAACAGTCCCTGCACGCGTCCGTCCAGCTCCTCACTGCTGGTGATTCTCTGACGCACAGGCAGCAGGTCAGTGAGTGAAGCTGAATAATTCGACCACCCGCAGAGTGAGATTTAAAATATGAAATCTCTAAACCATCGCTTTGATTGAACTGATCAGCTGGTCAGCATGTAAACCTTTGGCATCTTTGTCTGTGATGAACCTCCAGCTACAGCTTCATGCGTGTTGCTGTGTGTAACAAACTGTTTGTTCTTCAACCTAAACTGCACCAGCGGCTTCATGCTGCAAGTTCAAAGCGAACATACTGTAGATCGAAGTACAAACTGCCGGAGTAGCACAGACGCTGGACCTTCAGTCCAAGTGAAGCCGGGTTTAATCAGTAGCAACGAAACGGTTCAGTAAACAAACCCCAAACAATTACCGGATTGTTATTGGACTCCTTACTCCACAACATCCTGAATAATATGAGAACGCAACAAGGAAACGAAGTGCAAATAGTCTTTTGTTTTCCACTGGCCCCTTCATTTTCAGTAAGAGTTGTTTAATTCCCTCGTGATCTTCCGCGGAGGAGAAGGTGCTTTCCTGCAATATGGGCATTCATTGATTTGCTGCACTGTTTCACTAATTAGGAAACCACAATGAATCTGGAATGATTTGTTCCTGACGTTCACAAAGAGACACCACAAACACTGGCGGGGATTTGTGGGCAGCCAATGCAATTAGCAATACAACCAAACAAAGGTTTGGGATTTGGAGCCGTCTACGCAAAGGGGCACAAAGAGAAACGACTTCAGGGGGAAAGGCTCTGCAAAGTTTTCTGTGTTGGGTCTGAAAGTCCTGCAGGGCATTAAGTATTCATGTGATGAATTCAGCTTACAGTACGTTCAGGCTCTTACAGTGAAGGGTCCAACTCTTACATCACCAGCAACAGAGGCATCAAGGAGAAACGAGCGGAGAAAGGTCAAAGCCGGGAACAAGAAAATATCCCTGTTACAGTCATGTCGGAGCCGCCGCCGCCGCCGCCAAAACAGATGCGTGGAGAGGATGGAAGCAAGGATGAGACGAGCCCGAAGGACTACATTCATGCGTAGACTAGCTCACACTCAGAGAACCAGCCAGTGAGCGTTGTGTTGGATGGCGACTGCAGCCTGGAGGGTGTCTTGGTTTACTGCTATTAGTCTAAACAGCAGCTGGACGACCCAACTGCACACGTTCCCCCCTGAGGTACTTGAGACGGGTTTGCATCAGAGGGTTGTCGTCACTGTTTAAACAAATTGAAATCCAACTTCAATCACATGACGGGAGACGCGTCTGTCAGCCGCTCTAGCCACGGCTGCTGGAAGCTTCCTGGTAGAACCTGGAGAAGCTCGGAGCCGAGGTCGGTAGACGATGACGCATCAGCTTAGAGCTGCTGGTTACAAAGACGAATGGGCGAATTTTAGAGCTCGCGTCAGCAAAGCTATCATTAAAATCCACAATAGTGGAGTCTGCCCCTCTCCCAGCACCAATCTAGGAATCAAAGCTCTCGTCTGCTCTTATTGAACAGCTGTAGCTCAGTCTGTCAGCAGCTCCAGACTACATGAAGTTAATGAGACAACAGGATCATTTAGCCTCATCTCCCCCTGAAGCAGAAGTAGGCGTCCTATAGTGTCTTTTACTTCAGCCAGAGGTGAAACTATGATCCAGACCAAAACGTGGACAAAAGGCCGAACCCGCTGCCAGCAGGATGCAGCCTCATGACTTTTTGGGCCCCGTACACTGGTGACTCTGAAGACGTCGCTTCCACTTCGGCCTGGGAACGAAGCAGTAGAGACGTGGAAAGGCTGCAATGACGAGAGCCAAGCAAATGGCTCCGTCTCTGGCAATCCAGTGATGTCGTCCTTTAGCGCGACCTTGCAGCTGGACGCCGTCCACCTCGGTCAGCGTTCGGAGCCGACTCGGGTGAAACCGGCGCCTCCCGCCTGGACGAGCATCGCTCCTGGCAGGTACTTTACACTTTATTTATTCTTCGTTAAACCTACAGCCTTCGTTGGTATTACTCAGCAGATGGATGCTGACTGTTGCCATGGAGACGTGTAACCTCGTGAGCGCCTACAGTAGAACTTTATGCGTGTAGCAGCTTCTGAATGACTCTTTATGCGTAATTAGCTTTTTGAAAGCAAGAAACTCAACTACAGGAGAAAAATCTTTAACAATTGACAACAGTTTGACCTCATCCCAGCATCGGTCAGCGCGTCCCCCACACGAAGGACTTGTCTATTATAGAAGAAATAGAGATAAGAACCTGCGTTTCCTTGGGGACCAGCGGTTGCTGCTGTTCCATCAGTTCCGACCTCCAGTGTCCTGAAAATAAAAACGTCTTTGCCTGGACTGACAAAAGATGATGACTTTCAACTTCCTACTGCTTTAAACGTAGCTTGCCTATTTCTGTCTCACCCTTTGGTGCTTTCCAGGAGCAATTTGACCAACGATTTCCTCATGAAAAGGGTTTGAGAGCTGAATCGCTGGAGAACGTTGCTCTCATCGAGCCTTTCAGAGAGAGGAGGAGACGCAGGACCCGAGACTCGCGACTTTAAAAAGCTTTTGCACATTTGAATTAAGAACAGAACAGAGGAAAGAACTGGGACTGCTGTGGATTACTGCACATTGGGACTCATTTGGTGCCGAGTGTGTGTTTGCTGTGATGACGGAACAGCATCGGAGGCTCCGTGGAAGCAGTCGGCTGCTGCTCATCAGGCTGTGGATCCACAAGAAACGAGCCGAATCGCGTTGAGCTGTGACGGTGAAATCACAAAAAGCACACTCATCACAAAACATCCTTCCCTTCCAGCCACGACCTTCAGTAACAAAACACAAACCTAAATTACAGAAGCGCTGACCAGTAAATGTAGTTTCAAAATCAAAATGTCTCACCTCATCCCTGTTAAACGGTGGTAAATGATTCATGCTTTAACCTGCAGGCAGTGTTTTCATGTTGTAGTTGGGCCGTGAGTGGCTTCTGCCTTATGCTTTATTAATTCATTAGGATACAGCAAAACACACCGAAGTGCATATTTCATAAGACAGCGATAGCCTGCTGCATTATTTACATATGAAGCCTATTAAAACTACAACAGCACACTGACACTCGCACAGCAGTGGAATTAAAGTCTCAACATACGTTCGTACTTTAGATTTGACCTCAAGTACAAAATTGGGGTCGTCTCACTCGAGAGCTGTCAGACTGAGTGAGAGCCTCTCTGCAGCTCTCAGTGAGGGGAAAAGACAAGTTCTTCACACTTCAGCCCCAGAGACGACGCTCAGACACTCTGGTATTGTTTTAGAGCAGAGGTGGGTCGTAGGGATTTGAAAAGTAAGATTTAATTCCACGCGTGTTCACAGCAGCAGGGCCAGCGAGAGGACGTGCATAAGGACCTGCCGTCCACAGGAACCCGCAGCTTCCGCAGGACCACAGACCAGACGGGGAGAACCGAGAGCAGCCGCAGCCTGACTTTTCAAACGGCAAGAGAAGATGCAGGCGCAGCAAAACTCTGCACGACAGACTGAGGAGGCGCCACGAAAACAGGAAGTCAGACAAAGAGCGAGACACAAATCAGGCGACAGGAAGACAGGTGAGATTGGTGATTTGGGGACAGCAATCTGCTTTATGCCATCTGCTGTTGTCAGTCTGTGTCTCCTCTGAGAGCAGAGAGGGAAGACGAAGCAAAACACTGGCGGCAGACGGCAAAGTCAAATCCGGCGCCGAGGTGGGTTCGCTGGGTGGAAAAATGAATAAACTGCAATTAGAAAATATTTCGTTTCTTTGTTTTTGCACCTGGTCACCTCAAAAGAATCACTACTGAAAAGCAAAGTTCCATTCTCACATCATCTACCAGAACTGCCTTGTTCCACATTTATAAAAAAAACGATACGTCAGGAGAGAAGGTTAATTATTTACCTCACACACTAGATAATCACAGCGGATCCGCTCTCATCAGGACTCGGGACACGGTGAAGGCACACAAACCCAAGGTCGTTTTTAACACAGGGAACAAAACAGCATTCACAGTTTCAGTTGACCTTAAACCAAACACACATCCAGCGACGCTCAGCACAACAATAGAACTCTGACAATTTAGCCAGATGTGGAAAAATATTGTGCAGAATTGCCCATCAAGCAGCTGAAATATCTCTGGCAGCGAGTCGGCAGGTGGCATCAGCTCTGGGCTTCTCAGCTCTTTGGCTTCTAAAGATAAACCAACTTCTAGTCATGAACGTGGCCTGTTAGGGCTAAATAATGGCTGCTGCAGTCAGACGATGTCATCGTCACACGTCATCAGGGCCTCTCTCGCTAGTCTACATGTACATTTAGGAGTAAAGGCCAAAGCTTCTCAACGCGTGTCCTCCATGAGCAACCGAAGGAGACATGCAGCTAAAACCAAGTCTTGGCTGTGTGGACCACCTGTAATACCTCTATCAGCAGGAAAGCAAGCGTGTAGGCGACGCCGCAGCAAAACGCTACAAGACGTAGTCAAACAAAGGGGCACGTGGGGCAAGCAAAGGAGAAACAACCTTGAATTTCCAGAGAAGGCAACGATAAATCACACACAGCTGATTGATTATGCAACAGCATTTTCATCTGCGCCTAAGGTGAACAAAGAACGTTCCTAAAGTGGGCAAAATTAGCAAATTAGAAGGGATTTAGGTAGAACTAAAAGATCTTCCCAAGCAAATGGTGCTTATCATCCTATTAGCCTGCTGGACCGGGCCGAGCAGCGGAGGAACAACCGGTCCAAGCGCCGAGCGGACCCTGACCACGTGTGAGCTCCGTGCGCTGTGAGTGTCACGGAGCTCCACCGGCCTTAATGCCGCGGATTATTTGCAGCGCGCCATCGTTGTCCATCAGGCGCTTTGCTCGTTGATGCAGCATATATTAGAAACACCCTGTGTAAAAATCAGGTCAACTACCAATAAAGAAAACCTCAAATGCATCACAGGCTTCTGGCATCAAATGCACAGGTGGAACTGAAGTGTGTTGTGCTGCACATATGAAGCCAAACACAGACTTCCTAGATGTTAAGGTGTGTGAGCGATGGCCGTGTCAAACAGGCCCAGACCGGAGCCGCGAGGCGAGTGCGAGACGTCCTGCTGATCCAGGACCCGTCTGCAGCGCAGGACCAGAGCCTCACTTAGAGGTTTGATGGATTCCTGTTTGTCATCGTATGAGGTGTTAGGCTGAATCAGAAGCTTAGTGATAAATGACGCAGTCGAAAGACGCTTCCAGAAGCTGGAACCTACGACAAACAACTGTCGCCGTCACAGCGTCGCCGTCAGCTCGCTGCCGTGTCTTTGTCTCGTTTAATCACGTGACTGAATGTGCTCATCGATCACAGGAGCCTGGTCCACATGAAAAGAGTCGCACACACGTTGGCAAAATCACTGCATTAACTCAAAGGGATATAGAAATCAATGCACCCCCCCCCCCCCCCTCAGCAAGACGTGGCATCAAAATGTTTAATGCTGCGTCACCAATGGTTCAGCGGAGGCTCCGCGTGGTACCACCCCCACCGGGCCAGGTGGGGATTTGGACCCTGCCTAATTGACTTCATTGCATTCGCGGCTGTAGTCACTGCAACCTTGAGGGGCGGTGTGGCCTCTTCTCTGCAAAGCTCCTCTAACTACGTGCAGCTCGGGTCGGAGCTGGGAAGGGCATTCACATGGCTGCGGGCTAATAGCCTGCAAAGTCAAAGACGCACAGTGGCTGCAGGGTAATAGGCAGCGAGGGCTGAGCTGAGCTGAGCTGACTGGGTGGCTGGGAAGGAAAGAAAGAGGGAAGGACGGAGAAGGAAACGGAGGAGAGGACGAAATGAGCAACAAAAGCAGCGTCTAAGACGAGAGAGCAAACAATCCTCCGGTGACGCTACAGGTGGAGACGCTTCCTCCCTCTTCCCACCTCTCGGCCTGTGCTGCTCCCAGGTGCCCTCGTCTCCGAGCGCAGCATCCGTCGAGGTTACAGGTGCACCAAACAAACCCCCAGCTCCCTCCTCTTCCTCCCCCTCACATTAATCCGCTGATGCAGATTCACGGCGACAGGCTGGCCCCGTGAGCCCCCGGTGAGTTCGCCTCCACAACGTTCTGCCGAACGGCCTTTTGTTTCCTCCTCTTCCTCGCTGACGCGTATTCAAGTATCTGATTCGGCAGCTTGGATAATCCCAAGTGAGGGATTAGCGCGACACCTGACCCAGGCCGACACTTCCCCTAAAAGCGTATGTGACGCTGCAGCCTTATCTGTGTGCAGACGCAGGTAACACGGCAGCAGCTGGATTTATCTTTGCTCTGAGGCAAAACCCGAATGTGTTGAAATCATTATGCAGAGATGTTTTCGCTTTCTGCTAATAAGACACAGTCTGTGTTCGTCGGTTAAGCTGCATAATGTGCCGTGTCAGTGCGATGTCCTGCTTTTCAGTCTGGCCTAAAAATGCTGCTGCTGCTCGTCCGTCTCCATTTCTCCTAATCCTTCAGGGGAGTCAAGAGCAGTAGTCAGGCTCAGTGCGATCGCTCACCGGTCGGCGGCTCAGCGGGTCCAAACCCGTCTAGGTTACAACCGTGTTGTTTGGCTCATTGATTCCTAATTAGAGCTGCTAACAGACCGTGGGCCACGTTTGCAACTATAACACTCGTGTTCAGGAGGAATTTTACTCCGTGCTTCAGCCTCTGTTAAGGTCAGATCAGTGAACTACAGTCATATGTCAGGAGAATCGCGTGCGTTGCCCACGGCGACCTGGGATTCGTACCCAGGACCTTCTTCGTAACCGTGCTGGAAACATGCACCAGTCGAGCTACGGGCGCTAAACGCAAAGTACAATATGTTACTGTGAGAAAAAACAGACGGCGTCGACCTTCGTTACTTCAACACGACAAACAAGCGTTAGACGAGTTTAAGCAAACGCTGAGTTGTAACCATGACGCGAATGCGTCGCTCACCTGAAAGCAACCAATCGATGGCCAGCAGGATGTGAAGTGACCTGTGCAGGGATCGATGGCGGGCGCTAAGGATTTCTAAACACGCTCATGGAATCAGGAGATGGTTTGCTGTGATCAATTCTGTCAAGTCTTCTTTAATCCAGTTATCAGTGTCTCTGCCAGAACAAGGTCAAATAAAAGAGCTAATTTAATTCAGCTTTCGTTTTATGTCCCTTCATGAATTGATGATTTAAAAATAAAACAGCGTTTTGGTTTTTTTTGTTCCCACTGAGCTCACGACTGTTGGAAACGTGCACAGGCCCGACGCCGTCATGCTTCCACCAGATGACATATGTTAGCTCGCCGTGCATCGATTAACTTTGACTCTGCGACATCTTGTATCTCACGGTTCAGTCAGCGGCCGCTGCCTCCTTACCTCCGTCCCAGCTTTCCTTCCTCCCTGCTGCTGCGTCTCTCCTTCCTTCCTTCCTCTCTCCCTGCTCATTCCCTTCCTTGTAGAAGTTGTCTCCTCCTTCCCGTCTCCCCTGATCTGACTTCAAGCTACCTGTCCCATGGTCTCCTCTCCACACGGACGTTGGCCTCGTTCAGATACGCTGAAAGGGAGTGTGGGTATGTGTGAGGGAGGGGCCTGGGGGGCGGGGGGTCATGTCCGAGCGTGATGAAACACACCTAGGGATGAATGCAGGTCCATTCATCTCCTTGTTCTCAGCCACGCGAAGAGGCCGATGGAGCGCAGCGATAAAGACGACGGAGGAAGAAAACGTCTGCTGATATAAGGAAGATGAGCGAATGTAGGAGGGAAAGGAAGGAAGATAGCAAAGGAATGAAGGAAATGCATCTGGAAAGGTGAAAAGACAAATTAAAAAGAGGGGGAGGGGCCGGATGTAAATGTTGAATATAGGAAAGAGGCTCAATGAGCAGAGAGAGATGCAGAACAAGCAGGAGTAGAAGAAATTAAATGATGGGAATAAAGGAACGAGAGTAACTGGGAGGAAGGAGGCTTTAAAGGTTGCATGGTAGGAGAGGACAAAGGAGACGAACGTAAAGACTGAAGCACTGACGTAAAAGCACCGAACAAGAGGACAAGACGCAAAAACACAGAAACGAGGAGCAAGGAAGCAAAAATGAAGAAGCCGTAAAAAGAAGGGAACGTGGAAAAAGCTGAGAAAGAGCAAAACCTAAAGTAAAGAGAGACAAACAGCCGATTCACTAAAAAACACCCAAAATGGCTGAGCTCACGTAGCCTGTCGCAGCCCTTCAATGGAGATGATGTCACTGCCACACACCGACTCAATCACACACTCACCCAGAGCCAGAGTTTCAACGACACTCGGGGATTATGTGAGCGAGACCAAGGACTCCGACGGCTTAGTGTCACAATTAAAATATGTACAAAGAGACAGCGGGCGAGAGAGGAAGACTGACATCAGGCTGAGGAGAGAGCGACACCGACGGCCAGTCAGCCTTCGCCTGCTCCGACCGGCTCCGCTCCTCCCTGCTTGGCCGCCACCGCGCTGTGATGGATTGTGGGAAGTGATGACACATGACAACTTCTACTGCTGTATTCAAACGCGAGCACGGCGAGCAGGCGTCTCTGAGCACAAACTGCTCCCTTCGTTTCCTCCCTCGCCCGGCGGAGAACTCGGCCTCGCCGCTAACAGGCGACCAGACGCTGTGAAGCCCTGTTGCTTTACAAGTCCCTGACACTCATTTCTCAATCTGTGCAGAGTCGACCTGAAAGAGTGGCTTCGTGGGAACCGCTTCTAAAAGCTGCACTTAAGGAACGAGCTCAGAAAGAGGCTGCATTTACTGTAGAGTCAGTAAAATCCACATCATGCGTGTTTCAACACCTTCTGTCCTCAGACCTTTGACGCCACAGGGCCTCCACCGCACGCGGTGCCGCCAGGACCAAGTCTGGCTTCTGGCTTAATGCAAGCAAACCACTGGTCTGCTCTGAACCTGGATCAAAGGCTGGCGAAGGTTCAAAACCGCACAGTGTCGTAGTCAGGTCATTATTTCACATCGTACCGGCAGAGCTGACACCAACACGCTGCCAAAACTGGGCCGAAGCCAGAACCTGCACCTGACGGTGAGAGACAACGAGATGCACGAACTGGATCGTTACCACACAAAGGACAGGTTCTTCTGTGTCCAACGTCCTCTCAACTAGGAGGCGACTTCAATCTTTAAATCAGTGGATCCAACGTTTGTTATAGATCAGTAATGTTTATAAGAGATGCTGCTCACGGACGTCAGGAAGGAGAAACAGTTTCCACGTTTAAGGCACTAAGCCTCATTCACATCACCTCAGAAGAGACGCTGCGAGGATGACCCGAGCTTCACACGATGCCTCGGCCTCACATAAAAGTGAGTGAGAGTGAATACGCAATAAGCCTCCCAGCCTTTGAGCCTCAGCCAGGAAGCCACCGTCTTTATCCATCACACCTTGTCTGACTTAAGTACCTTACGAGAGATAAAACGCCTGGATCGAGCCAAGCAGTCCACCAGCCTCAGAGACTCTGCTGCCTCAGCAGTCGACGGCCTCAAAATGGTGGAAGCAGGGAAGCAGTGCAGCAGAAATGCCCCCCCCCCTTCACTACGAGGGGCACAGGGTCACACAAACGTGTCCAGAAACGCCCGCCCTCCCAGAGGACGGCTTCACACCGGTACCGTGGGCTTGGAGGGAGCCTTCACCGAGTCACTGCACAGCCTCTCAGCACAAAGGGGAGCAGGCGGAGGTGCTGTGGCAGTTTGAGGCTCTGAGCAGAACACGGTGATCTGTGACGCTAATAGTGCGCTGACCGTCGGCTCCATTAAGCCCCAGCACACTCACAGGCAGCTGTTTACAACACATCACTGGAAATCCAGTCCCCATGGGAGGAAGCCGACCGAGGCAAACTGTTGAATCAGCCACAAACACTGGGCTCATCAGCCTGACCAGCGGTGGGAACTGTGTCCGTATGTGGTGATGTGAGGCTGAAGGAGGCGGCGCAGGCCCCCAGCTCAGAATCCCACCGTCCTCCGTCTGTCCCAGGGAGGGATCATCTCACAGCCTGCTGCTTGCTGGTGCGCACACACACAGAAAACACTGAGGCGGGACGCAGCAGAGGTGTCATCCCCCTCGCTGCGGTCCAGGCGGCTGGAGAGGCCATAACGCACATATGCGCAACGACCGAAAGCAAACGCTTGTACATGAGCTCGCAGGCGCGCGGGGCGCTTTTCCAGCTGTGCGCATCTGGGCATGAGCCCGTCACCGGTGCGCAACTTGTGCACTGGCTCCATGAGCGAAAGAGAAAAACACAGGCGCGCTGAGCAGCTGCGCACCGGTCCGTACGTGTGCGCGCGCGTCTGGGTGAAACCCAGCTGCCTAATACGACCATATGGCCGTGCACGCGCATCAATGACAGAGGGGTCAAAGCCTCGCGCACCGGCCGGCTGCGTCCTGCCCGTCACAGCGGGAGCAGCGGACAGAGAAATGCAGCCCGACGGTGAAGGACACAGCCGGAGACAGCTCCGAGACACGGCGCAACATTTTCACCTTCAGCCGAGAGAAGCCCGAGGAGGCGGCACACGGTCCACGGGGAGACGTGCAGACATGCTACTCACGGTCTTCAGGAGCCCGACACTCTTCTTCTTTTCTTTTTGCTCTCCGCGTCTTCTCTCCTTGCACCACAGTCCACCCGTCCATCCATCCGCTGGACATTTCCTGCGGCATAGAGCCCGGTCGATTCTAATGTTGCGGGATAATGTCCTCTGGATGGAACAGGAACATGTCAAACCCCACAGCACGACGAGAAGCAGAGAATGACGCGCGCACGCAGTTTGGACCTTTCCTCCACTCGGCGAGGCTACATGTTGCTGACTGCTACCCCTCTGTCCTCGCTCGCTCTCTCTCGCTCTCTCTCCCTCTCTCCCTCCCTCTCTCTCTCCCTCCTGTTATTTTGTTAAAATTCAGTATGTACGCTCCGTCACCTAGCAACGTGCGTCTCCCGCCCGCTCTCTCTCTCTCTCCATCCCTCCCGTCATCTCTCCACACGTGTTGAATGCTAAACTAAGTTGGTCGTAGCGCGATTCGTTCCCATCTGTGCCAATCGTTCCTTTTATCTGCATCCATCCCAGCCTGGGCCTCGCCCGGTTCCAGCTCCCCTCCCTCCTCCGCGATGGTCTCGTCTTGTTCCTCACTCTTCTGCCCTCATCCCCTCTGATTGTCAGCATGTGGAACCAAACACACGTTTGCTCTCTAGGACGTATGTAGCTGATTCCGTTCAAATGTCTCTGCAGTCAGTTTAATCAGATTTAAGTTAAATAGATGCTTCATTTGTCAAACTTGTTCTCAACCTCAGATATTTAGAATAGTTGCACTGTTCGTAATGACGGATTGTAAACCCTCTGTTTTAAAGTTGCCATTACTTTGCTCTTGCCTGGACATTTTGTCTTCAGGGTTAAGTCCAGAGCAGCAGCAGCCCACGTGCTCCCATCCGATGGCTCCAAATGAACAGAACATTACCTGGAAAAGCGCATTTTCTCCACGTGCGTCCTCTGGTCTCAGCTCGTCGCCTCGTTCAGGCCCGTGTATGAACTGATCCCTGAACCTCCAGCCCATAATCGTTAATGGGCCTGTGCTTCCGTGCTCTTTGCCACCGGCTGCCATGATGCACCATGTCTCCTTCATAAACACAGGAAAAAGCTCAGGCATCAGCTGGTTGCTCGGTCAGTCATCCGGCGCAGACACATTTAAAAATAGGCCCTAATTACCAGACGGATAGACAGGCGGCCATCTTGGGTCTTGTTTACACTGCTCTGCTGCTGGTGTAAATTGGACGCAGGAATTCACTTTGAGCTCTAAAAAGCCGTCTGCCTGCCTGAGAGCAAATAGGAAAACACAGGAACACAACACGCACTGACCGGATTAAAACACAGCACACGCAAGCGCAGGCTGATCACGTTTCTAATGAACCAGTCGAGCTGCTCATCTTTTGTTACTTTACTGAGTCATAAATCCCTGCGCGCTTGTTATCATGCAGTGATTAAAGTGGTGAGACGCGTTATCTAATGAGACACAGCAACACCAAACGCTAAAAACACTCGTATGTTTCAATTAAAAATCAACGGCGCTGGGTGATATGTTAGATATGCAAACGCTTCGCATTTAAGTCTCACGCGTCTCCATGACAGCCATCGCATCCTCGTGCTCCCACCTGTTGCGGCGGCGTCGGAGCATCAGGCATTTGAAGGTCAAAACCTGTCTAGACGTCTCCATTAAACAGTCCAGATTCTTGGATGTTCTGGTCGTCACAGCTGGAGGAAATGTGGGAAGTTTGGACTCACAAATGCTTTTCAATGCACAGAAACAAAAAGAGGAAAACGCTGTGGACACATGAGACTAACGTACGGTAACGCTGGCGATGGTGCGATAGAAGCCGTGAAGACAGGTGAGCCGGGCCCAGGGAAGGAGAGCGAGGACCTGAACCAAACTAGACGTCTACCTCAGCACCGCGAATCCAAGCTTGTTAAATAAGTCCACAGGTCACTGGAAGCGCTCCGTGACATTTAGGAGCTTGTCAGTTTGCCCCTCCGAGCATCGCAACGAGGAAAATGATGAGCTGCAGGTATGGAGCGTGTTACAACCAGACCAGGACCAAACCTGCTGATGAGGTCTGACGTAATGTGTTTACACTCAGAGGCAGAGTAAACAGAATCAGACGTGCAAACTGATGGAACGTGACTTAAATCGTGTCGAGTGGAAATATTCAAATGAAACGACGTAGCGCGTTCTCAGTGCTGCCGCCTGTCGAGCTACAAGGACTGGTCAAGTGATTGCAGCGAGCTGAACCGGACCCAGGCCCCACGTTGCCTCCTCTGGATCTGCTAAAACTTTATTCACAAACCATCAATCATCTCTCTTGGCGTCGTGACGAGGTCGTAGCGTCCTCAGATCACCTCCACTCGAGGAGCGTGTACGGCAGCTATAGGTTTAGCGTCTCAGTCCGCCAAGGTCAAGCTCAAGCTAAAGTCTCAAAACTCATTTGCAAAAACAAAGATGGTTTAATCAATAGATAATCGCGTGCACGGCTTTCTGCTCATCCATCTGCCAGGGAGCTCGGCTGAAGCGAGGAAGCTGCATTGATAAATATACGGTGGAGGAAAAGAAATCCATGAGGGATGACATTTATTAAGAGCCGTACATCATCTCTTCATTTAATGATGTGCAACTGCTGATGAATGTAAACGATCCAGACGTCCCCCGTGTGCTGGAGGTTTACGGCTCTATAAACACTGGAACATCACGTCTTGGAAGTTTGCGTTATTCAGTTTTTGTTGTTGTCAATGCCAGACAGGACGTCTCCAGAACCTCACCTCCAGCCAGCATCCGGAAATCAGCACCGTTCATTCACCTGCCGGGTCCTGCATCCCTCCATCCTTCAGCATCAGCTCCAGCGCAGCACGCGGTTCCTCTGCACAGCACAGATCCGGCGCCGCCGCATGAACGCGCATCACATTAGCATAAGCTGATCCTAAAGCTGGACATTTATCATCTGGAAACCTAGACTCCGAAGAGAAAGTCAGAACAATCTATTCAACGAGGAGCAAAACGAATTAGCTTGGAACTGTGCCACAGAAACGCGCCTTTAAAAGGGACTTTTAATCCATGTGAGGATTACAGTCCACAAATTAAACAGCATTTGCATTCAGCTCCAACCAAACGGGTCCAGTGACGCTCGATGGTCTGGTGTCACAGAGTGTGTTCAGACTCTTCATGTGGCCGCTAGTTAATCAAAAGCCTGACAAACAGTTAAATTGATGTAAGACTAATTTCTTCTGAATGACTTTTGTGTTTTTTACAGAATGACATTGAGTTTTCAGTTTGGGGAACAAGACGCATTTTATAATAGCTTCTTTAAATACTGCAGATTTGATTATGAGCAGAGAGCAGCAGCCAGCACAGACTAGTTCCTGGAGTAGGAGACGGCAAATACAACTAAGAGACTGAACGTGAGCAAAGGAAGCGTGGATCCACCCAAAGACCCACAGAAGTCGCACCGTTCAGGTCCAGAGTGAAAACAGCCAGAACCTCCTCAAACAACCGAAACCCAATCAAAGGAGCTGTGAGCTCGACTTTGACTGATTGTGTCGCCATTGAATCCAACAGTGGTTCAATTCTAGTTTGGCAACAAGTGGAGACTCAAACCAAAACTAAATTGCTGCAAATCCAAAATGTGATTTTCTGAGAGTTTGAGGAAGCCGTGGGAGGCGCCTCCCCGGGAACCCGTCCATCTGCTGTGGCCCGTTGGAAAGCCGACGCCTCAACTGTTGCCTCCGTGTCACAGGAGCTGGTCTTGCATTGGACCGAAGTGAAGAAAGGAAGGAACAAAAGACTGGAAACACGTTTGAACATAGCTCAGCTCAGTGGGAACCAGGCTCTGCCCCCGAATCCAATCGAAACACAACACACCCAGTTCAGAACGAGAGCGGCTTCGTCGCCTGCTCGGTTGCGTTTCATTGCGTCACTGTTTGTATTTTGTGGACAGTCAGTCGGATTTATTCCGTCGTTTCTGCCTCCAGAGGCTCGTGCGCTTGGTTAATAGCTTGACCTTCTCTATTCTAATTATGTTCAGCCGTTAATTATTCACAGGACAGCAGAAATTCTGTGGAAGCAAAATCTCTGTAGGAAAGTTTGATCCATCGTAATGAGATGTCAAGTAACTATTCAGAGGTTCTGTCACATGTTAAGGATGGTTCTGTCAGTGGAAGTCGGACCAAACTGAATGCAGTCGCGATCCCACATACTGGCTTTAAACACGCGCCAGCTCATTAGGGTTGAGTCTCACTACACTCACCTACAAACTTCAGTTGTTCTCCAACCTCGGAGCCGTATTACAGATCCGTCCCTTAGTCCCGTCTCGCCCACGAAGACCCATCGTCCCACGTGAAAGTTCTGCTCACAGGCTGAGCGGAGTGACATCATCAGACGAGGTTCTGCTCAGTTTCACTTTCCCTGAAAGGACGGAGCTTCCAGGCGTGGTCCACATTCTGCACAGCATCATAAGCAGCTTTACAGCGACTGGCGGCTCGCTGGCTTCATTTGAATCCAGTCTGTGCTTCTAGAAGACGGACTGTGTCACCAGAATATTTTTAAATGTCATTTTACTAAAGTAAATATGAAAATGTGGGATGAAAACACACGTACAGTACGTGAATGAGGAAAATAAATGAAGACTAAACAGCGTCTGCATTGCACGAACCAGTGACATTTTCCTTTATCTGCACACATCAGCACACACGGGGAAATTATGCACTGATATTTAAACCACTCTCCTCAGCGGCGAGAAGCCTCCGGTGTGACGTCTCCGCGTCGAGTGCTTCGCCGTGATCCGTTATTTACACTCGCTTCAAAGCAGCTGAACACAAACCAGGCTTTAAGGCTCGTGGACCTGGGCTCGTCTTAAATCCTCCACTTGTGTTATTTGCCATTTCTCCTCACTCCTCACTTCAGGTGCGTGAAGACATGTGACAGCGAAGCAGAGCGCTCGGCTGGAAAATACATACTCACTGCTCAGTAGGTCAGAGATTTTTAAAAAGCCATCTGTAGCGTGAACGTTCAGAACCTGCGTGAGACCAGCGTCAGACGCTGTAATTCAGCCACCTTTGATTTGTATCTGACTAGAACCAGCTCGGCTCCAGGCAGAAGAGACCAGACTGTCGGTCAACACGGCTCTTAGACAGGAGCGGTTCCGGCGGGACGCTGAGGCGGTTCTGACGAGGCCACGGCCCTGGAGCTGGAGCAGGCTGGCAGGCCGCTCGTCTCTTTTCTAATCTCCAGCTTCTCCTCCGCTCTCAAAATCCGCTGCCTCTCGTCTATCTGCTTCTGTCTGCTTGGAAATTCACGCATTTATTTTGTTGTGGTCCAAGTAAATAAATGATATGCAAATTAATGTTGAAAGGATTTGTGTGTTTGTGTGCAGGCGATTTGGTAAATGTGTAGCGTTTTACTGTGATTTCCTCTCACACAGCTTGGTGCACAGGAGGGACGACGACTGAACAACCAGCAGCTGGACACTGACATGAAAATGCTGCATCAGCGGATTTTTACTCCAACCATCACATCCAGGTGTGAAAACGCGCTAAAGGCTCAGAGCGGCATCAGTTGAGCTTCACGACCTCAGTGCGTCTCGCGCATCTTACTCAAGCATGAAAATAAAAACAGCATCAGACACGTGAAGTCCTCCAAAGAGCTGAGATGCAGATGACTGGCTTGATTTGCGGTGAAGTGGTCGTCATGGCCTGACAGACCAGCTCAGAGCTTCCTCTTGTTTTCTGCAGTGAAGACAGGGTCACAGAGTCGAGCAAATTCGGTCCTGGCGCAGGTTTGAATAAAACATGAGGCGCGCTTGATTCGTCTTATCTCTCAGCCGACACGTGGGCTGAGTGAGTTTGAGACTCACGCATGCTTCCCTCGTATCGATTCGCATAATTAACGCCTCACCTGCTTTTCAAAGGCTTAATATCCTTCTTTCACTGTATTCTTTCTGCTTCACCTGCACCAGCGAGGATCCCAGCTTGTACCTGGATGCAGCCAACGGCTTTATGAGGCACGTGGCCAGACCTGGTGCCTCGACCGGTTCGGTTTGTCTGCCCTTAACCAACGCTCTTGGCGTAATTGACTGGTAAACACATAAACCACCAGCGTATTCAGTCTCACACGCACGCTTAGCTCCACGTCCAGTCCGTTGGACCATCCACAGCCTCATTTGCAGCCCACGTTCACAAAAGCTGCTCCGGGACTCGAACGGAAGCCTCCTTGACCTGAGGCGGAGAAGTCTCCACTGTGACCGTCGCCGGTGAGGGAGCAGCTCTAAGGCGCCGTCTGGTTTTCAGCAGGCCTCCGTCAGATCATTACCAAACACCATGAGGTCATTTTGACGAACGCCCTGAAACGGAGCTATTACGCAAACACTTGACACTAAACTATACTTGAACACAGATGACGTCCGTGCTCTGATTTTTCACGCAGCACTTTCCATCATCTCGTCCACCGAAGCCTCCTGCAACAGGCGAAGCCCAGCCGAACAGCGACGCATCCACCTTTTTCTTCCTGCTGAAACCTCACTCGAGTCCTAATGTGCCTCAGAGCTGCAGCGTTTCTGTCTGACGTCTTTGTCACAACGTCTCAGTCTGCGTCTCCAGAGTCCAAGCAGCGACTTGAGTGATAACGCTGCAGCTTCTCTGACATCTGTTTCAAAATAAGATCTACATTCAGATGCTTTTCTCTCCTTATCACCAGGCGGCTGCAGGAGCCAGTAGGAAACACACGTGAAAATGTCAAATCCGACGCGTCAGCAGACCACGAGTCATTCTGGAGCTTTCATTCTCATATTAATAAATGATAAAATACGGGTTTGAAGGCACACGGAGCAGGATCGGTGGAAGGAGGAAACAGCCTGCGCTGCCACAGGAAGCATCGTCCCTTTGCAACGACACAAGCACCTAATTCACAGTTCACTCATGTGCAGCAAGTTACAAGGACTCCACACGATCGACTACGCACAGATCCACCTCCACTGGATCAAACCTCGCATGTGGTTACGTTTAGGGCAGTAAAACCGTGAAGCTGATACTACAAACTGGAAGGTTTGAAGCTCGCGTGAGACTTGACGCGTCTTGGTTCAGCTGAGCCTTCACTCACGTCTGCTGCTGTGCGTCATTTCAAGCGAGACAACATCGACAAATTATCTTAAAACGTAACATTGTGAGTCCTGTCAAGTCAGAGATTTAAATAGCGAACATCCACTTAATCAGTGAAGTCATGACTGTAACCTGTGGATTAATGAAAGCTGACGCCAACGAGGGAAAAAGCCGGAGCGACTGAACAAAGCGCTCGCCGGTTAGCAGAGGCTAATAGAATGAGCGACTCCTGGGCATTTAGGCGAGTCCTGCTTTAATCAGACTACAAACTAATAACGTGTCTCCCACTGAAGACGCGGGAGGATCAAAGCCACGACGCCAGCCCTCCTTTGTTTCATGCCATCCCTCGGCACATTAAGGCACTCGGCGGCTCTAACAAGCTCTCCCACGACATTCGCTGGGGCCTAATGGACGGGAAGCGTGTGTCTAACAGCTCATGTTTTGCTTTTCCTCAGCAACGAACAGATGCTCGTGTCGACTTTTACAATCATATGTCACAGAACGAAAGGAGTCGCCAAACTGATGACTTTAAAGGATCTTTCAACCTTAAAACAACAGCTGCTAATGACGACACAATTAGCCCTGATGGAAGAAAACACATCCTGCTCAGACAACCTCTGACGAATTCATGCGTTTCAGTAACATCTCACATTTAGTTTCATCACGAATAGGATGGATTTGAGCTTAGCAGCACTTCCGGGTTTACTTAAAAAAAACAGAAATTAGATCAGTTCGAGTTCAGGATGCTCTGGAACGATGTGTTTCGGTGGAGACGGGACTCGTCACAGATACGGATCCACAGCTTCAGCTCGTCTGGTGGCGGCACGTGTAATTTCCTGCAGTTCACACTTTTCTATCGTGCATCCAGATAAAGCTACAGCGTGAAGTGGATGAGGTCCGAGGAGGATCACAGGTTGGACGCGTTATCAGGAACAGAGCGAAGCCACCGCGACTCGGACTCCGGCACCGATATCAGTCATCTTAACTCTGAAGTATTGGCAGCAGCCGCCAGCAGTCACACAAAGAGAAGTTTCAGCGAAGCACAAGCAGAAATGATGAGGCTGCTGCTTCTGCCAGTTGCCACCATCTGAGGCTTACAGAGCATTCGACACGTTACTACAGCAGCCTGTGGAAACATCCTCGCTTTTCATTCAGTAAGACGTCCAGCTGGCCAACCGCGAGTGAAAATGTAATTTCCAAACCTCCCGGTTGCAGATCTGCTATCAGCCAGCGATAAGCCAGAAAGGATCCCCATTCAGGAAAAGTTCTGGCTCCTGATTAATCGCTTTCTGCTTCCCCTCTCTCTCGTTCTCCGATGGCCCCGGATAAAAAAGCAAACAAATTAAAATCTTGGCCATGGAAAAGCCCTGGAGTTTGTGAATTAAATATGAACAAAAGCTGCCGTGTTAACAGACGGGTGGCCGAGCAGCTGGAGATGCAGCTGAGGATGCAGAGAGCCGGACGCTAATGGGGTGAAGGGAGGAACCGGCAGAGCGACACTCGCACGATGCAGCCAGACAGTTTGACAGACGGACGGGCAGACGGCCGCAAGGTCGGGAGGTTCCCGAAGAGTGAGGCGGTTACCCCGGCAACGGGCGGCAGGGCTGACTTCAGTCCATCTTTACGGTCCCCGGGGGATAATCAGGCCAACAGTCCAACAAACCTGCGACCCACCACGTTCTGCCCCCACTAAACGTGGAGCAGCTCACTTACCCGCAACGGAACTTTAACACAAACAGACGTTTTACCTGTTGCAGGACACACAACCCAGAACAGAACCTGCAGTTCTCCACATCTGGAGCGAATCCCACCGCACCGCTCACTGCATCTGCAAGGAAACGTGCAAATGCTAAAAACTCAAACTGTGACTTTCGTCCGCTTTAAAACCACGCAGACGTGTTTAGGTGGCATTTAATGGCCAACTTTTATTTAGCTCTTGATGGAGACGAGGCCACGTGCTTTTATACTGACAGGAAACAAACCACATGAGCAACAAGAACTGAGTGAAAGGACGTGAGAACACGATGAACTCACCTTCTCTGAGCTGGTTTCTGTTTGACTGAGGCAGCGCACAGCCTGGACGACACAGCTGAGAGGGATTAGGCTCGTCAGTGAAGCTGAGGGAGGCCGACAGGACTAAACCTGAAGTGCTTCGCCAAAATAAGAGTCCACGCAGGTGGTCACAATAAATACCAAGTTTCAGCAACAGCAAGAAATTGTGCATTAGGGAAACGTGTGTTCATGTGCATGACTAAAGGAGTGTCAGTCAACGAACCGTTGACCTCAGCTGCCCCCTCGTCGCCACGTGAGCAGAGAAGTGTCACACGTGGGAAACTGCCTCTCGCTGGCTCCTGATGAGCACGAGCAGCAGCAGAACACGCTCCAGCCACAATGAAAGCTATTACAGCAGCTCGCTGACAGGCAGCCAGGCGGGTCCCACCTCCCTCAGGCCAGAACAGGAACGACGCGCGACACCTGGGAGTGCGATCTGCACGGCAGACCTCAGATATTACTTCTGGGTTTCAATCAGGTGATTTAACATTTAGACGCCGAGCTTTGCGTCAGTGCTGGAGATGAAACGCGTCATTGCAGTGATTTCATCGAGTTCTTTACTTCTAACATACACATGCGTCAAACCATGAGAAATGTCTGTTCTTCACACAAATGTCCGCTCCACTGTACGTGCTGACACACTTCCAGAGCTCTACTGATTCATCAAGGCGTGACGGGAATCGATTGGGTCCCTTTAGAGCAGTGTCCGTCATTTGTTATCACACACTTGGGCTCATGCAGCCAAGGCACCTGAAGGCCACCGAGCCGCCGCCTCGGTTAGGAGGCACATTCACGGCGCGTGAAGTGACACCGGTGATCCTTCAGCTGCACCAGCGCGCATCTCTGCGCTTTTCCACGCCTGGTCAGGCTCCGACGCCTCGCTCGTTAATCATGATTACAATTCTGCTGGAAGACATTCATTACCAGAACACCTGAGGTTTTGGACCCTGACACATTTCCATCTCTCCCTCCAGGCTGGATGAAAGAGGCCGACGACAGGAAGAAGTAATTACACGTCTATTTAAGTCATCAGTAAAACGGATCGTGACAATACTGCCACTGTTTCTCTCATCCGCAGATGAAGGACGCGTCTACTCGTTGCTTAGTAGCTGCTCTGACGTGAAATAAAAAGCCTCTCGCTCTCCTGCGGGAAAATAATGCAGCTCTGCAATTTGAGGCTTTTTAGCGGCTGCCCTCATTCGTGAACTCCTCCAACCTCCTCACAGACACACGAGAAACAAGAGGAACAACCGGCTCTGGTGCCACAGAAACGTTTCGCTCAAGGCCAAGATCCAAAGAAGAAACTGCAGCAAAGGAAGTGGAACGATAGACATGTGAGGGTCAAACAGTTCTTCACCTATGAACCAATCAGGTCGCTGATCAGGTGAGGAGCATCATCAGCTCAGCAAACGAGTCGATGGGTTTGTTGTGCGTCCGTCCGGCCCACGTGAGCCGTTAACGTCTCTCGCGGGAGGACGTTCCATCCCTCAGCAGCGCTTGCTGTTGGAGCAGCGGTGTGGTTTCCCTGCAGCCTTCAGAACCGACTGCACTGTACAACAAACAGCGCGATACAGGCAGCGCAGGTATTTTTAGTGGATGCAGGATTGTGTGGATTCTGCACTTCTCTCCAACAAGTTTGATTTGTTTCTTAAACAGTTCGACGGCTTCGACTCGCTGTGTCTCACGAGGATAAAAATCTCTTTTGTGTTGCTTTTACCTTTCTGGGCAGCAGTAAACCAAAAGAGGAGCCCGCAGTTGGATCTGGGAACAGAAAGTGCTGACGTGGGGACTGAATGACGCCTGTGGCTCAGCTCTCCGGCCTCCGAGGACTCGTCTGTGCCAGGAACCTGCATTAACGTGGTTGGCCTTCAACTCTAGAATCTCCAGCCAATTCAACCTAAAAACATCATGTCAGAGTTGGGAACTATATCGAGTCTAAACCAAAATGGCCGACGCCGGATTTCCACAGCTCCTGGGTTCAGCTCGAGGCTTTTATTCAACCTCACATTTTAGAGCCCAGTTCTATGGATCTTCTATATTTCAGGCTCTCTGTAATAAATTTTTGTTCTCTTATTGTGAGGAACAAATTTTACGTCGCGTCACTAAGACGAATCCCCTGAATGTGAAAACTCTGATACATTACACCCATAAGTCTGAGAAACGGCCCCATCATCTCACCGCTCATCCCCTCCAGCCACCACACGCCAGCTTTTCTTTGATATGTTCAATTAAGCTACGTTTCAGTGGAGGGAAACGTGAAGAACATCCTGAAGAGCTGATGTATTGCTCGGGTCACACAGGATCCGAGTGATACATGAACCCTGAAGGTTCCTTCATCAGAACCTTCGTCAGACCTGCTCGACCTCTGTCGTTTGACTGACGGGAGCGTTTGTGTTCGGCCTCTTAAGCTGCTCAGGAACTTTTCCAGGAATTCCTGTTTCCAGAGATCGGCCTGAAAAACAGCTCGTCTGGGGTAAATGTGTAGCTGGAGATGTTCATGTCCACGTCTCAGCCTCTCTGGATACTGTAACGCACCAACTAGCAGGGATCTTCTCGGTGAGAAGCCCAGGAACCAGAGGCCGGTTCTGATGCGTCTCCATGTGCCTGAGCACCTCAGCGTCCTCGTCCTCCCGTCTGTCGAGATTTACGCTGATGTCAATACACACTGCTAATGAGCCGGGTGACGGTGGCTTCAGGGAGATGGTTTCAGGGCCAGTTCAAGTCGTCTGACGTTAACCGGTGCAGCAGCGTGTGGCTGAGGTCTGCAGAGGTTTCATTAAGCTGCCGTCTAAAGGTCAGCGACTGGTCCCAGTTTGCTGCTCCTTCAGCTGGTTTCACGTCTTCCTCTACCTTCTCTCAGTTCTTCCCAAAGTCATTAACTGCATGAACAGGATATTTAAATATGTATAATGAGCCATTTTAGGACACATCAACACGACACTTTACTCCTTCCTGTTGGGCCAGCGTTTAACTTTACGCTGCACACATTTCTGGAACCGAATCACGTTTTTGACCAAATCTCAAGCCCACAAGTAGAAACGTTAACAACACGTTGATTTATGATAAAAATGTATTGACAGGATTTCAAGGACGGGGAATTAGAGGCAACGCACAGGAAGTCGTAATTGACAATCACGCTCCGAGCTGCGGTGTTTTTAAAGCTTGAGTGCCTTCATCATTCTAAACACGACATTAGCGTAATTTGCATGCGGCGAACACGGAGGATAATTATCTCAATCATTTGGTCTGAAACTTACGTGCACCTCCGCGCCCATGAGCCAGGAACACAAACTCCAACACACAGCAGCCGGCGGTGACGATCTGCCACCGACCGCAGCCTCGCACAAACAAAGCCATCATCTCCCATTAGCGTCCTGTTGACCTGCTCGCTTCTAATATTAATCAGCCGGTGATTATGTGATCAAGTGAAGAGCTCCCCCGGCAAAAAAGGAAAAGAACTAAATTCTCACGTCTCCTCTGACGACTTTCAAGGTTGCTTTGCTGCTCGTTGTCGGATTCTGCGCCATCGGCCTCATCTGGCCAAGCGCAGCTTCTCCTGCTTGGAACCTGCTGTGGGTGAACCCTTCATTTATCAATGAAGTAATGAACAGCTACAAACCAAGTGAAACGGTGAAGCAACCAAACCAACAAGCAGCAGGTGTGAGTCGCGGAGCCTCTGCAGCTCTGAGCAGCCAAGCTCCTCTGTTCAGCCGATTCCTTCTAAATGAGGCCGTTCTCGGATCTGGGCGATCTGTGGTTTTCCCTCGATCTTCACCTCCGCTCGGTGTTTCCGTCTGCAGTAATGACGAGCTGCAGCTCACGACGGTGATTATCTCATCACAGAATCACACTTTTCCCGTTAGAAGGAGGATCTGTGATCTGATTTGACTCCTCATCGCTTTTCTCTTTTATATTCATCCAAACCTCGGATCCCTCCAGTTTGTTTGCACCAGTGTTTCTCACCTTTCGTTCCAACTTTCCTCCTCTGCTGCTTCCTCAGGTTTTATCTCCATCTCCTCGTTCTTTTTTATCTAAATCGAAGACAAACAGTGTTAAGCACCTCAAGGCAAATTTCTCATTTGTGATTTTGAGCTATATCAATTAAACTTAATTGAATTAAGTTTGAGATGTCAGGGATCAGCCTAATGCCCCTAATGGCTTATTATCACAATTAATTAATTAAAAGCTGTTCTTGCAACCAATTAGGATTAAATTTAGATGAAAGATTAGACGACAAGTTTGAGTTGAACCAGCAAAAAGCTAAATCGCAAAACATCTGGGAGAATTTAGTTATGAATCCTAAACAGGTATGAAGTCAGTGAAAAACAGCCTGAACCGTGTCCTGCGAGCGCCACAACATGAAAGCTTCACATCAGCACCGCAGCTGTTTTTCATGTTCGGATGGTCACACTGGTAATAAACATCCATGGGAGGAACGTTCCTGCTGTCACTGTGACGTTAACTTTGTTTTCACTGAGGTTTTTATTGTGTCGGCACCTGGTGTCAGAAAAGTCAGTGTGATACATAACTGAGTCCAGTAGTTTTCTACATGAGCTAAGTATTCGCACTGTGCCGACATTTTCATTTAGTTTTGAATAAAGTAGACGTTTTCTTCTGGACCAAGGTGAGTTTGCATAAACGCAGTTGCCCAAGACACCAGACGGTGGCAGCACTGGGCCGCTGGTCTGTCACCAGGAGACTGAAATCACGTCCCACCTGTGGTCTCTGCCTCTCACGTCTGTCCCTGCATCTTCCTGTACACCATCGACAGACGTCTGCTCCCATGTGTCGCTCACAGCCTTCGTGCGACGCACAACCCCACACCTTCCCTCTGAGAGAAGGGGTGATGGGATGGGGCGGTGACAGAGGAGAGAGGAGATGGACGAGAGGACGCAGGCAAGGAGATGAGAGGCGGCGGCTGAGTGTGCGCCTCATTCTCCACCTGCAGCTTTTGTTTGGTTTGTATGATGCCAGAGGAGAAATAGTTCAGTTCACTTTGCTGCCTTTTGATTTGCTTCACGGGCGGACGTGCTGTGATTTCCCACCGGTGTTCACACTTGACATTCGCTTCATTGGGGCAAACAGCAAAATCTACAGAGTCTCCATTATTCAGACTGGACAAACCCGGCTGTTCTACGCTGAAGTTAATAGGTGAACGGCGTCCTGGTGCACGTACGGCAGCAGACACACAGCAGGTCGTCTGACGGTCCAGGAGCTAAAGACTCAGGGGGGAACCACAGGAAGAGGGCAGAGCATCCACGTGACATCTAGTCCGGCACCTATGACTCGCTGGACTGGACTAGACTCTACATGAACCCACTGCAGCTAAAGGTCAAACCAGCTGAACACAACAAACCTGGAAATAGTGAAACTCAAAGCGGAGCCGAGTTAAAATGTACATTTGGAGGAGCAGCAAAGCGAGACACACGGGGACAGAGGACACGCGACGGTTCAATCAGAGCATTAGCTGCTGCCTAACGGCTCTGAAACGACAAGCTTCGCATTTATTCAGCCACCGTTAGCGATGCAGATAACAGGGGACGCGCAGGGTCATTTACATGGGGAATATTTCACCACACCCAAACGTGAACTCACACACGGAGGCACTTCAGTCAAGGAACGATGACAGGCAGCTTAGCTCCAAGTCTAAATGAGCACAATTATGCCCAGACTGTGGCTGCACATTAGCAAGCAAATGGGAGAAACACAATTTATGCAAAGAGGCGTCTGAGAAATGGTGATGGTTGCAGAAGGAGGAACGTGTTGCCTGCGAGTCAGGAGGAAAGCGGGAGAGGTGGAGGACCCAGCGGTGCAATCAAATCAGCCTCATCACAATCTAATCATCGGGGCCCTTCACAACAATGTGTGACGAAGTGCTGGGAGATGGAGACACTTTAATTGTGTTAATAAGGCGATTCTAAAGCGACAAACGAAGCACAGGCAAAAGACGGACAGACCGAGAAGCAGCTCTGACAGATTCAAATAACATTTGCTGAATTACCGCGTGATTGACAGCAGGGGGCAAACGCGGTGGATGTCGTCAAGCCGTGTGGGGCTACAGGCTTGAGCCAAGCGACCGTGAGCATCCCTGAAGACAGAGCAGGTCGGTTCTGACGCCGCTGCCCTCAGCGTAGAAACGTCTCCATGATACGTTCAGGCCGGTTGGTTCCCTGGAACGTGGCCTCGGCTCAGCGACATAATGTGCGAGTACAGGTACCAGGGGCTGTGAGCAACAACACAGATGTTTCTGCATCTGCGTGTGAGAGGTTGTGGGTAATGAGCATCTGACATGTGTTTGGCATCTGGCAGCGATGGGCGAGACCCTTCAGACGCCCCCCCCTCGCATCTGCCAGAAAAACCTCTGCTCATGCCCACATCTGAACTCCCCCACTGGACACAAGCAATCAGAGGGGTGAGGAGGAGAAAAACGGGGAAGGCGGGAGGACGCTGAAGTGAGGAGGTGAAAGAAAATGGGTTCTGGGAGGAAGGAGAGTTGCAAGATGAAGGCTAATGAGGCGGCATGATGAGAGGAGACGGAAAGAAAAGTCATCTCAAGTGGAGAGTGAATGAGGAAAATGGCAGAATCATAAAGGGAAATGGAAACTGCTGAAAGATGGATCACAACAGGAACAAAGTGGTGGAGAGACGGAGCGAAAGCCGAGTCGATCCACACGCCTCCCGCCCGCTGCATGGAACCAGCCCGTCCCACAGCCCGTCATGGTCTTATTACGGTAATCGCTTCTGAGTGGAAGCACTAGAGGAACATATCACCCGTCGACAGTCTGGGCTTCATCTTACAACGTCCTCAACAGCCCGTCTCTAGGAGTCACGCTGTTCGAAGGCGTCCTCCTGCCGACCGCCGCTCGTTAGTGCCCTCCTCTCCTCTCCGGCCGCTTTCTTCTTCGCTGGTGGAGTAGACGTGACGAGGCGTCTACGCCCGTCGCTGAGGGAAGCATGTGACGCGGTTTCCAGGCGTCCGGTTCAACCTTTCTGCGTCTCCTTTGTAAAGCGCTCGAGCCTGCGGGTCTGCAGTCACTTAGTCCATTAGCTCGTTAGCCACCAACCAGCCAGAAGGCCGGACTTTGTTCTTAGAGCCTCTGTAACCTTGTTACAGCTTCGTCGCTGTGACAAAACACATTCACACTCAAACGCGCTCGCAGTCTCCACGAGATAATAAGGCCTGCAAATGAGGCCAACCTCGTGTAGCGCAGCAGCCAATTAAACCTCAGCTACTCCGCTGCTGTTCATAAAAACCACGACGACGGGATGACGGCCCCGCACCGCCGAAACCAAACAAGATGTGAAACACAGCCTCCCTCTAATCACGGTTTGACTCCCTGCAGGGGGGTGAAGGCAGAGGAGAAGCGTCGCTGAGGATTAAAACACGCTTCTGGGTGTTTTTAGCCGTGAACTAAATTTAGATGCTGGCAGAGTCTTCTGGCACTTAACACGAGCAGGTACTGACGCATGCAGCGCTCACCTCCGCTAACAGCTCCCAGCCACAGAGGGATATTTGCTAGGTTTGGTTTGTTAACAGACCAGGTTACGCTACAGGAGACATCACACACGCTCGGCTGCAAAGCTTCCTTCCTGTTGTCCAGCTGCGGCGCTGCCCTGCTGCTTCTGTTTGTTCACAGGAATCCATTCGCATTTTCTAACGGTTCTAGTTTCACCCATACTGTCACTCCATCCCTCCCAGAGCCGTGTCTGGCAGCTAAGGCCACGGCTACACACACATGCTCCATGAAGCCACAAGGAGCTCACCCAGCCTTTAGCCGCTGCCTTTAGCCACGAGCACCAACACACAAGCACTTCTGTGCATGCTCAAAGTATGATTAGGTGGAAATTTAAAATTGTGCTGCACTGTCACTGGTAAACACCAACAAGCCCTCTGCAACAGCCGTTTCCATGACAACGCCCAATCGCAGCCGGGGAAGGAGAGGACAGCCGGTCACCTTTCGGAGCACAGCGAGGCCGATGAATTCCAATGGAGAAGGACAGAAGGGAGGAGGACGGGGAAGGGTTAGACGAATCACCCAGAGGGAGAGGAGACTGGAGGAAGAAGGAAAGGTAACAGCAGAGGAAGTCTAGGATAACGTAGTGTCCGATGAAAAGAAGAGTGAAAGTAACGAGGTGCAGGGTAGAGGAAGAACACAGGAAGAAATGAGGAGGAAAGGTGAAGTGATGAAAAGCAACGCTGGGGTCAAAGGTCAAGCACAGGATCAATAACAAAAGACAATTCCTTCAAAGCAACCTGACACACAGATCAAAGTGTTTGCGTTCACAGGTTACTTCAGTCATTAATAACTGAGCTGCAGGAGGAGGTGGCACAGAACCAAAAGCCCTGAACCTCACGGCTCAGTGCAGGCCTCCAGCTTCGCCCTTCAGCACCGTGGCGATCCACAGCTGGACTGGTCGGATGGAACAGAAACCCACACTCACCTGGACGATGTGCTGACGTTAGGGAACTGAGTGTGTCCGTTTCCATGGAGACAGATGTTACGCTTCCTAGCAGGTGTTCTCGTCTTGCCCTTGGTGGATGCTTTTGGCCTCAGGTCGGTGCTGCTTCGGAAACGTGATTTTCTCGCCCGGACGAGGCGTGTGGACGACGGCAGGGTGCAACGAACATGTGCCCGTTCGAACGGAGGCAGCAGCAGCTTCTCATTAACGTTCATCCACGCAGCCATTAGAGGAGGAAAGCTCGCTGTGACGCCGGATCACTGAGCCTCTTCACACTTCACATCATCCGTACGTCACCACTGTAATTGGAGAATCTATCAAACTGTGTGAAATGAACACGCCGCAAACTTTGTTTTCCACGTCGGAGGCGTTTGATGGTGCAATCACACACTTTGTTGTCTTTGTTTTGCAGAGAGGAAACATTTATTTTGTTGCATTTCAGTTTTTGCCTCGTTAGCCAAATTACTGGCTCATTTAAAACCAATTAGAGCTCTGTAAACAGAGCTCTGCTCGTCTGTCATCACGTTACATTTAATCTAGTCTCTAAACCCAGCACGAGTGATGGCTCCTTTCATCTCAAGTGTTCACATTCAGATCAAACCAGCTCAAGACCATAACGGCCATATTTTATTCCTACTGTGGCCCAGAGAGCTTAGAGAACAGACAAACAAGCACATAACAACATAACTACAATTACACATCAACAACAAAACAACACAAACATGACGGCAGAAACGTTTTCAGGAGCAAACACACAAACCGCTAATAATAACGTAGCCACACAGGTGTTTTCAGGACCTCAGTCAAGTCTTTAAATGGGATTTTCTGACAGACAGTAAAATGTGAAGCTCACCAGAGGAGAAAACTACAGAAAGTCAACCTGCTCTGCTCCTCACACACGGATCAGGTGTCAGCAGTTCGTCTCTCTCCCCACACACAGCGATTTTCCAGCAGATGGTCCGGATTAGAATCTGGTGGATGCTTTCTGAGAATCACATTTTTGGGGATTTCAGGGCTCAGACTGAAGGAATGTCAGCAAACGCTGATTTTCACTTAGCGGGTGCAGCTACAGTTAAATACACAAAAGCTTAGAATCAAACGGTGAAACGTTTTCCTGTGAATCAGAATCAGCATCAAGCCCCAGTAACTTCACACCAGTCAAAAGGTTCCAACATAAATTCACCAGCCGACAAACAAACACCTGCGTTTATTAAGGCCTCCGCTCACCGGTCACGTGCTTTTTTATGTGGATGACACCGTCTGATATATTAACTTTGCTTCAGTATAGATGAATCGGATCCTGTGTTTTTGAACCATCCAGGGATCTCTGGCAGCAGGAGAATGAACACGGTGAGACGGTGCATGCGGACGTGTGCGTCCTCCCTTCGGTGACAAACCTACAGTCAAGTTTCTGCAAAACAGTCACAGAAACTGTTTGCATCCGCATAGTCATTGCTAGTTGTTTAAAAGTCATAGACTTCCGCTGAGGGGCAAAGCATCATCAAACAAAATGAGCCCAAGGACATAAAATTACCACAAAAAGATGAAGCACGTCCAAAAAAGGCAAACATGGCCACAAAGCGACCCGGACAACGAAGGAGCACCTTCGGTTCAACGAACCCGCGACTCCTGCTGAATAAGCTAAACCTCATTTGAGAGGTTTGCAGCAGGTTCATATCAGTCTGAAATGTGCAGGAGAATAAAATTTAATGACCTGTGCTTCTGTATTTTTAACACACTGAGAAACACACAGTCTGCAGCTGCATAATCAGAACCCGAAAGAATCAGGCTGGAGAAAAACGGGGTGTGAATAGTAGATGTGCTGATTTTTTCCAGGTGGGCTTGGATGTAAACCTAGGTTTCATCCTAGAGGAAGACGCGCCGTGAAAGGTCAGCTCCCGGTCAACAAACCAAACGGACCCGCGATGTTCTGAGCGTGACTGAAACGTCCACGTTAAACAAGCACATGTGGAGGCTTCAGGCGTCGGAGGCAACAACGAGCCGCAGAGATCACATCTGCGCCTCCTCCGCCCTGACGCCCTGCTGTTCCAGAGTCATCTTCCCTTCCTCCCCCCTCCGCTGTCTTCCCACATCCGCCTTCTCATTAATCACCATGCTTCACCCTCCTGTTAGCTCTCAGCTCTGCACAGGAACCGGAACATGTCACCAGGCCCTAACGAGACCAAGGCAGAACCGAGCGAACGCTGGGGAGCGGAGCCGAGAGGTTATTTTATTATTTGAGGTATAACGATGGACTTAACTTTGCCAGGACAAAAAAAATCACAGGTGCTTTGACAAAGGCGAAACGTTTCGCACACCTCAGATGTGGAGGTGAGCTCAGAGCTGCTGCGGCGGTTCATTTTAGGCCGCGCACGCTTGTTTGTGGACTTCGCGGGCCAGGAGGTGTTCGATGATTGACAGGCTGGTGCTGAAGGGCTTTGAGGACAAACGGAGCCTCTGAGAGGCGGCGGAGAGCAGGTGAGCCGTCACTTCGACCGTCTGTCTGCTCCCACGCGCACGAGGGCAACGCAGCGATCGCTGAGATACGGCCTCACTTTAAAGCAGCCAACAACAGGCCCTTCAGGTAAGACGAGCCTCGCTATGAATGCAAAGCTTCACGTCAGGCTCATTTCATGCTGGCGAGACATCAGACGCCTCCAAGATCCTGAACTTGAAGGTTCTAGCAGCGAGTCACAGTTTGACAAATGTGGTTCGGGTTCCGACGCCGTTTTTCAGAACCAGTAACCTACTGGATCAGACGGTCAGTGAACCTCCGGCTCCTGACGTTTCTTAATCGACTTTGTTTTCTTGAGAATAAAGACGCTGGACCTTTGTTCTGCTCTTCTACCAGCAGACGACGCTGCAGCTCCGACAGATGGACTCGAAGCTTTTGTGCGTCCGACGTAACTGACGTAAATGTTTTTGGCCGCTGTGAGGTTTGTGACCTGGTGAGAAGCGGCTCTGAACTCGGTCCAGTCTCTGCGTCTGAGAAACACAAAGACGCAGCAGAAAATCAAATGCAACAGACTCTGACACCAGGAAGATCAACGTTCACTCACCTCACAGCGGCAGAACCAGGCTTAGATCAAAATCAGCCCGAGTTGGTGACTCTGCTCCGTCCTGCGACGACGTTTGCAGCAGAATTCTCACATCACCAGCAGCGTCTGGGCTGGTTCGGTCCGGACGTTCGTCTGTGGGACCCCCCCTCCGGTTCCAGGCTCGGAGAACCGGCACCAGCCTGAGCCTGTGACGCGGCCCAGCAGAGCCAGACAGTGGGGACGTTTGCACGTGCAGGAACGGGCCTGGTGTCAGAACCGAGCTGAAGGGTCCAAATGCCTCCCAACACCTCACACACACAATCAGAGACAACATCTCAGCATGTTTAACGCGGACTCCAGAACCGAAGGTGAGGCAGTTGAAACGGGCCCATGGACGGCGGAGCAGAACGAACCCGTCCAGCCTAGAGGGGAGCACCACGCGTGGCCCAAATGCATCATGGTCCGCGCCTGATTGGAGGACGCAGCTGAGGAGCCACGTGGTGAAACATCAACACAAAGAGGCTCATTTATCATTTAAATCTTTAACCTGTTACCATAGTAACCACGCAATCTATGACGTAAGATTAATTAGGGGGCGTGGCCTAACATCTGAGACCTTATGATCAGAAACATCTTTACAAATCCACCAGGAAGAAAAACAAACAAAGAAATTCAACCACGAAATGTGATTAAATCAAGACGTTTGTTTTTAATGTGTGTATTTAATACCTCAGACAAAAACACCTGAGAAGAAACTGACAAAATGATTCCATTGGGTTCTTCTGTAATATAATCAATTATGTATATTACAACTATAATCACATAATTCAAGCATATATCATATACACATATCTAGTGAGAGTCGTTTAATATTCAATAGTACAGCTGTATGGTACAGTAGCAGGATGCTTCTCGCTTCTCACTGGGTAAAGTTTTGAGGAGAGGTATAGACAAGTGTTGGTGTAAATCTATGTAAATACAATTTATCCATACAATATACAACAAAACGAACCGAAGAAAGAAACTAAAGGGAATAAAAGACAAAGTAAATGTATAGGCAGTTCAGTGTTGCGTGTGGCTGTGACGTCAGTCGGTGTGTGTCGGTGTGCGTCAGGTTGGGGATCAGATCAGATCAGCACCATAAAAGTCCATAACAACATCAACAACAACGATACGGTTAGAACCTGGGAGAGGAGCTGTGCGTGTGCCCGTCGTGTGCGTGTGCATGTGCATGCTGAAGGTTCCGTCTCAGTTCAGTCTGGGCAAATCAAGCCCGAACCCGACCAACGCGTCAACCCGAGAAGTAAAAGGGGAGAGAATCCGCCACATCTGCTCACGTCCAGCTGTGCTGGCGGCTTCTCTCTCGCGCTTCCTCCCCGCCATCAAAATAAAAGCCCGGCTGTTCTGTCAAGAGGAATCAAATAGAAGGAAACGAGTCGAGCCCACAAAGAATCAAACACGGACTATTCCTTTAAACTGTACAACACTGCCTCGTCTTCCGCTCTGCCCTCCGCAAACAATCGTTACTAAGATGCTTCGCCTCGTCTCGCACCGTGTGAAATACCTGATTCAACCGTGATACATTCTCCCACGGACCCACACCCACTGAACCCTAAAGAGACCGTAGTGCAGCGACACGCGCGCGTGGCCCCGTGACTGCCCCCACCCCATATATAAAATATACAAAAGATTATCTCCGCGTCCTCCTCCTGAATAGCTCTGCTAATAGAAAAATATACAGGAATCCTATGACAAAATCTCTTTGCGTTATGGACGAACACCCTGCGCCGCTTCCTCCTTCTCTGCTGGACTCGTCTCTCCTTCCTGCCCACTTCAAAAATATACATGTGTGTTTGTCCTATTTATAGAAAAATTACACGTGTGACGCCTCCCGGCTAGAAATGACCCTTCGCTGGCTCCGTGTGAACTCAACACCCTGCCTGAACCGGGCAGAGCAGCGGCCGGGACGCACTACCTGCAAAAACGCCGAGCGGCACCGGGCGTAAGCGCAGCGCGGCGGCGCGGCACGATGCGTGGACGCAGCGAAGGAGAGTCAACGGCGCCGCTGCCGCGCTGCGCTGCCGTCCTGACGCGCGGGCGACGCACCAAAACAGGCGTTTGTGTGTTTACGCCCGGTGTCGCCCGGCGCTTACTGCAGATCTACGCCGGCCTCGCTCTCACCGCTTCAACTAAAGTGCTGCTGTTGTCGCGCTGCCTCGCACCCTCTCCTCGCGTCCTCCTCCCTTCCCACCCTCCTTCCTCCGTCGTCTTCCTCCGCCGCCGCCTCACAAGTCTCCGTGCCGGCTCTCGTACTTGTTGATGATGTTCCTGCAGCGGCCCAGCTCTTTCCTCATGTCGGCCACCTCCTGGCGCAGCGCGGCGTTCTCTCGCTCCAGGAAGGCGGCGCGCACCGAGATCTGGTTCTCCTTCAGCCGCCGGGCGTCCCGCGAGCGCTTCGCGGCCTCGTTGTTCTTGATGCGCCGGCTCCAGTACTTCTCGTCCTGTCATAGGCGGCGGTGGTGGCATGTTGGGGTGTGTGAGGACGAAGGAAAGGGGAGGAGAGAGGGGGAGACAAAGAGGGGAGAGTGGAATGAGAAGGGTCAGTTGTGTGATGAGAGAGAGGATGGTAGGAAAGAAGGAAAGGCGGCGACAGCTAAGTGGTCTAGGCAACATTAAGACCAAGACAGTTCACTGGACTGACAGGATATAATGATATTTACTGGCTACACTGGCTTCTGCTGGGAGGCCTTGATTTCCACGTATCGTTAAGATCTCAGCTAATGAACGTAAATCCATCGCTCGCCTTCGTGCCAGGCTTCACGCTGACATGAAGCCACCAGGAAGCAGCCGCTGCTAAGCTGTGTTCAGGTCACGCTGCTAGATGGTCTCTCTGCTAAAGTGAACGTAGATGCGTCCATTTTGTTCTCAAACACTCGTTTTATTGAAGATTTAAATTCTCATCTTCAACTGCTTAATGAAAGCACCTCAGGAGCTGCATCTGCTCCGTATTAACTGAGCGACAGGGCACAAATATTTCACTGCTGCCAGTGGCGTCACTTTCTCTGAGCATTAACACTGAGCTGATTCAGAGCTGTTCAAGGTTCAGGACACAACTGGATACTGAGCAGCTGGACTCTGAGCTACAGCATTAAGCAGAAGCACACAGGAAGCAGAGGACTGTGGGATATGTAGTACCTTCTGCTCGTCGGGGACCAGCATCTTTCGGGCCTTCTTGATCATGGGCTGTGGTTTCAGCTCCTCATCGGTGAAGCGGTGCTGCCTCGGGTCGAACGCCTCCTGGCCCGGCACACTGGACAAGGCCAGGTCTGCTGGGTCGGGGTCAAAGTTCACCAGGATGTCGCTGCTGCCGTTGGCGACCGCCGGAGGTCCCGGCGGTCCTGGAGGGCAGGACGAGGACCGAGATGGTTCCTGAGGCACCGCCTGACCACCTGGGAGGAAGAGGGAGAGTGAAGACGGTGTCCAGGCAATTCAGTGCTTTAAGAAAGAAGAGTTCTGTAAACGTAAACAGAGGTCGGACGCATGAGCAGGACAAACGAAGTCAGTCACCACTTCAGATTCCAACGCTTGTATCTGAGCTTGAAGCCTCGTGTGGGCCCAGATGTGGACGGTGAGGTCTAAAGGTCAAAGGTCGGGCTGGAGTTCGGACGCTGGCATTGTGACCGTTGCTCTAGCGGATTTGAGAGGAGTGGCTGCAGTTTGACCCAGCAGCTCCCGATTGAGATGCTGATCATTTATGACAATAGTTAAAAAGCGAGCGCTGATCATAATCTGCTGCTGGTTCCGGCGTCATCTACTCTGAGCTTCATCTGCGGATTAGAGCCCATCTGCCTTCACGGTCACATGACGATGACTGAGCCCTGTGGTCCACTAGGCCGAATTAGACGTTAACATTTAAGCTACAGTTTGGTCCAACTGCGTTTGTTTATGATTTTGACAATTAATGTCGCCCACGTCTCCTCTAATGGTGACAGAGCTTCCCATCGAACAGTTAGTGAGTTTCTTTCCTTTCGATAACACAGAATGGAACATGACTATTATTATTTTCCATCTTTTACACAGGATCTGAAGCGAAGCGCAGTCGCTGCACTGACGCCGCTTCGCCACCAGGTGTCAGACTCGAGCCAGAAACGCTGGAGAGGGCAGCGAGTTCACGTCAGGCTGGATTTTCAACGCAGGAAAGATCCGCGTTGACGTTTTAACCATTTGTTGCCAAAGCACAGTGACAACATTAAAAATCTGTGGAATGGATCAATAACAAACAAAAAAAAACTTAAAATACCATAAAACAGAAGAACAAAAACATTGCAAATGTATTGTGGAACAGTATCACAGGGGTGAATGGTGAATATGAGACCTGTGCTGTGCCTGAATCTATTTTCAGCCTCTGGTTATCGCGCTTTCCCTATTTTCCGAACCTGCATTTGATTTCCCAAACAGAGAAACCGAGTTGAGCAATCTTCCATCCGGCTCCACTCAAACCTCCACCGTGGCAGCGTTTGTAAGAGCTTTCTGTGGGAGCTCCAGGCTCCGAGCCACAGATTATAAATAACTGCAGAGCGGGTGACAAATATCGACCGAAACAGTGGTGGAAAGATTTCAGGTACTGGACGGAACAGGACAGTATTTGTTCTAGCAGAGAGAACACAGGAGTCTAGTGCGTCTCCATCTGAACTAATGCATCCGCATCCTCTCCCCTCAATGAAGAAACGCGTCAGAGCGCGTGAAGTAAACCTGGATAGTAAATCCGGTGCTGCCGGCGGCTGCCAGTCAAACCGTCTCTGTGGCCTCCACACACTCGACAGGGGGCAGCAGACACACAAACACAACGTCCTCTGACAAGGCCGTCAGGACCAGTCAGACCAGTGGCGTCTTCATCCATAACCATCCATCTGCTCCGTCACATCGACCTGCGCCGGCTTAACTGATTCTCTGGCAGCAGCTGGATGGGGCTGATCCTGGATAAGTCTGCCCAAAGCTCCATCCTAATAACAACCATTTTGGGCAAAAGGTTGAAACCGATCCAAGAATCCGGCTTCGGCTCTGCTGCTGCCGGGTAAACAGTCGCCAAAGCGCGGCTTCGTGTCCTGAGAGCGGGGCCGTTGGGGAGGCTGGGAGTCTCTGTCTGCTTTCCTCGTAGCAGAGATTATGAGTTTGTTTGTGGCCAGTCTCCCTCACGTCCATGACACCAAAGGCTGGAGTCTGCTGGGACACGAGGGTTGCTGCCGTGTTAGCGTCTGTTTACTTTTCGTGTTGTCTAGAACTTCCCTTTACCTCGTTCCTACCGAGACGATGAATGTACGTGGAAGTGTTTCTTGGTGCTGAATTACAAAAACCCTTTAAGGTCTGCGGGAATTCGGACGTTGACGTCTCCGTTTCTTGTTCCCGTCGTTGAAGCCCTGTCCTCCAGAAGCGGCCTCTGCTCTCCAGCCACGCAGGCACAGAGCGAGCGTCGTGGGCAGAGACGCCCACGCAGGCAGAAAATAGACGGGTTCCAGAGTCAGGTGAGCATCTCTTCCTCTCCACTAAACGCCGGCTTGATCTAACTTTACTCTCTGCAGCCGCCCACGTCCAACCAACAGCTAATGCAACAGCCCCAGCAAAGTCCCAGCTGCTCCCGGAGGTCAGGGAAATGCATTTTGGGAAATGTAGGAAGAATGAAAAATAAGAGACATCTTGTAATTATGGCAGATGAATCATCATCATCTCCATCGTTCCTGAACCTCCAGCATCATGTTAATGTTAATGACACCGTTTTGTTCTGTTCAGGGGTTTTATTCATTGCTACATACTAAATGCTACAGTAAGGTGTGATACTAAAAGCTGGAACGTTGGACGGAGTCACAGCAGCAGCACCAGCAACAATCCGAGGTTTGATGGGGGCGCGAACATCCGTCCCCTGCTGCAGCGGTGGTCGGTCCTAGTACTGCAGCAGCAGCGATCGGATCATTTCCTGCTCAGCAGCCAGATTAACTGTGAGCAGCTGAACACGAGGCCGCGCGGACCGTGATACAGGAAGTGTGTTACGTAAAGAAGCAGCTTCCTCCCGTCTGCTCAGACTCGGACCTGATACCGAGGCCCGCTGGACATACAGCACCTCAGCTGATCTGCAGCTATGTGAAGCCTCCTTTGACCTTTGATTTCTTGAGTGAATTTTATGAAAAGCCTGTTTCAGTGGCCACTGAGCGTCAGCTAATGCAACACAACACAGATGCTGAAATAGCTTCACTAACTGCTGCATATCAGGGATAATTATCCACAGCAGGCTGTTACAGGACGCTGAGACTGGAAAACCAACGCTTCCTCCTTCGTGTAGCGAGACAACACTTCACCTCGGCTCACACCACGCGTGACGTCTGCTTTATTTGTTGGCGTCCACACCCAGGCAGCGAGCGACCGGATCCGCACTACAAACAAACACACGGCAGGCACGTGCACGCTCACGAGTGAGCGGACACACCCGACATTCTGGTTCCTTACACTGCAGCAGTGACCTCCGCTCCTCCGCCCGGTGTCAGCGGCCTGAGGCCCGCCGGGCTCGTCCAGTACCACGGTTTACCACTGCACCCGAACGCCTCAGCGACTTCCTGCCGCTGCTCAGCTTCAACGTTTCACAACATCAGCTTATATTGGCTTCCCGTTTGCCGAGTCCAGTTCAAGACTGTGACAGAACATCAAACACCAACGAGGAACTGACTGACTGCAGGTCAAAGGTCAGACTGAGCTCGTATCTGTCCTGAAGTATTTCAGACACGCCTCCAAGGAAATGAAGACAAAGAAGACATCAGCAGGTGAGTGAGTCAAATGACAAGTGACGAGTTGGTGGAGACGTACAGTACAATACAGTAGTACTACAGCGATTTACAGTAGTACTACAGTACAATACAGTAGTACTACAGTACAATACAGTAGTACTACAGTACAATACAGTAGTACTACAGCGATTTACAGTAGTACTACAGTACAATACAGTAGTACTACAGTACAATACAGTAGTACTACAGCGATTTACAGTAGTACTACAGCGATTTACAGTAGTACTACAGTACAATACAGTAGTACTACAGTACAATACAGTAGTACTACAGCGATTTACAGTAGTACTACAGTACAATACAGTAGTACTACAGCGATTTACAGTAGTACTACAGTACAATACAGTAGTACTACAGTACAATACAGTAGTACTACAGTACAATACAGTAGTACTACAGCGATTTACAGTAGTACTACAGTACAATACAGTAGTACTACAGTACAATACAGTAGTACTACAGCGATTTACAGTAGTACTACAGTACAATACAGTAGTACTACAGTACAATACAGTAGTACTACAGCGATTTACAGTAGTACTACAGCGATTTACAGTAGTACTACAGTACAATACAGTAGTACTACAGTACAATACAGTAGTACTACAGTACAATACAGTAGTACTACAGCGATTTACAGTAGTACTACAGTACAATACAGTAGTACTACAGCACAATACAGTAGTACTACAGTACAATACAGTAGTACTACAGTACAATACAGTAGTACTACAGTACAATACAGTAGTACTACAGCGATTTACAGTAGTACTACAGCGATTTACAGTAGTACTACAGTACAATACAGTAGTACTACAGCGATTTACAGTAGTACAGCACAATACAGTAGTACTACAGCACAATACAGTAGTACTACAGCGATTTACAGTAGTACTACAGCACAATACAGTAGTACTACAGCACAATACAGTAGTACTACAGCGATTTACAGTAGTACTACAGTACAATACAGTAGTACTACAGCGATTTACAGTAGTACTACAGTACAATACAGTAGTACTACAGTACAATACAGTAGTACTACAGTAAAATACAGTAGTACTACAGTAAAATACAGTAGTACTACAGTACAATACAGTAGTACTACATTAAAAACTAAAACGCCTTTTGTACATAATCTCTAAATGCACGTTTGAGCGATGAAGCTTCTTCCAGCTTCGAGCGCAGAGACGCGAATCCTTGTGCAGTTTTCTAGCTGGTACCTTTGAAATGAATTAAACATAGTGTGTTTTGCATCCTGTCCCTGACTGGCTCCTCCGTCCTCTGGAGCCTCCTCCCGTGAATCTGTCTCTCCCTCTGTCCTCCCCCCTCCTCCCCTCTCGCTCCGGCGCTTTCTGCAGAGGCACGTGACGCGGCGGCCGCACATGGCCCGAGCGTGTGAGAGAGCGAGCGAGACTTCAAATCATGCAAAGCAAACACTCTTGACTGTGCTCTCTCGCCCCCCCCCCTCCGGCGCCGCTCTCTCTCCGTTAACAGAGTGCAGAGTCAGTGTCTTGTTTAACCCTTCCCTCGCTGGGCGTAAGCCACCGGCGGCTTTATCCTGCACACTCTCCCTTTAAAGAGACAACATCAGCTCAGTTCTTCAGCAAAGATTAAGCTGATGATGACGCTTTTATGCTGGAATTAATGATCCACATAAGGTGTATATAGACTGTAGGTGGCTGGTTTATCTTACAGTGTCCATCTGCGGTTTGACCTCTGACCTTATCCACTCATTATAGCAAAACACATAAATAAACAACCATCAAAACTATTTACTCGTTGTAGAAGCGCAATAAGAAGGAAAACTGTTGACTAGACGCTGCAGGTAGAACACGGAGACCAGATCCACGTCAACGGAACAAACAGGAAGCAGCGTCACCGAGGTGGAGCCGGATCCTAGTGAAGGGCTGTTACTGGGTTGTACGTCAAGTGAAATGAGCTTCTCGATGCTGCAAAGCCACATTTTATTTTGCTGTGTTTGTTTGTGTCTGATCTTCCCACTGAAGCTTCGCTCGTGTCTGTCAGCTGGATTTAACGACTGAGCAGATTCCCATCAAGTCTGGTTCAAAGATCAGCTCCAGGCTAAAGAACAGCTGATTAAACTGAGGTGCTTTGTCAGATTTCAGACTTCTCTCCAGGTGCTCAAGTCAGAAACTTTGTGTCCTCGCATCTTCAGCCTAAAAACAAGGAGCTTTATTCAGCCAGTTTGGTGCTGCTCCTGGGCTCAGCTGATTCTCAGCACATATCTATGTATCTATGCATCTATCGCGGGAACAAACCGGTAATAAATGTGACCTAGCGTCTAATGAAACGGCTGCATTCACATCATATCTGTGCTCCCTCCTCCCGAGCTGCTCTCAAACATGTGCATGTGGAGCAGATTATTATTTCCAGCCTATTTTCCATCTCTCTCTTCGCTTGGTTTTCTCTGCAGCTCTGTAGTAACACTTCAGCTCCACAACGACCTGAGGGATTTCTGGCTGGATGCATCATGCTCGGCCCAGTCACGTGTTTATAATTCAGAATAAAAAGGACACACACACACAGATGAAAGCTCTCATATTAAAGCGAACACAGTTGCATGCAAATGCCAAAACAACGAGGACACTCATGTGCGTTCGGATTTCGCCGAGCCGCACGCACAGACACAGCGTGCACACGGCTGCACGCCGCGCAGACGCCGAAGCCTCGCAGCCGTATGCAGCGGTATTTGCTTCTGTGCAGCTCTCTCTCTATCTGCTGCTTTCTTTCATCCATCTCTCTATGGATTTCTTTTTTTTATTTGGTCTACCCTTCAGCCCGTTTTCCAGCGCGAAGCCCGTTGCTGTTTACACTTACACAGAATAAAACTGACAAACACAACGTGTCAGCCCGATTCCTCACAATCACTTTCTCCCCAACTGTGTTCTCACTGTTTTCAATTTGTGAAAAAGACAACGCACCACGGTGCCAATTATCTCCCTTCCATCCCTTCAAGTGACCCAATGCGTTAAGTATGGGAGCGAGAGGTAAAGCAGCTGATGTCAGCAAGTGCAGAAACCAGCTTCTAAATCAAATCCACTTTTCACATATTTGCGATATGCAGTCACACTATGCTCAGCTTCTGAGGAGGCCGAATAAATGGACCTGCAGCTGAGGGAACCGGTCGTAGCATATTCCAACTCATTACTTTGATATAAAGCACCTCGTGCTCATCTCCACGCTTTCCCTCCTGCTTCCTGAAGACTCACCAAATCCCAGCACCTTCACTGGAACAGCCAGTTCGGGTCCAACGTGTCCGTTCTGGTTCACAGTCACTGCTCTAGACGGCTGTGAGCTACCTGCCCAGCAGCTGCTTTCAGACACGCACTCAATACGAACGAACGTATGCACACGTGAGCTGGCTGTGGAAACACTGGACCAACCTGCGGCAGGTACTTTCATTGCTGGTTTTACACAGCTGTAAAACCGTTAGAGTTCTGCAGGAGCCGTCCCTCGACTAGGGGACGAGTAGGGAACCCGGACTCTCCAGGCAAGGCCTAAAGCTGTGACAGCAGCCTGTGTAGATAATGGCAGCATTTAGATCATTCTCTTGGTGGAGACCAAAAGCAGAGCTGAAACTTAACGTAACTCAGCTGCTCTGAGTCTCCATTATTACCTGGTACAGGAGCTAATCCTGCAGGATTTCATACAAAGTCATGTAGCGATGGACGTAACCAATATTGTGATATGATGAAAGCGTACAGTCCATTTGCTGCGTTGTTAAGGGAGATGCACATATTAATTATGGTTGTGAGATGTCCTTTGTCATTTCACTTCTTGGATTCGGTCTAGATATTTGATCCCATTGCATCTGGCTGTAATCAGATGGCAACAGATGGCATCACATCTTGATCTGAACGCGAGCTGCATGCGTGACACCTACTGCTGACGAGCATCCTTTCCCATTAACATATGTAAATCGGGTAAATACGGGAAGTCGGGGTTAGCGTCGCAGCTTTGTGCCCTGAAGCGGCAGCAGCGTCAACTCCCGTAGGTTTAACTGTGCTCATTCTTTACATTCCTCCCTTCTTCAATCCCTCCAGGTTATTTAGCAAGAGAAATGAAGGCAGCGTCTGTTATGTAACATCAAGTTAATCAAGTGTTTGTCTCCAGGCTTAGTGTGGTGAGTTTGCCAAGGCAGCGACTTAAAGCCCAAAGTCTGGATGCAAACAGGAAACGCATACACACGATCGGACGACACAAACGTCGCCCTTCGCTCCCTGACTCTGTATCCAGCGATCTGACTCAGTGTCTCATGCTTCCTTCACGTGTCCGTCTCACCAGTGAACATTTACAAAGACGTGGCAATCTGTCAATAAATCATCACGAAAACTAGCAGCGATGATTCACCCGATGGATCACAGGATGAAAAACAAAAGCCTCCGTGGTTCAAATGAGTTGGAACACGTCAGACTTGAAAACCACCAAAACAGAATAAAAAGGTTTTGCTGATTCTCTGGCAGTTCTGGTTCACATCAAACGCAGCAGAGAGAGGAAACGATAAATTATGAATATGTAACGGATGAGAACAGGCTGTTGGAGGGAGTCGAGGAGGGTTGGAGAACAGGGTGTCAGCCATTTATCGCACAGAGTTATGATGAGAGAAAATCCCTCTCTGGTTATTGTTAAAGGATTCAAAGTGTTGAACTGGTCTGAATGTCGCTTCTCTCCAAACGCTCTCCTCTTTCAACCTCGTTGTGCTTTAAAGGCTTTTAAGTAATTGATGGATAAGGTCTAAACCTGTCAAACGTCCACGACTCACAGTATTCAAACTCACCATGTAGACACTCGGGTCCTCCCAGCATGCCTTGCTGCTGCTGTGGCTGCTGTGGCTGCTGCTGCTGAGGTGGTGGCGGTGGTTGTGGCTGCACAGTCTCCAGTCCCAGCAAGGAGGAAGAGGAGGATGAGGAGGACATGGAGGAGGAAGAGGAGGAGCAGGGCGGAGGAGAGGTGGGGGGGCACTGGGAGCTCTGGTTGGGCACTGCTGACTGAGGGCTCTGGGAGAGAAAAAGACAGTAAGCAAGGTAAACGTGGGTGAGGCTGAAGCTGCCGGCGTCCGGCGTCCGTCGTCCTACCTGCGAGGGGATCTGGGCGCTGGTGGAGCTGGGTCCGTTGCTGTGCATTCCCATCCCGTTCTCAGTCAGAAACTCCTCCAGGTCCATGTACTGGAGCTGGAACAGGCTGCCGTCGCAGGGCAGGGTCCGCTCCCACAGCAGCGGGCCCAGAAAGGCTGACTGGGAGTTGGACCGCAGCGAACCCGAGCCGGGGGCGCTTCCAACGCCGCCGGGCCCTCCGGCACTGACCCCCAGCGAGTCTTCATCAGAGTCCAAGGGCTTGTCTTTGTCTGGAGGGAAGAACAACGAGCAGATGGTTGCGTATGACAAAACAACAAAACTAAAAACTGACGAACGTGAGTTTAGGAGAGTTTGTTTGTTTGCCTCACAGCGAAAGCTTCATAATCTCAGTGGTCACGTTCGTTTGCCATGAATAAATTGTCGGGTAACTAAAGTGATTGACTGACGCTACAACGAGGCCGTTCGTGTTCTTCCTACTGAGAAAACCACAAACCACAGTAACAATTAGCTCTGATCTGAAGCCACATTTGATGATGTCACCTTACTTCACAGACCCACCTCACACCAGGCCCTAAATAACCGTCCACCTGCTTCTCAGTTGGTTCAGTCCGGTTCCCTCCTTCTACCCGCTTGTTTATTTAAAAAACCCAGAAGAGGTGACTCATTTTGGGTAAAAGCTCGCGAACACATGAATCACTGGTTTTGGATCCAGACCTGTGAGGACAACAATGACTTGGAAGAGCTTCGAGCTTCCGTCTCGCTCTGCTCTGTGTAGAGCACAGGCATCTATAAATAAGGTTGACCCTGAACTTCGACCTCTTCGTGACAGAGCGCCTGCCTGATGGAAAGATAGATTCAGACTTCAGGCATCAATAAACCATCAGCAGAGAAAGAGTGGAAAGAAAACGCAACAAACACGGAGCCTGGCAGGAAACAGCGCGTTCTGACCTGTGAACCTCTGCTGTTATTACTCCACAGAACCGAGCCTCCAAAAATGTAAACTAAAAACAAAATGGCCACACGCGCTGAAGAACAGAACGGCGACGGCTGGAGAAAGAGATGGAGGAGCATCAGTGGTGTGGAAAAAACTCATTTAAGGGGATTAAAGGACATCAAGAGTCAGAGACGTGGCAGAATGGACGGATGAGTCAAGGTGGAAGATTTCATGATTATAAATGAGTCCGTATAATACTTAATGTATTTAAAATGTTCCTGTTGCCTGCTTTTTAATAAATGTCGGCGGACCACAGAAGGATTTTTAATGAACTGTGGTGCAAAGCAACAACACACACGCACCTCAGTGTTGTTTTAAAGCTTCCATTTTACTACTTCATACTTTCTACACCCTGTATTCACCTGACAGCTGTGTTTACCTTTCAAATTAAAGTTTTACAACGTTACACAATAATGCAGCCGGTTCAGAAAGTACATCTCCCAGCAGATTAGAGCAGTTACCACAACAATTAAAGCCAGCAGCTGGCATCGAAGCGCCGACTCAGGCCTTTTCATCAAAGGGAATCTCCCCCTTTAAACTTCTTGTGCATCGTCTTTTAAGTCATTGTTTGACACCAAAAGCTGTAAAATTAACCACAAAAAACACAGAGCAGAGGAACTTTAGTTTTTTAACTGTGTCCCCTGTAAATCGTGACGAGCCCAAACTGTCACAACCTGTTTGCGTTTCGTTGGTGCGTCTGTTGAAACGCCTCCTGTCAGCGCCAGACACCAAGATGGCGGCGTGTTCAAATCAGCTTCTCAGACTAAACTGTCAAAACGCTGGATGACGAGGATGCTCCTTTACTTCTGTCCGCCGCCGTAGCATCACTACGCTCGGTGATGAGTCCAGCCGTCGACTCTGACCTCCTCTCCGTAAACAGACAGAGTTCTGGGAGTGTGTAGGTCTCTGTTGCTTTCTGCGTAGCTTTGCACACTCACACATTCTCGGTTGGACACTAATTAAAACACATCATCACTTGGAGGTTTTGTCTTTCTTGACACAAATTAACCTTGACATTACTTTCAGCAGGAGGTTTTTTCCTTCCTCCTACATGCTGGCGAAAGAAATGAAATAAAAAAACCCACTTATGGTGTATTGAGACAGGGAGGGAAATGGAAAGGGCAGAAAAGAAATGATGTGAGAAAAGGCTCCAACAGACAAGGGGAAATCCCTTTAAAAAGCAGGAGAGAGAGGGAGGGGGATGAATGGGAAGAATAAGTGGAGGCGACACAGCTTAATCAAAGTGATGGTGACCCTTTGAGCTCGAGGACGAATCATTAAAGTGTGATAGACCGAGAACTGACCACAGAAGAGAGGGGCTGTGCGAAGCTGACAGAGAGGAGCAGGGAAGGAAACGAGAGAGACGAATGCAAATAAAATGGTTCTGGAAACAGAGAGCGCAGAGTGAGCTGCTGCAAAAGAATGAAGACACCCTGAGAAAATGCAAATGAGCCGTGGAAGAGTGGAAGACGATCAGATGGGAAGAGAGCAAGACAGAAAAGTGTGAGAGGGAAAAAAAGCTCAAAGACGCACGAGAGAACGACAGAGATGCGATGGAGAGAGTGGGCGTTTGTGAAGGCGTCAAACAAAGCTTAGCCAGGGAGAAGGAGGCAGGAGGCCGAGGAGCGAAACTCTGCACGGTGGAAGACAGAGCAGCAGCGAGAGCCACGGGCGATGCAAAACAGCATCACACACCAACATCCTTTCTGGAGCCCTGAATGCATCACCTATCGTTAGCTGAATGTGGGCTCCCCGGGCGCTGACAATGGGCCTCTAGAAGGGCCTCTGAGCTGCTTTCTGACTGCGTGGAGAGCCTGTCAGCCAGGCTCACATCACCTCCTCCTCCTCATGCAAAGGAACAAAAAAGAAGAGAACAGAGACGCAGTTGCACCAAACGGCCACCGGGGGCCGCCAAACCGCAGGGTGCAATGGGACAGTGCTTGAGCTGCACTTGGCTTCATACAGACCCAAACCCACAGGGTGAAGCTTTTACACATCTCTGGCTTTTTGGGTTGAAACGGAAAGCGTGTGTGAAATGACAAGGCCTGAGCCCCAGGGGACAGTAAGAGTCTACGACGTCCCCACAAGGCTGGCAGAAGCAGCTGACATCCCCTCAGCAGAGAGAGCGGCAGCCTGGTTAATGTTTGTCATGGCAGCTGGTGGATGGGAAACAATTCAATCCCAGACCAGCAAATCCGACTCAACTCCGCTTCTGCTCCTGCTTTGGCTGCATTTTGATGATATGCAGTCCAGATTGTGTTGCTTTTTATACTCCCTCCTGCACCAGCACCACCTCCTCCTCCTCTCCAAACACTTCATCTGATCACAAAACGCAAAGAGGAAGCGCTTCGCGTTAAAAGGGATCCAGCAGGAGAGCTGTGCAAGCGAGTGTTTGGGCTGAGCAGGGCCTGCTTTCATACACTCACACCTACCCACTCAGCCACATGCACACACACACACACACACACACACACACACACAACGGGAGGCTGCTTAATGTGATTGTCAAGATCACTGATCCACTAACTTTGATGTCAGCAATCTTTACGTCTGAAGCTGAACCAGAATATTTCAGACTTTTGAACTCAGAAAAATGTTGATGGACGTGTAGTTAAAAACTTGGCTCTAAGCGCTTCAAACATGCATTTATTACTGATTAATGTCCTTCAAGGGACAGAATGAATTTTCACAATAAAACCCCCAAAATGCATCGCCCAAACTCCAGCATTAGCAGTTTAGATTTTCACAATAAAAACCCCCATTAGCCACCACCAAACCCTGACTAATGACTCTCGCTAAAGTTTCTTGTCGGTGGGATCGCTCACCTTTCATCTCGCAGGAGTCCTTCGTGACTCTCGAGTCGGCCTTGATTGGCAGCTGGAGCAGGGACTTCAGGTTGGTCATGGAGGTCAGGTGTCCGCCCTGGGGGCCACTTCCGGCCGGGTTGCTGGCCCCAAACTGGGGGCTTGTGGCCCCTGCAGGGAGATCCGGCGGCAGGAGCTGAGTGAGAGGCCTTGACATAACGTCTCGGGGGAGGAAGGGGGCGAGGGGAGGCACGCAGGGGGAGGAGTAGAGTAACCTGCAGAACTTCGGTTCGAGATCAAAATAATCCAGTTAGTGGCACAGATTGACAGGCGCGCCGTCGAAAGGTGCGCGGACAGGTGACGCTCAGGGTCTCCAGCTGATGCCCATGAAGAGAAGCCTGTTAGGAGGCTAAACTCAACCGGCTCCGCGTCGCCCGGGTCTCAGTCATCCTCTCAGCCTGGCTGTCACCTCTCGATTCCCAAGAACAAACTCCGCAGCAGCGAACGCGCACAGGAAGACGAGCTGGATCCCGGAGGCGCGGGGGGAGTGAAGTCCTGCTTTGAGTTTGTGCAGATAAAAATCGGCGGCTGGCGGCTTCCTGGGTCCGGTTCAACCGTAGGACGATCGCTCGGTAAAAAGACAACAAAAAGAAAAATGTAAGCAGAAACAAGCGCGTATGTGTGTGTGTGTGGTCCCAATGAAAGCGGATTAAAGCAGCAGAAGAGACGAGTCGCGGCGGTGGGAGAAAAAAATGACCAAAAACAAACGAAGCGGAAAATAGAAGATGAAGGAAATAAAGAGACCCCCCTAAAAAAGAATAATATTCAATAGTGTGGGAGTCAGAGAGATGGGGCTGATGGCTCTTATTTTCCTCTCTCTCCCTCCCTCCCTCCTTCTCTCTCACACACGCTTCTCTCTATTTCTGTCGCTCTCCCTCTCCCTGTCAGCTGGAACCAACACGGGCCGCGCGTGTGACGTCAGCGCTCACGGGGGAAAGGACCTTGGGGGCGTGGTGTGTGTATACAAGTGAGCCACGCCTACTAGCTGCCGCTCTCGCTAACGCCCCCTTCCCTCGCCTGTGTTTCTATGGTGCTGCATTCGTGTAGCATGGGAAATCTCGTATATAGGAGATTCCAAAAAGACAAACAAATGCGGAGGAAATTACAACCCGCAGCAGCCATTTGACAGAAGCAGTCGGTTCAACCTGTAAAGGTTCATGGCCGAGCTGCTGGCGTGAACAGCATTAAAGTGACCAGATTAAATCACTGACAGAAACAGGCCTAATACATTCACTTCAGAAGTAACTTTAACTCCAGTCGCTAGGGCTAATCTAACCTATACTCGCATGGATGGCCGATAATAAACGGTCTAAACTAAACTCTGACACGCGACCATGTATCTGAACCTGGTATTAAAGGCGCCTCGCAGTTTGGCTGTTTCGTTTTCCCTTCTACACTAGAATGCAACACACGAAACACACTTAGCATTCCAGCCAATAGGAAGTGGCGACTGGAGTGTAGCGCCGTGAACGCGCCACGCCCCCTCTCGTCTCCTTTGAGGCATTTAAACAACATGGATGACAGTCACATTAAAGCGAGCAGAGACGTCAGGGAGCGTGTTTTCCTGCTGGCTCCCCACCAGGCCGCAACCCGTTCACAGACGCAGGCTGCATTTACAGCCGTGTTGTCATTTGTAAACTACAGCTCGGTGAAATAACCTCAAAGCAAAGTTACACCTAACGTGTTTTAAAAACAACGCAAATCTGTCCCATTCATGTGCTGAGTCGCTTGAAACCAGCGGTTTGTCTTCCCATCAGCCCCTCGCGCCATCGAAGCCAAACAAGCACATGGCCCTTGCACGCGCCGACTGTTGCCTACCGGCGACTCTGCCGCTCTGATTGGCTAAAACTAGGTCAGTCGCTCCTGTTCTCGGCCTCCTATTGGATAAAAATAGGTCACAATCTCCGCCCACAGTTTTCCCCATGCCACAGCCATGTGACGGGGGGGTCGAGGAAGCCATGACAGATCCTGTTTGTCATTATTTGTTTATGATACGCGTTAGGAGACTGAATCAAAGCTTTCAGAGAATAAATAAAATGCTTTTTGGTATTTCGTCGTTTTATTTCATCGTTTTTACCATTCACATATTAAGCAAAAGACGTTATTAACGTGCTCCTGTTTTATGATAATCATGTGTTATGTCCTCACCTTTGTGCAGAGTAAGAGCTTAAAAAAAGCAAATAGCAGCCTGGACGAATCTAAAGGATTAACTCGTTTCCTGACATGCTACCTGTTCCTAGACGTCGTCCCACCTGATGACAAGCTGAGAAACAAACAGCAGGAGACAAAACACGCTCACACACGCTCGTCCTGCACATTTCACGCTGGTCATGTTATGTGAAGCGCGACTGGCGCCATCTGGTGGCCGCGTGTGTGTAATGCGCCACAGCGCTTCAGTCGCCGCTTCTCTATGGAGACAAATTTTAAATATAAAACAAATAAATTACAATTGAAAATGTTGTGCAGGTGAACCTGGTAAAGTGTGTGTAATTATGTGACATATTTTTAGCTCTTTGTGTGGTTTTGGTACTTACCTGTTAAACGACCAGACCTGCGAGGTGTGGCTCCATCTCTCACTACATGGACATCCAAGAAGCTTTTTTTTGCTGGTCTCACATTTAAAGGTTTGTAAAACACTAATTAAATCCGCAGCTACATTTACAGTTTATGCACAAAGACGTAGCATGTAGAGGACTTCAGTAATTGTACTGTACTTTCCAAAAACATACTGCAGCCCATCATTGAGTGTGAATTAGACAGACACACGGAGCCAAAGGGCATCTGTGGTCACAGCTCACCTGGCTGCATGAAGACAACACCTGGCTGCCACCGCTGACGTACGAGCAGCTCATTCACGGTCTACTGACGCCTGCCACAGAGAAACCACTTCAGAGTTCCCGTAGGATGAAAGGCTGGAAGAAAACACGCACAAGTGATGAATTATCTGAACCAAGCTGAGGAGGCGGACGTGTGCAGGTAGCTGCTGTTTGCTGCCCATTTCAAGCCGGTAGTGAAACAGACCGTGAAGTAGTTTAACAGCAGCCAGTCTAAAGTATGTCCATCTGCACCCAGGGCGCCGATACTTTGAGCCTTAAATAATAAACATCTACTAGTATGTCTTGTGGAAAATGACCCATTGTTTTGAATAAACCAACTAGTTACGCGTTACTGTGAAATTTCCACATTTGAGGTGATGAGTAAGTCTTTTAAATAACTTCCTTTTCTCCCAATAGTTCCACACAATGCAGCAAAAGTCTAACTTGATTATCATCTTTAAACAAACTTTACTAAACATTAGGTTCAACATTTCAGGTGTTTTTTATTTGATTTGAGGGTTTTCAACAACGCACTTTTAGGCAAAGAAAAGGATAGTAATTTAGTAATATTACTACATGTTTCAGTTTTACAGAAAAAAGAAAAGACACGTCTGGACAGGACCTAAATAATGAACTATGTGTACACTCTGTTACAAAAATGGGGCTTAACTGCGGCAACGTGGGAGCAGGTAAAGGGCAAAAAAAAAAAAAAAAAAACACACCGATACATTTACTCATCCCTCTGTTTTACAAAGACAAGCCCGACTCGTCCCTCCCACCCATACAATATCAACAATGAAGAAATAATACTTGGAGTAAAAAACAGCGAATAATCAATATATAATAAAATATAATACGAATTGTACAGTACACTCCGGTTATTTCTGTCGATCCTGAACATGTTAACAGTTTGAGTCGTCTTTTCTCTCCACCACACGTTCAAATCTGACAAAAGTAGTGTAAGTTAAGAACGAGGTCTAACACACTTTCTTTTTTTAAAGCAGGTTGACTAATATTCACCTTCACGGTTTTCAGGTGCTCATCAGGTTTGATTTTTAGATTAGTTTTTCAGGAGGGCGGTTCTCAGAGAGATTCTCCACTGGGGCAACAAATAATCACATATATAGAGCAAGAGACACGGACTTTACTGTTTAACCGTGAATAATGACGTAGACAGTTTGAATTAAAACCTTATTAAAAAGGTACCTTGAGCCTACAAAGAGGCAGCTGATCCAAACTCATGAGCACACGGAAAATGAAATAACACTGATGTAAAGGAAACTGGACATGATGAAGAGCTGCTACTGAAGTTGTCACGTGATCTTACGGTTCCTTCACCTTTAGAAGAGGAGACGCAAACCGAGGCTGGTTGTGACTTTGGGCCTTTTGAAGTCCGCGGCGTTTCTCAACCACCTCTGCCGTAGTACGTCAGGGTTGTGAACAGGTCTGTGGGAGGAGGGATGTGGGAGTAGTTACACTAAATCATCCCACCTCTAATTATTGTTAAAAACTTGCTAGCTCTCGCTTGCGGCTTGGATTATTTAAAAAAAATAAACATCAAAACAATCTAGACTAGAAAACAGTTTTTTTTTTTTACTGACTGTACTCAGTCAGAACTGTTGATCTGTCAGGCTGGACCAGGACCGGGACCGTCAGCCGGACCGGTGAGTGTTCATCAGCCGACTGGTCATGAGACAGAGATTTAATCTTCATCAGAGCCCAGTTCGTGGTGCCGCTGCCGGTGGTTGTCCCCCGACAGGAGAACTTGTGGCGGGCCAGGAGCCCGGGGTTCCAGAAGCTGTGTCTGCATTTGTGGCACTGGAATGCGGCTCGTTTTAGATGCTGGCCCCTGTGTTTCAAGGCTTTGTGTAAGGAGCTGGTGCGCCTTCCGCACACCTGGCACCTCAGCCGAGCAGGGCGGCCTGAGTTCCTGGGGGGGTGCCTGATGGCGTGGTGGACCAGCAGAGAACCCTGCTTGGCGTACGTGGTGCTGGGGCAGATCGGACAAGGGAAGCGCTTGATGGGGACGTCCATGGACGTGAGCCCCGTGACTCTGACAGCACCTCCGCACCACGACTTGACTTTCATGGCCCCTCCCTTCATCCTCAGCTGGGCCAGGAGCTTTTTTTTGTTGACCAGCGCCTGCAGCCTGCCCCTCTTCTTCCTCAGAATCAGCAGCTTCCTGCGAGTGTCTTCACTGAGGGGGACTCCGACCAGCTTCCCGTCTCTCATGATGCTGTGGATCACCACCCTTCTTTTTTTCTTTCGGTGCTTTCTTGTCTGCGTGTGCCGCTTTTGGAAGTTCTTTGAGCGGTAGTGAAAAGGGTGCTGCTGCTGCTGCTGCTGCTGCTGTTGTTGCTGCTGCTGTTGTTGTTGCTGTTGCTGTTGTTGTTGCTGTTGCTGCTGTTGTTGATGGTGCTGCTGCTGCCCAGCGGCTCCTTGCTCCATGTGAGATGACCCAGCATAGTTGGAGCCGGATCCTGAATAAAAGAGGGGCGAATACGCGGCGGGTTGCGACTGGTTGACGCGCTGGCCGTTGCGATCGATGCCATGCTGCGACAGCTTGTGCCGCACTAAGCTGTTGGAGTAGGCGAAGGCTTTGCCGCATACTTCACAGCGAAAGGACTTTTCCAGCCCTACGACTCCACCGTGGACAGTCTGCTGATGCGCCGTCAGGTGGAAGTAATGGCGGAATGACTTCCAGCACACGGTGCATGTGTAAAGCCGCTGTGTGGGGGTGCCATGTGTTGGGGATTTTTCTCCTTGAGAGCAGGAAGAGAAGAAGTCAGAGTTTCCCGAGTTGGCGACTTGACCGATGGCGGCGGCAGCGGCGCCTTTAATTCTCCTCCCCTGGCTGTCGATCTCCCCTCTCCTGTGCAGCTTCCCGTGTCTCACCAGGCTCTGTGCGTAGGCGAACATCTTCCCACACAGATTGCACTTATAGTTCTTCTGGCCGGAGTGCACCGTCAGGTGCTTCGTGAGGTGAAAAGGCTCACGGAACATTTTGCCACACACATCGCAGGCGTGAGGCTTCTCGCCGGTGTGGACGCGGTTGTGGCGCCGCAGGGTCTCCGCTCTTCTGAAGCGTTTGCCGCAAAGCTGACATCCGTAGGGTCTCTCTGAGCCGTCCCCTGGAGGAGCCGGACTCCGCCTCCTCCTGATGATGGTGCTCGGGTCTCTCTTCTCTCTGGGTTTCCTGGGCCTCCGAGGCTTTGTGAGGGGTTGGCTAGGGTGGGTTAGAGGCAGAGTGGAGCCGTTGAGGGTGGCTGTGGATGACGGCCCACCCAGGTTACCAAACCCCAACCCCCCCAGCAGGCCACCAATAATGTCCCTCCTCTCTCCTTCACGACCCTCTGTGGTTATATTACAGGAGGCTGCTGCAGCAGCGGCGATGGCTGACATGGCACTGCTGGTGACTTCGTCCTCCGAATCATCTAAAAGGGAGGAGAGGGGGAGGTGTGGCTGCTGCTGTGGCTGGGGGTGGTGCTGCTGCTGCGGCTGCTGACTTTGAGGGTGAGGGTGAAGAGTTGGAGCTAAAGGGGCTTTACGGAGAGTCTGGCTGGTCATTTCGCTGGCTAACGAGCCATCTGACGGGTACAGAGACGAGGGCTGCGATCGTCTGTAGTCGTCGACCGCGCTGTTGTAGGACGACTGGCTCTGGTAGCGATTTCTGGAGAAATCTGTTGTGTACTTGTCATTAGCCATCGCCGCCGTATTGTTTGAAATTCCGACCCCGTCTACACCGCTTCCCATTTTGCTGCTGCTTGGGTTGGATGACCTGCCCTCTGCATTGTTGTTGCGGGTTTTCGAGCTCCGAGGGGGTTTCCCACAGGCGCCTGAAGCAGCGTGGTTAAGTAAGGAGGTGCTCTCACGGAAACAACGCCCGCAAGCAGGACAACGGAACGGCTTCTCGTCGTGGATCTTCTCGTGTCTCGTTAGCGACTCTCTGCGATTGAAGGACTTTTGGCAGATGCTGCAGACAAAAGGCCGATTTTCTGAGTGGGTGACGCTATGCTGGATGAGGTGACCCCTCTTTTTAAACCTCTTCCCACACTCGCCACAGCAGAATATCCTTTCCGGGCTGGGAGAGTTACAGTCCGACTTCCTGCTTTGACTCTCCGGTGTCAAGCCATGGCTGCGCAGGTGACGTCGAAGGCTGGAGAGGTGGGTGAAGGTTTTGCCACACTCCCCACAGTGGTAAAGGGGTTCAGGTTCAGGTTGACCAGAGGAGCTATTAGTGTGCCTTTCTTGGGATTTGGATAACTGCTGATTACCATTTGCTACAAGGACAGAAGTGGAGTTTGAGGAAGGGGCAGACGAAGAAGAGGACACAGCGGAGGATGACTGTTGAGAGGACGGTGAGAGGAGAGAGGAGTGCTGCGGCTCGCTTCCGATGCCACTTATCCCAACACCCCCAGACCCTCCTCCCACCAGGCCTGATGAGGAGCTCTGACTGTGCCCACTCGAGCTGCTGTTATGGCAGTTGCCAACACTGCTGCTGTGGCTAGTACTGTCCGCTTTCCTCTGGGGCAGATAACCCGCCATCGCCTTCTTTCTCCTGCTCCCTCCACTCGATACTGACGTAGATGAGCTCTCTCCTGATTTTGAGTCGTCTTTCGAGAGAGACAGGTGGAGAGGAAGGGGCAGGGGAAGGCCAGCGTCTTGCTGCATGAGCGATGCTATCTGGTTGGAGGAAAGGACTGGAATGCCTTGGAAATCAAAACCACCCAGTGGGGCGGGTTGGGGGGCCGGGTGGAGGGGGTGCGGGTGGTGAGTGTGGCTATGGGGATGAGATAAGGCATGAGGAGTCAGCTGCTGCTGTTGCTGCTGAGGCTGTGGCGCTGCGTGGCTGTGGCTATGAGAGGAGTGCAGGGCAGGGGGAGGCGCCAGGGCTGAGTTGGAATCCGCAGCACCCTGGCCGAGGCCCAAGCCCAGGTGGTTGTGAGTGCCTTGCTGGACGAGGAATTGCTCCAGGCTGCTATTAGTGGGAACTCCAGACAGGAAGTACTGATTGGCAGCAAGCATGCAGCTGAACTGCTGGTGGAGGCTGCGGGGATCCGACTGGCCGACTAAGGGGACAGTAGTAGTGCCAGAGGGGTTGTTAGATGCTGAAACAGAGGTGGAGGGAGAGGGTGAGGATGATGGGGGACCAGAGGAGGGCTGTGGAACGGAGAGACCTGGATGTAGCGGGGGAGGTGGAGGTGCAGGTGTGACAACTCCTCCGATGACCCCTGCACCCCCTCCGCTGCTACTACCTCCGAAGTCAAAACGTCCCATTCCAGAGTGGAGCTGCTCCTGAGCCAGTGCAGCCTCCGCTGGGTGGAAAGGCCGCAGAAACTGAGGGTACCCAGACGAGGAGCTCCCACTGCCACTGCTGCTACTGCTGCTCATCTTACTCGACTTCCTGGAGCTGTGAGAGGACGAAGAGGACGACTGGCTCTGGTGGGAGATGGACGGGGGAGGGGCGCTCATTTTGGCAAATAACGAGGAGGAATCTGCGAAAGCATTACTCCGAGAGCTCTGGAGGGATCCGAGGCCGAGGCCGGAGAGGAGGCTGCCAGAGGTGTCAGCGGAGGGCTGGTGCTGCTGCTGCAGCTGCTGCTGATGCTGTAGTTGGACTTGCTGTTGGTGGCTCAGCTTGAACTGATGGGCTTGGTGTCCACTTAGCATCTCTAAAATGTCCATGGGGTATTTGCTGAATTGGAACATTTCCCCAATGCAGCTGTTGTACAGTGTACAGGAGCCACCACCAGCCTTTGCTACTTAGTTAGTTACTGAAAACAAGTGCAGAACCCTTGTGAATCTATAAGGGTCTGCTTTTCAGCCGTAGTCCTGTTTGATGCACGTACTAATGTCCAACAAGTGGCTTTAACCGCCAAAAGCCGATGCTTGGTTTCATGTACGTATCACTACTTCTTTTACGCTCACAGAGTGAATCCTTCAAGTGCTTCTGCGGGATGATATTAAAAAGGGACATAAATAGGCAGTATACTAAAAGATCCTAGAAAGCAGTCTGTAGTGTTCCATAACCAAATGCTGAGTTTTACATCAGGTCAGCAGTCCCATGAAGTTGACCGGGTCCGTTATGTTGGTGGAGGCTGAACCCGTGTTTTACCATCCATCTGTCCCTTTCTGCAGAAACACAGAAAGTCTGACGAAAGAGACAAAGAAAACAAAACGTTAGTTAACAATGTGGTGTTAATAATACAGAGGATACAACCTGACTAAACCGTGTTCAGCTTTCTATAAGCACAAGAACTTAAAACCTGAGAAATGACTAAATGTGTCGTTTTTGATTATTTTACATAGTGCATTTTCCTCAGAGAAATTTCAGTGATGCTCTGGAACTATGTGAACACATAAGCTAAAAATAATCAAGTTAGAATCAAGTTAACTAGGTCACTGAGCCCTTCTTCATGCTTCATAACCACTCAGAGGCCTGAACAGCTGTTGCACAATTATAAAAAAAGAAACACACCAAATTATGGTTGTTGAGCGTTAATATAGACATTATTCATCTTGACAAAAACGAAAAGCCAGCGTCCAGGTCCTGCTTTATAAACACGGCTGCCTCTCACCTCCCACTCACAAGCAAACAAAGAGGTTAATGTCAGGGGAGGGGAAAAAAGGAGGAGGTCAAGAGATGGCTGGTGTCTGAGGAAACGGGAGGTGCTCAGAGCAACCAATTAAAGCGTACAAATCCTTCCTGGTGTATTTCCAAAACGTCAAGCGCTGTTCAGAGGCAGATCCAAATGTTCTGACATCGAGTTGATACATCACTATTGTTGTTTCTTTACACTAAACCACACACAGCTGTGAAAATGTACATAAAAGTACAGGTGTGACATTTAACAGGTAGAAACAGCGGCCGTGGGAACACAGATACGGAAGAAGAGCTTTGCTCTGTGTTTTCCCAGCATCAAAGTCAGGTACATACTGTAAATGTCAACGCATTTACATGATGTCATTTATAAATCACGTCTACAAAAAAAAAAAAAAAACAGCTGAAACTAAAACCAGCGTTTGAACGAGCCAATTTCAGTCTTCCAGGCAGAATGCGCTGTGTCAGTCAGCTATGAGAGAGCCTCACGTTTTACAGTGCTTGCATATGATACTCAAAAACACAAAATGAATATAAAAAGAAAAACATTCTCTTGTCATAGCAGGCTGTGATATACCACTACATTTCTAATGCCGACGTCTTCTTGTGTCTGAACAACAGTGTAAAAATCCAAATTACATCACAGCCTAAAAAGGCAGCAGTCAAAACTAATTTGATGGCTTTTTCCTTAAACAAAACGAAAAAGACTTCAATTACAAATATGAGCTTTGACTGATTTGATTTCTCCAAGTCCAGAGACACCAGCTGAGTGTGACCCTGGGCCCTAAATCCTCCTGCACTGGCATTTGGAAACGACATAAAAACAAAGATCAAACTTAGATACTGGAAATAAAAGCATATAAGTGATGCACACACTGTGAGGGGATATTTAGAAGCAATATCCTGCTGATGAAAATTTTTAAACAATCAATTCATCCTTATTTCCAACAAGATTTGTTGTTTGGTTCAAATGAGCTTAAATATAAACTCATTTATGACTTATCATGATCAATGTGCTTCCTGCTCTAAAGTTTACTTTTTGTTTTTCATCCATTTATCCTCATCTTCCTCTTCCAGGTGACAGCAAATTAGTGTAGCACGAAGACAAACACCGTAAACCCCATCAATCAGCTGCGCAGCATCAGTGTCAGGCCTGATTCTTCCCTGTGCTGCATCAGGACCACATGTGTCACAGAGACAACGTCCAGGTCACACAAACACAACGACCAACAACCAGCTGCACAAACAGCAACAGACGTGCTGTCAGTCCGGTTCGGCATCATCTTTAGCGACATGTGCCTCACTAAACTCTCCCGAACCCTCGGAAAAAGCGACAGTCCGACACGAACCTCACGCTTTGATGCTCTTGTAGTTACGCGCCGTTAGTTTGCATCTCACCGGCTCGTCCACGGGTCTGGAGCTGCCTGCTGGACCGCAGCAGCAGGGGGAAGACGGTCCGTTCAGGTCGGGACAATCTGGAACAGACGTACCGGTGAAGGAGGAGGTTAGACGGACACACATTCCTGTTAGGAGCCTCTAACCAGGGTCTGCTAGCATCCATCCATCCATCCATCACCCAGCTAGCTAGCTAGCGTTGTCGTACTGTTGCGCTAAACTGGAGAAATGTTTCGAATTGCCGTCATTTCGATTCCGTCATATATACAGCGATCTAAATTAAAGACTATATCTGCAACTGTGCAACTTAAGAAAGCCAACTGACACAGAGGGGGAGGCTAGCGGCATGCTAGCGCTGCTAGCCTCTTAGCCGCGTTAGCGTCCAGGCTAGCTAATTAGCTCGCCCTCTCCTGGCGGATCGGGTCCGTCTTTCCTCCTTTTTTACCTTCCAGCGTAAAGATGCCAGGTGCGACACGAGCTCAGACACATGCGGATAAAAGCGTGCAGGCGTGGGGGCAGAAGCGCGGCGTGGGAGCGGGGTCTGCGCTGCCCAACAGCGGGGCCTTTATCCCTGGAAAAACGCCGTGAGAGGCCTGGCTCTCCATCGGCCCGGGGAGGGCTGCTTTTCTCTCAACAACAGAAACTATTTCCGTTGGCCCGGCCCCGAAATGTCCATTGTGTGCAGCCCCGGTCCCGCAGCTCCGCCGGCTCCGCGCTGGGCTCCAGCCTCTCTGCGCTTTGTGCGTCGTGTTTTCCCCTTTTCTCCTCGGATGCCTGCTTTCCGCCCGTCTCGGTGCTTGGTGTCCCCCCTGCAGACGACGGCTCCACAGACGCTCCAGCGTTAAAATGGTAGTTTCCTGTCTGGAGAATGGTTCCGGGTAGAGCCCGGTACCGGCTGGGTCCGTCCGTCCGAGACCACCACCACCTCTGCTGGCAAAATATGGATCAGAAGCAGCGTGGTACTCATGAATAATAAACAGTGTGTGAGCGCGTGCGTGCTCGTGCATGTTTGCGCGCCATGAAAAAAATAAATCACTGTCATTGTGACCCACGTCATTAAGTACAAAGCGTGTGTGTGTGTGTGTGTGTGTGTGTGTGTTTTCACACTAGGTGTGTGAAACGCTAATTAGTCAATTAAGCTTATCATTACGGCGCGAGCGGCATCACATCGCGCGCGTGCTCGCCTCGTTTTCTGTCTGACGCTAAAACTGCGCCTCTGCCCACAACGAAGCTGCTGCGTCACACCTGGTCACATTCTGCGGTTTAGAGCAGATACATGTTGATTTAATCATTTTAGCCAGTTGGACACTTTGGACAACTAAGTTCTTACTTTCACTCAGAACCAATTCTTTTAAATAATGACTCGATCTTCATGATATAGAATAAGTTTTCACTGATTCCAGCGTCTCAGGAGTTTTCATGTTTCTGTTAGAAATTATTGCAAATTGAAGATTCAGGTTAAACCTGTTATGTACTGACCAGCTGAATCTCTAACAGTCAGCCTGTTAAAGTAAATATAACTGAAGATGAATATGTTCTTCCTCCGTAGATATTTCTGAATTAAATTAATGACACAGAACAAACAACATTTAGTGGGATTTTTTTTATTGTTATTATCAATTAAACATTATGATTTCTACAAACGCAAGAATTGATCACCAATAACAAAAGTGTTGCACATCTGCGAGACCTTTGTTTGGATAATCTTGGAAACAGACATAAGGGGATGTAATAAATAAATGTATTTTACAACTTGAGGTATGCGGAGTGGCTTTGAGAATACAAATATGCCCACGCCTCCCCCCTGTGGTTAACACACACAACCACATACACACATTCAGGCACACAGATTTGTCAGGGGAGGAACCAGGATTACAACATCTGCTTCACGCCTTCGAAGGCACGAGGAGAACTTAGACGCCTTCATTTTCGGGTGTCATTCGTTTCCCCTCCCTTTTCTTTAAAAGCGAGCAAGAGCTGTTCCAGACCTGTCGGCCAAAGACAAGTCACAATACAAGAGTCCTCAACCCACTTAGTCTGATCTCAGAGTTTCCCTTTGAATGAAACGCCGGCATCAAGGGGGCCGTTGTGCCCCCAGGATGCAGAGTCCTCAGAAAAGGTTCAACAGCATCTGGCTGAATCAGTGGTTAGAATCCAGTCGTCGCGTGTCACCTGTCCATCACAGAGTGGACAATACAAAGCCTCACTTACGCAATACAGGGCAATAAAGGAATGTTTGGACAAATTTGTGTAACGTGTCATTTTCTTTGCGCACGTTCCACTTTCATTCTTTTGAGCCTTATTAATTGTTTGTAGCTGTGGGAACAATCGAATTTCACCACTGCGGGATCAACTGTTGCGAAAAACACCCGAATGCAATTTGTTTTTCCCTTTTCACATGAATTGCATCTTTAGAAAAGCACTAATACTCGTTCTCTGTAAATGAGCACAGACAAAGTGGCTTAATACAAATGGCTTCTTCACATACCTACTGTACTTAAGTCAAACTTAGTTGTTCATTTATTCAAAAGCTTGACGCAATGTAGGTCTTAAGGAGTTAATTTTTTAAATGTTCAAAAAGTCCTCAGTTTGGTGAATGTAGCTCGACAAGAGAAGCTGTGAATTATCAATGTCCTCTTAAAAAAGGCCTTCAAAACGTCATCATAAGTTGATACGAACACGTAACGGTCGCAACTCGGGTCCTAAAACCACGCACTGAAAACACGACCCAAGTCCAAGATGAGGTTCAGCACAAGAGGCCGAGCTACACACACAAAAACAGACGCACGTAGACCTACACACATACGTGGCGTGATGTCATAAGTCAGCAGTGACATCACCAACGCTGGCTTCACACAGAGTCATGCGGTTCGTCTTTTCTCATTGACTGAATCAACTTGTTTTTCTGTTCCTTTGCTTATTTTAGGATTCCTTTATAAAGTTTGAATATTGAAGATCCAGGATTACACGTTAAAATTTACAGAGATTAAAAAAATAAATACGTGTCTAGACCAAAAAAAAAGACAATATGATAAGAGTCAAAGTCTGACCAAGGGTAAGTTTATACACATGATTATAAACCATTAGTACATGAGCACATGTATTAAAAGACTAAAAACGGCTGGCAGCAAGAAACGTGGTTTGTCTTTATTAAAACGCATCAACAGGAGGTTCTAATCAGTCCCTTAAACCAGACTGAGCAGGCAGAAGGTCCACCACAGCCACAAATAATAAAAACGTTTCAAAACGTGACGTCTCCGCCGCCTCGACGATGCGATTATTAAAAAAAAAACACAAACGTTTGTTAGCTCTGCAGAATTTCCTTGCATGTTTATATTTTCTCTCTATACAAGAAAAACTAAAATAATCCGCGAGCGTACGCACAAGCATGCGTCCTGACAGACAGAATGAGAAGCAGACGCACAAAGATAGTTCGGTTTAGCCCTTGGTGTGAAGTGTCCATTGTCCCACGTCTTCCCTTCATACGAGGCGAGCAGCTCAACTTGCAGGTAACGAGTGGCATCGTCGACATACAACAGGGTTTGCCTGAATAATCACTGGCTGCAAAACGGAACCGCCGACTCCACAAACTCACAATGAAAGGTTTGAAATATTTTAAGGTTTGTCTGCTTTGTCACGGTGAATATGAAAATATTTGATCCATACAGAGTCTGTGTGAGGTTGATTCTTCTAATTTTTAAAAATATTTGACTAATTGTTACGCAAAGGGTCACAGCACAATGTTTCATAAAAGATATACACCCACTAGACTGTACAAAGGCTTCTTCTAAAATCCAGCTAAAGACCCAGTCACACCAGGAACCGCACGATGTCTGGGTTTACCACCAACACACTAAACTGGGGACACGTTCTACAGATACGGGCCAACTCTGCTACCGTCACTGTGGACCCTGTGGATGTTATTTATATATGGAGGCAGTTTTCAGTGGTCGTTCAAGTCACTGGTTATTTGTCGTACCAAAAATGAATTTAGAGCTTAAACAAGCTTGATTTCTTTTAGGAAACTGTGTTCACTGCTAAACGTCTTTATCAACCCAGGTTGCGTTTCTCGAAACTGCTCTTCCCTCAACTGCAGCTCTGGGTGAACTTAGAGACGTTTTCACTTCTGGGACATGGTTTTTAAACGACTCCTCTACTGGTTTGGTGTTTTCGTTTTAACCATGTTCTCCACCTCATTTCACAGTCCACTCAGACACAAGGACACATAAATATGCGTAAAGACACGTGGATCAACATTTAGCCAGTTAGCTGCTTCATATTTCATCTGATCCAACACTTCCCTGCTTTAAATGCTGATGTGACTGGGCCTTCACTGGAGCAATTGTTGTTCATGTAGCTTTTTTCCAAAATGGCCTTGAACGGACTAAAGCCACGAAGCGTCGCGTGACGGCTCACTGGCTGGATTGTTTCAAAGAAAGGACGGGCAGGTGGCGTGTCCGGCCTGCTTAAAGGATATATATGAGTATACAAAGGTCCTACAAGGCTCGGTAATGTTCATACTATTATCATCATCATCAGGTTAATACAAAAAGCAACGTGTTTGGATTGAAATACTTCATAAATACAAGCAAACCCGTCTGCCTCTGCCTCGGCGCGCTCTACCATCCACAGTGGATTCAACGACAGATGAATCTCTGTCAGAGCTCTCGAGGACTCACAGGACAGTGCAATAAAACTCAAGGACAATTCAACAAAACTGACTCAGCGGGTATCCTTCAATAAAAGTCACAGCGAATACCCTGCAGGCTTTAAACTGCAGTCATATGATATTTTTTGCTCTTTTAAGTGGACATTTCTGTCTTCCCTTTACAAAGAATGGCTGAATATTCTCTTTTTCAAACACACTGTGACAAGGAGGAAATCGTTTGGCTATACTCACGATGGGGTTAATGCTGTCAGCCACCGTGTTTAGTTAAGGGGGGGAGCACATGCTGAGGCGACTTCTTCTCCTGCTCATCGCTAGCGTTTCCATTAGAAGCCTCCCTGTCTCAGCCTCCTCCCTTACTCTCTCTCGTCCTCTCCCTCCTTTTCTCACACCGTCACCTCGTTTTTACTCCCAGTCCGCAGTCCCTGCCCCCCTCCTCCAGGTATGAAGTGAAGCTGCTCGATGGTGTTCTGCCTCTTGTTGGCGAAAGCCATCCGCCGGGCATTGGGGTGGCCTCCGCCGGCTCCCCCCCCGCCTCCTCCGCCGTGGCCCCCGTGGGGGTCCCAGCCTCCGTGCATGCCCATCCCGGACATGGCCGCGGAGCCGCGGTCGTGGTCGTGGCCCGACGTCGGGTGGGAGTTCATCTTGATCATGTGGTGGCGGTCCATGGACGGTGTGACGCAGATGTTCTGCTGAGACTGGGCCTTCTGGTGGTGGCTGAGCCGGCCCATGGTGGGCACCATCCCGGTTCCGCCTCCTCGGTCACCTCCTCCCATCATCAGCCCCATCGCCATCAGCTGGTCCTCTAGGCGGTCCGGTGACACCAGGAGCCTCTCGTGGGACCTGGAACCACAGACTTGGTTGTTTACTCTAATACACGTTTCCGATCTCTGAATACATTTCAAACCGTTTTTCCAGAAACAGATTTAAGTTAATCCGACTCTTATTAACCAAATATTCTGCGAAACTACTCTGCTCCTGACGTCGTCACTGCTCTGACACCACTGTGACCTCATCTTTCACTCCTTTCTGATCCTCCTGGTCAACCCATCCCTCATCTGTCACCTGCGGAGGGTCTGGGAGTTGGAGCTCCTGCTGGTGCTCATCATGGCTTTGTAGTACTGATGCTGCTGGTTCTTGGACAGACGAGACAGCGTGGTGCCCTCCCCCAGTGCCAGCAGCTGGTCCTGGGAGCGGACGCGGCGCGGCGGCCTGTCGAAGCTGGAACTGGAGTACTGCGGCTGGGTGGGCAGCGGGTACGGGTTCGGGGTGGAGGGGATGTGAAGCCGGGGCCGTGATCCGTTCAAAGGCAGCGTGCCCCTGGACCCCAGCGTGTAGTCGCCTCCCCAGGGCAGGTGGTGCTGCGATGAGTGGAAGGAGGGCGGCGCGTTGGTGGAGCGGCGCTTGTTGGTGTAGTAGCTGTACTCATCGAGTTCTTTCTCTGGATCAGAAAGACAAGACAGAAAGCAGCCAAGTGTGAATAGAACTAGTGTTAAGCTTCTGTTGTTTTATACTGATTGGCTGATTGTCCAATCCAACTTCATTTATTAAACGCCACAGACGTAAGGATACAAAAGATAAAAACACAAAATTAAATTAATTCAAACTTCAAAGGTGCTTTAAAAAGTGTGTCCAGACCAACACCCTCCGCCCTCAGACCCCGAAATACTCAAAATATCCGTCAACAAATCCTGTACGTACAGAACAAAAAGGCTCATTTATCTTTGAAGAAGGCAGAAGTTTACCAAGACTGAACTATCCACACAGAAAAAGATGTAAAGTCTGAGAAGCTGGAACCACTGGTCTCTCAGTGGCCTGATAGAGTAGCAGCGATGATGCAGTGTCAAATTATGAGATCTGGTCATGAGTGGAGGCAACAAATCCACCACGACTATGAAATGGACCTTTCAGAGACGGTTTTCTTAAACCAGGTTTGAAAACGAGCTTCAAAACAAAGAAAAATCATGTAAGGGCTGAAAAATGGCAAAGAAAGATGACAGACGAGGTAAAGGAGGACTGAAACCAAACGAGTGATGCAAACGGGGAAAAAGATGCCAGGCAGGATAAACGAAAGAGCAGAAGAGAAGATCGGTCTGACAGGTGAATACCTCAAAAGAGACGAGAGATGAGCACAGACAGAACGAGGAGGTGAAAGAGGGAGGAATGTCAGAAAAATGTACCCGATGACAGGTGAAGTGAAGGTGACTGAGGCAGAGACAGACGAGAAGTGAAGACACGGCGCAAATGGATAATGCAAAAGGAGAGGTTGGTGGGAAGAGGATCTGAAAGCGAGAGCTCCTGTATATTGCATGAGGCGGAGAAGAGAGAAGCCCCAGGCTTCACACCGACTGCAGAGGTCAGACAGAGGAAAGAAAGTTGCGAACGGCAGAAAAGAAGACTGGACGGAGAGTCGGTCGGTTCATTAATGGCGAAACGCGGCGTTTCGGTGCTTCCCGCTCCGTGGCCTTGGGACCACTTTAATCCTCAAAGCATTTCCATGGAAGCGGCTCCCAAGGAGCCAATTTAAAGCTGACCTTTAACCAGCCACCTCGCTACCTCTGTCAAGCCTCCTCCCCTCCCGTTTGTTCCTTTCCCTCCTCCTCTGCCTCTCGGTGTCCTCCGTCTCTTTCTCCCACCTGCCTCCCTGTAAGGCCACATTATGTGGAAGGTTTCTCCCCGGCTGCCGTGCCCAGACAAAGAAGCCTTTATGAGGCCTTTCTGCAGCACCACATTGGGGAACTGCATCAAACAGGGCAGGTTTCATTCAGCGGCCAGCGAGAGGTCGCATTCGCCCTCTCTGAGCCACAATGACAACATTTCAGTGTGTGTTCAACAAATGCTGACATTCAGGCTGTTTTTCACCAAAAGTAAAAATACCGTCACTTTCGCCCGAGTTCTAGAATGACTCAGCCTGAATCTAGAGAATCGCTCTGTTTTGGTTAATAAAACCAACGAATGAAAATGAAGCTGGGCTGAACAGAAGAAAAAGAGCAACTGGTTGAACTGGGCTGAAGTGAAACACCCACATTCGTTGAAGCAGGTCACACGAATGTGGGATGTAAAGCGCAGAGCAGATGGGGTAAAGGATATCAACGCGACCCTAGTGCCCGTCTTGGCTCATAGCGTCATTAAAGCCCAACCAAGACGCCGGGCATTGCTTCTACCAGTCACCACGGCTCGGTGTGGACCGCGCCGCGTATCTGGGAGGTGTGGCACCAGGAGCAATAAGACAGATGCAAAGCTAACGTAACCGCCAAGGATTTATGAAACACGCAAAAGGAAAGGAGCCAAGGAAAACGAGGAGAAGCCAGGATGTCTGAGGTTCCGCTACTGTTTCAAAGGCAAACCTGAAACACTCCGTCACATTCGAGGACGTGAGGCTTTAAACGCTGCAGAGTGAATGTGACCTCTGACGGCCTGACGTTTCCGATCGAGCTCCCTTTGATTGAATGGAAACAACAAAAGAGCCTGAGCGACGCTTGCGACTCATTACTGCCTCGACGAGCGGCGCGCTAGCAGACCCTGGGTAGTAGCCATCCATCACTCAGAGGTATCTCCCCTCCCCCTGCAGGCTTCAGCGCTGCCAGCCACTGACTCTCAAATGTCGTTTCTTCCCGGTCGAAGACAAGCAGGCCCCTGCAGACCAGCAGCCAACACCCCTCCCCCCGCCTCAGCATCGCCTTCCCCCCATCCTCTCTTCCTTCCTTCCACGAGCTCGTCCAGTTTCCTGCTCGGCTACGCTCACAAATGCCTGCTTTTCCTTCCTGCGGTCTCCTTATTTGCTGTTTCGCTGCCGCCTCTCGATGCTTCTTCCTCCTGATCATCCTTCTCTGCGCATTATTGGTGCTCTGCAGGTATTTTCATCTGTGGCAGGCGTATAGGAGCCATATAGTTTGTCCAAATATTGATTTCACCTGGTCAAACTCTCAGTGGATGGATTACGTTCATAAACTAGGTTCCATCACGTCTTCCTAGCGACAGAAGAACATTACTGGATGTGAGAAGCTTCTTATTAACGTGGAGCAAACGTTACAGGAAAAGGAAGTGAATTGTTTCTTCAACAACATAAGACTAAGATCATAAAGCAAAAAATATTCTGCTGAAAAAACGAAAGTGGAAAATATTCCAATATAGCTCGTTTTTTTGTAGCTCGTGTCTCTTAATTTTCCCAGGTCCCCTCATTTATTTCACACCTTTTCTTTGTCAGTGCATCGATGCCACCAGCCTGCAAACCAGCCTGACACACACAGACTAATGTGCTAACAGAATATGCATATTACTAATATTACCATTATGATAAACGCATGCTAACATGCGTTCGGTCTCTGTGATGGTTACTAAACTCAATACGTTTTCATTTTCGCCATTAGCAGCCAGTTCACATAAACCGAAGTCTGATCCGTCCAGAACCATGAAACCCTTCTAAAAGTCTCTAAAGACGCGTTTCCTGTGTAAGAAGACAACATGTGGCTTCACAGTGGCTCGTTCTGGATTATTTACCGGCCAGGGAACCATCAGATCTGCAGCCAGTAGCTGAGTCAAGCTGCAGTCTGCTCAGCATACGGAGACTCAGCGTCACTGCATAAAATGTGTCAAAACATGTAAAAACATCCATAAAATCGCCTCCTATCAGTCATTAGTTTGGCATCTTCCAACAGCTGCTTCTCACAACGACAAGCGTCTGAAAGATAGATATGAAAACCGGTGTCATATCTAAGCTTCGGCTCTTTGCATCTTTCGCTGCATCAGAGGACATTTCTAAAGTTTTCCTCCTCTCCCATCAGCGCCGCTGTTGGGCGTCTTTTGAATCTCTAGCTCAACAGCTGGAGCCCGAGCAGAAAATCCATCTGAGCGTTTAGCGAACTGCCCGCCTGTGTTAATAATCGATAACTCGAGCCCCGTCTCTCTTCGCTCCCATCTCCCCATCGCCTCTTTTGTTCCACCCTCCTCATACATCTCATCACCCCTCCCCCTGGCTCACCCAGCCTCTTCAAGGAGCTGTAGCGGTTGATCTCCGGTTTCATGGCTGCCTCGTAGGACGGCGGCAGCTGGGCCAGGTTGTGGAAGGAGTGTGAGAAGGACGGGTGGCTGCTGTTGTGTCTCATGCTGCCTCCCATGATGCTGCCGCCCAGACTGGGACCTTTCCCGCTGCCTGAAAGCAGGGAGGGTCCGGAGGAGAGCTGGGGTGTGTTGTTCATACGTGCGCCACGCTCTGGAGAGACAGAGAGAGACGGACGAGGAAGAAAAGCAAGAGATTGAAAAGTGAGATTAGCAGCAAGTGAGGAACAGAAGGCGAGAGGAGATGGGCAAGATTGGACGTGAGAACGAGGAAGGAGGAGAAACAGAAAGCAAGAAGGAACAGGAAGGTTTGAAGAAGAGGAAAGGTGTGAGGATGGGGAACAGATACACAGAAGAAGAAGAAAAAGGCAGAACAACGAGCTGGGTAATGATCAGTAAACACCAAGTGTCTCCGAGCTCCATGGCGACCATCTATAAATACAACTGGGTTCTGTTCATCGGAGGCGCCAACACAAACAATCAGCCACATGTAAAAAACACAGAAACAGACCAGCAGCGTCAGGAATCGGACACACGAACAGTCACATTTATGCAAAGTGCAAAAGCGCCACATCGATCAATACACAGAAATGATTGGTCTTATGTAAGGCTCGCGGTGTGGGGGAGGGGCGCGGGCGTCCGTTTTGCAACGCGTATAGTCATATCAGTTACATCACACAGTATACGAGTACATTCATATCGTACACACAGCCACACAGACAGCGCAGCACAGGAGCCCACATGGAGGTGTCCTGAAGACGCACATCTGTGGTGGACGCACACACGCCGCCCACTGCCGCCGCACCTCTGACCTCCGAGCGCGAGTCCAGGCCAGAAGCGTGAGCGCGTCCAAATATCACAACAGCAATAAATGGTTATGGGGGAGTAGGAAACGGTTGTTTCCTGAGTGCGACACAGACACAATCGATGCCGGGTCCACTCGTGGCGCTAATGGTTATGGGCTGCGATCTTGAGATTGCTCGTTGACATATACTGGTCATTGACCGCTGACAGTAATGGGCAGTAATGTCTCCATTAAGCGTCACCCAGGGAACACACCACACTGACACGGTGGGAAAAAGCAATGCTAGCTCTGTGAAACGGCGACCGGAGGAAACGACCGGTGCCAGGTCACGGGCTTCTTGTTTTTAGGGGGAACACGTGCGACGGCTGGCGGCAGGACGACATCAGTGTTCTGTTATTATGCAACTCGTCACGACTGGACACTAAACCAAGGGCAAACAGCTAAAGGTTTGATATTTGTGACCGGGAAATTCAACAAATTCCCACCAACGAACTTCAGCGTGTGCAGCTGCGTAGATCGTCCATTTGGACATATATTAGTCTCTTGAACGAAGCCGTGGCTGCAGATCTGACAGTTGACTGATTACTTGTGGCCTCAGTAATAGATGAAGGACTTTTTCAAACTTTAAACGACGACGAGCTTTGCTTACAGCACTTTTACTTCGCCGCCGCCTTCTTGTGTAATTCCTCCTGGGACGCGTGTGGGTGTAACATCCTGGAATAATTAGCACTGAACCAGGAGAAGGCTCAGTGAACTCCAGGCAGATCAGACAGCTACTGGTGCTAGCATTGTTTTTTGGTGTCTTGATGCAGAACCAAAGAGGAAGCGGATTCGGGCGACAGCTTGCCGAAGCCAAGACCTGTGTTGATGTGCAGAGCCAGCTGGAAGCTCGCCTGCACATCACTGCTACGCAGACAGAAGCAGCAGCACATCTGGACGTGTGACAGAGGGTGGTGGGGCAGACACTGGCAGTAAGCGGAGGGCAGGCCACACAACTTCAGCTCGCGCTCTTATGAAAGCTGTGCCGCTGCCGACGCCGACAGCGGCACAGCTGTTTAAAGAGCGCGTCATAGCAACACCAACACAGACAGACGGTGCAGCAGCGGGGCCGCGGGTCCGGCCGGCCGCTGGCCGCCGCCCACCGCGAGGCTTACCGATGGTAGCAGAGTGTTTGGGGCTGGAAGCAGACCCCTGCTGGTTAAAATGGTGCAAGTTCCCAGCTGCGAAGAGAGCAGAGCCGACAAACTGATGGACAACCACTCCAGAGACAGAGGCGCGAGTCGAGTCAGCATTTGTGTCAGAGAGGGACAGAAAGAGAGAGACAGGGCAGGAGAAGACAGTCCCTGCAGGAGTTGGCTTCACGGCCTCCACTCAGACTTTCTATGACTGCAAACAGCGATTACGTCACAAAAATATTTGTGATGCTAATAGTTCAAACATCAGAAATAAAGAAAGCTCAAGCATCATAATAAAGCTTGAAGCGTCTCACAGAAGCTTCAGAAGTTACACACTACAAGGTCAAGGCCGTATCTACTCCCCTTCAATTTATTCAAATCTCTACAAGTTCTGCAAAATCAGACAGCAGCAACATCCGGGAGAGACTGAAACAGAGCTTGTTCTGTGAGAGGTGAGAGGTGAGAGACAGCAGCAGAGCGACAGCGAGAGAGAAGCGTGTTGTCGCGTGTGTTACAGCACAACAGAACAAATACAGTCACATTCACTCGCTTCCTGTCGGAGTCTGAGCCTAAAATACCTGAGACGATGGAACGTTAGAGCAAATCATAGGAACAATACCAAGAAAGAAAGGTTTTACAAGTAATGATGTCACATGTGGGTAGATTCCCTCTCAGCCGGCAGGTAACTGAGTAAAGGCCACGCGACGCCAAGAACGTCTGCGCTGCTTTAAGAGCCACCGGGTCCAGCGTCACCTGGCAGCAGCGGCTGAGCTTTGAATCACTTACTGCGGTTGTCTTTGCTCTGCAGGATGGGCGTGTAGAGGTTTTTGGACGTGCGGCCGTCGGAGGTGGTGCTGGTCAACACCGCGCTGTTGTTCCTCTCTCCCTGCTGCACCGGGCTCGACTGGTGACGCAAGATGTCCACCAGCGACCTGACGCCGCGGAGGGAGACATGAGGAAAACGGTCAGCAGTCAGTCGTGACACAAGGCCAGGCTCAGCCAAGTGTAAAGAGAAATCGGCCTCACCTGGGCATGTTGATGTCTCTGTGCCGGGGTCTGCGCGCCACCTTGCTGAAGGCGATCCTGACGCCCACGGCCACCACCAGCGTGAAGGAGATCACCCCTCCGATCACATAGGCCGTGCTGCGTGAGAAGAGGCCACGTTAGCGCCAGGACGCGTGCAACGACCTATCGCAGCGCGGCGCCGCCATCGCTACCGGCACTGACCTGCTGCTGTGTTGCTGAAGCGTCTCAAAGTCCGGGTCGGGCTTGTTGCCCGCAGGTACGGTCACTGGGACCTGAGGGTCGGCCCAGACGGGGGACTTGTAGTTGGTGCAGGAGTCCTGGTCCAGCCGGTTCCTCTCGTGCTCGCAGCAGAACCGGTAGTGGCAGGTGCCGCAGCAGTAAATGTAGCTGCCCTTGGAGCAGTTGAACGTGCTGTCAAAGTGTCCCATCACGTCGAAGTAGCCCCTGTGGGACACATGGAGCTGGTCAGTGTTCAGCCCAACCCAAAAGCTGACGCCTAGTTTGAGCCTAAACAGGAAAGAGGCTGCAGGTCCGGGCTTTAACGAGCCAAACGACCAGCAGCCGAGGAAGAAAAGCTCCCACATGTGCAAGCTGGCGACTCTTCACACACAGACGCGACACATTTACGCGACTTATGTAAGTTCGGACCTGTCTGTTAGAGCTGATGATGTCATGGCCTACATGAAGCTGCTCGCCAACACAGCCGATGTCAAGCCGATGACACGTTGCCTAGGAACAGCCAGACGCCTCTCAGCCAGCTCCGGATCAAACCGCAGATCATGAGCGTGACACCACAGAGGCGATAAAACCTTCTGCCACCGACCCGGAAAGCTTTTTAAGACTTTTTATGATGATTTCATACCAAACTTCAGGGTCTTTCTGTGAGAACAGCGATTCCCCAGCGCTTTGACTAAATAGGTTGATGCCAGATGGTTCAACCACAGGGTTCCTCTCTTGCCTGTGGTGTTTTTGAAAAGCCTGTTATTAATTCATTTCATCGAATTTGCATAAGTCACATCTCTAAGGACATTTCGTGTTAACGCAGCCTTTGGTAGATAATCTTCACTTCAGACTCCTGGTCAGCAGAGCGTCGTTGCAGTAGGAGGCGACTTTCTCTACGCTGGAGGCAGGAGATGTAGAAGTGATGAGCTACTGTTTCTACTTCAGGTTAAATGTCTTTCACAACTAAACAGGATTAAAAGGTGTCACGTTGCAGAATGTAAAGACACATTCTGACAAAGGCCAAAGCTGATGGAGTAGCTGTACCTGCACACGTCCACATCCACCAGCTTCCTCGGAGGTGGAGCCACCTGGGCGGCACCGAGCGGAGGCTTCAGGGCGTCAGCCGTCACGTTCCTTGGCAACATGGTCTGAGGGAGGGGCTTGGGAGGGAGCTCGGCCATGACCGGCGCATCGTCTCCATCCTCCACCTCGGCTGCCTTCGGCACCACGGCGGGTGGCGGCTTGGATCCGGTGAGCAGGAACAGGGTGCTGCTCGTTCTAGCAGCCGCAGCGGAGCCGGTCCGAGTCCTGGCATTGCCACCGGCCGCACGGGTTACCGTGGAAACAGCCAGGCAGGAGGATAAAAGGACAAAGAGGAAAAAAGCAAACATCCCTCCTGAAGTTGTAGGTCTCATTGTTTTATCACAAAGTTCCTCAGCGGTTAAAAAAAGCTCAGCGCGTCGTCTTCAGAATCACAGCTTCCTGGTTTATAAAATCTTCAGTATGAAAAGTTTGGAGTCCTTCCTGTCGTGTACACACAGGCCAACGCCTTCCCTTCAGGAGTCCAACAGATTCTGTCCTGAATGCGTTTCCATCACCGTGTAAACGAGTCCTTCCCTTAAGCAGCTTGTGTAAACATTGAGGTCTTTCAGTTTTTAGGCCCTATAAGATGAAATAATCCTGTCAAATGTCAACTGAGCGTGAATATGGCGCATTACATCGTTACTTGGCGGCAGCTACTGACGCCGTTTGTTATTTTGGTCTCTGGGTCATAAGTGGTGTTTTACAGTCTACTGGCCAAGCTTATAAATCCTCACTATAGGCAGTTCTGCTTCACATCTGTAAACAAAATGAACGTGAGAACGGTGTAAACTCTTAAAACAATGACCCTAAAAATGGAAGAGTCCTTCACTTCAACACGTCACGGTTCTGTCTGTAAACATCGAGCGCTCCATGTAAACTTGGATGAGTCTGATGAGGTCTAATAGGAGTTTGGCACTTCTGTTGTCCTGTGTGGATACTGATGTGCTCAGTCACACGTGGAAAAATATATATTTCTCAAACCAAATCAAATACTCGAGCTCTGTGGGTCTCGTGTGTGTAAACAGTGCTGGCAGCGTCAGAGGCCTCAGCTTTGTCAGGACAGCGCTGAGAAGTTAGTTTCAGCTTGGCACACTGTGACTCTTCTTTACATCACACTCACAATTTGCCAAATAAACAAGTGCTTCCTTATAAAATATTTAGAGGAAGAGCATCAGTAAAGGTCAATATGCTTGAAGGTTTGGCTTAAACGACAGCAGACCAGTGTAATTAAATCTGTTGCTTGCTAAATGTCAGCATGAAATCTCTGAAAACGACCGCGTCAAGGCATTCGACGAGTAAAAAGCCAGAGGATCTATGTGCGTCCGACGCCCTTGTGCGAGTGTCTTTGCTCTGAATTTAGCTTGGCCCAACAAAAGAGAACGAACGAGGGCTTGGGCCCGGTTCTAGCAGGGCAGCGAGGTTCTGCCCACGGAACAGACATGAAACTGTCCGGATTCATCCGTCAACGCAGAGGAACACGGGGCGAACACGGGAACTGCACACGCTGGCGTTGGCGGCCGCCGCAGGCTGTAGGGTCACAGGCCGGCGCCTACGTCAGAGCCGTTGACTCCCTGAAGGTATGGCTGGTGTTCGGTATGGCTTCAGGTTGTGTCTCATCTAGCGCAGATACAGTGGCAGGTTTTTAATTGCATGTTTTAGGAGAGTAAAACAAAGGTTGAGGAGGTCAGTGGATTCCATTCAGGGGCTCTCGGGCCGTTTGGCGCCGAGCATGGAAGAAACGAGGAGAAGGATGAGAGGCCTCTCATACGAGCAGCTGGAAGGAGGCGATAGCTCAGGGTTTCACAGCGCAGGCGTTTATCAGGCGACCGTCCTGAAACTATTCAGACACGACTGAGAATTATCACCGCGCAACAACAAACGCAGCTGGAGGATCGGTTTATAAAGCACTTTGAACCAATAATGCACTATTAATCATCCCAGCGTGAAAAATCTCCCAGTTTCAGCAGCAAAAGCAGCAAATACTGACTGAAGACGACGGACGAACGTTGAACGAGTGTATGGAGGTTGAAGGTGATTGTATCTGCTCGGAGGATGTTCTAATGTGTTCGTGGATTAATGGGAGACTCGACTTTTAGCCAAATGACTAAGCCAACTCTTCGTGGTGGGTTTTAGCGGTTTCTTTAGTTTTTTTTGCTTCGACGAGACGAGGAGGAGGTAAAGACTGGGTGGAGGAGCGTTAGCGAGGAGCCGTGTGGCGGAGGGACCGTCCCGATGGGATCCGAGCAGGTTCACATCCACACCTTCACTAGTTGTCCCACTGAAACAGAAGAACACAAGCAGAGCGTTAGTGGGTCTGGTGTATGAGAGAAGCTCTTCCATCACCTGCTCCGGTACCTGAACCGTGATCATGTGAGGAAGAACGTTACGAGAAGGTTTAGTAGGTGTAGTAGGCGTCAGGTGTTGGCCTGTTGGGTATAAATGCCACACAGGCAAAGCACCAGAGGAGACGAGCGGCCGTCATCCGACTTAAAGAAAGGCAGCAGGCAACACGACAGCTGCCACATGGACGAACGTGTGGTCGCTTTAGAGAATGAGGCCTGCAGCCCCGGGACCGAGAAGCTGCCCCGAAGTAAAGAACTGCATCCCCAACATGAAAGCGTGTGGTTAAGATCCAAAGGGATTTGATTCTCTTGACTTTTGTTCTCATGGACACAGGTTGAATCCTGTTCAACGTTTCACCCCAGCGTCATCTCTAATTTCCACCAAGTCGAGTGTTGTTACTGTAAGAACAGGCAGGCGAGCTCTGACTTACAAGAACCCTCTCATGAAATCAGGAGGTTTTACGGTCTTTTGGAGAAAAACACAACACCAACCAGCGACGTGCAGCTAAACGTGACCTACGGCTGACAAGGTGGAGACGTGCGTCGGAGCGGAGCTTTGGATCAGCCTCCGGGCTTTTCCGGCCTCCTTCCTCAGACGACGCGGTTAACGAACCTGCGGTGCCTCCGCCAGCTTTCCAGGCACCGACTGCGCTCGTTAGGCGGCGAAGGTAAAACGGCGCGGCTGAGAATAAAACACATCAAACAAGCCGAACGAAGCTTCATTCTTTGGCCCACTTCGCTTTTATGCTGTCTGCCTTCATTAAACAATATCCAGCTTGTTTCACTCTGTTCTTTATTAGTGTCAGCGCTTGTGTGTGTGGGTCAGACCCAAATTCAAAACAAGCAAATCAGACTGAAACGAAGACACGAGGTTTCGTTGCTGGACAGAAAGTCGCTGTTTGAATCCCAAAGCGAAGCTGAGCAGCCAGAAGGATCCAGAAATGAAGACGTTGTTGTGTCTGTCGAGGGCTCGGGTTCAGCTTCCTGCCGTTTCTGGCCACACGCGTACGGACCCGTCAGCCACTGCAGTACGACACCACGTACATGCTGTCGTCCAGCGGGTCAATAACCATCTTCTGATGCGGGCATCGCTCGGGATCCTCAGTCATCTGTATGAACTGCAGTTATTTTAAGCAGCCTGTGTTACAAAACCTAAAGGCATGAGTAATGCCTCCCAGCGTGATTCAAGCAGACGCGTCCTCACAGGAAGCACACGGAGCGAACCCCGCGCTCAGGCTGGCTGGGCGCCGCTAAACGCTCCGCTCTTCAAATAAACGCTGCTGCAGGACTTAGTCCTACATCAGTTCCGTAACAGTGATTCATCCAAGTATTATTAATACGGAAACATGATCATAAACATCCACTTTTCTCACCTAACTTTTCTAAGCTCAACTTGATAAACTGGACAAAGTGTAGTTCAAATGTAGCTCGGGACAAATAAAACACTGAGAATATTTGTGGAGTTTTTTTGACCAAACAAGGACAAATCAACAGTTGTTCTAAATGTTAGTCAGATGAAACAAGCTTCATTCCGACAGTTTATTGGCCAGTTGATCAATAAGGAACATCCTCCCTCAGCACAGCGGAAAGGAGCGACGGATAAAACCAGGGGCTGAAGACGCCGCGTTTCAACGTAACAGCTGTCGGTGCCGTCGGCCGTCAGCTCCAAGCTGCGTGTTCTCACACGAGCCTCGGTAACAGGCCTGAGGATGGAGCCGCCGTGACCTCCGTAAAGGTCAACGCTCTGCCCTTGGTCCTGCCACAGATGTGGTGGTGGTAGCAGCTGCTACTGGGGGTGAGGACTCATCTGAACAGAACCGTTTCAGTTCCAGTCAGCAAAACCCTTTTGCTAATATATTTGCTTTTTGCAGCGAATATTGACCAGGTCCGACAAAAACGAACCACGTCACCACATCACCAGAAGCGTGAGGCTCAGTCAGAGAAGATAAACCCATGATGTTGATGAACGCGAGGGTCAACACTTGAAGCTGTGGGGTGTGAGTCACATCCTACTTCACGATAAGATCAACTCCGAGTGAGCACAAAATGAGGATTTTAACAGCAGGGGGTGAATATTTAGGTTTCGTCTCACGACACTCGACTTCCCACGTCTTTCTTTTTCCATCTTAACTGAGGAACAGGATTAGATTCACTTGATGCTGGTCTACAGAACGTCCTGCTGAAAAGCCAGCCAATAAACCGTGTGACCTCTGACCTCTGACCTCTGACATAATTGGTAACGTAAAGCCTCTCTCTCTCTCACGCTGCAGGACACCTCCCCCTCCTTGGAAACCACCGTCCGACTGAGGGCGAGCCTGACGTGGTTCGCGCTGTGGAGCCTAAATGGAACCGAACGCTCGCTGCTGAGCCTCACATGCTGTCGACTGCGAGCGGACGAGGTTAGTGAATAATTCACCTTTGACGCTAATGAAGACAGATCCAGGAGGAAGCAGCACAGACACCAGGGGACGTTTACTCCGGAGAACTAGAGACGCCGGAGAAAGGACCACGGAGAAGTGGCCTCTGTCACACAGGCCCCACTATTTACTGCACATCCACACGCCGCCGACCTTGTGCCTACATGTCAGTTAACGGACGGTGGCTGGTATTTATCTGCATGGAGTCATCGTGTTGTCTCTGGCTGCTCTACTACACCAGATGCTCCCGTCATAGCTGTGAAGCAGCGCCAGTCACAGATCTCTCATAGCTTCCTTCACTGGTAGACGCGGCCTGCGAGCGCGTAACAAGTCGATCTCATGCGTTCGAAGCCGCTTTCCAGCGTTTCCAGGAGCTGCGCCTCCCTCGCAACCAACTGGAAGGTGTTGGTGCGGAGACGGGCTTTTTCGGGCACCGTCGCCGCGACGACCAAGCGCTCGGTAAACAGTGGCACGCTGGCAACCGGCATCGACAACAAGTCAACAAATACGGTTTGCTACAACAGCCGCCGCTGCCAAGAGTCTTCTGAGGAAAAACGAGACAAACAAAGTTGTGGGAAGACACCAGATGAAGTCTGGACGAACAGAGCGCAGACTAAATGTAATCGGTCCCGTCCACAAACACCTGTGGCCTCATCAGCCATTCATCGCTTTGGATCGTCTCTCTCCCCGTAAACTATGCTCCACTTAGCGAGCTCAGCATTTCTAGTTCAACACATTAAACACAAGCTGCTACTTAATCAGAGCAGCAACTAGAATTGATTTCCCTGACAACTGGCACAAAATAGTGTTGACTGACTTTAAACCTAAAGAAAACAGGAAACAGAGGCTGGTAATATCACAAAGGAACCAGCACATTAACCCCAAGGTTCAGATTTATTGCTGGGAGGTTCAATGATTTCGAACGATCAAAATACATGATTAATCTATTGATTGACTGATCCTTAGTGAGGGAATGCTACACAGAAATATTTATGAATACAATTTTCTACGTCTGTAGCAGCAGAGCCTCCTCCTCCACAAGACTTAAAAGGCCTTCAGCATCTGTTTCTGTCATCCTGGCTCCAGTCCACATGTTCCCGTCAGACGCAGACATGATGGTGTTTACTTCAGATCAGTACGACCCACAAACAGTCCAAACACCCAACATTCCCCTAAACCTGACCCACGACACGAAACTCATCCATGACCAACAACTATCGTCATTAGCTACTACACCACTAATCTACTGGTCCATAGCAACCGATGTCATGACCTTCTAACACAATTAACTCCGTGGTGAGGTGGTGTTTAAATATCGCTTCTCTTCTAAGTCAAAGTGTGAATAATAAGGTCTGTTCTACTTCGCCTTCACATCAGGGATGCGACGGCCTCTAAATAGCTCCTAGCGGTGTCACGCAGACGGAGCCTGCTCCAGTATCGCTGTCGAACATCCCTGGCAACTCGAGAGCAGCCGGCGCTGAGCGGGTCAGCCACATGTCAGCGGTGAGAACTTTAATACAGACGAGGAACGGGTCGCTCCAGTTTCACACAGTGCAGGATGTGGAGTTCGAACCTGTTGGTTCCACTGTGGTCAACCCAACCAGCACAATCTGAACATGTCAGCCCTCAGCAGGGACAGAACTCATCAGAGCTTATGGCCCAGATGTGAAGAGACGCCGGATCGGTTTTACAGGCGCATCATTCCGCTCCCACGTCAGTAATGTCGGGTAAATGTTTCAGGAAGAGTCCGACACACAGCAGTGGTTGTCCCTGGAGGTTGTGTGCTAAGAGACCGTTTGCTCCCACGTCCCGGCGATGACGCCAACACCTGAGCGTCTCCAACATCCGCCGCCGCAATCGAGGTTCTTCACCGTCTCACAGCCGAAAGCCTGGCCAGCACCTATCGGATTAATCACCGCTGACTCATGAAGCGGCCATGACGGATGCTGACGATCCACCTCCTCAGCCACACCAGGCCCTCGGACGCGCTAAGGGACAGCAACGGCGTCCCAACGTAAATATCGCCCAGAATGCATCACATGTAGGAGCCTCACAGCGCGCTCTCGTAGTTATATCATCCACGTGTGATGTGCAAAGCTTCTGTCATCAACTTGCTGTACCCACTTTCTCGTCTTCTTCCACTTCAGTCAGTGGTTCCCTGCCTTTCCCAGAATGCCTTTCAACGGCCCCCAGAGAGTGGGCGTGAACTTGTTCATTTCTCTCGGAGGTGGGCGTACGCAGGCATGCAAACGGCTTCAAAGTGCGATCATTCAGCTGTAGGGTTCTACACATGGAGAACGCGAACGGCAGCGCTGGGCGTCCTGCGGCCGCCCCACGGAGGCTGTGGGCGTGAAGAGAGTCCTTCCTGCTCCGCGGACATTTCTGTCCTCAGCCTAATGTGAAACGTTGGGAAAGAGCTGCTCAGAAAGTCTCTGATGAAATGAATCAAATCTACGTGGCCACGAACAACAACGCGGCCAATCAGCGAATTCACGCTTTGAGAAAAGGTTTCGTTGCAGGATTGGTGAGACAAATTAACGACGTCACCTTCAACCCGACGACTGGTCAAACCCAGCTGGTTTTACAGCTGATGAAAAGTGTGGAGATCAAATTTGCATCCATGTTCTGCAGTTAGCTGAGGTTTCATGGTAAAATCACTGTAACAATCAAAACAATTTGCTGTAAATGTCAGATATCAATTCATCGTGAAACAGCCAATATAAGGCATCACCTGATGGTCTGACGCCCATTTTTCTGCATTAGTTTATTGACAAAATGATGATAGAACATGTTCGTGTTCGGTGAGGACAACAACAGTCGCTGTGCACCGACTTCATTTGAACCATGTCTACTCGCCGAGTGGACGCCGACGGTGGTGCAGCTGCCACGGAGCCTTGCCCAAGGGCACTCTGACAGGACCAAACCTGCCTCAGACTCTGCACGGGACAGTGGGTTCAAACCCTTTTTTCTTCACGCACAAGGCAGGGGAGGTGCTCTAAGGTCAACACCCAACGGACTCCGGTGTTTCTGCATTGAAGAGGCCAAACGGACGCTTCAGCCCTCACGTCCCTAACCGGGCAGGTGTAGGTGTGCAGCTCTGGCTAAAATACATCCTCTACCACACACGGCCCTGCAGCCACAACCGCTCACCTACACACACACCTACGTGCAGGCCCCACACAAGCAGCGAGCTGGGCCAGCTCACACCTGTGCGCAGAGCGGGCGCTCCTGCATTAGCATTCACGAGGCGCTTGTGCCCATGGTGGAAGCAGGCGTGTGCGCGCTCGTGCGTGCGTCTTTCTCTGCATAACCCCGAAGCTGCACGCACGCACGCACGCACGCACGCACGGCTTCCAGAAACGCAGCGTTAACGTGTGCGTTAAGGCTGCCGGGTGACTCCGTGCATGACTGATGCTGCTGCATCACAGACTCACAAAATGGGAGGGTTGTGTTGCATTGTGCCGAGGCGTTAGTGTTGCGTGTTTGCATGTGCGGCAGCAGACGAGCCTCACACAAAAGCGCTGCTCCACACTGCAGCGACGCAAATGGAAGCAGCAAATACCTGGTTTGCCCCTTTCACGCTGCGGCTCCAGGAGGAGGACGCTGGTCCTGTGGATGCGCCACGCGTCACCATTTTCCCTTTGAAGAGACGGAGAAGATAACAATGGAAAATACAACGAGGCGCAGGCAATAAAACAATTAACAAACGAATGTCGCGGCGCGGTGAGAACCTGTTACCACTGACCCCGACATGTTCAATAATCACAATACCAATAAAGACGAAACGCACAGGCTCGAGTGATGCAACGAGACACGTTACATCCTCCGAACCAAATGTGAGTCGCTTTGAAGTTGCGCAGGGATAAACGTGATGAGTCCGGTCAGGTCTCACATCCTGCGCCTCTTTTTCGAGCTGTGCCCAGAAACGGGCGCGTTCTTACCCGTTTTCTTCTTCGCCGTCTTCGCTCGGATCCTACTACTACTCGCAAAATATGTCACCTACATTTTTCATTGTAATTCCCAGATGTGAACGATCCGCCGCAGTGACGCGTCGCTCGCCGTTTCCCCGCTTCCAGTACAAAAACACGAACATAACCCAGAGACGCTGCTGTTCAAAAAACAGATCTTTCGAGTCTGGTCACGTTGTTTCGGTTTGTGGCTGCGGTGCAGGACTGAGCTCTGTTCCTGCGACGCTGCGACGCTCCGCACGGCGTTGACGCGTCTCTGCCCGCCGCGTCTCTGCCGCTCCGGTTCCGAGCCGCTCTCACCGACGTCCGCTGGGCTCCGCGGCCAAACTCACCGATTGGACCATTTGGCGTTTGCCCACGTTGACATTCCTCAAGTAGTCGAAGCGATCGGCCAATGGCGGAGCGGCCAGTCTCTCGTCGCCACATCTGATTGGCTGAGCGGCCGCTGGTAAATTCCCGGCACACGAGCACCTGTGACCGCTGACGGTAAATCCAGTTTGATATTAATGCGCTGACGGTTAATACGCTGATCAGAAACGCTTGGTAGCTGCTGGTTTCCAGAATTAACCACCAAGTCATAAATATTGTAAAACTGTGCAGTAAAGACATTTTTAATTGGCTGGTTTAAGCTAATCTATGCGAGGTTAGCTTAATGCTAGCGAGCAGCATTTCCTGCACCAGTAAAGCAGAGATAGAATATGAAACAAAATTTGAATTTGTAATATTTAAAGAATAAGGTCTTTCCCCAGCTAGAGGCCATGTTGTGGAACTGTCAGCTTCAAGACAGTTGTTGACCGTAGTCTTGGTTGAACGCAACGAAACAGCTGCTATCGGAACCGCGACCTGCGCCGCTAAAAGCAAACCACACGGATGAAAGTGTACTTTAGGCCATAATTTAGAATTTCCCAGAGCCTGCCACTCCCCATTGTAATGGATAATCATCTCTTATGGTAATTGCCTTCACAAGATTAATACCAGACTAATGAAGCCGTGTGAACTCTGAATAAATAGCAGTTTACGGCTCCCCTCCTTCGCGCTCGCTGCCATTCAGTGGCTGCTTGATGAATGGGAGGAAGGAGTGAGGATGGAGGATGCAGTGGTGCCGAGCGATAATGCGGTGTCATCGGTTACCTTGACAACCGCAGCATCCAAATCAAACATGTTAATTACACATTTTTGCATCAAATTAGCAGAGGCTTGTTCCTTGTTCTTGGCCTGTGCAGCTCGGCCCGTTTGCTTCCATCGCTCATGGCCGATTTCAGCAACAAGAGAGGAAATAAGAAATGCAAATCTCCACAGAAATGAGTCCTGGTGCACAACCCGCAGGCAGAACCGCCTGCAGAGTCATTAAGTCTCACTTAATAAGCAAGATGTTAAGCAGAAACAAAAGCACCAACGGCCTTTTTAGACATTTGCTGATTTTGCTGTAAGGCTTACGAAACACGATGAGCACAGAGCGCGTGCGTTTTAGCTGCGCTAGGCATGTCTGTGCTGCCATGTCAGTGGAAAGCAAAAGGTCAACCTCGCAGGTCGGCAGGCTGCAAGTAAAGCAGTGTCTCCTCGGTGCTGGGACGTCAGAGCCACGTCCAGCAGCAGCAGCCGGGTCATTCCTCCTCCTCCGTGTTCACGCAGGACGGGCTTCCGTTCCCAGTCTGTAGGTTTGGAGCGGAAAGAGCGGCACCGACCTGAGTTGAGCTGAACGAGCGAGAGGAACCGCAGATGGAGGAGCTACATGTCGGCCTGTGCAGAAACAGCCAGAGGAGCTGGCACACGTCAGGCGAAGAGGCTGCCAGCTGTCCCTCAACAGGCCGGTCGCCGTGTCACTGGGAGTCAGAAACACCGGGCTGATCAACGCACAGGCTGGATCGAGGGGTTTCAGGGATCGTCCTCCTGCTCAGAATGTCAACTCATCAACGATCCACCACTCCGACGGGGAAGGAGGGACGTGGAGAGCACTACAGCACCTACCAGCCCAGGTCTGATCAATGCCTCCAGTACGCCGACAGTCACTGTCCTGCAGCAGTGAATTAAACACGCGGCTCAGTCAAGCGCACTCTGTAAAGTAAACCGTCTTGGCAGGTTTGTTGTCAACTGCCATCATTTATAATTGATGGCTTTGGTGATTAAAAATCCCCAAAGTTCTTCAATTAGAGGAGTGATGGTGAAGCCGCTCAGACTAAAGAGGCCGTTCATCATTCCAGATCCACTAAAGCCACGTGTGCCCAGAAAGCGCAGCAGATCGTTATCAAAGCCATTTGCTTCTCCACTCACTTCCAGAACGCGTGCGGCCGCGCGCCCTGAGCCGCAGATTCCTCCTCTGTGGCTTCAGTCGGGTTCTTCCTGTGAACTGATTGACCATTAACGGAGGGTCTTCTAGCAAATCGAACAGCAGAACCAATTTCATTTTTGGGAACGCGTGGACTGAAGAACAGTTTCAGACACTGAAGGCGACGATTGAGTGAACATGTGAAAATGTCAACACAGAGAACTGGAATAGAGAAAACGCTCAACAGAGGGAGATTGTTGTTTTTTTTCGAGAGCAAAATTAGAGCGTGTGGAGGAGGAAGATATGGCTGAGCAGATATGATTCAGAGGGGGCAGCGTGATGTGAGGTACTTCTGGAAGAAATGAACCTTTAATGATCCTCTCGAGGATTCAGGGACTCCCACCGCTCTGATTAGACGCGGGGGTCGTTTCAGGGCTCCTGCACTCGGCGGCTGGCGGTTAGAGTGGACACCTGATTTGTTTTCTCAACCCCCGCTCTCTCTCCTCCGGACAGGAAATCAGTAGCGTTCCCCAGAGGGCGCTGCTTCAATATGGTGGCTGCTCTGGAGAACGAGTCATCTCGGGATCATGGTGTGAATCACACGGACGCTGATGAGGACGGAGACGAGGGAGAGTCCCCGCTCACGCAACAAGCGGTTTTCATTTAGTAATCTTCATCCTCACATTTGGTTGCCTCACGACGGCCACGGCGCTTGGAGAATGTTCTTGAGAGGACGTTGGGGGTTTTGCTGCCGTAGCAGCTGTGCAGAGCCTCCGGCCGCTCTGCGTGTGATGGCAGGGATGGGAAACGTTCTCGCCAACACACATCTCCGTAGTAACATGTATGAACAGATAAGCATCAACTAGGCTGAATGTAGGTCAAGCCAAGATGGCGCCTGCTGGAAATCTAGGATTCCTGCAGGTTCTGCACATCCCGACCGATAGAAGCACAACCTGTTCTAATCTAACGTCACAACAAAGGAACGCGACGCAGCAGCGACAACACAAAGTCAAAAATCGACATGAACCCAGTGAACGACCACGACGCGCAGATCCCAACACACGCGTCGGATACGAACGTTGGCGGGATGAAGGATGAAGCCAGAAACGTTCCAGAGCCTGGAAAAACAGAATAATATCCCATCACCTGTTTTTCCAATCTTTACCAGATACTAGAACACATTCCTGGTTATTCTGTGAGCTAATTACAGCACATTACACAGAAGGAGGCAGTAATGAGGTCTGTGCTCCATCCTGGTGTTTTTGGCCTTTCTAGCGCTTCCTTCAGGGCGGGAGGTGTGTGTCTGTGTGTGTGTCTGTGTGTGTGTGTGCTCTCAGTGGTCGACCTGTCAGACCTCAGTACAGTCAACAGACAGGATGAGTCAAAGAGTCCTCTGGCCAGCAGAGAGTACGTCACTCACACACATGAGCGAACACATGCAAACATACGTGTGCAACAAGCGAAGGCACCAGTTAATACTAAACAATAAAACTCGATGGGATGTCAGTCACACACACACACAGGAAAACTGCACTTACTCCCACAACATGTCAACATTCACAACAGTCTAAAGTTCGACCTGGGTTCTGTCACACGCAGTCAGTCAACCAAGACAGAACGCGAGCATATGGCAGCACTTCGCCAAATGTTGGAGTTTACGCGAGGTAAAACCATGTGGAGTAAACAAGCAGCGTTCAGGCGCAGGAACGGGATGTTTAGTGCTTTGAATAGGGACATTTCTAGCGAACGTGCTTTTATTTCTTTGCACGACTCTGGCAGACATCCGTCAGCTCGATCACTCACGTGACACACGAGCAGCTCGTAGCAGGCTCCAGGTAGAGAGAAGTGACCTGGGATTCACGGCGCGGAGCCCTCACACAGTCTCAAACCTCAAGGAAAACACTGAGTCAGGACAAACACGTTCAACCTAAAAGGACTTTGTTTCCAGCTCATGGAGCTAATGGGCCTCGCTGAAAGCCTGACAGGTGGGACTGTACGTTCTCACCCACTAAAGCTTCATTAAAGCTTTATTGTTCGTGCACGCAGCTAAAAGCTGCAGCGGAACGACGCAGTGACACCATAGCGCTGCGGCGAAGTGACAGCTGCCTGCAGAACGTTTCAGCAGCAGCATCACGACAGGGCTCAGGTCCGTTTCTACCACCGGACTGAGGAGTGAACAAACTTTGCTTTGACTTAATTACTCTGGAACTGGGTCCAAAACATATGCTGGTGTTGGAATAAGCTCCATCGTTGCAGGAAGAGGTTTGTACGTGGCCTTGATGTTGAAGCTGAGGCGACACAGCTCATTCTAATCAACCGAAGCCTCCACAAACAAAGCACAACTCGAGCCCGGTTTTCTGAAAAGTAATTCTTTTATTAATATTTTACAATCCTTTATTCACGGTTATCTCATTATTTACTTTTTCAGCGTCACTTTGCAAGTGTCATGATTCCATGCTGTCTGACGACAACAACAACAAACAGGAAGAAACAAAAACCGAAGGAGGTTTGAAGAGTCAATGCAACACTTTGTCACGGGGCAGAGATTCACATTTCGGCTCTCGGGTCGACCTCTCGTCCCTTCCAAAATAAAAAACAACTAAGTAACCAAAAGCGGTTAAAAGCAGGACTGTCAGTCAAGTGAATGTGTGGAACTGTCCGACTGCGTTTGGCTATAAAAACACCGTCCCTGTTAAAAAGAACAGGGCTCCTCGTTCTCCTGTTCTTAAAACACTTCCCCTCTCTGAAAACAGAATCAACAAAAACATACAAACTACCACGATCAATCCAACAAATACAAAATATAAAGATGGTCTCTCTTCCTGGTGCTGCTCCAAACATTGGAGGATAATCTTTGTGTTTTTAAAAAAGCCTGTAGTGAAATGAAAAGGGCCACTGGCAGGTACAGACCGGGAGGACACGCTAGTGAGATCGCTGCTCGATACAAACTGAACATTTTGGTACAAATCCCTCCAGGAAGTTGTGCTGTGGCGACGCAAGCTGCTGGCGAACGCACTTCCTGGCTACGACGAGCCATCAAAGACTTCCTGAGAAAAAAGGAAACCAGGCGTGAGGAGAGGAGGGCAGAGAGACAAAACGGAATCAGCTGTGGCGTGTTGGCAGAAGTGGAAAAAAAGCTGCAGCCACGGTTCGTAGAGAGAACGTGTTTATCGTGGGCCCGGTCCGAGTGTAAACATGTGAGCCGAGAGCTGGAGGACAGAGGAGGAGACGTGGGCAGCGGTGCTGGTGTTGCTCAGTTTGTGCTCTTCAGCACACGGAGAGGAGGAGGAGACACTAATGAACGGTCCGTCCAGCTGCTGGCAGCATCCGACGCCCACGGCGCTCTGTTCACGTTAAAGGTTCAGTTCACTCAAATGACTTTTTACCTGTGGCAGCATCTCATCAAGCTTCTACTTCACCTGTGTCACTTATTTAAGGCTGTTCCAAACACAATAAGACACAAGAAGCTTGACGAGAGATCAAATGGATCAATGGGACATCAACTCACATTAACCGTCCCACCTCCCAATGAATTTAGCACAAACTCAAGGTTCAGTTGCTCTCACTTTCCCATGTGTCACAGGATTCGCTGCAGTCAAATCACTTCAATAGCAGCTGGTGTGAAACTTTAAGAGCGGAATTTCCTCTAAATCACGAAGGTCGTTTCTTTACAGCGAATACAAGCGGTTGTGCTTTGATGATGAAGGTTCATATTTTCAGATTCCTTTGGAAAACGTGTATTTTTATGTCGTCTGGGTGAAGTGAGACGAACCAAGCGCTGAGTCAAGGACGCCGTGTTACTAGCAACACCTCAGCGGCTGCGCTGTCACACTCCTCCACGGTGGCCGGACATTTTTAGACAGCTACTCCACCAGAACAGCAGGACCTCTGGAGGGTAGTTAAGTGCAAGCGAGGCCCTGCTGTTCGCCCACACTGAGCTGAGGGACCCACGGCTGGGCCAGACTAACGGCTCCGACTTGGACACGACGAAGCTCCACAGCTGCTTCCGACGTTCAGCAGGGAGTTTGCTGACGCGGACTAGAGATGAAAGAACTGAACAACCCATAACTTGAGGTGAAGCCTACACAGGTTCTGCTTTTGTTGACACCCAGCACTAGAAAGGCTGAGGTCCGCACAACCAGTTTATTAGGAACCGCTGGAGGAACAGCTGTAACTTGTAGCTTTTTCTGTGTTACTGACCCCAACGTTCTACCGAGGATCCAAAAGGAACATTAGCACCACATTTCCTAGACGCTGTCGCACAAAGCTTTGGCTCCTTGCGTCAGCTATTCAGTAACACAAACTCAGTTACCAGTTTATTAGGGACACCTCGCTCTGAAACGTAACACAGCAGTCACCTCAGGAAGAGGGTAATCAGGTTTCGGTTGAGGCGTGAGATCATTCTGGAGGATGCGGTTTGTGACACTGCTGGGCTGCAGATGACTTGTTTTTATCTGTTGAGGTAACAAAACATCAGAAATATTAAGAACATCCCTCACGCTGAACACGGAGACTTTTATGGAATCAGACTGCAGTGACTCACCATTTCTGGCTAAATGATCAGAACAGTTTTTAGAAGTGTGTTGTATCAGCGAAGGTGTAACGTTTGATGCAGAGCAGCTCAACAGCATCCTCCACATTGATCAACAACTCAGTCTCAACCAAAACGATCATCTTATCACCTCCACTGAAGGAGGGAACCTAATAAACTGAGTCAATGTCCAAAACATTTTGCTTCGTAAAATACAGGTTATTCATTCAGATTATGGTCCCTGGTGGAAAAACGCTGACTGGTCTGAGGTCAGATACGTTTCTTACTTGATTTAAGGACGTGACTTTCTTCACCTGACTAACATAACGCGAGAAGTATGTGCACAGACCTAGGGTTTAGTCTGCTAACAACGGTGGACAGAGCCTGTACTGGAGGATTAACCAATTATCTTTGGTTCTTAAGGGGCTAAAATAAGCAAAAGTCTTTAAAGCCAACGAAACAGGAAACACAGAGGGTAAAACACATGATAGTCTGGACACCGGTGTGAGTTTTGTGTCTTATCTGCCAAAATAAAGACTTGCTGTTGGTTTAAAGAGTTCCAGTTGAGGAAACGCTGGAAACAAAAGGCCTGGTGATGTAGAGGAGGGGTTTTCATTGCTGGGATGAGGAAGATGAGGTGAGGTTGGAGAGTCAGAGGGAGGGGGGGTTCCAACCCGCCCGCACCCACGAGGTCTGAACGTCTCCATCTCCTGAAGAGCTGAGGCCGTATGCAGGAATGTCAGCAGGTGGACCACCCGTCCTCTGTTCTCCGTCCGTCTTCTGCCGTCCTTACGTTCTTTCTGCAGGTCATTGGAGGTCTCGGTCTTCTAGGTATCGGTACTCGAACGTGAAACCTTCCTTCTTCCGCTGGCCCCATTTCTCATAGTCAAAGTAAATGTATGTTCCCTAGACACAGCACAAAACAGACACAAATACTTTTAAAGACAGAAAAGTCAACTGGCTGCAGATCTGTGTCATGTTTAAATACTTCTTTACTGGTCTGATGGGTTTTGCTGCTTTGCCTGGTTAAATGTGACTGTGTTTACCAGCTGAGGCGGCTTATCCACCCAGCCTGCACTGACGCTATCTGTGTTCGAAGGCCTGCTCAACAAGCCAAAGTGCAGGACCAGACGTGTGCCCGGTGAGATAAGGAGGAGACTTTATCAGGAGAAGCTAATGTGGGTTGTTCAGTGTGCGCAGCAGCGACTGTGACTGCTAACGAACAGCAGGGTGTAAATATCAATGAGTGCAGGGACGTCCTCCACAGGACGCTCACATTTGATGCACACCTGCTCATACTCATCAGTAATGGTCTTGGGTTCTTCGTGCCTCTGAAACCACATCATGTACTTAGTGTGGAACCTCCACGACTGCTTCTTCAGGGCTTTGGCTGCCAGATACTGGGCCTTCGTCCCCTGCAAGTGTCAGAGGAAAGACACAGAGAGGGGATAATGATGCGCATGCCCCAGAATCTGAATTAACACCGGCCACACTCATCTCAAACGTGTAAAGTTCAATACAGGACATTTGACCAACATCACAAAAAAGACATGATGAATAACTGAGCGGTTGAGTTTTGTTTTCATCATTTGGTCACACACTCCTACCTCCAGATAATAAAAGATGAAGAAGAGGGTTTCGGTGGAAAGTCTCTGGTAAAACTCTACAGTGTCGGAGTGGGGCGGTGGCACCTGGTGGTGGAAAGGCAGCGTGGGGCATGGGTTCCTCATCAGGTACTGCCTGAAACATCCAAACAGAGCGATCTCAGACCATCACCACCATCAAACTAATCACTGGGGCTCACGCAGGAGTAGAGGAGCACAAACAACCAGCGGCCGAACTGCGGTGGAAGTAAAGGCCGCATCGCGTACTTGGTGATAAGAATGTGATGCGTCACAAGCTTTGACCACGGTTCAGCCACGGTCAGTGAATTCGATGCCGTGTGTGGTGTGATTGATTTCCTGTCCCACGCTACAACCAACCTCCACTTGGGCTTGTTAAACATTACTCGGCCTAATTAACTAAACCTGTAGTCGAACACATGGATTCACCTCCCTAATGAATCTAATGGAGCCACTAAAAGTGGGAAAATCCAGAGTGGGTCAGACTTTGCCCAGACGCACTTTTCCATCCAAACCATGTGTTTTTAGGGCAGTGACAAACCCAGACCGTGTGTTGAGTTTCCATTGGACTGAGTGCAGTGGCAACACGCTCCAAAACGTTGGGCAACGTTGATAATATTAAACAATCTGCTGCATGGAAATGAATTCTAGCTATTAGAACATGTGTTTGCCTCAATGTCAGGCTCTTATTAAAAGACGGAGAAACGCCTGCAGACTCTGCTGCTGGTTGTGTAAAACACTACCGTGGGACAAGAGGGTTTGAGTGTTTGGATTTGAATGTCAATTGTACCTGTGTGGGCAGCGCCAGAATAATCTGGGCTCTACAGCGTACAAACGTCCACCACCACACATGAACCCTGCAGCATATTAAAGCCTATTTTAACTGGAGTGGGTGAACCAGGGCATCACACAGACACTGTCCTCCTCCCAGCACAGTGCTGCAATGATCCGCTAAGCAGAGTCCCAGAAGCAGAGATGGCACCGAGTTTATCTGCTGCAGGAAACTGGTGTTTGCTACTGGTCACGCGACGGCTGCAGCTGCTCGCTGTAAAACTAACCACGGGTTCAGCAGCGAGCTTTGACTAGAGACCGTGTCTGATACAGACAAACTCCTGTTTTGTAGGTAAATGTGGTGTCACATCACCACAGCCACAAGTCTTTAGTATTTGCCCAGTGGGTCTGACTGTGTGCACAGACCAGCAGGAAGGTGCATCCCCGTGGTCTAGTTATGGGGGAGAACATCATCTGACTGCACCTGATCCTCTCGGAGTCGGACGGGTGGGGCATGTGCGTCCACGCCGCCTCCTCCATCGCCTGCTGGTACACCTGGTCTTTGGAGAGGGGAACCGGTCCCAGCGGGCAGACTCCCAACGACGGCGGGATGTTGACCTCCGACAGCGAGGGCTGAGGCGCTGACGGGGGACCCGAGGGGGCTGTAGTGCTGCTGGGGAAGATGTCTGAGCAGAAACAGAAAAAGAAATTAAAAGAGTAACAGTCGACAAAGACGTCATTGATAGCAACTGATCTCTTACAGACTTGTTTTACTATGAAGTGCTGACTTTGAGTGTGCAGAAAAACATCGTAGCGATAAAAGGGTGAAGGTGAAGGAAACTGATGATGGAGGGGAGTGAGAGGGGGTGTGCTGAAGAGGGAGGGATCCAGGATGTGAAGCCAGCAGAGACAAAGGAAGACAAGTAGCGCAAGGATAATACATCAGCGTTTTTGTTCAGAGGAGAGTGGGAGGCGAGATGACATTTGCACCGTTAAACTGCAGCTTTCCTATCGCAGTCTCCTGTTCCTGTGTGCGTGAGCATTACCTGGGGTGAGGTGCAGGGAGGGCACGTCTCCCTCCATCCCTGAGCTGAGAGCTGCTCGCTCGGCCATGGACTTCAGGCTGCTCAGAGGCTCCTGGGGCTGATGGGGACAGACAAGGAGAGTCGTGGGAAACAGATTCTGCCGCAACCCTCGTACCTGCCGGAGCTCGACTTCCCCCTCCAGTGATAATGTTGTCATGGAAATAACTTTGGGCTGTTTTGTTTGCTTCTGTTGTCTGCCCCCTCCGTTATCAGGCAACGGAAGGGAAACAGCTTCAAAACCAAATGTTGAGAACCAAGAACACAACCAGGACACAATGTGCTACGTCCTAGTGAGAAGACCCACAGAAAGCAAGTGGAATAAACAGCTTCGATCTGTGCTGTGACTCTAACACCCGGGGAAAACATAGACACGGCCGCCAGACTCGCTATGTCTCTGCATCCTGAAAAGTTGGGTTACAGCAGCAGATTAATGCCTGTGGCGCTGGAATGACATTTTCAACAAAGGGGGCAGCTGTGGCTCAGAGGTGGGTCATCGGTTTGATCCCCCAGCTCCATCTGTTCACAGGTTGAAGTGAGCCTTCAGGACACCGCAGCTAAGCCACAGCAGCATACGCTCACAGGCCACTTTATTAGGTACATCTGTACAGCGCATCTCTACAGGAACTAAACTGTTGGCAGGTTTTGGAACATTTTCCAGGACAAGAGACGTTTTTACAGCGTTTGCATGTGAATAAAAGTCTGAATGAAAACTGTGTCAACAATCCTTCCTCTAAACACCTTCAGGGGGTGAAGACGACTGACTGCGTGTTGACAGCGGGTTCTCACCTTGATGCTGTCGGAGGACTGGGAGTAGGACATCGGCCCGTTCAGCAGGCCGCAGCTCACGGGTTTGGCCTCGCTGTAGGAGGCCGCTGACGGAGAGCTGGACGACAAACTCATAGAGCTCAGTAAACTGGGGCCGGTGTCCTTACTGAGGAGGGAGACAGAAACAAACACCGGGCTTCATTCACGTCTTCCGTTTAATAGACCCTTCAATGTCAAACTAATTCAGGATGCTTACGGCTGATTGGCTGCAGAGGTCAAAGTTGAGGGTTGGCTGCTCTGTGATTGGCTGGTACTATTGAGGACGGACTCTGCGGTGCTGTCTGCTACCACAGCACTGTAACCTGGATCAAAGAAAAGAAACGTGTTCATGAAAACAAAAACACAAAACGGCAGGATAATGAAACATAAAGGTTCTTATTTTTATCACGAGCGCATCTTCTTAATGGGCAACATTCTAATATTGCAAGTTGCACAAGATCTCGTGATCTACCGACAACATTATTATACACAGACAAAGAGGTGCTGCCGTTACGAGCTTGTGTAAATGCTGTTATTGCTCTCGCAATTATTCGCTGATCGACACTTTCATTGCTTTTTGTCTGCGACAGGTCTCCGTTTGAAAGGTTGTGTAATATTTTCCGTATTCTTTGTCTTTGTCTTTCCGTTCCAGCCACAAACGGATTCCAGAAGCTCCACAGACGCATTCATTTCCCCCTTTCTGAATAATTAATTGGTTGAAACCTGTTGTGCTCACTTCAAACACAAAGAACAAAAAGTAAACTAACTATTGTTTTAAAACAATATAATATTTTAAAAAGCTGCATTCAACAGTATCTTAAAGGTCGTCATCAACATTACGCTGCTTTCAACAGTAAACTGTCTCATGATTTAAGTTTATTCTGGCTCTTTACATCAAAAATATCTTTTTTTATGTATATATTAAGATGCCACAGTCACCCGTTAGTTGATTATGTGGGATTAGCGTGGATGCATTTCTCTACGGTTCCGACAAAGCGAGACATGCAGGGAGACTGGTGTCAGTCCAGATACTCACTGCTGCTACCGTTCTGCTTTTGTCGGCTCGGTGGTCGGACAGAAAGTGACGAGTTTCCTCCCACCACTGCACTTCCCGCTGATCCTGAGCTGCCTCCATTGCTTCCGATGACTCCCACGGCGCTACCTGGAGCTAAACCTCCTAGTGGGCCCGGCGACATCAGGGAAGACCCCTGCACCCCTGACTGACTAGAACCCAAACCCAGAATCCCAGAGCCGACACACGGCACCGCACCCAGCAGGCCGCCTGTAGAGGACGTCGGCCCGCCGACTGCTATACTTCCGCTGCCGATGGAGCCCACGGTGTTGTTGGTTGTGGTGGTGGTGCTGACACCGCACAGAGACCCCGGCAGGCCGGAGCCCACTGTGCCTGAAGCAGCTGCCTGAGCGTACGGGGCTGGGGTGGCACTGGACAGAAGGCTTGCCATGGTGCTCAGGGACGCCGGCATCCCTGACAGGCCGAGACCCCCGGACATCGGGCTGGTGGTGATGGAGCTGGTCATGCCACCTTTCCCCAGAGTGAGGCCCAGACTGAGGCCCAGGCTGTTGGAGGTCGACGTGGACCCTGATAGAGCCTGAGGCAGTGAGTTCGATGTGAAGAACTCCTGCGTGCTGGCATTGGGGGGAGAGGAGGCTGAGGAGGCGGGGTGGCTGCTGGTGGAGGTGCTGGGGTTGGTGATAGGAACCGAGGACGAGCTGCCAAACGAGTTCTTGGCCTGTTGCTGCTGTGCCGACAGGTGCGGCTGCTGCTGGGTGACGTTGCTGTAGCTGCCAGCGGAAATGTTAGAGAGGTGACCCCCCGAGGTGCCGGGGTGACTGTTGGCCCCAGACCCGCTGCTTCCTCCCCCAGTGATGGTCGCCATAGAGACCAGTGAGGATGAGGTCAGTCCCGAGACGGAGGAAGAGGATGAAGACGAAGAAGAGGATAAGAAGGAAGACGGGTTTCCATTCTTAACAGGTGACTAGAAACAAAAAATACCATTACTGAGACAAAAAACAAACTAATAAAAGTAAAATCTACATTTTCTTTTCGCTGTCATTAAATCATGGTCATGAGTCAGTAGAGTTTTTACTGCAGTGTCTTCAAACTCACCTGACTAACTTCACTGTCTGTCGAACGTCCTCTCTTCTTGTCGTCCTCAGAGTTCTCCTGAAAAACACGATCGTCATCGTGGCTTAAAGCTGCATCATGAAGTGAATCAAAACGACAGAAGCTCATAATAAATAAACGCTGTATTTTAGAATTTCATTTCAAGTCCAACATGGTTTGATATGCATCACAACACAGCGCTTACTTGGCTCAATTTATGTCGTATTGCCGTTTTCGAAACGATCCAATTTGAATACCAGAATATAAACAATAAACCGCTGCATAAAACCTGAAGGAAAAAATATTGCTTTTAACAACATCACCATCTAGTGGCTGGAGGGTTAAAGAAAACGACCCACAGGCGAAGTATCAACTAACACTTGCGTTTTTGGGGATAGATATAATTAAATAATAAATGTATAATTATGAGATACTGTGACTAGCTTGTTGAGCTAAAATGGATATTTTACTGGTTAAATTTAATAGTACCAGTAACACACAAGGGCTGGGAATGCTTATAATAAGTGGCATCTACCGGCTCTCACGGAAGCTACGCCCATATAATTAATAGTAAACTTCACATGTGCCAGCGTCCAACGTGGCTCCGTTCGCTCTGCTCCTTACATTCCCTTCCATGCTAAAGCACAACGTCTGCTCAGTAGCGTTCAACAGCACCACGTCTTCTATTCAGACGCCTCAGACCTATAATAACTACTCTCAGTACATAATGTGTGTGGGTGGATGGGAAGAGCAGATGAGACAATGGCACCACACCAGAACAATTACAGCAGAAGTACAATAGCAGACACAAGGGCAATTATGCCATATCGATATTTCAGAAAATATAAACGTAAATTTAAAGACTTTTATCATGTTTGACTTGGCCAAATGTGTTTCAAACATTTTATGGCCACAAACCAAAACAACAGGAAAAGTCAGAACATCAGAAGTGCTGGCAGGAAGATGAAGCTCTGACAAGGCCAAGCTAAAGGCTTCATACCGTAGTGCAAGTGGCAGGCGAGGGGGGGATGGGTGAAGATGAGGTGGTGGACGTGGGCGTGCTGCTGGAGTGCTGGAAGTTCTCATCCTCCATGTGCAAGTGTCCCGGCGGAGAGGTGGCAACCAGCGACACAGCTGAGGGCAGACACACAGGGAAACGTAACATTTTATTGCCCAAGGGAACATCTGCAGAACTTACAGTTTATTATTAACACCACTGCAACGGTAAGTTGTTGTTGTTCTTATGGAAACCTTGTCAGAGTCCAGAGATCTGGAGGTCGTAAATGCTTGACATGCACACGCTAAACAGATGTTTTACAGATGTGTCTCTGGTAAGGATGGCACACAGCGCCCGTTGTACAGTCTGAAGGCTGTGACAGTCTCTCTCTTGCTCAGTGGATTCCGTCTGAGCTGAAGGAGCTGTCCAGGGGGATTGATCGTGTCCATCGTCCCTCCTCCTGCCACGGCCTCCAGACTGTCTACATCCATCCTGCCAGTTGACAGAACCAGGCCTCATTTTTTGAGGCGCTGACTCAGAGAAAACGTCCTGAGCATAGACACCTAGTATACATGTCTATGTTCGTGAGTAACTGACTGGAACCGGTTTGAACGTGTCCTTCTTCCCAAAGTCCCATCTGCCAATCAAATTTCGCCCGAGAAAAAGATATCGAGAATATAGTCTTTATAGTCGTAATTTGTTGTATCTTGAGAAAAAGTAACTCTCTCTCTAATTCAATGTTCTACTAACTCACGCTGGTCTATGTCAAGGCTGCTCAGTCCCGACTACGCATGTTAGATTGTAAGCCAACATTTCAGCCTCTTGAGCAGCTGAACATGGTTGTTTTGTGCTTTTCTAGTTGTTTGTTGGTCAAACCAAGCAACAACCGAGTTCCCTCTTTACTTACGAATTTCCTCCAGATCCAGGTCATCATAAAGAAACTCATTCTCTTCAAAGTCTGGATCCTGTGACGAGTCTATATAATACTCCACATCATCCTGAATAAAGAAACGACAAAGCAAAGGTGCATTCATTTATATGAAACAGATGCTAAATGGTCATAGTGCATGAGGCTAAAACACTACTGCATCATAAAAACAACCTTGATCTTCCTGATAGCTTCCACTTGCACTGAGTCATTGTCCAGCATCCTCAGTATCGTCTCCAACATCCGGATGTGGTACCGATGCTTCTCGATGAACTTCTTCAGCTCCTCGATTCGGTCCTGCTTCTGTACAAGAACAACAAGGTGGACGAGAGGGAAGGAGTTTAAAACCAGTCCAGGCTGAGTCTTCAAACCAAAATAAAATGATTGTGGGTCACATTAGGAAGCTTTTATGGTTATTTTAATTTGGTATAAAATTGTTGATGAACTCAGCTACAATTAGAATCTAAATTAAAGTTTAAAAAAGTATTAAAGGGAGAAGAGACGTGAATGGTACAGCGCATTAGAGCGGGAGCTGGTCACACGTGGCCTTTATAGCACCACTTATGAATTCAATATTTAATTTTTCATCTCCTCATACATGTTCTGGCTGAAAACCCAGCAAACCCCGCATCAGCTAAAACTGTAGCAGGAGAACACTAACTCTGAAACGCAGAAAAACCCGCCTCCAGTCACATCATCTATAAAATATGCTGCCAGCCTTGAACGGACTCGCCGAAGAAACGATTTCTGGACGTGTGTGTGACAGTTCCACCAGGCATCACCAGGCCCGACCTAGCAGGCCTGGCCGTTACAGGAGACGTGACCGCGGAGCCGACACGCTGTCAAATTAATTCAAGTGTTGGTGCGAAGGAGGCTTAAAGCTGATTCAAATAAACTGAACATTATGGCCTTTATGAGGGAGGATTTGCTGCAGGTCTATTGCATTAGATTGGCTTAGTTTCAGTTTGGTGAAGCTAATAAGCTGCCAGATAAGCAAGCTTGCTATGATGCAAATGTTTCTGACACCGGAGGTTGGAAGGAGCTGCTTGGATTTTGGTTTGTGTTTGGCTGCCATCAAGGATTTTCCTCTATATTTTGCCTTGGAGAGGACTTAGTGAGGTCATTGCTGTGAGGGTGGTCGATGACTGAGGACAAGCCAGTTGACTTCACCACAGGACATAGAGGGAAATAAAAGATGATAGAGAGCAACGTGTGTCAGATAAAACTGGGAACTAGAGACACGGAGGAGAGAGCAGACCGACCTCCTTGTCTCCTTTCTTCTTCCTCGTCTGGACCGACAGAGACTCCACTTCGCTTTCAAACTGGTCCACCTGCATGTTCAACGTGTCTATCGTATTCTGAGGGAAGAGGGAGATTGAGAAAAACACGATGAACAGATGAACCACGACCTGTCACGAGTCTCAAAGGAGAAGTTAATTCAGCAGTCGGCAGCTGCACTGATGCAAGTGGCTGCTGGTTAATGAGATTTTCAGCCTGTTGCTTTGAAGAAAGTTAAGACAACGTTTAGTCTTGATTTTAGTTCCACTTTCAGTTCCAGTTTTTGTTAGAAAATGAAAACATTTTGCTTTGCAGAACAAAATAAGTTCTCACCCCTCAATCTAGTGGCTTTTATCGTTTGAATCAGCGGTTTCTCCCTCGACCTTTATAACCAGGTTTTTGTTTCCAGCGTGTGCAATAAAACATGAAAATGAATCGAGCGCTGGTGATTACAATTTTCAGCCTTTGCACAATTTAAGTGAAGCTAAAAGTAGAAAACACAGGGGCACAATACACACAGGAGCCAAACAGGGAGGGTCGTTAATGGCACTTACGCATCTGAAAGGACGCAGCTTGGGAAATGCTTTTCTTTCTGCCCCAGCATTTCAGCGTGTCACGTGACAAAATGCTGAGTTATTGGATTGTTATTAATAAACCCACTGCTCACCGTTAGCCACGCTCCAACCTCGTCCTTCTCCTTCTGGGCCGGGTCCACCTTCTGGGCCAGGCCTAACCCTTCCTTGGAGTAGGCTTTCGTCTTGGTTTCTCGTTCCACTATCTTGAACCGCTCCATTTGCTGAACACACCAACACATAGAATATTAAAAGATCAAAATAAAGAGCTACGCGAATTTACTCCAAAAGATCGCAAAGCGCCAGTTGGAGAATTAATTTTTTTACCATGAAGTTAATATAACTGTATGATGTAGATCAAGGACATTTGGAAAAATTGGATATTGGACAGCATCATATAGGTAGACACAGTCATAATAAATGGAAGAAGTCACTAGAAATAGGACCAGATGTTATCGTTACTGAAAGGTGTTAAAAATAAAAATAAAAACCACAGGAGCGATGTTCAAACAACCCCACAAAGCAGTTCTGCGCTGCCTAAGACTCGGCTACGGAGAAAAGCAGCAGATTGTGAAGGACCATTTTTGTTTCTAACCAACAGCAGCCGCTTCCCGCAGGCCTCTCTGTGACCGACGTGTAATTTCAGGTCAACCAGCAAAACCACAGGGAGACTTGAAGAGCGGCTTCGGGATGAGAAGCGGCTCGTTAGGATCAGAGGGAGCGGCGGTGAGGCGCTCTGGTCCCTCATTGTGGAAGCAGGTGGCCTGCATTCTGTCCATCTCAATAACCCTCATCGAAGGCCCGACGGGGCGGAGCAGCTGAGCCACAGAACAGGTGCTGAACGTCCATGCAGCTCCGTTTATGGAAAGCCGGGTGTAGTTGTTCATTTGAGGGGGTGAACTGAGGAATTATTGTGGCTGCTGTTGAGCTGCTGCAGTCGCTGCCCTGTGACTTTTTGTTGCCGTCTGGGGAAGCTGAGCCTCCCGACGCGTGCATGTGCAAATAAAACCATCACAAATCAATCAATCTACAGCTGATTTCATTTACTAAATTCTCCATATAAGACAAAAAGAGGTTGTAATTACATTTATTGTAATATAAGCGGTAACATTTGCGTCGTGAGTAGCTACATTTCTGTATCTGACGAAGTCAATTCTTCCCAGTTTGTGTCGTTTAAAGGCTAAATGAACAGGATCGTGGTTTTGAATAATAATCTGATGTATGAGAAGCTTCTTCGTTGCTTCCTGGTGGGTTTGTTAACATTTGAATAATTATGAAAACTGATGAAAACTAAAGTGACCCAAAGTCTCTTATCTTGTGTGTGTTACATAAAGCAATTCAAATTATTTATTTACTTTTCGGGTTCAGCTTCGCTCTAAACTGGATTCGTAGAACTTTGACTCTTGACCTGCGCGTCTTGTGTGAGCTGAACCTACTGCAAACATCCCATCTTATGCCCCCTCATCCGCTGGAGATGAGGTTTACATGCGTCTGAGCAGGCTTACATTCATGTGATACTGCATTCACAAGAGTGAGACAGACCGATGGACGCACGACCAGAAAACATTGGTAAAAAAGTAAAAAGTCAAAGATCCCTTCTCTCAGTATGTTAGACACTAGCAGTGAGTAAATCTGCAGAGCTGCAGGGATTTGCTGTGACTCTGCCTTATTTTTGAGTTTTCAAGACTTCCCAGAGTTCAAAACAAACACAATCCTCCCGAGTATTCACAGCTTCCAGAGGGAGAAGTATAATGAATGAGATGTGTCCTACCTCTACTCTCTGTTCTGTTCCTACTCACCGTCTCTATGAGTTTTCTGTTTTCTACTAGCTGCCTCTTGTCTTTGATCTCGTTGGATGCCACCCACGTCTTGATCTGGTCTCGAAGACGCTGGGGGACCAGATGATGAAGAAGAAGAGGGAGAGGAATGGGGGAGGAAGGGAGGGAGAGATTAGCAAAGGCAGAGAGATACAGATACATGGGTGATACATGCAGAGACTCGTCTCCAGCGGTCATGGATGGCAAACTTCTGCAGCAAACAAAGCTTGGCTTGGCGTTTGGTCCTCATGGCAACGTAGGGAGCAAGCGCACGTGCTCACACAGCTACTGGTGGAGCATAATGATATTTAACACTCCAAAAGCAAACAGAGGTGCTTTCTGTGGGCAGGTCGACGGGTTTCACTTCAGCAAACCCTCTGTGACCCTCTATTCATTTTCAGTTCCCAAACCATTTCTGTCACAGTAAAACTTTACACTTGTGGTTAATGTGTGAGCTGCATGTGGAGATAAATGCTCCACATACAAGTAACAGTTTGCAATTCAAAACTTATTCTAACACTGGCACTGAAGGATGTTATGTTCACTCAAGCTGCTGTAAATGTGTTTAAGATCTGTCATCAGTAGTACAACCAGGCTTTGATCATCAGAGCTGCGTCTTCTATTTACCTGAAGCTTCTTAATCTCTTTCTTGAGGTCTGCTTCATATTTCTCCTTCTGGTTTGCATTGGCTGCATTATGAAGCTGCAAAAACAAACAGAGGAAGAAAATCAAACTTATCCAATAATATTATTATTACAACAACATGACATTTCGGCGGTTACACTGTAAATATATAAAAAAAAGGAATAACCCAATAACAATGTAGACAACTGATGATACTAGTCACCATCATGATTAAAACTGAAGAAGAAACCTGTGAGCGTAAACGTAATTAGTTGCCGTGGTGGAGAACGTTCTTTATTACCTTTTGCCAGATGTCTTCGAACTGCTCGACTCCCTCCGCTACTTTTTTCAGACATCGATCTATTTCACCTGGAGGAGAGAGAATCAGACATAGATGTTTATTCATGAGGTTAATTAGTAAAATCCACTATCTTTTAAAGGATATTTTTATCATTTAACACAAACATTTAACCAAATCAGTCATTAAAACACTTAACAACAAAACAAATTCAACAGAAATGACTGTAATCTGGCCCCTTTTGGTACCAGATGTTGTGGTGTGGTCCTACGCTCTGGAGTAATCCAGGTAACTATAGTCAGACTGAAATCAGGCCACTGCAGCGCTCGCTTTTATCCCACACGCACAACAAACATGTCAAGCACCAGCACAGCATCTACAAACTGCGTTTGACATCTCATGAAATATGCATATGATAAAAGGCGCATTCTGCTTCTGAGCGAGAGGTGACACACATACGCACTTCCTCTAAACACACGCGCAAAGGTGTCCCTCTGAAAATGACACAGCCTCTTCAAACTGCAGCTCGGTAAACAGCGCGTGTTGGATGGTAGAGGACTCAAAACCGATTAGGGAGTGACAGCGAGACACAGAACATCCAGATTTAGGCGTCGTTATCTTCACCACGTTCCCACTGTCACGTGATTTGTTGGTAATTACACACTGGAAAAGCTCATTTTATTATGTCTGACCCAGAACACATCAAGAAGACACATTTTTATCACAGCGTAACAGCTGCTTCACTCGTCAGGTTCTGTTTCTGGAAGCATTAAGTAAGTCGGTCCCGGATGGGTTCACTTGTCTGGAAGCTTCATAATTTAGACATAATCTGAGATATTACTAGGACTACGACCCTTTTGTGTTTGTATGGCGTTAATATGTGGCTGACGGCTGCTTTACTGTGTTTCAGCTTCTTGGGCTTGATGCAAACTCGTATCCCATTATTACTTTATCATCAATGGTCTAGCAGACGTTTTTACGAAGCCCTGTCAATAATTCATTACAATTATTCTTGCTACGGTCTTGAAGTCATAGTTGAGTTTAACAGTTTGACCCCAAACAGCTGCAGGTGAGGTATTCTGAGATGAAAGTCTCCCTCCTCTGCATTAGTACACTAGAGCTGAACAGAGCTGAGTCTGAGCTTGTGATCACTTCTATTCATGAAGTTGAAACGTGTTTCGTATGTACTATGACGGTATTTGAGCAGGAGAAGTCACAGGAGCAGGATGAATAAAAAAATGAATCCTGTCAAAAACTGATGACAGACGTCCGTTAAAAATAGCATCAAATAAAAAGCCTCTGAGGACAGAAGTGTGGCTCAGGTTACCAGGTCTGTTGTGGAAAGCGTTGGGATGGAGAACTACGGCTCTGACGCCCCTCAGCATCAGCTCATACCGTTAAATTTTTTAAATAAAAGAATTGAGAAGAGGAGAGAGCAGCAGCAGAGGATTCGGCCCCGACTGTGTCTGTATGCAGCCTGAAACACACACGGTGTCATCCTGTGCACAAAGGCAGCGTCACATTTACCAAACCACAGGAAACAAACACAAACAGGCGTCTTTGGGGGGTTCAGCCACATGGATACAGTTCAACAACATGTTACCTTTCTGACACAAAAATACATTTAAGTGGATTTGAACTGATAAAAATAAAACGATCTGCATCTACTGAGTCATAATGACAGTACTGCAAAAAGGCTGGTAGTGGTTTGTGAAGTGATCTTGAGAATAACAGGATCAAATCTGTGACAAGGGTAAAAGCAGCTCCCGTCACTGATCAACATTACTGTGGTGCCCTTGAGCAAGGCCCTGTACCAAGGACGAGGCTGGTGGTTTTACTCATTCCTGTTGCCTGGACTGTCTGTGGTTTCGCCGTTGTTCAGAAACACACGGTCACGCCAAGCCCACTGCTCATCCAGTCTGTTCCCACACATCTGGATTCCACGCAAACTGAAATATGTGACAACAGCAGCAGCGGTGCCTCACTGATGTCTTGTTAATAATTTCTTTAACAATGGTTGAGTAAAAATAAAGCAGGTTCTGGAGTCACAGACATTCTCAGCGTCTGTATGGGATATTTATAAAAGCTCCTCCTTCACCAGAGGAGCAGCTCAGTAAAATAATGGCTCAGGCTGTGGTTCCAGGTGTGAACGTGTGGAACGGTTACACACTTCAATCTCACACAGCCACAGTCAGCGTCCTGTGTCAGTTCAGGTTCAGTAAAACAAAGTAAGAAATAAAATCCTGCTTCATAGGAAACACTTCAGCACAGTTGTAGATTCTATAAGTCGGCCATTAACAACATGACGTACGAGGTCATGAACGTCCTGTGTGTCCAAATGATTGACCGAGGAGAATTTTCAAATACTGAAAACAAACTCAGCAGCATTATGACGATGTCTAGCGCAAAGAGGCCGCTCAGGTGGATCTGCTGCGACGGGATTTGATTCCGACTCGCTCTGCAGCTGAAAGCTTGTAACCCCACAAGCCGACAGCTTACACAGCTCAGTAAACAAGCTGCTTGTGAATGCATGTGACTTTTGTTTACAAGCCTGGTTGTTTTGTTTAACCAAATGCAGAAATGCACCAAAGGACATTTTTCCACATGAAGTCACACAGTAAACGGTGCAGGATCACGCTCCTACTGTAAACATTCAGCTCTACCCAGACTGAAACATGGGTGCAGCTTACAAAAATGCCATCAGGGGACTTTCCAATCACCGAAATGACACTGGAGCCATTTCTTACGATTGGGACGCTCCTTGTGGTAGAATCCGGGGCGGACCTCACCCACCTGGCACCAGTTCAGACCACAACACATCGCAGAGCTCATCAGCATCAACTCAGGAGTTTGAAGGCGAACAAACGCTAACACTCACCTTGAAGTTTCCTTTTATCGGCCATGACTAACGACTAGGATGATGTCTTCATGCCTTCTTTCACTGCAAAAACACAGACAGAAAATGTGCTTTAACGGATCAGTGCACAGTAAAAACACACTCGCTGTAAATGTGATCGTCTGCAGTAAACACTAAAGTAGAATAAAGTATACGCCTGCAGGGGAATTATGAAAACAAAGCCAGTAGAACCACAATAAAGGAAAGATGGAGGACCAACATAAATACTTGTTTTTCAGTTTGCTATGCATTTAACACTTTACAGGTTATTGAGATTGAGCTTGACCTCTAACCTCCCTGATGCCTCTGAAGTCCTAAACTGCAACTAGGAGAAATATCCTCTTGTCCCCATGTGACATGACGACTTCGACATGTTTCAACAACCTGCAGACAACAGGTCTGAACTCGTTGAACATTGTAATGTATGTTGTAATGATGTGCATCACAATTCACCAGACAGCAGAATCATTACGGTGTTGAAGTTAAAGAACGTTGTGACCCAGATCTGCTGAGTTCCACTGATAACAAACTTAAGTCTATCATTTCCAAGCCTAAATAATTGTCAACCCTCCAACACATTAAAGTAACACTTGTGTCGTTGCTGATAAAAGCTCAACTACACACACACAGCCTAGCAGCTGTGTCACACTGTAATGTGCCTGCAGAGAACTCTAGGATTTATGTAGATCATAATCATAAGATTACAGATGTCATCATTTCCCACCAAACAGGCTACGAGAAATGCAACCACCGACAGCCTGAAGGCGGCAGACGTGCCCGAAGCAGATTAAAGTTGTGGCTCTCGCGTTTACGTAGCATCCTGTAGTTTTCTGTTACTGGAGCAGATGTCACTTCAACACATATTAGCTGACGAGTATAAGTGGAAGCTGGCTTCTACAGTCTACAGTTACATTTAACTTCAGCCACATTATAGGGATCGCTGCATGTTATGATCCACTACTTTCACTGCCCACACATACATGGTAGAGAACTTGAAGCTGTCCGGGGCTAGTCCACCTGACTGCTCTAGATAAATAAGTTTCCCCAAGAAACACAACTATAGTGCATGTAAACAGGCAGGGCAGGTATTACAGCAGGGCTGTGATGCACATCAACGCACATTAAGTGCTTCCTCAAATACTTGGCAAATGGGCTTTAAACACATGATCAGGAGTCCACAGACTTTCATAATGTACTTGAGCCTGTTTTCACAACAACCTATGGAAACATTGACCTGTGGCATCTGATGATCAGATTCTGTGGCAGAACAGTGCCCTCATCAGAATCCAACGCCTGCTGTCAGTCTGACCGTGTACCTGTACACAAACAGAGCGTGGGGGTTGGGCAGCCGCCTGCATTTTCTGATATTTTCGCTGTGAGATGAAGTTCCAGCGAGCAGCGAAACAACAGCCGTAACCTGCAGCGTGTTCGTGAGAGCTGGTCAACGTAGAAATTATAAAGCACAATGAAAGTTACAGGTCACTCTTCCTCACCTAAAATGGAAAGAAAATACGAAACAACAGCTACATTCAACTGGATTCATGCAAACAGCAGCAGAGGGGGCGACTGAAGAGACGCATGATTGATTGATCACGTGGGAAAGACAAATAAAATATGGATGGACTAATGTCTTGTGAGACCACAAGTCCTTCTGGACAAACACTTTGATTTGTCTGGTCTTAAAACTTACACTAATGCTTCACCTGCAAAAACAAACAATAATCTCCAGATGTTAAGACCCGCATAACTGAACACCGCATGAAATCTGAGGATCATAATTCAAAACATGATATGACAGCATCTCTGTCTGACTGTTAAAATCCTTTTCTTAAAGTGTCTTTGTGTTATTAACGCGTTTGACTGCTGCTGAGTGTTTCTCACTTATGCCAAGGCTCTTCGAATAAGTGAAGGCTGACTAAATATCAGAAACACAGGCAGGATTTGGTGGAGAAATATTAGGATATAAAATATTGAACAATGTAATAATAATTAATGGATGGAATTCTACAGTTAGTTAAATGATAGATGTTACACCTGCAGCTGAAATGTTTTGTGTTTTTGAGTATTTTATTACAACATAATTGTTTTACCCGTTGCTTTAAAAGGGAATAAAGCAGGTTACATGTTAAAACCACCAACAAAGCCTGTTGAAGAACGTGCACAAGTGAAGTCTTTGCGCTTCGAGACTAGAAGTTTCGTTGTAAACACTGCGTTAAAGACTTTGATGACTTAGTAGGACGTCAACTGATTTCGCCATGGCTCCAAACTCATGTGAGCGCAGCCACTGGAGGAGGACGCTTCTGTTCCGAGCTCTTCTTCCTGACTCGCTGCTCACCTGCAGCGTCGCTCTCCAGGTGCGCTCACCTGCTTCCAGCCTCCCTCGTGTCATTACCACGCGTCGACCACTTTGGTTACAGCCATATTTAAAAACTCGCCTCGTGCGCGGAGCAGCTAATCCGAGCCCGCGCATCTGTTAAACCCAGGATGTTTATAAACAATGCGGACACCGACACCCGAGCGGACCCTCGAAACAAACTCCGACTCAAGTTACGCGTCCGCGCAGCAAGTTGAGTCCTCGGCGCTAAAAGCAGACGCGCGGAGCACAAGTTGCGGGGCTGTCAGCGTTGGCAGCTGCAGCCTCCCACCGGCTGCGCTACTTGATGTTGGAGACACAATTTGGAAAAGAGAGGCAGAGCGAGAAAGAGGGGGGGCACCGAAATCCATCACCTTTGGCTCCGTCACCAATTTACCTGGGTTTTTCCGAGTTGCAAGTTCCTTCCGTGGTCGCCAAGCTCCTCTAAAACTTCAGCGATTCAGTATAAATGCTTATTTTGTAAAAATAAAAATTCTCAATTCTTCTCGTTAAACAATCACTCCGAACATCCAAGATGGCTACCAGGAACACCTCCTCCTCCGATGCCTGTTGAACAGAAGTCCCGCCCACCGCGCCTGTGATTGGATCGCAGCGGCCGCTCCCGCACTCTTATTAGTGAAGACCCGCCGTCAGTCAAGAGGGACAGGTTTTACGCTTTCCTGTAAAGCTCTCGCTATGATTGGAGCGTTTTGAAAGGTTAAAGGTTAAACTGACTTTTGTTTTGGTCGCAAGGTTGTGTGGGAAATTGAGTTACTTGCTGGCGTCCGTAAAAATTACGTAGCCAAACAAACTTAGCACTTGTATGTATATTCTGTACGAGTTGCAATGTAACTAATTAGAGCTGTCACATATGTAATAAATATTAACATTTTAACTGCATGCAGAGACTCAAGTGGCCCTTTGAGTTCTCAGTCCCGGGTCTGAGCCTCGCTGGATATTTTTCTAGCAGGTCGACAAGTGAATGTGATCATCAAAGAGAAACACTCAAACAAGCCCACATTCAGTATTGTTTACTTTCTTGCATGATGACGTTTACATCTGCTTATTATCATTAGTCACAAAGTACAGCAACATCCATGTGTTTGTGTGACCTACTTTAACACTGGTGCAACTTAGAGGAAAAGATTTAGTCGTGACAAAAAGCACATTTTCACAAACTGATATTTAAAGTGCACAACAACCGCAATACTAAATTAGAAACAAAAAGCTCAAAACAGAAAACAGAAGCTGAAATAAATCATCTGGGATCTCTAAATAATCCAGCGCAAAATATTCTACCACAAATTAAAGAGACTTGTCCTTAGTACTGCCTGACTTATTGTCCTACACCTGCTTCTTAAAATCATTGCAGGCATGAAAAGTGTGAGTTGAATTTAATGATCACAATTAAGGAGTCGGTAATACTGAATCGACAACAAAGTTAGGGAGTCAAACTTAGGCTCCTACAACAAAACTAAATTACAAACTTAACAGCTGCACGACAAAGAAAAGGGAAAGCATTAACCGTTATACAAATTAAGCTTCTTGGCTATTTTTTCAAATTAAATAAATCAAACTTTCTACATTTTTACTTTAAGGTGATGAAAAACAAAACGACTGTCTGCGTCTGTCAGTTTCTGAACCTGTAGGAGATCGGCAGCAGCTTGTGAGTCTTCTTCATGGTCTGGACCTTAGTGTGCGTCGGGTCGTCCATGGTCTTGTAGCACCGCCGGGCGTAATCCAAAAGCTTCTCCTTTGATGCATCAAACTCTCCGACCTCAGCCACCTGCAGCAGATCAGGTTGTTAGTGTGTTTCACAGCTCAGCTGAACTAAGGCTTCATATCTGATCTCGGCTCTGTCGCCAAAGTCACATCACAATCCACTGAACCTTTAGTAGCAGCTCTCGGCTAATATTTTGACTTTAGCCAAATAACAAATTCTGTGGACCTCGTACGACATCCTCATACTGTGGAATAAAACCTGAAGCGTTTTGGTTCTGTTCAGACCTTCTCTGGGGCTACGAGCAGCAGTTCGGCGATGGGCGACGTGGAGGCCATGGTGTTCCGGTCGACCCCGTGGATCTGGAAGGCTCGGGACATGCTCCTCACCCGCTGGTAGGTGGACAGGATCTTCTTGTAGCGAATCAAAACACCGTCTGGGTCTTTGACTGGGAAGGTGAGAGAAAACAGGAGTGTGAACTGTGGGCTCACCTTCACATCACACCAACATCCAGACAAGTATTTAGAGCATAGCTCACCCCGCTGCCTCTCCCTTCCGTGAGTGATCCTGAAGATCCGCCTCATCTTCATCCTCGGCTCGCCGTTGCCTCGCCCTCTTGCCTTCTTCTTTGACCCCTTCTCCGTTGAGGAGTCGTCATCTTCCTCGTCTTCCTCATCCTCTTCTTCCTCCAAGTACTCGTCCTCAGTGTAGTATTTTTCCTCCTCCAGATGAAACTCCTGCTTAACTGAGGCCATAAAAGTGAATCATGGGTTTAAACACTGCTCAATATTACACAGATAAACAAGGATGGCGTCTCCAGCTTCCTCACCAGGGATGGCGGTGCTGCGGCGGGTCCGCGGTACCGGTCCCTGCAAGCGTTTGAGGGTCATTCCGGACCTGGTGGTCATGGGGGAAGGCGGGGAGGGAGAACTCGAGGGCTGGGTCTTCACAGCACGCTGGGCGTCTCCACACCACTCTGTCACAGTAAAAAACGTTTGTTAAGTTAATAGTTAAGAAGTTAATAAGACTAACGTTAACGTGGGATAACCTCACCGTCCGGACTCCTCATGCTCACGATGAAGCGGTCCAGCTGACAGCGCAGGAAGTTTCGCTCCTCCTCCAGCTCCTCGATGCGCTTCTGCAGCCAGGCGTTCTTCTCCAGAGCCACGTACAGGTGAGCTCGCAGGTTAGACACCAGGATGAAGGGGCTGTACTGAGGATGAGGAGGCTCCTGCACCACCGGCTCTGAAGGAAGAGGAGGAGCAGGGAACCATCACCCAAATAGTTTCATCCAAATTTCAACCTTGTGGTTATTAAAGATCTTATTTGATTCACACTATCACCTGCAGAAGCGAGCATAAGAAACACAGAGATCACTAAGGTAGGATTCAAGTGGACAAGCCAGTAAAAAGGCAGAACCTTTCTCTAGACAGTGACCAAGCTTGTAACACTGGAACAACAACAGAAGGTTGGTCTGTGACCAAGACTCATGGACTCGTGGAACTAGAACAGCCAACACATTTCTCCTTTGTCACATTATGAAAATGTGCAAAATATTAGTTATTGCAGCTTTAAGTAAATGAGCTACATTTATGCACTGTACCACATGGACTGTATTATAAAGATCTTTACCTTAAAGACCTTATTATATAGCTAAAAAAGTAAAACCTCACGATCCTGGTCTAAAACGTGTGAGGCCTGAGAGGCACCAGCTGCCACTCGGCGTCACACAGTGACAGGAGCCGTCATGTGTAGTCGCGGCGTACCGTCCATCATCTGCTGCCCGTGGCTCATGTGATACGCAGCCGGTCTCTCCACGCTCTCCTCCAGGGGAAAAGACACCTCATAGGCATCCAGATACAAGCCTCCACCTCCTCCTGCTGCTGCAGGCGGAGCTGCAGACGAAGGCTGGTGCATGTAGTGCTCTGACAAACACACGGCACAACATTAAATGACAATTACTGTCAGTAACAAACATGTAGTCCTTAGTCTTAACCTACTTATCTACTTATTCAAACGGAAACAACTTCTGTCTCTGCAAAACAAAGAGTCTATATGATAACAACTTGTCAAAACAGCCCCATAAACGACAGAAAACAGGGGAATGTGCAACAGAACTCACACAGTTTCTTCATTTGCATCGGCAGTGTTGATTAATTTAAGGTTGCTTAGGTTTGTGTATTAGTAATAAAACCCAGAGTCACAACCTGAGCTTAAACTGGATGGTTTAAAACAGACAACAGAGGCCAAAACATGAGGAAATCAGCTCCTAATCTGATAGAGAGCAGCAAACCAGGCCTGGACTGGTGCTCAGTGTAAAGCGACTCGTTCGTTAACTTCGGTGACTTTTAACCGCAGAATGAGGAGCTGACTCTGGGCCCAGCTCCTCCTAAAGCCGCGGGTCCAGCTTCAGACTCCTCTGACCAGGTGAGTGCGCCCGACGCTGCTGTTACCTGGACGGTCGGCATCGTCTCTGCTGCTTGGAGAGTTCATGCTCAGGTGTCAGAGAACCGACTACAGACTAGTAATAACTGGGCCGAACCTGTTACTATTCGCCTCGACGCGTCCTGTGCTCGGTTATACTTCAGTAATAGGCCGTGAAACGACTCGCAGCTGCAGCTCCACGGCCGCACGACGACCGCTGCTGCAATTACCTGATTATAAGTGGCGCGTACAGGTGCGGCCCGCTCGGGTTGGTTTCATTTACACATGCGCAGAACGGCGGGGTCATAATAAAAAAAACTAAATCATGCACGAATACATTTATTAAACACGACCTTCAGCGTAAAAATGATCTAAAACTAATGTTACGTAAAGGCTTTTATTTTAACGAGCAGCTTTAATCTACATGACTGAATCACAGATGCGGTTCTACGGGTGGCGGCGGTAACGACTCACCAGCTGCAACTCATTCAACAGAAGAAGAAGAAAAAGAAGCAGCAGAAGAAGAAGAAGCGGCAGGAGGAAGAGGAGGAGGAGGGAGATGTTGTTGTTGTTGTTGTTTACTCACGCTAATTGAGCTCATGCCTTTCATTTTATTTAGATTCATTAGATTCATTGTCATTTTTGGCAAACGCTGCCACAGTCAATTATGAAACACAGCACACGTTAACTGTAAATGTGTTTTTATTTTAAATCGAACCAAACACAATAACGTTTTTACAATTTGAATTCTTCATAAAGAATAAAACTAAGAATAACAAGACGCTTGGAATAGATAATATATACATGTTTACATGTGTTTAATAATTTTTCCAAAATAGCTCGTATGCACGTGTTAACACTCACAAAACGGCGAGGAAGAAACGCGGACCGGAAGTGTGTCACCTGAGGGCGGGGCTCAGGTAAGTGGAGGCTCCGCAGAAGGTGAAGACGGGCGGAGACGAGTTGGACGAAGCAGGACAAGCAACGACGTGAGTCCAGGAAGCGACGTAAAGTTTGGTTAAGAATTACTGGTTATGGTAAACGCCGCGTTGCCTGGACAGCAGAACCGGGGCGTGTGTTGGGTCTGGGCTGTGGTTCTGAACGTCTCAACCGAAGCTAATGTAAAATATCTCTGCCTTTCTGAAGTCGTTCTCTCCTTGAACAGCAACGTTGGACTTTTCTGCTTTACATGTCAACTTCAGAGTCAAACTGTACTTTTGACAGTTATAGTTTATTTTTTGACTCAGAATTTAAGTATATATCATGAGACATCGATTCCTGTGTAACTTATCATTAAATCGTTAAGTTTGTCAGTTGACGTAACAACATTAGAGTCTGGCAGTAATAAGTGTATGTGTAGTAAACTCGGGTGTGTGCCTTGGATCAGCAGGATCCGGGATCTTCTCGCCATGTGTAACGGCCTGTCCCACTGTAAACTGGCTCTGGCCTTCGCGGTGCTGATGGATTTACTGGGAGCAGCTTCCCTGCTGGTCGGAGTCTTCGCCCATCTGGAGGTGCAAGGGCAGGACTTTGGAGACTTGCTGGTTTATACGGGTGCGTTCAAGTCTGTTGAGCCCCAGCGCTGTAATCTGCTGCTAACTGTCATATTAATACATTGGTAATAATCTCTGTATGTGTGTCATGCACACATCCTGTTTATTACACGTCACTGTAGACTTTGTTCTTATAGTCACTGGAAATAACATTATTATTATGCTCATAATATAAAAAATAATATGCACAGCACTTGATCATAAAAATAACACCAATGTGACCTTTGACCTGTGCAGGAGCCCTGTTGGTGCTCATGTCTCTGGCCGGGTGGGTGACTTGGTACAGTGGAAACATCGAGGGCCTGACGTCCAAGAAGGAGATGGGACAGATCAGCAGCGCTGTGGACCGGCTCGCCCGCACCCTCAGCCGCAAGATCCGCAGCCACAGAACCCACCACTGACCCTGAGGACCCTTTCATTTTAAAAGTCTGGTCACGCATGTGTTAGTGTCAGTATTAATGTGAGGAACACACTAAATCAAACAAGCAAGTTGGAAGCATTTCAACACTAGATGTGCATCTGTTACGCAGTCAGTCTGTTCATCTGTTATCAGTATTTTCATTTTTATAGTGAGTGAATGTGACTGTCACCTGTTGCATTTCAATAAAAACCGTTATGTGTTTACGCCAACAGATGTCGATAAGCGATGTGTGTTTATTCACACATGTGGGGCTTATTCTGAAATAAAACAAATCCACAGCCTTGCTGATCAGGCAGGTTAAACCCTGAGGTTGTAATTCCAGCCAGTTGCCAGCAGAGCTCACTATAGTCAAACGTGAGGGTAAAGTTCTGTAGTAAATTCAAACCCTGCAGCAAATACAGCTAAAATGCAAGTCCAACGCAGACCCAACACACATTTTATTAAAGAACGAATTAGTCAAAATGAGATTTTCATCTTAAATGTAAAGGTTGGCCACAGTTTGAATAAAAGTACAATATTGTCCACAATAAAGATAAAACATTTCATCCAATTAGTGTGAAAAAAGGAAGAACAAGCTAATTCCATAGTAATTAATCACTGTTCTCCTCAAACGCCACATAGCTGTTGTGTGAGGTGAACACGGAATAGGCTGTGACAGAGTCGGATCCAGTTTGATGAGCTGTCTGGATCTGAGAAGATTCCACACGAGCTGCTGTCTCGTCCCCCACCATCTGGCAGAACGCAGTGGATTAAAGCTACCGAACAGGTGAGGATGGGCTGCTGTTACATTTTCTGACCTCGTGTGATTCTCAGGTCCCTTATGAGGCAGAGGTTATGTACATAGGTGTCACCACTGGTTAAACGGGTGAGGAGACTCGTCCACTTCATGTTCATCATCCTCAGGACCCCTCAGCGATGCCCATGGAGGGTCTGTCTGGAGCAGTGAGCATCACTAGGACGCACACACGCCACCCTAAGGTGTGACCATGTGAAACTACTGAACGTTCCAACAGGTAAATGGTGCTGAACTCAGAGGACTCGCTGAGCTCAGTTTGCTGCGTGCGGACGATGTGTGAACAGGCAACTTGTTGATTCGAGCTTCCTCTGCTCACTGGAGGAGCCACCGGAGGCCACGATGCCCGTTAAGGTGTCTAGATTAAATGTTTCTTTTCTGGGAACAGATTCCTCAAGGTCGGGCCAAAGACCTTTGATAATACTTATCAGCGCTTTTCCATTCCCTGTATCGACTGTCTGCTTTGCATCGCTGCCAAATCCTCCTTACACCGCCCAACATCACCACCTTCACTGCTGCGCTCGCTCTCTCTCCTTCTGCTCGTCCGTTTAATCCCCCTCTCCTTTCAATCAAAGGATTCCCTTTCTTAGAACCCATTCTAAACCAGGTTGTGGGTTAGAGGTGAGACTGCGTGAGGGAGCGGTTCATCTCAAGACGAAAACTGCTAATCCAATAAATCCAGACTCTTTGGTATTTGTAGCCCAAAGAGGAAAATCCCTGTTCTAAAAGAGGAAAGATAGACAGAGGATCAGGTGCAACACAGCGAGGATCAAAGTGGGCACCGCTCAAATAAAAAATTAAAGCACCCTGCTCGACCTGGCCATCGACCAGGGAGTTGTCCCTATGAAATGAAAAATGAGGCATCAATTGTACAGGCCTGTGCATGTACACGGTGTCTCAAAACCTAAATGGTGCAACAGGAACAAGAAAACAAACATGTTCTTGTGTTTATTTCTGACTATGGTGCTACAATAAAAGGTTGAAAAGTGTCTGTAACCAATGCTACATGGTGCTTATTAAGGTCAGTAACAACAGCAATAAGCAAGTAAAAACCATCATCGCATTACATAAAAAGCCCAATGAAAGCAACTGTGTAATTAATAGATCTGTCACGAAGCGACGCACCGTGTGAACTTTGAGGACTCTTCACACTGTCAGAGTGTAGTTGCTAAAAAGGTGACATTGCTTTTGCATATCCTCGGGTAGAGCTCTCCAAAGCCCCGGCAGCCAGATGGCAGGATCCAAATCACCTGTGGAGACGCAGCTGCCAGGAGGGAGGCCGGCCGCGAGGCCTCAGCACGTAAGCGGAGGAATTAAGTTGTTTTACTTAATGCGGAGGAGAGATCAGCAGGTTGCCAGGGAGCTTAATGAGACGCTGCTCTATACTCCATCAGCTCCATCTGACAAGAAGGCAGACGCTGTGTGCAGCTACTTATGTCATGAAAGCTCACACAGCAGACACGCTCAGACTTTGTTGTTGTTGAGGCTGTGCCTACTGATATTATCTAACAAGGCTGCTGCACCTCAGGCCTTGAGCTGTACAACATCCAGAGCGACTTCAGTCCATGTGAGCTGGTCGTAGCCAACCACAGAAAAAACACGGTGCGAAGAGCTGCTGCAGATAAGTGACCACTGTTCTAGGTACACGGCTCCAGTCTACTTCAACCCAATACAGCAACTCTGCCCTCACGTCTCAAACATATAAAATGTACAGTACGGTGCAAAAGTTTTAGGCAGGTGTGAACAAAACCTTTATTTTCATAAATGAACCAAATGCAGTGAATGAACAGCAGAGAATCTAAACCACATCAGTGTTTGCTGTGTCCATCCTTTGCCTTCAAACAGCAGCAGTTCCTCCAGGTTCACAGTGTTTGAAGGAACTGGGCTGTAGGTTGTTCAACATCTAGAGAACCAACCACAGATCTTCTGTGGATGCAGGGTTTCTACATCCTTCTGTCTCCTTCTTCTCCATCCTTCTACCTGCCTAAAACGTTTGCACAGCGCTGTATGTTACAGCGGTCAGTCAGCGATAACCCGTCCCAGTGACAGTATAGACTCCTGCATAGAAACCAGACCCTCATAAGGACAAGAGGTTCAGGCGACGGATGGATACTGAAATACACTGTTCATACAGTTTAGTTGAGCAAATAGTTAAGAGTCTTCTATTGGATAATTAATGAAAGTGTTGCTGGCAACACACTGAGGTCAGTTGACTCCCTGAATCTTCAGCATCATCAGCTTCTTGGAGGTATGATCACTACACACTGAGGCCACCAGCCCATTTAACCTGACAACATGGCATCAAAGTGATGTGTTGCTCAATGCTGTGTTTTGTGCAGCTTATGAATTTGTGCTGCATAAACAATAATAAGCACTACTGCATTATTGGTTTTTTTCCTCTCTGCTGCTTTCCCATCATGCTTCATGCCTCCATCAGCAGGACAGACAGCTCTGCGTCCAACGTGCTTTTACGTTGTCACTTCACTTGATCAGGTTTATTTTTACAGCAGATAAACCCTGTTCGGCTCCAGGCAGCTGCTGTGTGCCAGGTTCAGTCAGCTGACTGGAGACGGGAAAAGCCTGAAGTCTGATCTTTTACCTGTGTCACACGTCTCAAACCTGCATCGATCTTCCCCTGCTACTCGCATAACAACACCTCTAATGCTGCAGTAATAAGTTAGTCAGGATCGTTTCTCTTGAGTTTTACAGAAAGGTATTTAACTGTAAGGAAACAAACGAGTCTGCACCAGACTGGTCAGAATCCAAACTGCAGCCCTGCTACAGAACAACACCTTATAAATAAATGTGGCTCAATCACTTAACCCCATCAAAAAAACGAAGCTCCGGAAGCTCAGGGGTTCATACGGGCGGCCAGGCTCCGCCTCAGGATCCAGCTTAATTGACTTAACTCAAGGTTAACGCAGGTGGAGGCTGATTTCCTCTGCTGCCTGCAGACAGAGCATCAGTGTTTGTCCTGCACTTCGCAGCTGCTCACACAGGTAAGAAAAAACAGCCACAAATGCCAATTACCTAACATGTGAAACCTGTTGATGTTTAGACTTTGTTTCTAAGTCTTCAATTAAAGTTGATTTCGTTGTATTATGCAGAAATGTTTCCTGGATGGACACATTAGATTGTTGCGCCGTTTGACATTTCCCTTCACGCACTTTGGTCTGTTCTCTTATCCGGTGCTGTCCAGTCTGGATTTAAACTGCAGGTGCTATCACGGCACAGTTGAGTCTTAATTTCAGATTTAATTTCACATCACAAGAATTAATTTATTCATTCAAGGGTATGAATAAATGAGAGAGCCAGCATTCTCAAGGATTTCATCGTACTGGTTGTGGCTTTTGACAGCAAACCCTCAGCAGACACAAAGGAAGCAGGGCTGTCTTTGGAAGAATGCTTTGCAGAGTAGATGATCAAATCCAGAGGACTCATAATTTAAGGTTTTAAATGTAACGCTTCTCTCAAACGTTCTCTCAATGTAGAGAACTGCCCAAACCATGCAAGGCCACATTTTAGATGTCTATAAATAAGCCTTCAGCTTTGACCTGGGCCGGACCGTGACACCTTGTGTTGGTATTACTGATGCTTCGTTGGCCTAATGAGCTTAACGAGCGGATTCTGTTTTGTTCACAGCATTTGCTTCTGTGGACTGACTTGCAGGCCACGCTCCGAATCAAAGAGGACACTGCTGCTTTACACGGGAATAATTTTCGATATACCACTTTGTAAAGTAGGGAAGATATCCCCCTACGTTGCCTAACCGTTGTTAACTGGCCTAGAAGAGCTCCAGGGCCACAAAGTCACCAACACCACCAGCAATGGGAAATTCCAAGAGCGGCGCTGTGTCCAAGGAGATCCTGGAGGACCTGAAGCTTAACACCAAGTTCTCAGAGACTGAGATTGTCCAGTGGTATGGAAACTTCCAGCGGCAGTGTCCATCAGGCCGCATCTCGAAAGAGGAGTTTCAGACGATCTACAGCAAGTTCTTTCCCGACAGCGACGCCAATACGTATGCTCAGCACGTCTTCCGCTCCTTTGACACAAATGACGATGGCACCCTTGACTTCAAGGAGTACATCATTGCTCTCCACATGACATCAACAGGGAAGACCACCAGGAAACTGGAGTGGGCCTTCTCGCTGTTTGATGTGGACAAGAACGGATACATAACCAAGTCAGAGGTCAAGGAAATTTGCACGGTGAGCTTTAGAGAAATGTAGCTTTCGCATGTACAAGAACCAGTAACTTCAAAAGCACTAGTCTGCTTCCAAACGTTATCAAATAGTAAAGATGAGACCAGTTTGACAGGGCACTCAGCAGGTGAAGAAATGTGAAGTACAAAACAATTGTCCGGCCTTGACAGGTGATACTGACATGATAGCTTTCTAGTGTTTCAAAAGAAGCTGCTCAGTTTGACTATAAAGACACTTCTAAGGGTTTATAACCACAGGGTCACGCACTGATGTCACTGACAGATTTACCTGCAGCCCTGGGAGCTGCACCTGTGTCTTACAGAGCTTTTGTTAGATAACGTATTCATCAACACAGGATTAGAGTTTAGGATAAATTAAGGCTTAAACTGTCTGACAGCGAAGATAGAAGGATATATATAGCGTTAAGAATGAATGAGTGGGAGTCCTACAATCAAATGAGATGGTAAAAACATCAGACATAGAAATTTACACCAACGATTTTAAGTAAACTGCAGAAATTACCAGATGCTCTAAAAACAAAATGAAGTATAAACAATAGTATCATCTGCATATAGGATGACTTTAGATATGTCATGTCTTTTATTGGCTTTATTACAAAAGTAACTGAACTGATCACTTTAATCCCAAACATTTCATTTTTACTTAACATATCCTAATCAATTTATCAAGTCAAAGTGGAATGTGGCAGTAAACTGTAATATTGCTAGTATTGTTTTTTCTGACACATGTTCAATTTGAAGTGACTAATCAACACATAAATAATGGCTCATGATTTACAATATAAATCTAATCTCTTAGTGTTGCACCAAAAAAAGGGAAAAGAAAGAGGCACGAAGTCAGTGGTTTAAATATTATGATCATAAAAGTGTTCAGGTAACCCAACGCCGCAGTGGAAACAGACTGAAAACACATTTTCAAGGGCTTTGTGTCTGTGCTTCCTGTACAGGCCTATTTATAGCCACTACACTTCAATTTAAAAGATTAGAAGTCATATAATCAGAGAACAAAGCCAGAAAGGCTAAAGAGGTGATTGGTTAATCCACAGGACAACAGCAATTGTCATGAAACACATCATCAGATCATAGAAGTGAAGAAAAAAAATAAGGACCATAATACACTATAAAAGATTTTGGTGAGATTGTTCACTGTCACAAAGTGAATGAGTTTCTCTCTCTGATGTTTTTTTTTCTGTCAGGCGATTTTCAAGCTGATTCCCAAAGAAGACCTGCCTAATCTACCTGACGATGAAAACACAGCCGAGAAGAGGGCAGATAAACTCTGGAATTACTTTGACAAGGGTGAAAATGGTAAGAAAACAGTGTGTTATTGTAGAAAGCACACAGTACGGTAAACAAAAGAAAAATTCACCATGAAATGTCAGTTTGTAATCATAATAATGTAATAATGCACAGGATTCGAATGAAATAACAGTTGACAGGAAAGGCTTGAATCAATGATTCTCAGCAAATCTACCTTAAGCATTTTTATTATACTGTGGACGGTACTTGCTGTGTCTGCAAGCTGAACGAATTTATAGCCAACTTATAAACAACAACATCATCTGCATACAGAATGATTTAAGAAGCAGCAGCCTGATCTAAATTTCTTTTCCCTCCAGATCGAGTGGCGGAAGGAGAGTTCATCCAGGGAGTGTTGGACAACGACGAAGCTCTTCGCTTGATTCAGTATCAACCTTCAAAGTAACTCTTCCAACAAAAAGGTTCATCTCTCTCTTAAGTCTGATCTTTTCCACTTTTCCCTTCAACACCTGCACAAAATGTGAACATGAGCACGTCGCAGGTTTAACAATATCACTCACCAAGTCATCCTACAGATTCTCCTGCAGGGCTTTGCTTACCAACACACGTGTGCTGCAATGTTTAGAGCCATATAACTGGGGAGATTGCCACCAGGTTACATGTTATGCGGTTACCATAGCAACCATGTTCAAATTACGCACTGGCGTCTCCGTTTTGGCTGCTGTTTGTAACTGACACTATCCCATATCTTCATAAAATGTGCACATGCTTTGTCTGCTACGTAGCTGCATCACTGAAACTATAATAGCTGTACATGCATAGTGGAGTCAGTGTTTCTGAAAACAACTGTCACTGTTCAGTTTACGCTTCTTAATACTTTAAATAATGGTGTGTTTAGAAACTCAAGCACACATTTTCCTGTCATTAGATGAAATATCACTACCATGATTTTATTTCTCTAATCTCACCATCTGAGTTTTTTTAATTTTGTCCTGACCAACATGTCCTGTAGCTCACAGCTCAAGTGCAGGAGGTTTCCATCACTTTGTGTTTACTTTTTGCGTGTGGCACAATAATACATGGTTGACATTGTAGTTAAGTGTTGCTTGATGTGAAAATAGGTTTGTTCATCCACAGCAACTTGTGAGTCATATAAGTGTTGTTCCTGGATTTCCCCTTTACAATACATTTAAGAAAACCAAACCATTAAATAGTAATAAAGTTTAAATGTGTCAGATATTCTGCTTCTTCTTCGTGTCTTTTTTAGTTCATTATGTTCATGTTAATGCTAAAGACTGCAATTAAGTGAATGATGTGTAAGCACAATACAGAGCTGAAGTCATTTTAAAAGTGCACACAATCACTGTTGTTAGGAAAATAGAACGTAAAGAACCTGATTTACCAAAGGTCTGCAAGTACATAACTGGTTTAGAGGATGTGTGGCAGCAACGATGTAACGTTCTACAAACGTAATGAATTTGTGTTACATTCACACGCATCAACATCTATTTGACTTTGACACTGTTGCTTGATTTATGTTTTACGCTATGTTTTGCGTTCGCTTTTAACCACTTCGTGTCTTAAGCACATGTAACAACAGAATAAGCAGGCAGACGTTTAAGCATTTCACATTTTGATAAACGGTTCATCTCATCACACACGAAAAACAAACGGGTGGATTGAGATTTCTATGAAAACTAGAACTACAAGCTCAGACTTCAATTTCAGGGATAAAAGAAGGATTACTATAAAATAATGACCAGGCTGTTAAATCACTCACAAATGGTCTTATTGTCTTATTGAAGAAGGATTTGGATTTTACACTTAGCGTGTTTTTTACCTTCACCCTGTCACAGTCTGTTCTGGCTATTTCTGCACTGCAAATTAACAAACCATTGTCTCTACAGGATTCAAATTCAAAGTAGAAATTAGTGCATTATGTAAAAATCTAAAACATTTTAGCAAGACTGAGTACGTTAATGTAAAATGCTAATATTACATCTAATGAATGAGGGAAGTTGAAGATAAGCTACATGAACAACCTCAAATCATCTTCTATGCAGATGATGCATAGAAGACGATTTGCTTACATGCAAATCAACAACTGTCCAACAAAAACATTCACCACTTATGGGAAAGTCTCGTCAACTTCGTTCTTCTGTAAAATGTTATTCAGTCACACAACTACTTTCCAGAAGTGATACCAGCAGTTTTTGCAACAAGCACCACTGCTCAATTAGCCAGTTAAACTACCGTCAACCCACTGAGGTCCCGTCATCAGTACAATCTCTTCCCTCGTTGTCAGTGAGAGCCAGCAGAACATCGTCACTGATTTTAAAGTCTGTTCACCATTGGTGTTAGGTTTGTGGCATTACTATAGGTCGGTAAATAGGTCTTGGATTTTTAACCAAACCATCATATCTGTAGCTCAGCGCTTTAAGGGTTACGTTTTTAAACAAAAGCCTTCTTCTGTCCCAGAGCCTCCAGATGTTCACAGATGTCCGGTTTGACTGTTTAATTTACACAAGACCAACACAGACAATAGTTACAAAAGATTACTGTTTCATAATAAGCAGACCTACTTCTATTTCTTGCTCCACTTCCTGGGAGACATCTGCTGTGTTGTTTTTTAAGTGACATCAAATGATAATGTACAACGTTTCTTATGAAGAAGCTCCATCCAGCAGACTGATCATCTGCACATTAGACTTATCAGTTGCATTTGCGGTTACAATTATTTATTTAAGTATAGAAGGTAAAAAAATCGCCTCAGTTATCCAGTAGTGTTCACAGCTGATCTTACGTAAACATGTTGTATAATTCAGCCTCTTCATTTACATTTTTAATTACTCCATACTGCTCGCTGACCTGACAGCCCTGTTTATCTCTGCTTCGCTGCCTATAATATGTCAAACTGTCTCCCTCAGTTATTCCCCTGACTGGGGAGATTATTGACATAATCTTCTGTCCAGCATTTGAAAGCATCTGTTTTGACATCCAGATCACTGTTGCTGCAGCCGTTCAGTGTTGCGTTTAGCTCCTTTTGGTCATAACATCAAGGTGGCGGAGAGAAAGAGTTTTAAGGTTGTGCGAGACTAAACCGAGCAGAGTAATAGTAACACACGTCACCTCAGACGTAGCTCACCTTCAGTTTGAGTCAGTCAGAAGATGGAGAGCTTTTGAGATTAGGGTGGAGCAGGGAAGATGAAGCCTTTGATTGACTGGAATGCACCTGATTTGGCCAATCAGCAGTGAGCAGGCTGGAAATAGAGAGAAGGTTTAGGAGGATTCTGGGAGTGAGTCTGCGGCGACGCGTGAACAAAGGAAGCAGTTTCTTCTTCTTATCCCTGATGCTGAAAAGCCTCCATTAATGCAAATGAAATACAAACACTTAGTATTTTGTCCACAGCTTGTTCTTGTTCTTTAATCACATCACCCCCAAAGTCATTGGAAGATTTAAACACATTAAGCAAAACTGAATTTTGATGACGTGTGTATGTTCATTATCCCTAAAAACCAGTTGCTGACGCCTGATCAGCCTGATTTTCCGTGTCTACAGCAGCGTCTCGCATCCAGCCAGAAATCACACCTTGAGCCAGAGTCGACTTTTATCAGGTGTCTTCAACAATTAGATGAGCTAGAAGCACAGGATCTGGATTTATTACGTGAGTGTATATATATAAACGCACTCTGTGTCGCAGATGTGGCATAAATACAAACAATAAAAGCGTTTCCTGTTAACGCGTTCGTCACAGTCGTCTGTCTCCAGATCGTTAGCAGAGAGAGCCGTCTCGCTCCCGCATAGCGTACTCCATCTTGTCCATCTCCCGTTCACAGTCCTCACATCCTTCAGCACCACATCCCTCTAGTACCACCACACCACAAGGATCCACCAGCCTTCGTCCGCAAACTCCAGCTCCTCCCAGTCCGGTAGTCCCCGCACCCATTTCGGCTCCGTTCCCTCCTACTCCTCCACCGACGAGCATCGTTCCGCTTACGCCGCACGGAAGCGGTCCGACGGCCGGTCCCACTCCTCTGGGCCACAGCGGATCGTCGAGCGCCCCCTGCTGGCCGAGCTGGATCAGCTGGTTGACAGAGTAAACGCCTCCGCCCCCACCTCGAACGACCTCGTCGTAGGAGGGGGCGCAGGTGGCAGCTCGAGCCTCGTCGAGCCTCACGCGGGCTCGGTGCTTCATCTCGATGATGGTCTTGGTGTAAGAGTTGAGCGTGGCCACGGCAGCCGCCATGCAGCAGCTGAACGACAGCCAGGCCAAGCTGGGAACACAAGAAGAAAGAATTAGATGGATGTTTTGACCTCTGACCTTTGACAATAAAGTCAAACGTTGTGTGGTTACACTAAACGCACGCAAAAGACCAGCCGTAGTCCCAGTCCTGTGGTCTCCAGTCTTTGGGCCCAATGCTGACGGTCATCTGGAACACGGTGGTGTACATCATATGAGCTACCATCCCCATCAACCCTGAAGAGGAGGAAAGAGACTAAACCTTTATTACAGGTCAACAAAGCGAGGAGCAGACGTTTCCCTGTCCTCACCCGAGAGGACGGTGCACATGGCGGCATAGGCGTTGATCTTCAGGGCGTTCATTTTCCTCTTGGCGCAGAGGCAAATGGCCTCTACACACATGAGCAGCAGGCCCATGGCCAGCAGGCCGATGTAGGTGAACTCACTGATGACGGCGAGCCACAGCACACCTGGAGGAAACGCATGTCAGTGTTTGCTTTCTGACTTGAAGAACGGGAGCCGTGCGCTAACCTTGTGTCTCTCCTGGCGTTAGCTCGATGAAGCTGCGACACTTCTCCTCCTGATCGTCACCTACAGACAACCAGAAACGAGACTCGTTGCCGACGACAGTGGTGTGCAGTCGACGTTTCGTTACGTGTAATGTGTGTGTGTCATTCACAGATCGCCCCGGACCTTCGTTGTGCTTCTCACAGGACAGCCAGAAGCCAGTGTGGAAGTATCGCAGCATGTACTTGTCCTCGCCCGTCTCCCAGATGTAGTGGACGGCGTTGGCCAGCTGCTCCTTATATAACCTGGCCTGTTCTTGCTTCTGCAGGGGAGACAGCGTCCCGTTGTAGACCTGGTTCTTGGGGTCTGAGGTTGGAGCCTCTGGGTTGAGAGTCATGAAAGTAGAGAGAGTACAGATATGGATGTGTACGAGTGTGGAAAAGTAGGAAAGAGACGCGATGATTAAAGTTTCTTTTACTTTTACGATCAATGAGCCAAGACTCTCAGATGCTAATCCTACAGCAGGTCTCCCGCAGGTCACAGCCTGTAACACAATCCAGCTCTGAAACACGGTTCTTTAGGTAATCTGTGCTTTTTCTATGTCGTGAAAATTGAATACGACATGCAAACAAATGGGCTTAGCGCTGAAAGATAAGACAGATAAAACAGCTGCAGATACAAAGTTGTGAGATTAGAACAAAGCTGGGATTATGTGACTCTCAGTCCGTCACGGCAAGTAGAAAATGCTTTAAATGAAGGATGCAGGAGAAACGTAGTAGAAAGCAAAGCAACAGAAAACAGTTTAAGGCCAGAATCTGCTGCCCAATATGAGAATCTGATGGACACAATGAAAGCTAAAGAGACCTGAGGTAGTATAATAGTCCAGGCTCAGCGACCTTGAACACATCCTTCCCAGCACCTTCAGGTCTCAGTGATGCAGGTTTGCAGGTTTCCCACCCTCACCTGTGACGTACGGCTGGCTGTTGTTCTTCCCGCAGTTCTTCAGCTTGACCGGCGACAGGCAGAGCGGCTTCACCACCTTGTGCGTTCCCTCGCACCAGTAGGAGGTGCAGAAGGCCAAGACAGACAGCGTGAGGGCCAGGGAGGTCAGGGACAGGGACAGCAGGGAGCGGTTACGTCTGGACATTTTCTCCAGCATTTTAACCCGAAGCAAGACGTTCAAAAAGTACCGCAAGAGCTTATGGACCACGCAGGATTAAGATCAAAGAAGTGGGAGAGAAGCCATGACAACATGATGGCAGGTCAAGTGGTGGGAGGCTGGTAGGGAGGAGAACCCGAGGGGAAGTGCGGGAAGGGGATTAAAGATGCTTGAGAAGTGGAACAAAGGTCAGAAGGGAAGATGTCAAAGCAGCAGTCCAGTGGCGAGATGGAGGGGGCTGCAGTCAGAGGTCGGGACAGTGTAGTGGGAGAGGATGAAGTGCTGGGATTTAATCACACCCAGCAAAAAATGAAAGGATCTCTCTGCTCCCGGTGCAGTGGCAGAAGGTGCGATGTGTGACCTTCTACCCCATCCTCCCAACACCTCCAACCTGCTTCTCACAAACGCTCAGGCCCCTGGTCCCAGGCTGGAGGACATCCCCTTCCTCAAACTGATTCCGCCCATGAAGGAGCGATTAGTCCAAGATCTAAGTCCTACCTCAGGGAGCAGCCTGGTAATAATCTGTTAATCTGGATTTCAGGTGGATGAGATTAAGGCCCGCGGACTCCCGTGCTGTCGCCACCTGGACGACCACCTGAAGCAGAAAAGGGAGGCAGAGGCAAACATCTGGATTAAGATTCAGCGCAGTGTTGTAAGTATTGTTTAAAGGCCTAATGGGACACAAACATTCCTTTGGATTCACGCGTGTCCATTAGAATCTGTCCATGCGTGTGACCACCATGTGGATAAATGATCCTGAGATGCTTTGAGAAATTATTTTACTCATCACAAGCGCGTTCGACGACTTTAAACTAAGAATTTCACAACATGGCCACTGGGCTGTGAGCATGTGGAAACTGGATTAGAAAGTTCTTAAATTCACTGACAAACCAAAGCTTTTTGTAAATCATTTACAAACAACAACAATAATAATGAGAACATTAATAATAATGAAAAGTGGACTCACTGAGTCTGGGGACCCCAGGAGAGTCTTCCTCCTTCCCTCTGCGCTCGCTCATCTCTTACTCATCGTCTTGGGTGACTTTCCATCAGAAACCCACCCAGATTCCCTCTAATCCTCACAAGTCCATCTGTTACTTTCCCTCCCCTTTGCTCCCTGTGTCCACACACTCGTCGTCCTGTCGCTCGTCCCCTCTCACGCTCTCACGCTCTCTGGTCCCACGGCGATCTGACGCGTGACAGTTCTGGGGGTTCACGGTACCGAACCCGAACGCTCAGTGTTCAGCGCCGCTGTCTTCTCCAGAAAGCTGCTGATGTGAATGTACACACACACGGGCAGCGGCTTCAGAGGATCCTGTTCGGTTCAGTGAGGCTGATGCAGATTCCAGACCAGCTGTAAAACCACACATGAAGCGTTCACTTTTTAAAACTATTGACACAATTCTCTCTAACCAGATAAAGCTCAGCGCAACACTTAATCTCACTACTGCAACCAAAACACTTGACACACAACATCTGTCCCCGATGGTGACGCTGTGACCTAAAAAAGCAGCCGCAGCCAAAGCTCTGCTCCTCATGAAGAAACGTCTGACGAACACTTGACTCCACATTTTCACAGCAGTGCAACATATGACAGATGTTCAGGCCCTCTGTGCCATGACCCCACTGGCCACTTTATTAGGAACACCTCCACAGTCTAATTCAGCCCAGTACAGCTCTGACTTTGTACTTTCACCAGGCGATAACGCTTCTCTTTAGTCTTTAGTCTGAAGCTGCCAGAGAGGTGATGCTATGTTTATTACTGAGGTCATACTCATCTATATTAAAACTGAAGGAGGGGCCAAGACGTTTGAATGTGTCGGCGAAGGTCCTCTGAGCTGATCCTGGCACCTGGACTTACAACACCCAGCAATAAAGCAGTGGAGTCACTGGGAGAAGAGATCCTCACGTCTCATTATGTAACTAGATAAAAAGGCAACGCAAGGACTCGCTGACCGTCGTGTCCTAAAGTAACTGAAGCTGATCAATCGGAGCCGGGTCAGCACACATCATCCACAGATCCACGCTTTCCTGATCTGACCATGCTCCTCATCTGTGCTGAATAAATCTGAGGATTAATTAGAGAATGAATTAACGGGTGAATAACAGGGTCAAATAAATTAAGAGCAAGGCTGAGGACATCTGCAGAAACACGCTGCTCATACAATCCACAGGTTTCCCATTTGCAGCTGAAATAAATGATACAATTTGATTTACTCTTATGTTAAAAGACCTAAAACTACACATACACACTTCAACGGAAAAGTGAGAAACCTTTTAGCAGAATTAATTTCCTCACAGCAGGAAGTGGGTTGTGTCTATGGGAGTAATGGACTGATAATTAAACCAGGCCTTGTTCTCTCATGGTTTTCACCTACAGCTTCAAACATATTGGGATTTTTGATGAAGACACACTTTTCCTGGGTAAAATAAATTTTAATAATTCATAACAGGCCACGTCTGAACGTACGGATTTCCCCTGTGTCAGTAAACTCTGACCAACCCAGTTCAGTTTTACCAAAAGTGTCCATGAAAGAAGCTGTGGAGCCGTGTTGTGTCTTTGAGGCCCCCTGCTGGTGACAGCAAGGACGTTCACCACAGTTTACGCCTCCAGTACACGAGCAACTCTGTGAAAATAAGTCAAAGTAAATATGGACGAAAAATCTGATCCGTGAGATGAACGTCACTTATTGCATCCTCTTTATTTCTTAAATGTACCATCACAGTATACAACACAGCTTCATATTTAAATACAGAGCAAAATAAATTGATCTCATACAAACTGCAATATGTGAAATTATAATATAACCTATTCAAAACTATTTCCATCCTTCAGCTCCTTGAAGCTGAACTGTTCCAACGTGAAAAAACAAAAAAAAAAGGAATTGTGACACAGCTTCATGAAAAGGATCCTGTCTGTGTTCAGTGTCCTGAACTCTGTTCATCCTGCTGCTTTCGTTATGATCATAACTCCAGACTTTGTCTGATCAGCTGCTTAAATTAAGAACAGGAAGGTGGAGCCCTCACGTATCGCACTTTAAAACAGCCGAGAGGCAGGTGTGGGGACAGACAGCATGCACAAAGCTCAGGTCCAGTTTCCATTTAGCCAGCAGTGCAGCTAAACATCATACAAGACACGTCTGTTCCCAGTTGAACGCCAGGAGAATCAGAGACGTCCATTAACACAGACTACAGACCTGACGGGAAGAGACGCTATTGAGTTGGACGCCTGAACGTCTCAGCCAGCACTCGACCTTCCTCTGAGGCTGCTGTTGCACTGATCAAGAAATACTGACAAATAAATAGTCACTTGTGATTGTAACACTCTGATATACAGTATATTTAAAAGTTTACCTGTGATTACTTCCACTATTTACATCAGCACAATATTTACTGCACACACACACACAGGTCAGACTCGCACACGGAATAGTGACGCAGCTTCCACATCACACACAAGTTGAACACTCACATCCACAGGAACACTCAGGTTCTGTCTGCTCATCAGACTTGTGCATGAAAATAATTACCCGGCTGATCCAACAGACACGTTTAAACTTCCATATCTAGATTAGTTTAGACTTTATGCTGCGCTCATGGCTTTTTATTGGACATATCTACAGTTGAGAAACTGAACGGAGGCAGGTGTCAGTTGAGGAACTGAAGGCTCATCCGGTGGTTTTGCATGCGTTTGCCCTGAAAATGGATTTAACTTTGACTCCACTGAGATAATCCTGATTAACATGACATGAAATTAATTCTGATGTACATAACCAAATATAACTGAAGCCTTTAGCTCCAGGAGGAGCCGAGAATTCCCTTTAGTTTGAAGCATCCTTTCATTTTCAAAAGACTCCTATTGAAGGAGGCTCTGACATTGTAAATACTACGATGTATAAGTACTGACAGTCATAGGGCAAGAACATGTAAAACTACCTGCTGTGGTGCTTTGACTTCCTGCCTTTTCTGTTTTTGGATAAATGAAAGATCGCGTCAGAACAGGAATGGATTGTTAGTTGTGTCCATGATCCCCCCCGACCCGCTGCCTGACTCCAGCTGTAGAGGGACTTCACCACCACCAACCTGTAAGATGGAACCTCCCACATGAGCCACTCCTGCTTCCTGGTTCCCTCCAAAGAGGCTGGACTGATTTGCCACTGGATTCCCCATCGGAGATCCAGACTGTACCACTCCACAGGGGGGGCTCATGTCAAGTCCCACGTGTGGACTCCCAGTAGGTCGTATGAGTCCAGGTCCCGAACACAGAGGAGGCATCTGAGCTGCTTGAAGCACATTTAAGCCAGACTGAGACCCCGCCGTCGTATGACCTGGTAGCTGAAATATGGAAGCTCCACTTCCAAACGTGGGTGGTGGTGGACCATAGCAGGGTGCAGTGGTGGAGTCAAACAAGCTGCCAGGTATGGCTGATGCCTCGGGCAAGGCTACTCCTGCCCCTGATCTGACCATAGGACCGGATGCCATGCCTCTAGCTTTACGCATGCCTGTGAAATCAGCAGTAACAGGAGGACGGAGCGACAGAGGGAGGGATTTAAAGATTGAAGTGTTCCAGCAAAGAGGAAATGCACCAAAGCAGAGCAGAGAGAGGGGTGAGAAGAGTTACACAATACATCTGCTGGTATACACTAGTTTCTATACACACACGAAAACATAACATCTATAGTCTAGCGATCACAGGGAAGGAGGGCAGTTAGGCAACACGTCACAATAAGCTTTCCCATCCCATGAGTTAATATTTGTCAGTCTCCACCCCCTCTCGCCGTCTCTCTGGGCTCCAACTGAACAGTAGTGGAATGCACCTTTGACATCACCAGAACAGTTTGTTTTTTCCCAGTGTGAGGTCGGTCATGCATCCATCTGAATCAAATGCACAACGTGAAGCCTCTGTCCACCACCAAAGCCTTTTATCTGTCCTTACCGACGGCGAGCGTGTTGGTGAGTGGATGCTGTTTAGGTTTGGGATTGGAGGAAAAAAGATTGTCCAAGTCTACCAGCGACGCCCCCGCCGAGCCCAAGAACGAAGCAGTCTTTTTATACATCTCCTCTTCCAGCATGGTTCGCTTTCCTGCAAGAAAATAAAGGTCCAGTTCTACTCTAAAAGGTGTTTTCTTTTGGGGATAGGTCAGGGAGGAAGAGAGAGCAAAGCGGAAGAGAAGGTTAATTGATCATGGTTGTTAAGCAGAGAGCTGAAAAGGGAGGTGGAATTAATTCAAGTAAACAGTCACGCATGCACATAAGAAGAGACATGAACACACATCCCAAAGGTGCAGGGGCATGTATGGTTGAGATGCTGTAGTCCTGAATGAGGCACAAACTCAAGCCCATCAGAACACAGACACTGATTTTAACATTTAATAGCAGAGTAGAAAGCAGGCGATGACTTTTTACTCCCACGAATAATTGAGGGATCATTCAGGCAAAGTGCAGAGATCAGCTTACCTGTGCCATTGCTAGTTGTATTACTGGGTTGACCCCAGGGATCAGCTTTACATGCTCCATCTCCAAAGGGGTCGTTAGATGGAGAGGAGGCTGAGGGTGGAGCAGGTGAACCCCACGCATCTTCTGTATTAAGTTGACCTGCAGCTAAATGCAGTAGTGGGAGAGACACTATGAGACGGATACAACCACACTACAGACAGGCCCTAAAGGGTCATCATGGGACACAGCAGTTATATGTGCGAGTCTGAAGTTGCATCTGTTATGTTGACCCTGCCATAGGTACAGCATCTGCTCAGATGAAAAGCTGCTACATAAATCTTGACATAGGAATAGTTTATGTCATGGTCTCAAAGACCTATTTCTTACCTGGGGATCCCCAGGGGTCGTTGTCTGGCTTAGATGGATCCCCAAATGGATCTGAATTATCAACAGGCAAAGACGCCCCATCCCCCCAAGGATCTCCACCCTCTGTTTCCTTTGCAGTTGTTGGTGTTCCCCAGGGATCTGACCCGGTGCTCACAGGAGCTTCCCAAGCATCTACATTCCCTTGGGGTGAGCTTACTGATGGTGCACTGAAGGGATCTGAAGAATCAGTTTTTGGTGGACTGGATGGCCCTGCAAATGGGTCGTCTTTAGGGGATGTCGTTGGTGCAGCGAAGGGGTCGTCTTTAGGGGGTGTCGTTGGTGCAGCGAAGGGGTCGTCTTTAGGGGGTGTCGTTGGTGCAGCGAAGGGGTCGTCTTTAGGGGACGTCGTTGGTGCAGCGAAGGGGTCGTCTTTAGGGGACGTCGTTGGTGCAGCGAAGGGGTCGTCTTTAGGGGACGTCGTTGGTGCAGCGAAGGGGTCGTCTTTAGGGGACGTCGTTGGTGCAGCGAAGGGGTCGTCTTTAGGGGACGTCGTTGGTGCAGCGAAGGGGTCGTCTTTAGGGGATGTCGTTGGTGCAGAAAAAGGATCATCTTGGAAAGTTTTAGTTGGTGCAGAGAAAGGATCATGTTTAGTTGAGGCTGATACTGCAAAGGGGTCGTCCTTTGGGGCGCTGAACGGGTCGTCCTTTGGGGCGCTGAACTGGTCGTCCTTTGGGGCGCTGAACGGGTCGTCCTTTGGGGCGCTGAACGGGTCGTCCTTTGGGGCGCTGAACGGGTCGTCTTTGGGTGTATTAAATGGATCATTGTTTGATGAACTGAAGGGATCCGGTTTATCTTTTGGAGCTGCAAATGGATCTGCTTTTTCTTTTTGAGCACTGAAAGGGTCATCCTTTGGTGCTGCAAAGGGATCTTCATCGGTTTTTGAAGCAGCAAATGGATCTTCATCTGTTTTTGAAGCAGCAAATGGATCTTCATCTGTTTTTGAAGCAGCAAATGGATCTTCATCTGTTTTTGAAGCAGCAAATGGCTCTTCCTTGGTTTTAGCTGCACCCCCCCAGGGATCACTGCTAGCTGATGTCTCAGTTGTATCAGGGCTTGTTGGCGAACCCCAAGGACCTGTGGCCTCCTTTGGTTCTTTAGGGGCTGCCCATGGGTCTGTTTTCACCTCCTCTTCTTCTTCTTCTTCTTCTTTAGCTCCACCCCAGGCATTTTGTGCAACTCCATTGCCTTTGCCTGCATCTTCCCATTTCAGTTCATCTTCACTCATCTTTGCCTGGAATATTATAAATCAAAAAAATTAGCAGAATAACAAGGACTAAACCTATCCTACTTTTGTTCAGCAGACTAATCAGGCAACACCAATACTTGTCCTACAGTATGCTACTACTCATAAGCATTCGAAAAGTACTCAACCCAATCAAGGCATCTAGTATTTGAGTTGGTATCACATTGTTGGTGGTGTTTTAGGTCAGGTCTAAAATGTCAGTCTAAACCCAAAAACCGGTCCAGTACCAGACTAGATGGTGGGAAGGTTCTGGGGATGACATTTGTCTAAGAGACAACCACTTTGGTCCAGACTAAAATATCTTGACAGCGGCTGGATTGTATTGTGGATGTTGAACGGTGAAGACAGCGTATTCCATACTGTACTTGCTACGTGCTCACCCTCCTTTCTGTTTCTTTCTTCTCAGCTTCCTGTTTCAGTCGCTCCTCTTTGCGGGCAGCAAAAGAAGCAGTCAAGTCAGCCACTGAGGGAATGTTGTCCAAGGATGGAAGCCCTGTGGCTCCTGGAACGTAACATGGCTTGTAGGTGGGATCCTTGACAGTGTCTGAGGATGAGGCTGGTTCAAAGTGAAAGAAAAGACACTGAATCAAGGTTGAGATAATGGGAAGTACAGCGAATTGTACTAAGACCAGTGATGCAGCCAGTATTTAGCTGAAGAACTGCATATAAAATGTCTCACCAGCAGAACCTTTTAATGTTTTCTCTCTTGTCTTGCGCGCAAACTCCCTTTCTTCCTTTAGTTTCTCATCATCTTCCATGAGAACAAGGACAACCTTGGCTTTTTCTCTCACATTCACACCCTGGGACAAATACGTTTAGATTAGGTTTTACATGTCATCAGACGACCTTAATCCAGCCTAGAGGTACTGAATAAATCAAACAATCATATCAATACGTACATTACATGCAAGCATTTACATAGACACTGAGGAACAGCAGGCTTTGTTCATTACCAGGAAGCATGCATCACCTGGTCTTTGCCGTCCTTTTCTACGAAGCGGTACTCCGTGAGGGCTTTGACGATGTAGACATTGTCTTTCATTTTCAGAAGCACACGATCATCCCCAGTCTTCAACAGATACTCCAGCAACGTGAGGGACTGTTGTCAAAACAGCACCACATTAAACCAAATGCTGCATCTCAGTAGACTTGGGCCCATCACAACTTTTCTTGATACAGTCAATTTCAAAATTACTTTAAATTGTACATTTTATCAGATTCAATATGTAAAATGTTTTCTACGTTCTGTTGTGAATAAAATGTGGGTTTGAGACCTGAAAAATCACAGAATTGTCTTTCTACATATGTTTTTTGGAATCATTGTACTTTTTAATTCCTTGATGAATGATGCTGTGATGTTGTGTTATATCTCTCCCTCACCTTGTGGATGTGTCTCCAGTTCTTGTCGTCTTTCAGGCGTTTCCACAGCATGGTCATGATCTCATTGCAGGCCACCACATTGTAAGTCAGGTCAGAGATGTCAGCCATCTGGGAGCTGGATGGGCCCCATGGGTCATTAGATGTCGCCTCCCTCACCTGCAAAAGAAGCCGCGTGACACTGTTTCATAAACATCGTTCAATTCTGTCTTTGTTGTCCTACCTTATAAATGATTAATGTCCACACAACTCTTAAATAATCATGTTGAGTTAAGCTTAGTTATTTATTGGTCTTTAGTCACTTACCTTGACCTCAGCCTCAGAGTAGTTCTGGACCAGGTTCTTCAGCTGTCGGCGCAGCATAGAGGACGTCATGATGTCTGAGGGGTCAAACCACCTGATCTGATACAGACAAAACCTTAAAGCGTTGGCAGACCCACAAAGGAGCCAACACGCTCAGGCACAATCAGACCAGTCCGATACCTGTCGTGAAGTCTGTGTGTGCGTGGGATGAATGAGTGTCCTGTGGGCGCTGATGTCTCAGGGAGTGTTCATTCTGTCCCCGGTCTGCTCTGGCTTGTGTCAGGTCAGAAACCAGATGCCACAGCTGCAGGGAGTCAACAAAGAGAGACAAGCACGTAGTCATGACTGTGAGGCTGCAAAGCGACATTAGCGTGTGTCTACATATGCTCTACGTGATCATCTGCGTCTGTTTGTTTGCGACAAATACAGATTCTTCCACAGCGTTAGCCTCCTGGTTAAGCTACATGCTAATTAGCGGTCAGTATCCCGAGGTTTCTCGACATTCCCGACGTTAAACCTCAGCTTTCGAACTGAAACGAACTGTACATCGACGTGCTCGTAGGTAACCTACGCTTCGCAGATCGCCCTTCGCGTTTCAGGACCTCGGAGAGCGACCGAAGACGCCAACATGCTAACGGCCATGCGCAGCTTTAAGCTAGCGCAGCTTTAAGCTAGCACCGCGGGCGCCAGCGCCCAGCGCCGGTTCTCCAGACAGACGCCGCTTCAGTCAGACGCAACACGCAGCACAACTCGGTACATGGTGGCGCAAAGGCGCGTATTTGCAGCACTAACCACGACAGAGCTTCAGGAATCTTCGAGGAGACGACGGACGCACAGGCTTCCGCAGCGGTTAGCACTTGCTGGCTGTGTTGCCAGATTGGTCCAGTAAACGTATCAAACAATGGATCCGTTTATGAGCTACACGTCCTCACTTATATAAAACGTGGAGCGTATAACGTTAGTATATTTGGTTAAGACTTGCGAGTTGCATTATAAATATTTCACTTCTTGCTAATTATCTTTTGTGTCTGAACCAAGTAAATGATCATTTTGTAAGTCTTGTCATGTGCTACTGACACAAATCAACGAGTTACTTTAGTACTAAAAATGGAAAATCTGATTCTTAGGCGAGGACGGCAGCACAAGCTTTTAATCAAACCAAACCAGTCGTACAAAGAACCAAACAACTAAATAAAGAAAACCAACACGTCCAACCTGGCAACACTGCCTGAGAATCCACGCCCCCTCACGACACATCGTTTATTTCTTTATTTTTTATTTATTTGATTTCCTGCAGAGTTGTTGTCTCTTGGAACCAGCCGCGTATTGTAATTAATAGGCTTGAAACCAATGACACAACATTGGCTTTACACGTAATTGTACACGGCTCCTTGGGCTTAAAGCTTTAATGGCTTTCATGCAGGTTCAGCTTGATGTGAACGCGCCGGAGCGAACCACGCGAACAGAACCCCCCCAGAAAAGAGCAGAACCAACGCGCAACGGCTCCCACGTCACTGACACTGTTCAAGATGGCGGCCGAGGGCGACTACGAGTCCATCCTGTGCGTCAAGCCTGATGTCAACGTGTACCGCATCCCGCCGCGAGCGTCAAACCGCGCGTACAGGTAAAGCAACGACCCCCAGAGCTGTGAAATGTGTCAAATGCGCGCTGCCGGCGTTCGGCGTCGCGCTGTGCGGCCGTTTCGCTCTCCGCGCCCGCTGCGAAGCCCAGAGACGCACCGCAGGGACTTGTGCCAGCGACGCTGCGATGCTTTCATTGGAGGGGACGCTTCGGGGGCTGGTGTGTTTTCCGCCGGTTTGGTTCAGGCTGAGCCACGGAGCTGCCACAGATGGACCGGGGCGCCTGCCACCGCGCTGGGGTGGCCCGGTCGGTGCCACCCGATGGTGGTGGCAGCTTGGACGAATGGGCGACTCCACACAGTGAAGCCGTTGAGCTGAGACTGGCTCCAGTTAGAGAATTAGCTTTTTGATGGAGGTCGAGTGTTTGAGACCATGTTGAAACTTGACGATCACCCCGAGGGTCGTTCACTCTCCAACCAGGGCCGGAGCTACTGGCTGGGAGGCCCGTGATGCCCAGATGAAAGGGCTGGACGCCCGTGCCCCCTTTCATCAGGGCTGGGTGGGTGGGCAGGTAAAGGGATGTTAGCGAAAATGTGTCTGTTTTGTACAGCGCAGTACGTTCGTGGTCTACGGGATCTTGATCAATGTACTGGGCACCGCTGCTCTGCTGATAAGAGCAACGTTTGAGTTGTGTTGACACTTCTATCTTATTGATTTTATGCTCATGAACCAAAAATGTCAGATGCTCTGCATTGACCATTAAAACGCGACTGTGTCCACAGGGCAGCCGACTGGAAGCTGGATGCGCCCGACTGGTCTGGGCGAATGAGGATCACAGCCAAGGGCAAAGTGGCTTACATCAAACTGGAGGACAAAGTCTCAGGTTCCACCTCGTTGGTCGTGGTCTGTGCATGCAAACGGCTTTGAGTGATGTGTTTACGTGACTTCTTCTGCCCTGTGGTTCTGCAGGGGAGCTTTTTGCCCAGGCACCGGTTAAAGAGTATCCTGGTGTTGCCGTGGAAACCGTCAGCGACTCCAGCCGGTATTTTGTTCTGCGGATACAGGATGACAATGGTGAGGATGTAGAAACGTACTTTATCATTTGGATCCAGAAAAGTGCTGTCCGGTCAATCCTGTGAACGTGAGGCTAGCGCACATGTCGCTTACCGTCGGTTCTGGTCTGCAGGCCGCAGCGCTTTCATAGGAGTCGGCTTCGGGGACAGAGGGGACGCCTTTGATTTCAACGTGGCTTTGCAAGACCATTTCAAGTAAGCAGCGTCCAATAAACGTATGCGGTCCACTGCCTGTAACTGTCTACAGCCTGAACAGCGTCGGTGCTGATGGTGTCTCTGCGTCCCTGCAGATGGGTGAAACAGGAGGATGAACTCAGTAAAAGCGCCCAGCTGGGAGATTCAGGACCAAAGCTGGACCTGGGCTTTAAAGAGGGACAGACCATCACGCTCAACATAGGAGTGAGTAACTTTTACCTTCTCTTAAAGTGCGATCTGATTGTTGGTGAGTCCTAAAACTCGTTTTCTTGCTGCTCCATCCATAGCAAGGTAAAAAGAGGGACAAGCCCCGCCCACAAAGCTCAGGTGGCTTTGGGCTCCTCCCACCACCTCCTGGAGGCAAGATCGCCCCTCCCCCTTCACCCGGTTCATCAAATCACAACGTAGTTCTGCAGTCAGGCGACACAGCGACGGGTAAATGCTTTGAGTTGTTTTAAGACCCACTTCATGAAGGAAACCAGCATCGTCTGTGTCGGCTGGTACCAGAAGCCTCCCATGGTTCTTGTGTGTCTCTCTCAGGCTGCCTGCTGGAGCTGGACAGCAGTAACTCCAACACCGTGGTTCAGTCGAGTCCCGGCTCAGAGCTTTGGGGAGACTTCTCTGCTCCTGCAAGGTAAATACTGGGCGTCACAACTGTGGGTGGTTTTTCCATCTGAAACCAGGTTCCATGTCCTGTTTGAAGAAGGCTGTCACTCAATTCAGTCTGTTCATGAAAATTCTATGAACTAGATTTTAATTCTTTGAATTATGCTTCAGCTCCGTCCCTCCACCGTCGCGACCGCAGAACGCTGCCAACTGGATCCAGTTTTGAGTCGTCGCTGTTTCGTGGGTTGTGATTCCATCTCACTTGCATCTGTGTCTGTAGCTTCCCGTGCATCACACCGACAGTAACCGCTCCCAAAGCAGAGACGTGAAGTTGTTTCACCGGAGCGTCAACGTGTCAAAGCCATTACTATACGAGCCATTTCTAATAATCTTTAAGGGCTATGTGTGACGTCCTGAGTAGCAGCTGCTCCTCCTGCGTGTCTGCATCGCCTCCCCAGTAGATGGCTCACTGACCTCATGGAATGTTTTAGCCCACAACAGCTCCCCCTGCAGGCGCTGCACGGAACAAAGCGACAGGCTGAGCGGAGTCAGAAAGGTTCAATAGCACTTATTTCGAGAAATGAAATATTTATTTCTGTTGAAGCTGATCTCTGCCAAATAAATGTCAGCATAAATAGTTAAAGAGCAGTTTGACACTGAACGTGGTGCAGCTCAGGTCGTGTAATTAAACAGCTACTCTGTATTAATAACCGTATGAAAAGACTTTAACGCAGACCCTTCACCTAAATCATGTTTATCACGCAGCCTGTTGATATTTCTACCATTCCTCTCTTATTAAATCTATACATGTATGTTTACGATGAAGAATAATATGTGTTTATACTGTGATCAGGTTCATGTTGTTGCAACGCTGACGTCATCAGCCAAATGTTACCGTGTTCACTTTTGGAATGTGTCTTTCTGCTGAATGTGACGATGGCTGTTGACGTGTTGGCGACTGAAACCACTGTAATATGAAGGGAAACGAATCTACCGGCTCCTCTGAGCGACGACCTAAAAACAAACCCGCCCTTATTTCAGTGTAAAGTTAAACTAATGTTAAACTTTACAGCTTGTTCCGGGGCCGATGGGAAACCGATGATTGTTTAACTTCATCCCGTGAATGTCTTAACGGCAGCAGTGATGCGTAAATGTTTACGCTGATTGTGAGATTAACATTTAACATTTCTGGACTCTGAGTTGTCTTTGTTTGCTACGATCGCATCACGTGTCCGGTACTGAGCTGCCGCGGGCGACGATCTGACATGTGGACATGTGTTTACGCTGCTTGTATTGCTGGCTCAAATATAGAAACGTCTCCTGTCTCACTCTCTCATGCTTTTCTGGCTGTAGAATCACTAACACTTGATTTATGACCAGTTCAATGAGAACGAGGCAATAAATCCTTTCGGACGACTTGTGACGTCAGACTGTTATTTTCTGCAGAATCACAAACAGCTGTTTCAGGAAGCGGGAAATCAGGGCACGACCTCGTTGAGCAGCAGCTCTGCCCACAAACGGAAACCGGACCCAGAACCGGACAGCCGTGTCCATCTTCTGCTTCTCGTCCCGGTTCTTCCCCTGCTCACATGTCTGCAGACTCGACCCGAACGTGCTGTGTGTGAATTTTAGGCCGTGCGTCTGTGTTGGTATGAGCATTTGTAAGTCCCGCTGGCTTTTTTGATGTGGGTCGCGTCACGCTCTGAAACCGACACCCGGCTGCTCTACGGGCACCTGATCTCCCGGCCTTCACGTTCGTTCCCCTTTTCAGAGACAGGTCACAAATATCTTCATTGCTAATCATTACATTGAACTTTACTTTCATTGTTGAACAAGTTGTGGACTTTTTGACTAACCATCAGTCATTCATGAATTCATTTATATTTCTGTTATCAATGTCAGTTGCTGCAAACTTCAGAACTGATGTAGGTCAGACGGTCAACAGAGACTTAGGTCACCAGGTCTAATCTTAGCACCACTTCAAAGCCACGTAACATAAACAGACAAGTCAATTCTACATTCGAGTCGAGGCTGTGAGACAAGGAATGAGGAGCCGCTGCCCAGAGATGGTGCAGCATTAACAAAACGACATGTGCTCGTTAGAGGAGATCTGTTTCCCTGCTTCACGTCCAAATGAGGCAGCAGCGAATGATCGTCAGGAAAACAAACCAGATCATCAGGAAACAAACAAACAGGACCAACAATCGTCAGGAAAACAAACCACTAATTCACTGACTACAGAAACATAAACGTTAAGTCGTTTAGTTTCTGACAACATAGTGCAAATATAAACTACATGAGACAAAACGAGCAAAAGTTAGTCTGGGATGCTTTGGTGTTTCTGACGTGGAATCAGAGCAGCAGTCTAACGTTTCTATTAGCAGAAATGTGACATAACATGTTTATGTCCTTTTGACAACGTCTGGCTGTTATATTCGCACTTTCTTTCTTTACTTGCCTCGGCTCACGGTTACACTCGCCTGCATACTTCAGACACGCAGCGTTTTCAGAATATCAGATGAAATGTCAGGAGAGGAGTTGGGATCAGAATAGTTCACAGGCCGTCAGCCAGCGCCCCGACCCCCCGACCCCCCGACCCGCCACCGGCCCTTGGACCCGATACGATAATCAAACTGTCTCCTCTAACAAGCTGGCTAATTCATGCGCTTTGGCTTAGGCCGCTTCGTGAGATAACGTCCGCTCTTTATTTAACTCAGACGCTTTACCGTAGATGTTGATTTAGCAGGTGTTGGTCCCAGCACGTCGGGAGACGAAGGCAACAAAGGTCAAAGGTCACAGTCATTCGCTCAATGAAACCTGAGCCAGCGCCTCAGTGTGTGTGTGTTATGTGGGTCAAAAACATGTTTCCATCTATATACGTGTGCATATTAAAGTATAAAGGCAGCAACTGCTTCTCCTAGATCCTGTTAAATCAAGTATTACTTATGTTTGATTTACGTGAAGACATATTAGTGAGACTATAAACAGACTAACGAGGCCTCATCAGGCGAACGTGTCGGCTGTATGTGTGGCGCGTCGGTGATATATGTGGACGTGTCACTGGCCTTGAAGGGAGCAGAGATTGAGTCAAACGACTCCTCGTCTTTCCTCTGTGCCAGATTTACAATAATGCCTCAAGTCACAAGATAAATCGAGTGTCAAAACAAACAGTAACATTTTACAGGGCTGTAAAGACGCTAAGACAACACTCAGTTCAGTTTGCGTTCCCAGACTACAGCCTGAACTAGAGCTGCGAGCCTCAGCGCTTCCATCCTCTGGCCTGACGCCTGATTGGACCTGTTCAGAACTTTTTGGACTCCTTGCTTGCTTTGGACTTGTCAGCCTGGCTTGGATGCGGAGTGTTTGCCTCTGCTGTTTCAGAAGGTTGTTCTTTGACACCACCTTTGTCACTTCTTAGAGTCGGTGCTCAGTTGTCTGGGCTCAGACCAGCTGATCGGTTCTGATGGGGTTTTCCACTGTGTGGTAGGCTGTGGTGCGCTGCCGCGAGGTGAGACCCACCCCACACTGAAGGTATCGGAAGCACTTCTCAAATGTTTGTTGGGGGCTTTGGTGAATGCAAAGCGTGTGACCTGTGCAGCCACGTCTCCTGCCCTCCCTCCAACCTCAGCCTCCTCTCACTAAAAGCTGCTGACTTTCAGTGATTTCCCCCAGATTCAGGAGTAAACCACGCTGTGTCCCATCCTGTTCTACGCTGCAGGCGTCTGTAACTGGCTAAATTTACCAGTTGATGTGAGGACTTGTTTGTCCATGTGTCAACCCTGTGAGCTCATTCAAGTTAGCTGAAAATTGGACGGCGCCAACCAGCCAAGACCCAAACCGACAGAACAAACACACTGTCCTTCCGCTAGCTCGTGTCCACGCTCGTGTCCGACCCGGCAGACGTCCGGCTGACCGATCTCTGCTCTATGTGACTTGGCAGCAGCGCCAGGCTGAGCTTTGCAACACGTACCCGGTGCTGAAAGGCCGTAGTGTCAAATTTATGACCACGTCTATTTCTGAAAACATGGGGAAGCTGCCTCTGTAATCTTACAGGGACGTTACTGAGACGAGCCGCGCGTCGCTTCTAAAGGTCAGCATTTCAACCTTTTCATGGGCAGCTAGTGAAGAGTTTTACAAAAACACCTATTTCATTGTAGAAACTTTATTTTGGAAGCTGCACATGTCTGCACAAGCTGCACAACGCAACATGAAACAACAACACAAGACACACGGGAAAGACAAGGGAACCGCTCTGAGCCATCTTATCACGGCGGTATTTAAAGTGGCTGAGCTGGACACTGCTACGTCTACATCCAGCTCACAGCCTCCACGGACGACACCCAAATGTAGAGCAGCGCGCTGAAGGGCGTAGCGTGGTAGCAGAGCAGCTAAGTGACTCCAGACGCCTGCAACTGCTGCTGCCACAGCTGCACTTCATTAAAAGACGTGAGAGTGTTTTAAAATGCGTCTGAACAGAATCAACATGCGGGAAAGTGTTTTATACGTCTTCACACCACCTGCCTTGCCCACCGGCTGGGTTGCCCTCGTTCTTTATCTTTGTCCTCTCCCCTCCGTCTCCTTCAGATTCCTCATTGCTCCCTTCCCCGTCCTCTTCTTTCTCTCCTTCTCCAGCCTCGCCCTCTCTTTCTCCATCATCCAGTCCCCTCCGAGGTAACTCAGCGCATCCTCAGGTTGTGCGCGGAGCTGAGGCCTGGGGTCGAGCAGCGACTGGAAGAAGGAGCAGGCCAGCGAGGTGAAACAGGCAAACTGGGGAGCTGTGGGAACGAGGTCCTTCTGGTTTAGTCCTGCTTCATTTGAGTTCATGGCATCGCGGACACTCGTTTGTGGCTCAGCCCACACGTCTAGTTCATCTTCAGGGCATTTTGCTCTTTTGAACCATTCCCGGTATTTGAGGTATGACTGGCAGCTGCTGGCAGTTTCAGCCCAGGGGTGACTTCCCGTGAGCATCGCGTAGGCCAGGATGCCCAGCGCCCAGCTGTCCATGCTGGGCTCCACAGACACCCACATCCTGCTCTTCTTCTTTTCGGCCTCCGTACTTCCATCGTTCCCTTTGTTCGTCGTTGTCCAGCTGTCGTCGTTCCCTCGGGCAGCTTCAGCCTCGGGCGTGCAGTAAGGGGAGCTGTACCAGACCTCCGGGACCTTGGTGCCTTTGGCCTTCACCTGGGGAGGACAGCACGTCGACCGAATACATTGCTCTGACTTTAATCCCAGACAGGATGTGACGTCACCACATACGTGTCTTATACTGACCATGCCGAAGTCTCCCAGTTTGACCCAGCGGCAGGCGGAGTCACACAGGAAGACGTTCTCTGGTTTAAGGTCTCTGTGGACGAACCCGAGGGAGTGGAGGTGGGAGAGAGCGCCACACAGCTGGGACACCACCCGCTGGCAGCAGTCCTCCTCCATCCCAACCTGAGGAGAGCAGGGGGAGAGGGGAGAGAGAGGGGAGAGAGAGAGGAGAGAGAGGGGAGAGAGAGAGGAGAGAGAGGGGAGTGAGAGGGGAGAGAGAGGGGAGAGAGAGGGGAACGAGAGGGGAGAGAGAGGGGAGTGAGAGGGGAGAAAGAGGGGAGAGAGAGAGGAGTGAGAGGGGAGAGAGAGGGGGGAGGGGGGAGTGAGAGGGGAGTGAGGGGAATGAGAGGGGAGAGAGAGAGGAGTGAGAGGGGAGAGAGAGAGGAGAGAGAGAGGAGAGAGAGGGGAGTGAGAGGGGAGAGAGAGGGGAGAGAGAGGGGAGTGAGGGGAGTGAGGGGGGAGCTCAGGACCCCAGTGGGCCAGTGCTGCTCTGGACCGGGTTGTACCTCTGGTGTGATGATGTCGTACAGATCTCCACAGAGACTGACTTGCTGAGCGAAGACGTAGTGAGAAGGCGTGAAGTAGGCAACTCCCAGAGCTCTGGTCAGGGACGGGTGGGTACAGAAGGACAGCGAGAGGTTGTACTCCCTCAGGAAGGACAGGAGAGACGTGGACTCGCGAGGGAAGAACTTCAGAGCCATCGGTGTCCCTGTGGAAACGAGGGGAACACGCTGATCCGTCTGCTCGGCTTTTCTGCACGACAGCGGCCGAGCGTCGTTTCCCACCTTGTTTCCTGTGCAGCGCCAGCATAACTTTGCCGTACGAGCCTTCTCCCAGCAGCTTCAGGACCTTGAAGTGCTCCGACGTGTCCATGGCCGTCAGCGACTGAGCCGTCAGGTGGCACATCTCATCCAGCAGCTCTGTGGCGGCCTAGACACACGATACCACGTTAAACGGCCGCTTGTCCCAGATCTTAATAGGTAGAATCGGAGAAATGCTGCAGTACAGAAGTCACACACACATTTCAGCCACTAATTATGTCGCATACGTGTGAATGTGCCGCATGACGGACGGCTGACGACATTAAGATCGTTAGTTGTGCATCTGTGGCACGTTACACAACTGCTGCCTCGATGATGGTCGTTACGGATCCACGCGCCTGTTAACAGCTGCGTGAATTCCCCACACTCCCTCTGCTTTGAGCGGCACGTTGGCGATGTTCCACCACAGCTGACATCCTCATCGTGTGGGACATTTGGTGTCAGGCATCCAGACACGGGGCAGCTCATCACAGCTCATTACAGCCTCGAATGGGCCGGACCCAAATACTGCGAATCCCTGGCGAGGCTCTCACCCCACACTCGTAGAGACAAGGACGGGCTGGTGCTGGAAACGAGCCAGGTTCAATGTCTTGGGCTAAAGCTTGAAGCTAGTTCGGGCTTCAAACGGTGTGAGGATGGAGGTCGACTGCTCCTCTGGGGGCCAGCATAGCCCACATGCTCAGAGCCTGTCGGGATTAGACGGGCGGCAGAGGAGGCGACGCCGGGCTCGGCCGGAACCGCTCCTCTGGGACGCTGGGCTCGGCCGGAACCGCTCCTCTTGGACGCCGGGCTCGGCCGGAACCGCTCCTCTGGGACGCTGGGCTCAGCGCCACGTTACACAAGCCACGAGGCCGGTGTGTCCCTGCGTGTCCTCTACGTGGAAAAGATCTTCAGCGCGATCTATTGTGTGCGTGTGTTCCTGTCGTGTCACCTGCTGCCAAACACACGTTAATGTTTCATCTGCAGGGAAACGTCCACTGTTCATACGCTTCAAAGTAAAAACTATTATTGAATTTGTGGCTTTTTACGTCAAGGTTTCAACATACATTCATAGATCCTGCCTTTTATCCGCTAACAGGTTTTCTCTTTGTTCCCATGACTTCGTCTTTGTCTCTGAGCTCTCTGGGCTTTTACTCACCGTCATCGGGTTAGGGGTTAGGGTTGCTGGTGCTGGGTGCTGCTGCGGCTCAGTGCTCAGTTAGAAACCGTCCGACGGACCTTTAAGCCTCGCGCTTCATATAGTAAATGCACCTGTCAGGACGATCTTCATCCGCCGAGCGTCCCGTCGTACAGAAACGTCAGAGGAGCAGCTGCTGTGTGTAGTTTGCAGCCACTGGAGGGACGCTCATCTCAGACTGATCCGTCCTCCCCCGTCCTCCCCCGTCCTCCCCCGTCCTCCCCCGTCCTCCCCGCGGCTGCACTGCAGGGCGGATCCTGAGGAGCCTCGTGTCTGTGTGTGAAGGGCACAACCAACAGCAGCACTGTGGTGCTGAGGGTGGAGGACAGAGGGGACCCGCCGTCAAAGGCTGGTTATGGGTAAACCTGGAGGGTCAGTGTGAGGTGTTTAAGGCTGGAACTGACACCTAAGGGCTCGATACGACTCCTGACAGAGCATCCTGCATCCGCAACAGTTTTACCTGCTCGAAAAGCATCCGTCAGATCAACAGTTTTTATCCAACAGCCATAACTGCACTGAACAAACACGTTACTGTGAGAAGGGAAAGTGCAGTAAGTGATTTTAGGGAACGGAATGAATGTAGTTTAGTTTTTAGTTTGGATTTTAACTTTTAATCTTTTTAAAACTGCACTGACTGTTTGACACTAATAGAGGCTTGATCCTGATCCTTTGAGGAAAAATTCCACAGGGAAGCAGAGTAAAGTGTTAAACTCTAAATGTTGCATTTGGAAGAGTAAATATTGTTTCAGTCTACACCCATAAACACGCAGGTCCACACAGCCAACGCCTGCGATCACGTCGACAGGTCACTCAGCTCCGCTTTTAACTCGCTTTACTCAAAGTGTTTGCATTTCAGCAGCATCGGTGGAGTCGAGCACTGAGTCTCTGCAACGGATGCAGTCAGTGACCGCAGTGAAATATTTATATTTATAAAAGTTATTGTTTATTAGTGTAGCATCAAGCTGTCACGTCTGTTTAAATATAAACGTTTCATGTGTAAAACTAAACTAGACATTCCAAGTGTGTAAACACTATAAAAGTTACTACATCATAACAAGGCATTTGATATGATTTCTTTATATTGTACATATATTAAATGTAAGCTTATAAAATTGCCCTGTGAGTGTAAACAGTCCGTAAAGAGGTCACAGGTGACAGCAAACCGCTCAAAACACACAAAACACAGCGAAGGATCTTCCAGACGAGTCCTGATCTGAAGATGTTTAGCAACACAGAAAACAAATCCAGTTCGTGAAGGCTGCGTTCAGATCCACTCAGCTGCTGTCAGCAAATCACTGACGGTGATGTCGTTGTAATGTGGGATCTGTTGGGCTTAGCTGTGTCTTACTAAGTGTCTTGAGATAACTGAACTGAACTGAGTGTGACCCTTTATGTGCCAGCACCGCTACGCATTCACTGAGTAGAAATAAACGGGTTCCTCTTGTTAAGACCTGTTAGCACTCGCTTCGACCAGTAGCAGAAGACTTGCAACTGTGTAGCGACCTCGGTGGAAGCCATGAGGACGTCAAAGGCCGCGGATATGGCGGGAAAGGAAGGCGGCGACGGCAGCTGAGGAACCTCCACCTTGATCTGAAAGCAGAAGACAAGCGTCAAAACACAGTGACCTGCTAAAAGGTGAAGGGTCAGATCACACAGCAGCAGCTTGGCGCGATGATTTTAAAACTTATCTCCCACCTGTTGAAGCGACGCCGTCAGGAGCTTGGACAGCGTCAGGAGGTGAGCGCTGGCGACCTCTGCGGACCCGGACGACAGGCTGACGTTTTCCTTCGCCGCTTTCAACCAGTCCATGTGCAGCTTGAAGGACTGAGTGTAAACGTAGAGCTGAGCGAGGGACTCGTTGACCTGTGGGAGGGTCGACTGACGGTCAGGACAGTCTGAACAACAGTCCGTTCAGAATTACGACTTACACCGTGATATTCAAACGTCACCTTCATGGAGGTCAGTTGATGACCACTGTGGTGTAAACGAGGAAGTCCGTCAAGTTTGTGTTCCATAGATGCAAAGATCCAGAGCTGATCATCAGACTGAAAACAAACAAACCAAACAGGTGACTCACCAGCTGGTGTGTCGACATCTGCACGTGGAAATAATCGGTGGCCTAAACTTAGTATCAGTTTTACCTGCTCGTGGAGGTTGTTGCATAACGTGATTAGCTCGTCCACCTCAGCGATCATGGCTCTAAACATGTTGTGAGTGGGAAGAGCCAACGAAGAAACCACCAGGTCAGCCAGCAGCGGCAGGTGGAGGAGGAGGGAGGTGGCGACGGGACTCACTGCAAAGAGAGGAGGTCAGCTTCGAAGCTCTCGGCTTAGGGCCGCGCTAGTGAACACACCGTAACGGCGTTAGCGCTGTGACCTCTGTGGCGCCGGAGCTCCGGCTCTACTCTGCCGTTAGGCAAGGCAGCGTACGCGACGCCGGTTAGAAGCCTTCAGCGGAGCAAAGCGGCACAGAGCCCACAACAGGTGGCTGCGTCGCCGGAAGTCTGTTAACTCAGGTCTCTCTCTGACCCAGATCAGCTGTGAGTGAATCAGCAAAAACACACAAAGCTGCAAGGAAACGCTTTCACCTCCAGGCTCAGTCTGAACCGCAGCACTGCAGCCAGAAGAGGCCTGAGGCCTTCATTACAGTTATTACTGAAGGAGAGCAAACACTTGTACGTGTCCTGGTGTCACACATGCTGCATCCTGTGGTCCAGAAAACAGAACCATCACACGTCTGAGATTCGCTTTCTGACTGATGACATATTTAATACGTCCGTGTCTGGAAGCTGATCCACAGATAACGCATATTTCAGAGAAACGCTAACGTTCATGAGTCAGCTCAGTCCCAGTCTGTCGCATCTTCTGTTTGAAGATCAACTGGATCAGCTTTGATGCTCTGACACGTTTAGTTTCCTGACTGTGAAGCATTAACGGATCCGCTGATGATGCACCTGCAGCTGTAAAAGTCCATCAGGTTATTTTTATGCACGCTGATAAAGTTAGGGAGACACTGAACCGGCCTAAAAGTCACGTCACTGCACTTCTACCACTAACTCGTGTTTTCTAAACCTTCTGAAGCGTCAAACACCACGACCTGAATAAAACAAAACAACGAGCTTAAAGCAGCTTCATAGAAACTGCAGCTTTAATCTTTGTTCTAAAATTAGAAAACTGTTTGTTGGTTCCATTTGTGAACATAAGCTGTTTGGGTGAGAAGAAAACCAGGCTCCGTGTGGATGAAGTGGCTCAGTTTATCAATTTCAATATTTAATGTGTCATCGTTATCACTGATGATCTGTATTAACACAGATAGTTCACGCCCATAAATCTATCTTCAAAGGTCCCAGAGCAACGAAGCAAGAGGTCAGTTTGCTCCGGTTCCCAGCCCTGGGCCTCACTGGACACGGTCTGACTCACTAACCTCTGTGGTGACATCCCACAAAGAGTCACTGTGTCGCGACGGTAAACGCAGCTCAGCCACTTTTACCGAGCAGAGGGAACCAGCCTCTGGTGAAAGAACCGCAGGTGGCAGGTTAGACGGCCTTGTCCCGCTCAACGCCGGCTCCTACGTACATTCGAAAACATTCACGCCGTGTTATGTTATGTCTGTTTTACGTGTGTCTCGCTGAGTCAGTCAAGTCGCTTTGACAGACGGTTGTGGTGAGTTCGGGGAACTTTCAGAATTCAAAATTCCTGTTTGAGTAGGTTAACTGACAGCTCAACCATTTCACAAGAAGCTGGGTTCTGTGTGGAGCATGTTGCTTTGCATTGCAGGTGGATTTAACTCCTGACCACAGAATCAGAACTTCAGAAGCTGTAACTCAGCAGAACTACAGAAGAAACAGAACCAAAATCCCGTGACTGTAGAGTCCAGTCGTGGATCTGTGACAGCACCCAGTGGTGCATCACTGCACCGCTTCCGTTCCAGTTCCTCTTTACCGGACGTGAACTGTGATGCTTCCTGTGTCTCTGTCTCGCTGGCAACGATCCAAGAACTTTGGATGAACTCTTGCAGGAAGCTCCCTGTGTGTGTGGTTCCTCCCCACGGTTAAAATGTGACGCGTGACACTAACGACGTTTATGTGCAGTAAACGGTGCAACGATGAACCAGCACTTAATTATAGCCCAGCACTTTATTTTCCCTTTTGGTGTCTTTTAGGTCATTGTGTTGGTTTCCACCTCTCTCCTCTCGATCTCAGAATAAAACCCGAGTCCACGCCAGAGACGAGTTGCTTTCCTAGAGAGCAGCGTCAGCTCGGATGTCTGCCGGGTTTAGCAGCTTTCATGGCGGCTTTGTGCGGACGCCGAGCGCCGTGACGCGTTCACAGCAGCTCCAGGAAGCGTCTGGATTCTCGCCCCGCGTCCGTCGCCCCACTGAGTGCAGTGAAAGCCGCTTTCGTCTCTTTGTTTATTTTGAGTGCGCTGTGACGATGTTGTGCTGATAAAAATAGCTTTGTGGGCTGTTGGACAGTTTCACAAGAATTAAAAAAAATTGTGTAATCAAGGATTACTTTTGCAATAGTTCTAGCACTGGAGGGAAAAAAATGTGGGAAATCACACCCTTCAGCTGCAGCTGCCTGTTTTCAGAGAAATCACATGAACGTTTACTAGTCAAACTCGTGCTTTTCAGAGAAACGTGACCACGCGTTAGATCAAAGTAGCTGTAAATCGATCTTCTCCTGCACGACGTCTTTACAGCGAGCGCTGATGTGCTGTGATGAAGTCGCCGTCTCCCCACCTGACTCCCGGACTCTGGCACCAGCGTCATCCCCTCCAGAGCAAACTGAGGTTGGCTCAGACGACACGACGACCGATTTGGTAACTTCCACAGTTTAAATGCTTAAACAATCAGGTTCCCACGAGAGTCTCTTAAGAATCAGACGTTGGATCCTGGAGCGACGCTGGTTGGATGCATCCAACTTTAAGCTAAGCAGGTGCAGCTGTACCACAGAACTTGACCACACACACACAGACCAACCTCCAAAGTTTCAGACCCGCTCAACTCGGTTTAAGCACAAAATACGATAAACCTGCCGGGTTCGAGGTTCAGCAGGTTTGTGTCAGGTTCAAGAATCGGAACTAGTTCTCCCTCCATGTGCTGTGATTCTAGGTCACTAATGTGAAACAGGCTGAAACAGAAAGGCAGCTGAGCCAAAACTCATGTTCCTCTAGTTTCCATTCACAGAGTCAGGTGCACATGCAGCCACACTGTAAAACACCGTAAAATAACTTACATTTCATCTTCCCTCTTCTGCTGTGTTGAGCGTCCTGCATCCAGTGACTATGTAGACACACAGATGTGAAAGTTCGCTTATGTAGAACTATAGAATGACTCACCTCATCAGCCATCATCACCAAACGGAATAATGAGAACACACGGGGCCAGTCTTCAATGTCGCATGTGGGCCGTCACCTCCAACACTGGGATTAAAACCACAAAGAAAAACCAGAACATGTTTTTGCAAAATAACAGAAGTAAAAGGTCAAAGTCGAGTGTGAGTACGACGTGAAACACAGATTCTCCATTGTAAGAAGTCAGGCTGAGGTCTCCTCCTGGCTTCTGAGTCATAAGTCACAAAATATCTCTGATAAACAGTCTGAACTGTTCCTCAGGGCTGGTAGAGAGCAAACTTTTCATTGATGCTTGTCTGCGTGTTTGCAGGGTTTACTGTGTCCTGGCTGCTGAAGCAAACACACCACTGAGCTAGACGTCGCTCTGGCTGGTGTCTGCTCAGCACATGCATGTTACTGCACAACGAATCCTTCTGGCTCGGGTCCAGCTAATGTTTTTTCTGATGATTCCCTTCCTGAACATCTGCACAATAACTTACACAGTGGTTCCACTACAGTCACAACAGAAATCGGAAGCTCGGCTCATGACTAGACTCGACTAATTCAGCAGCCGCTTGGTCTGTTTCCCAGCTGCTGTGTCACTGGGTATAATCCAGCCATTAGTAAGCAAGTTTCTATGCCCTACAACAAACGTCCTGAGCCTGATCTCAAACATTCTGCCCACGTGCCCTTTGGCCTGGGCTGAGTCAGAGCCAATGATCTCATGATCTCTCCTACTTTCCATCCTCCCTTTGTGGCCTTGTGGCTTTGCTCGTCGGATTTGCGGTGTGGGAAAAGAAATGAGCGGCTGCGGGGATTCTTTCATTGTTTTTTACATTGATGGGACTAAGTCCAACAGAAAAATGAATCATTATTAACATGGTTGTGTTTAGACACTGAAAGAAGTTATTGGTTTGGTTGCGTATGAATCACTGCTCATGGAGCCAAGGTTTAGTTTGCGGCGGCGCTCAGGTTGTTGTGGGATTAGTCAGGTGGTCAGAAAAAGAGATTCCTGAAAAGAAAGCGCTGCACGGAAATGTGGTGCAAGGTTCCAACAGCGTGTGACATACTGTAAAGGGTGATCACACAATATGTCACTTTAATCACTGGCAGTTTTGCTCACTCGACTTCACGAGTTTACTCATTCAGGTTTTGTTTCTCTGAGAACAGAGCAGGAGGCTGAATGTGCAGTTTTCCCATGTGCTGAGTTTCTTAAAGTGCGCCTTCACATTAAGATGATGCCTCGAGTGAGTCACACTAAATGATCTGCTGAATTTATTGTACACACATTAACATGTCAGCATCAGGAGGCAGGAAGGAAAAGGAGGAGGGAGCGAGTCAGCAAAGAATCCACATTAACACGTAGCGAAACCCAGTGGCAGCACGAATGCAATCTCAACACAAATGAAAGAATAGAAACCACACAAGGAAGCCAATGCAGATTGTGGGACCCTCCTCATAGCTGGTGTTTGGCTGAAGTGGCTGCAGGCAGCGCGTCTTCATTCCCCACGTTCCACTGACGCTGGGGAAACATAATTCTTCCAGCCGTGACCTGCTGAGGGGTCGCTCGCCTGTTCAGCCCGTCCTCACGGGACCTGCAGAGGCTCTGGCTCAGCTTTTGGAGACCTGTCAGCACCTGCTCTCGGGTCTGTGTGATTTTGAGGGCGTCCTAACTTTTCCCTCAGGTAGAATCACACTTCAAGTCTTTTCTTTAATCTCTGTGTTGAGGTTCATTCTGAACAGACAGCGCTGCAGCGTCGTGGTACCACAGGACAACCTGAGACACGGTGCAACACAGAAGAAGACGTCGTGTGTTTCTGCTGCGTTAACTCTAAGAAGCAACAATAAGAAGGTTCATGATTCAGGCAAATGTTAACCTGTTGCGGTTTAATTATTGGGATGAAACATGAGCCTGCTCTTGATTATTATTCTATATTTATTATTGCATTGGCTCTTCAAGAACCTAATGAATACACATTTCTGATGCTGTTTAGTTTTACAGCTGATCATGTACTTATTTCAAGCTGTCTTCTCTCTGAAGGGCAGAAACCAGACAGAGCCTTTGCGTTGTCGTGTGTTCATGGTCGTCCTGCGGTTTTTATTATCCAAATATCGACAGCATCTTACTTTATGTCTGTAACCACAGGGACTGTGTAGTTGTACCTATTGACAGAGTCTCCGGGTTGTTGCTGGTGGTTCGGTGCTGCCTCCTGTTGGCAGCGTCCAGAGGGTTGAGCTGTGATGGATGACGGTCGGTCTGGAGCCGAGCGTCGTCTGGGTTCGGCTCTTTCAGAACAAACAGAAAAGCTCATTAATTACTGAAACGGTTTTACGACTTCGAGTCGGTTTGTTTAATGAACATGACAGGTTGACATTTTTAACTCTATCTGTCAAACCGAGGAAGGCTACTGGACCAGATGACGTTCCGGGCGGATGCTGAAGGACTGCGCAGAACAACTGGCTGGTATCTTCAACCAGTCACTGGCCCTGTCCACTGTACCTCAACGCCTAAAAATCCCACATCTCCAGCCTGAACCGCTACCGGCCTGTCGCACTAATGAAGTGTTTTGAGAAACTGGTCCGGAGTCACATCACATCATTGCTGCCTCCAAGTCTGGACTCTCTCCAGTTTTCCTACAGAGCAAATAGATCCACAGAGGACGCTGTGACCACAGCCCTCCATGATGCGCTGACCCACCCAGAGCAACGGAGCTCGGCGTTCAACGCCAAACTTCCATCCTCCACCTGCATGTGGATCAACAGACGGAGGGTGAGAGTAGGCCAACACACAGTCTCAGCACCGGCTCCCCTCAGGGCTGTGCTGAGCCCCCTGCTGTACGCTCATCACTGCACCCCCACACATGGAGTCTGAGAGTAACACCACTGTGAAGTTTGCAGACGGTGGCGGGGCTGATATCCGGGGAGCACGAGATGACCTATAGGGATCCTCAAGGACACGTCACATCCCGACAGCATCCGTTTGAACTGCTGCCGTCAGGACGACGATACAAATCAACTCATGGACAAACAGACTAAAGAACAGTTTTTATCCACCAGCCATAACTGAATGTGCAATAAGTGATTTTAGGGAACGGAAAGAATGTTGTCGAGTTTGTTTGTTTATGATTAAACTGCACTGGCTGCTTGACGCTTTTAAAATTTGTTGTACATGTTGCAACGACAATAAAAACTAATTATATATATATATATATACACAACACGTGTTATATATAACACGTTAACGGTTAAAGGTACACACACAGAAGAATTACATGGCGGTTTCAGTAAAAGCTCCTTGGGCTCTAAGTGGCCGCTGCTGATCTTCGGAACGTCGTTGTACGTTCTCATAGTCTGTGGAATCAGACGACGGCTTCGCTTTAGTCTCGAAACAAAACAACAAACACACAGTCAAGCTTTTTTTGTCCATCCCCAAAGCTTTATTGCTACGAACTTAATGTCTCTTTACAAGGTAAGAAGAAACTGTACGTCCCAGAGAAGAGCAGACGACACAAACAGGTCTGCACAGGGAACAATAACCACAGTGGATCTAGGAGCAGAACCACTACACTAACAAACTGCTTCTGAAGAATATTTATCTGCTCGAAGATACCTGGAGCTGGTCATAGTCAGAGGAAGTGACGCGACCGGACGTCTTCAAGTTGATGTAGGTGTGATCCTCCTTCTGCTCAACCGCCTGGCAACAGTAAAGACATGTTTCTTGACACATAACTGTAGACGCAGATCGGAAGATGTGTCTTGTGCTGTTGATGTCAGACCATAACCAGACGTTCACAGGCTCGGAGTAAATACTTCTGCTTACCGTCAGCCTCCTGGACAGACTTGAGGGAGAGAAAAGCACAAGATGTCAATCAGAACTGTAGCGTGGCTTCATTTCGCTCGTTTGAGCCTTAACACCGCGTTTAACATATGCAGCAAACCCAGAGGTCACAGCTAACAACAGACAAGCCTGTTAATTATTCACGTCGATTTCTTCTGCCGCCAACATTCACGTTACTGAAATAGTTTCTGTATCTGGTTAATTAATTCAAAGTTAATTTGAACTCTTTACCTTTTATACTTGAAAACAATCACAATGGCAGCGATGATGTAGAGGAACAACATCCCTCCTGATACAATGTGGTGATGTACGGCAGAAAACCCAGCGACTGGCATCAGGTCAGCTTGAAAAGATCGGATGAATTAAACCTCAACGAACCACATCAGGCAGAATATACGACTGAAATCCTTTACTTTCAAGTTACACGTTTTAGGAAACCTCGGCTCGACTCCACCCAATATCACAGTGACGAAGCTTTCATCAGCTCAGCTTCACATCATTACGTAACGTTCATTTAGTCTGAGGCTCCTGCTTCTTACTTAGACCCTGTTGTGTTTACCTGACGCTCTGCCGTCCAGAGTCACAGGTCTGGACCTCTGAGAGCCCCTGGAGGACTGAGCCTCACAGACGTAGATCCCGCTGTGGTTCTGTGTGACCCGTAGGACCAGAGTTTCTCCGTCACCCATCGCCGTCATCTGTGTTCGGGAGAGATGCACTGAATGAACTACGAAAACCCACGTGGTGGGAATTGAGTTGCTTCTCGTACGTTTCCGCCGTCGTCTCTGTACCAGGTGTAGCGGCTCACAGGTGGGTTGGCGTCGCTGGAACACGTGAACGTGGCCAAGCGTCCCTCAGAGACGGGACCCGACGGGTGGAGCGTGGCCACAGTGGCTCTAGGAGCGTCTGTAATCATTTTATTCAATGAGTCACTTGAAGATGATTCATTAACTATATTTGTAACTCAATCATTGTTCACCGTCTGAATCAACACCAGACGTGAGTGTGTTTATGGCAGATTTCACTTGAATGCAGAAAGCAGAGCTTCTCACAGAGGACGTTGAGTCTTTGGCTTTTCACGGACGGCTTGGTGCTGCCGCCCTTCGACAGCAGGTAGGACACAGCACAGGCGATGTCCTGGTTGTGATGGGCGGCCGAGGCCACGAAGGTCAGCGTGGAGGTCATGGTCATCTGCCCGTCTGCGCTCTGCTCTAGACACGATCGAATTACAGACACGTAAAGTAGCGCGACGCGACTTAAATTAGCGCGTGAGCGATAAACGACCTGAAGCATCTGCGTGGTCTCCTGCATGGAGCCGTCGCGGGGCATCCAGCTCAGGGCGGGGGGCAGCACGGAGCACGGCACGGGGACGGAACACCGCAGCCTCCCCGGGGCTCCTTCTGACAACACGCCGACGACGCTGAGCTGCGGAGGAGCAGCGTCTGCGGAGGAGCAGATGTTTGGACTCGCACACATCCCACGTCTGTGGTTGGTCAAAAGTAAAGTTGTGCATAACACCACAAAACAAGGAATAAAAACTAAGGTGTGTTTGAGTCAGACGTGTGAAAACGCACCAAAGCAGGAAAGAAGCCACGTTACCGCATTAAAAAGCAGGTGAATCTACAGACTTCATTCACGTCATCCATCACCTGCTTGAGCCACGATGCTGATTCCGGTGGGGAAAGAGTATTTGATGTCCGGACAGTCCAGCCTGAAGAAGTACGTGTCGCTGTAGTTCTGCGGGAAGTTGTAGAAAACCGTGGTGCAGTTCTTCTTTGTCAAGTCACCGAGTACTTTCCCCTGAAAGAGTTTTCAGAACAGTTGTTGCTTCATACGGCTTATTGCCTGTTGAGGGTTTTTTCCCTTTCTGCATAAACGTGATTCAAACTCACACAGCAAGAGAAGGGGAAGCTAAGAAAGATCATCAATGAGGAAAACAATGAACAACAGAATTATTTTACAACTAAAGCTTTAACGTCTACAACGAAGGGACTTGAATAAAGGTGGAAACCACCCACTTGTAGGACACTGATGAAGGGACTTGGAGAATGCAGGATGGTTGGTCCCAGCATGGTTCCTTTCCTCCAAAGGCCGCCGTCGGGGCAGTTCTGGATGCTGGCTTCCTGCTTTCCTGGGAGACTGAAGTGACACGGGACCACGAGGCAGGAGTCGCTGATGCCGACTACGCTCTGGGGCAGAGTCACGTTCCACGTTTCACAGAAGGCGCCTGGGTGGACGGCAGCAGTGGGGCGAACAGATCATTTCGCTGGAACGTAACTACGAGCACATTCTGCGACAGCAAAACAAGAAACGTGCGCTTCCACGTCTAGAAGTCGTCGTGAATTACGACTACTGACCTCGTTTCAGGGCGATGAGCAAAGCAACAACTGGCAAACTACCGTCCATCTCAGCTGGAGGAGGCGAACCCTCACACTTCACACACCGGTTAAACTTTTCTGAACTAACTTACTGATTAACTTCTGTCAAATGGTTCGTCCGAAGCAGACGTCTGGGCTTGAGCAGGACAGAGAAATAAATACTGAAACCAGGAAGTGTTGGAATAAAGAACAGTCCTGAACTTGTGTAAAACAAAGGTTGTGCAACTTAAGAAAAAACAGAAACTTGACATTTTGTGTCGAGCCCCAAACTGTAGGACTGAGCAGATAAAACCTTCATCCGTCTGCAGACTCGTCTCACGCTCCGGTCGCGACGTTCATGTAAACACAACAGACGGAGAGAACGTGAAGCATCAGAGCCCGAGCTACGAAGGGTTATTACATTTAATGGCCTCCTGATATCAGGGATTTTATTCAAGCAATAAAACCAACATTCCACCACTAGATGGCAGAACGGGACAGAGAACAGAAGCTGGTTAATTAACGCAGCTTAACATTAAAGCGTCGGATGTTTACTAGAAGAAAAACACACTTAGCTGAAACCAGGCTTGACTAAGGCAGAAACATGGAAAATGTCCCCTGAGGTGATGGGACCCAGCCCTGGTCCACCTGCTCTTCCCAGAAGCCCCAGTTTCGCTCACCAGGCTCCATTTACTCGTGTTTTAAACAGAACACGATTCACTGTTTTCCCCTTTTTTCTTGTTTTACTCACTTTGAAAAGTTTCACCCTCGCTGGATCAGACGTGTCCGGACTCAGCGACGCTTCGCCTGCAGATGTCGCCGCGTCGCTGTTCAAACCTGTGGAGCTCATCAGAGTCGTGAGTTGGTGCTGGTTGAGGTTGATGCAGATTAATGGACGTAGAGACTGATTCACAGATACACAGCGTTTCAGCTGATGAACACGGAAAAGCGAATTAGTGAATCTAAAATCAGAGACGAGATCATATTAATTTGGCTGAAACTGATTCTGAGATTCTGTAATAAACTGGACACACTGCACTTTGTCCTTCAACAAAATCAAATTGTCTCAAATAAAACATTTCTCTAGAATTTAGTTTGTTATGTTATGTGAAATGTGAAAGTAATTTTTTTACATGATATGCTTTGTATTCAAATCAGACTAAACATTTAAATACCAGCAGATCATCCGTTGTACTGACACGTGTCTGCTGTCGATGTCTGACTGTGAAGCTCAGATGATTTTTGTAAATATAATTTTCGTTTCACTGTGTGAACAGATGGTTGTTACGCTGCTGACAGTGATAAATGGTCAGAGCGTAGTGGGGTCAGATGCAGTTACATTAAAACGATCAGGCTCCAGCTGACGAGCAGTAGTGTAGGAGCTTCTCCAGGTCTCTGAAGGTACCAGCGCTGGTTGACAACTGGTTTACATCTGACAGAAACAAAGCTCCAGGAGGCTGAGTCAGGACGAACCTGTGAAACATGAAGCAGAGGAGAAGCGTCGCTTGACACAGAGAACAGATGGAAGAAGCTCAGTGCTGCTCGTCTCTGGTTCCTCCATCACCGCGGTGAAGAGAGAGTCTCACCCAGGGTGGCCAGCAGTGGAGTCGGTGCCGCCGCCGAAAGACCTGCAGACGATCAGCACCGGTCTCTGAACAGCTGGAGACACGGGACACGTGCAGACACGCAGTCCCTCGCTGAGCCGTGGTCCACACGCCACTGCTACCACGGACAACGTGGCCGTGGAGGAAGCTGGTCGTCGTCAAGCTCAAGCGCCACCTTCACTGATGATCTGATCGGGTCAAAACCGTGAAACGTTATAGGATTTAATGGTTAAAGGCACAAGAAACATTTTATGTTTCACTACATTTGTGTCTTCAGTTTATCTATCTATTACATATTTAGGAGAACGTTTTGTAGTAATTTCTGTATAAGGTCAAGATCTTTAACACAGTTATTGTTTGTACCAGTTAGTTGTTGCAGTTTATGAAATGAAAACCAGTTAAATTCACTATGATAGAAGTGTGTGTGTGTGTGTGTGTGTGTGTGTGTGTGTGTGTCAGTGTCTTCCAGCTGCATCAGTTCAGTTTCTGTTCACTTTGACTGAGGGAGGTTTTTGTACGACGGTTTTTCACTGTGTCAACAGATACTGACTGTTGATTTCATGATAACTCTGACAGTAATAAACTGCTGCATCTTCAGCCTGGACTCCACTGATGGTCAGAGTGAAGTCAGACCTTGATCCACTGCCTGAGAAACGATCTGGAATCCCTGAAGCTCGATATGATGCTCTATAAATGAGGAGTTTAGGAGTTTCTCTGTCTTTCTGTTGGTACCAGGAAAAGTAGCTGCCATAGGTCCTGTGATAATAAACGTTCTGACTGGTTCTACAGGTGATGGAGACGGTTCCTCCCAGTGTGGTTCTCTCTGCTCCAGGCTGAGTCACTGTGACCTGACCTCTGGACTCTGAGGACACAGAGACAACAACATGAAGCAGCATCGTGGTTCAGTGGCTTCATCTCAGAGGGACACGTGTTCATAGAGGAGCTGGATTCTCTGGACTTTACCTGTGAAGCAGCAGCAGAGCAGAGTCCAGACGAGGACGGAGACCAGAGTCATGTTGCTGATGAGGAGGATTTCTGGCTCTGGTGTCGTGGTGAAGGACGGCTGTCAGTCATCCAGTGTTCAGCTCTCAGGACTATAAACTCTCCCAGATCGCTGCTGATGCAAAGAGGCTCCATGGAAATGATGAGTCCACCAGGACCCGGATCAGAACCATCAACACCACGTTGATCATTCATCAATACGATCAGTGTTTATCAGGAAATCAACAGGCTTCATGTTGGACACATTCTAATCAGGTAGCTCACATTATCACAACCCAGTATAGAATAAAAAACGTCATCACATTTATAATCAAAAACGAAAGCGCTTCATGTTCATGTCAAACACCTGGTACGTGTAGAATGTGAAATGTTCTGCCTGTTGCCAGGGTTCAGCAGTGATGCCTGTCCGTTGCCATGGTTACCAAGTTCAGAGAGAGGAGTGAAACGCGGATGCTCGGCTTCGTTGAACTCCCGGGTTTTCTGCCGTCTCCTCTGATTCTCTGCAGCGAGTCACAGTGTAACTGGGTTTGTTTTATTCTCATGACTGATACAGATTAAAGAAATGAATTTGATTAATGAACCAATGTACTGGACACATGGAGCAGAACTCAATCAAAAAACAATCCTCCACCAGCAGCATCACTACGTTAAATCTGAATCGGCTTCATTGTTTCCATGTTGCTGCTCAGTTTCTACCAAGTGAAAATGCCACAAAAAGTGATGAATCCTTGTTACACATCAGGTTTTGGACGTTATCAGCCGTGTACTTTTCAAAAGTCACATGACAGGAGGCAGTTTGGTCCAAAGAGCCGAGGGACTGAAGGAAACGCAGAGAGCCTGGTCCCAGATGTCCTTTCAAGCTCCTTGGTTGTTTTATAATTGGTCCCTGGGTGCAGCTCCAGCCCGTCTGCTCACCAAGTGGCTACTCAGATCAGTTCCTACCTGCGCTCGGGGCCTCCGGGGCCTCTTGTTTACAGGCGTTGGGTCGGACGTCACCTGGGGCAGCTGCTCAGGTGGGAGGAACAGGTGCTGCTCCTGCTGAGGCAGATCTCAGATACGCACTCGGTGAATGAAGCTGATCCCAAACCCACGACACCAGACACCTGGAGGAAAAATCTGTCCAAGCGCAGGACATTCAGGGTTGCGTTCCTCGCAGGAGACTCGTCTAAGGACTTGGACGGTTGAGGATTTGAACGGAACACGCTCCACCAGGACTTTGGACCAGACGGACGGACAGGTAAGCTGTCGTTACTCCTCCTTCATCCCCCTGGATGAGAAACTGAAAGGGATCCGTTTACAGACGAGCAGGCTTTTCAGTAGGCAAGAAACAAAGAAACTAAACTAACGTAATTAAAAAACACAACGTTTATTATGAAAATCACACATCTCAGACCTTAGAGTCAGTGAGTAAAACACTAAAACACTGTGTGAATCTGCTTTTCACCAAGAGCAGCCACGGTGAACCCTTAGATCAGAGGGAGAGACGAGACTCGGCACAATCATGACGTCTCCGGACGACGGCTCTCTGGAGGACCTGCTGTACGGCAGTGACCTTGGCGACGAGGTGGACGGAGCTGCTGCTGCAGACAACGTGAGTATGAGGAGAGTCAGAGGATGAGTGAAGATGCGCTGCCGGCCTCCTCCGCAGGGAGTCAGGGAGGGAGGACGGTGGCCTCCGCAGCACCTGAGCGGAGACGTGGGTGACGATGGAGGACCCTGCCTGGCTGCTCCTCTTTCTTCCCGCCTGTTTCCAGCTCAGATGTGACTCTGAGTTGGTAGCGAGGTGAGCGCTGCCCTCTGCCGGTGGCCCCTGATCTGTTCCTTGGTGATGCTTCGTCCCTGGAGGCTCATCAGGTGGTTCTGTTCTTGTAGACAGGCCAGAAATCAGGTTATGTGATCCTCCCACGGGAGGGAGGCACAGCATCCAAAACCAGATCCTCTTCCAAATCCCTGCTGTGAATGCAACGTGACAAAAGCCAATGGATCCTGATCTAACGCAACGGAGAAACTGCGTCAGACTAACTGGACGCGGTTTGTTTCTTCCAGGCCGCGGTTCCCGTTGCTGAGCCCATAGTGTGCGGCGGCTGTGGGCAGCAGGTGTGCGAGCGCTTCTTCCTGCTGGCTGCAGGCAGCGTGTGGCACAGCGGCTGCCTGCGATGCAGCCAGTGTCAGTGTGAGCTGCAGACGCATCCCTCGCTCTTCTGCAGGGACGGGAACATCTACTGCCAGCAGGACTACTGCAGGTGAGAAGCCGTCTTCTCCTGAACTCACTCGCTGTGTCTGGAAGGAATGACCAGACCTTTGACTCCCCTGTTCAGCATGTTCGGAGGCGGCCAGTGCGCTCGGTGCTACCAACCAATCCCAGCTTCTGCTTTAGTCATGAGGTCGGGAGAGCTGACTTTCCATCCTCAGTGCTTCTCCTGCCAGGTTGGACCCAACGTTTCATGCTGAGCATTTGTGTCTGACTGTTAAAGTAGCTGCAGACATTTACGGATGCTGAACGTGTTTTGCAGGAGTGTGACGTCAGACTGGTGCCTGGGAACCTGTACTGCATGCAGGGCCAGAACCTCTACTGTCAGTCCCACTGCCACGGGGACCGCAGCGACCCGCCGCCCACGGACCCGCAGCCAAGTCTGGCAGAAGGTGAGCGTGTCTGTGTTTGAGTCTGGGGATTCTCCAGTGACACTGACAGAGAAGAAACACGTCTGTTTGGCACAGGCCAAGTCCAGGTGTCGGGGGAAGGGGAGGACTCTGTCAGCAGCCCAGAGCCTCGACGGGACGACAGGGCGATGGGTGGACGGACCCGCAGGAGGACCAAGCGGATCAGGACGTGTTTCCGCAGCGAGCAGCTCAGGGCGCTGGAGTCCTACTTTGCCCAGAAGCACAACCCCGACGGTAAAGACTGGACCTGCCTGGCTTATAAAACCGGCCTCCCCAAGAGAGTCCTGCAGGTAGGACCCACAGGTGACACCACCCAACAGGAGGAGGTCTGAGCAGTTTAGCGTTGTTAGCGCAGAGTCTCTTACTGAGCAGACGCTTGATGTGCGAGGAGGAGGAACTTTGCTTTCTGCTCACACAAACATCCAAATGTAGTAGCTCGACGTCACCAGTCGATCACGAGATGAAACCTCGTCTGGCGCCGGTGGAGGAGGAGCAGGGACACGTCTCCTACTGTGTCCATGACGAGGAGCCATTCAACGTCCTTAAAGCCGAGCACTGCTGCAAGGACGTCTACGCATCACCGTCAGCACAGGCTGCAGCACATTTACTCTGGAAAGTCCACGCACGGGTTTATGGGTTTCAGTTCTGGCCCGTTCTCTTGATTCTTTCAATTCTGCTCGTACATGAAAACTTCAAACAGCTGGGAAAGCAAATAGTTGCAGTTGAATGTTGTCTTTGAATTTAATAGAGAGAGAGAGAGAGAGCAGACCAGTCAGTGCATCATTCACGAGTTTAAATAATACTAATAGTGTATAATAATGCTAAAAAACTAAAACAATAATAAATAAGAATAAATACACCTAAAAACCAACACATACATCAATCATGGCATCGGTCCAGACTTGGTTGGTTTGGATAAAAACTGTGCTTGAGTCTGTTTGTCCTGTGGCCAGGGTGAGTCTTTCATAATGTTCAGTGCTTCTTTGAGGCATTGGAGTTGTGTAGATTTTCCAGCGTGACTCAGCTGGTCACTGTGCTTCGGGTCAGGGTTCTGGGTGGCGCTGGTGGATCTGCAGAACCTGGCTCAGTCAATTTTAATGCACACTCGCTCTCCCACAGGTGTGGTTTCAAAACGCTCGGGCCAAACTGAGGCGCTCGCTCGCCGCTGATGATTCTCAGGTCAGCTCGCCCTGCGCTCCTTCCAGAGGCGTAGCCATGGCAACCAGCCCCCCCTCCCCGGCTTGCTCCCTTCTCGACCAATCGCAGCCCTTCCCCAGCAGCACCATCGACCACCAGCAGCTGTCCCTGCTCACCACCCCGCTCCGCGGCCCCCCGGGGAGTCCGGCCGTCGGCCAGTCGCACCTGCTCCAGAGCCCCGACTTCTTCCTGGACTGCAGTTCCCAGAATGCATCTGGCTGTCTCTCCCCGCTGGAGGCCTACAGAGAAGCAGAAAGACAAATGGAGGCCGATAGCTCCTACCAACCACATTACTGCTAGATGAAGCCCCTTAAAAAGCTTCAGCTCTGCAGGACAATCCTGTTCTCGCGTAAACTTAAAGTTACGATCTGCAGGATTTGACTCCAACGCGTCCGAGCTGCAGCAGTAACTTAGTCCAGCTTTGACGCAGCTGTAGAAGATTGAGATCAGTCCCGGATCCAGGCTCATTTTTGCAGCGTGTGCATTAAATGATTCGTTTTTTCTGTAGCAGAAACATATTCGTAATTAATACGTGATTATATTCAATGTGAATCTTTCTTGTAGCATCAAACAAAGCCCTTCAGCACTAAAGCCAACAACGCACGTCTGGTTGACTCACTGCCAAGCAAAAAAGTAATCAGCAAAATCAATACTACACCTTTTAAAACATCCATATCAATCATGTGTTGACTTTGGAAGCGTAGCTGCTGCTCCACACGTTGGACCAGTCGTCATGATGATGGTGGTGATGCCAACATGGCTGCTTCAGGTCACAGTCTCCTCTGCTACTTGTTTGACTGTGTTGAATGTTGAATAAAGTTTCCCTCACGTGAATTATTTGTTCACGGGTCTGATTCTTCTGAGTTACCTGCTGCAGGGTCTGACGCCTGTTACACCAGCGCAGCTACAAGCCAGAGGACGCTGACCTTTCTGCCTCCCCTGCTGGCTGTCACGTCCGCTCGGTGCTTTAGCGGTGACGTGTGTTTAACCAGCGCTGGGACTGATTGGAGCGCTGCCTCATTACAGCCAATCAGCACGGCTGGTGGTGCACAGCAGACGGGACGCGGTCCGGCAGCAGGGGGCTGCTAAGAGCGTGAAGTACGGAATGTGAATGAAAAGCCTTCTCTGTTCAGAATTATCCAGAACCTGCTGAACCAGGCGAGGCCTCGCTGTCACTTGCGGTCGGGTCCCACTTACCTGTAGCTGTGATTGTGCTCGGTCTCCGATCTCTGTGTGAAACACAAGTATGTCATCGACTGACCTGGTGAATGAAGGTATTAGAAGCGATGCTTAATCATACGTGTTGTGGTCTGACCTTTAGGGTTGTCAGCTGAACACACGGTGGGTCAGTGACTGGCGCCTGAATGACATTCTTTCAGGTGTCTGTGCTTTCCCAGCGAGACGACCTTCAGGACATCTGCGAGGACAATAGACGCCACAAACTCAGTCTTTTCATATTTCTGTCCTCCCCCTCAGTTCTCAAGACTTTCTTGCCAAAGAAACATTTTAATGAATTGCCTGCTTCCTTTCTGCGGACTGCCTTCCCAATCAAGCAACAATGATTGCGATGACACTCCGGGCCTGCGCGCTGAAGTGGACCGAGGTTTCTCCGCTGAAAGAATGAAGGCTATGACGACTCGCGGTACTTTATTTGCGTCAGAGGGACGAGTGACCAATGGCTGACGACGGCTGGTGGGGGGGGGGCAGACGGCAGGTGGTTTTTAAAATCCCCAAACAATCACCTTTGGAGAAGATCCGGCAGGTCGACCACGGCACAAGGTAAGAGACAGTCTGCGTTCTCCTGACGGACTAGATTAAAGGTTTGTCTCATCACAGCCTTCGTCTCTTTATGGATTTAACTTGGTTTCTCATAGTCAGGTCACGGCGTCATGTAAAACTAGTCACGCGTCTGAGCGATTACCCTCCATCAACTGCTTTCTGCTTCCAGATGAGGCTTTCTTTCCAGTCCGTTGTGTCTCAGCTCAGCCTCGTCTGCCTCACCCTCCTCTCCCCCGTCCCTCACACAGTCACACCGTACCCCGTCTTCCCCACCGTCCCCCTGCCCACAGCGGGTGGACCTCAGCTGGAGTCAGCCCTGGTGCAGCTCCAGGCTGCTCTCGAGGGCCCAGGAGACCGTGGCTTCCTCCGGCCTGACAGCTTGGCAACGTGGCCTCGAGACCCCCAACCAGACCCCATGGAGCCGGGTGACAGAGAGGACGGGTCCTGGGGGGAAGATGAAAAGGAGGCGCTGCTGAGGACGCAGAGGGGAGACCTGATGGACCGGCTGCTCTCACCCTTCCCTGGGGGGCTGTCGCTGGAGATGCACTATCAGGAGGGAGGAGAGGGGGAGGATGGGGGCAAGAAGAACGAAGCGCTCACCTCCATCGCAGGAGGGCTCCAGGCTGTCAGCCGGGAAAAAGGAGGATTCGGGTTCCGCTTCGGGAGGAAGAGATGGACCGACCGGGGAAGTGGAACTGATGAGGGAGGAGCCTTTAACGGGAGGGAAAGCGGGTCTGACAGGATGATGACTCAGTAAAGAAGGTGGTGATCGAAGTAAGACAGACAAACACATAGAAAACAGGATTTCAATTATTCATGAAAACAAAATGTTGATGATGACAGTTTGTCAAACGATAAAACAGGCTGTTGGAAATGTTGAAGGAATATTTGACGCATGCAGTGTTTAAATTCATGCCCTGAACCACACGACTAAACAAACATGTGAATTCAACTAAACTAAACCAGAGGCAAAAAAGAGAGCGAGGGAATGAAGAGAGACTGGTTTGATACCGGCAGGATATAAAGGAAGAGAAACTCGCCGCCAGCAGCAAACGTCGCCGTTTCTCTGTGAATGTGAACATCTCTGTCCGTCCCGAAGCCTGATGCTGTAAAAACAACTGTACATAATCTAAGGGTGTAATTAGGATTTGTACATTTGTTGTGTCGTTGATTTGACTACGAATAAAGACTTGGAATGTGCAGTTTTAAATGGTGTTTCCGTTGTAACAGCGTTAAAGCACAACACAAAGCAGAAGAAGTTACCATTGCTTAAACAAGAAAAGAGATAAAAATTATACTTAACCAAGTTTGAAAAATATGAATTAGGAAAGTACGGTGTAAATAACTTGTACTTACAGATAAATAACAACGTAACAGATGTAAAAAGAGCAAACCTTTGCCTTTTTGCAGCTGAAAGTCAGTTAAAGCAAACAGAGCTCGACATATTTAAGTAAATGAGGCTGCTTCAGGACTTTTCCTTCTACATTCTACCAAATGAAGCTGGTGCCTTCCTGCAGTACTTTTATATGTTTGTTATTTATAATGCTTTACATGTGGGTGAAAGCCTAAAAGCTGCTAAAGGACAACTAATGAGGTCAGTAAACTTTGTGAGGAGCAGACTTAGAGCAGTTGCTTATAACAGCACGTTTATTGTGCAACTATGTCTGTTTGCATCTGACGCTGGTCTCGTGGTAAAGAAGCAGCCGCAGAATCCTGCAGGTCTGGTTTTCATGCTTTGACTCCGCTCTGGCCTTGTTTCTTTCGTTTGTTTGACACGTCCTGTAAACAAGCCGGATGAAATCTGCCCAGCGACCGGCCATGAATTATTGGATTGGCTGCTGCCTGTGAACGAGAGTGTGCCGCGTTTACGTTCACTGATCGGATCGTTTGGTTCAGGTTCAACAAACGTATTAAACGTTAGAAAATATGATTCAACCAACAACGTGGATATTTTTGTTTTTGCCGTTGACGTGGCTGAATTTACAGCCAGCGGGAGGCGGTAAGATCAGTGTCGTCCGTCACATTTAAGCTGAACACACGTCCAACCCCCGTGTTCGTTTACAGTTAGCCGATCTTTGACTAACTAGCACCAATGCTGTAATGCTCGTTCAGACATAATTGATTAACCAGCGGGTTTATGTGCGTTTATTCCAGAGGACAGCGGGTATTTATCGGCCAGAACCCGCCACATCTACCAAAGTTACACCTCAGCTCAGTTTGCGTCTGTACGTAGGTGTTGGGAGCAGTTAGCTAGTTAGCAAAGGCAGCTAAGATTAGCACGAAGCAGCTAAGTGTTCATCCAGCTTCATGTCGTTTATTTATTCTGTGTTCAACGTTAAAAAAGACATTTGACAGAGTACTGACAGTATCTAGGATTAACCTTAGTTATTAGCTTTAGCTGTGGATTTAGGGATAATATGATAATATGATTATTGTCATTAGTGTTGAAGAATCTGATTTATTCCCCAGTTGGCTAATTAGACATGTTTAAAAGCTAACGTAGATTATTATCATTTAGGTATTTACTAATGTTGAGTCTGTTGATTTGGAAACTTCTTTGTAACATAACAAATCTAACAGTATCTTAGTTCTACGTTATTGTTCAGTAATTTCATTATTATGTTTATTGCTGTAGTTTGTCTTCCTGTTGGTCTCATGCTGTTTATGTACAGTGTGAAACATTAATACTTCATAGATCCGTGAATTGTTGGTTTTGTTCTGATTCCCAGCGTCAACTATTTAACTCTGCAATATAGTGAATAAACAGCAGGTACCAGGATTCAGATGATTTTATCCAAATAAACTAAAACGACGTTATATAGATAAATATCAGCAACAGTAAAAACGCTCTGGTTTAAGGTTCCTTCTCTGGTCGCATTTAAAGTCCAGACTGGGTTTAACGCGATCCTAAAAGTTCTCCCACTACAGGAGCCACAACAGGCACCGGTTCGACGTCGAACCTGTTGGGTCAGTAACGCCGGGGGCGTCACGCAGCGGTTGAGTGCTTTAATGTACGAGCAGCCCTGAACGCAGCAGTGAGGCTCTAGAAGCAGGAAGCAGGCGACGGGTCGCGGCGGAGCAGACGCGGTTCAGACTCCGGTTCGGATTCAGCTCGATCGTGGTTTTTAGCGGCTGGACTCGATCGACCGTGTCCAGGATGCTGGTGTTCGCAGCCGTCGTCCTTCTGGGGACCGGGCTGGCGGTAAACAGCGGTGAGTTTGAGCCTCCGGACACGTTGACGCGGCCCCGCGAAAACGAAAGTAAAACTGTTGCGACGTCTTGGAAATTAATTCTCACGAACTATAATTCGATTTTATTAACGTAGACGGTTACTTGTATGTTTGATAACATGTTATTTTAATGTATATACTCAACGGACACACTTTAACGCGTCCAGTCCTGATCAACTATTTGCTGTTGTTCACTTCCGTGTTACTTTGCTCGATGTGATTAAAAGCAGTAACATTAAAACAAAAACTAATTTACTGGTAAATATTGTTTATTGTTTTTGATATAATGGTGAAACTCGGAAAAGCTCCTGACAGACAACCCAGCAAAACCCAAACATGTCTGTCCACATAGGAGACAAGGGAAATTATTATATAATAATTAATAGTAATTATAGAAAGTTGTGTGTGTTAAATAAAATTAAATCAATAATTCAGTTGCTCAAACCTGAGTTAATTACTCAGGTACTTGTTACAGCTGTAAACAGCCACATGATGCAGATGGAGAACAGGAAGAAGCCTTGTTCAGCTAAACTCAGGAACTGTAAGAGGCTCAATTTAATGAAAGTTACAAATTAAAAACTAACTGACAACATCAGAACCACACTGTCAGGTTGTCAGCGTAAGGGCGTTTACTGCGCGTTAAGACCTTTGAACGCTACCCTTGGACCTGACAGGTTGACAGACAGCATAGTTAAGTGTGTGGCGTCATGTGGCCTCTACACAGACGGGACTTTCTTCAGACTTCGATTTCCTCGTTCTTCGTAGTTTAGTTTCTGTGCGGACGTACTGTTTTCTTCTGCTCTCTGGTAGTTAGTAGGTAATAAGCGGTTTGTAGCATATGATTGGTTTGTTTATGGGGTTTTGTTGACTCAAAGGTTTTTAAAACCTGTAATGTTTTAAACCCTACAGTTCATAAACCTGAACTGTTTTTAGATGTCAGGGGAATCTGAGGTGTTTCAGACAAGTTAAACAGAATAAACAGTTTCATGAATAGTGCAGCAATATCAGGTAAACAGGTGCAGGAAGGACCCAGAGTGGGTTAGTTCTTCACTCGCAACACAAACTGGTTTCTGTAAACTGCTTAAACATCATTAAGGCTCAAAGTCTGTGGCATATTTTACTTTAATATCTAGTATTTGCTCATTGAGAACAACTCAGCAACTGTAACTCCGATCCTTGTCTCGTCTAATAAGTCTGTGTGTGACTTTCAGAGATCCATTCCCTCAGATACATCTACACAGCCTTCTCCAAACCTCTGGGACTCCAGGGTCTGCATGAGTTCACAGCCATGGGTCTGCTGGACAACCGGATGATCGACTACTTTGACAGCGACAACCCGTTAAAGGTTCCAAAGCAGAACTGGATGGAACAACGGCTTGGAGCGGACTACTGGGAAAAGGGAACGCAGTCCCGGAAGAGCAAGCAGCAGTGGTTCAAAGTCAACATTGAAATCCTGATGAAACGAATGAAGCAAAATGAGACAGGTAAGATCCAAGGAATGGGAACGACCGAGTCGCTTTTATTGACCCAGTGGTGTTAAATGACTCGTAATTCAAGTGTTGCTCATTTGTTAACGTTCCTGCTCCTCAGACGTCCACGTCCTTCAGTGGATGCACGGCTGTGAAGGTGAAATGCAGCCTGACAACACCCTGAAGTTCAAAAGCGGCATGGACATGTACAGTTACGACGGAAATGATTTCCTATCCTTCGATGACGCCCACTCGGTCTGGGTCGCCCCGAATGACGCTGCGGTACAGACGAAGAGGAAGTGGGATGGGGTGCAGGTCCTGAAAGAATACACCAAAGGCTACCTGGAGAACGAGTGCATGGACTGGCTGAATAAATTCAACACGTATCAGAGCGCAGAGATGATTAAGGCCTGTAAGTTAACCAGATGCAGCGTAACCACAGATTCCAGCGACTGCAGTGATGGGTTACTGTGCAGGAAGCTAAACTAATGAACTTACTGTGTTTTCCTTGTCCAGCACAACCTGATGTGTATGTGTTTGCAAAGAACACCAACATTAAGAGCAACATCATGCTGACCTGCCTGGCCACGGGTTTCTACCCAAAGGACATCACCGTGAACATCAAGAGGAACGGACGGATTTTAGCTCCTGTCGACGGACTGGTGTCGTCGGGCGTTCGGCCCAACGAGGACGGAACCCACCAGATTAGACAGAGTGTGGAGATTCTGAGGAGCGACATGTCTAACTACACCTGTCACGTCATTCATGAGGCGACGGGTGTGGATGTTCTTCATGTGTGGGGTGAGACACGCAAATGTTGGCATCACTCTCTCATTCAAATTTAGGAACTTGTCATGTTTCGTACTTCACATATTAAAGTGAAGTAGGACGATGACAGTCAAGTTGACATGTTCTCTCTCTTAGATCATAAACCATCTGAAGAGACAAATCTGATTCCTGTAATAGTGGTGGTACCTGTGCTTCTGGTCGTCATTGCTGTGGTGGTGGCTGTTGTGCTGATTATCTTAAAGAAGAAAGGCATATTTGGTTCAAAAGAATCTCTCTCCTCTGGTAAGTAACTGTTGGTCGACTAATTTGAACCTGCAGGAAGAACTGACGAGGTTTCAGCCCAGTCAAATAACGAAACAACAAATGAATCACAATTGAAAGAGATCAAACACTGGATGCCTCCAAAAGAAGAAAGGGTAGAATATATGTGGAGTAATGTGCACAGATTAAAGAGTTGAATTCAAACAACTAGAAATTAAACCATGTGATCATAGAATTTTTCCAAAGGTAAATGCTTCCTGTTACATTTATTGTGAGTCTGTGTGAAACCATGGTACAAAGGTCTCATGGTTTAATTATGGGCATCAGATTTAACGAGGACACATCAATCAGTCGTAAACGTTGGTGTGTGAAGGCTGATTTTTTTTTTTTTTTATCCGTATTAAATCCCAGTCAGTTTGTATCTGCTTTTAAGGCTTAACCTGGCGACTGATTTTTGTTAGGTTGAAACGTCTCCAAACGTACGTGAAAGGTGATTTGAAATGTGTGTGTGTTTTTGAAAAGCAGTGTTGTACTAAATTTTTCCTGTGGGTTTTTCTGTTCAAACAGGTGGCAGTACGGTTTCCAACTCTTCCAACAATAACGGTAAATGTGCAACATTCTGTAATTACTGAACGTATTAGGATGAAACCCTGACCCCTGTGTGTGTGTGTGTGTGTGTGCACATTCATATTCACAGTATTTAATTCTATTAAATTAAAGTTTCTGAAACTGTGTTTACATACATTCATAGATTCTGTGAAATATTTAGCTCTTACTACAGAAAGGTCTTACAAAATATGGACAGAAAGGATGTAAACTGCGGAAACTTGTTTTCCTTTGACTTGATTATATGATATTATTAAATCAGTGTTAGAAGAAGACAGTAACACATCTGTTATTACCTGCAGGAAAGGGACCCGCCCCAGGAGTTGCTGTTCCTCTTCTGCCTCCGTGAGAGCCCTCCCAACTAGCCTGACATCTCCACAGCCTCATCAGCAATGAAATAAATGAATTTAAAAGTTAGAGATCGGAGCCAACACGAAGTCAATGAAAACTACAAAAGTACTAAAGATCATTTAAATACTCTGCTGTTAGTCCTAGTGAAGGGTTGGCATCAGCCACACAGACACGTCTTTACTATGTAACTTTGATTTAACAATCATGATGTTGAGGCTGAGATTTGCCAGAAGAAGCAGACGCTGTTGTAGCGTAGCCACAAAGACCCAGTCGGTGGCCTTTTAACGAGGTGAAACGTGGTGGGGAGGTTTGTATATGAGCATATCTTTGTAATGTCAAGCTCTTTAAAGACATCTCACTGAATAGAAGTTTAAAACTGATCAAGTGTAATTTTGAAGTTAACGGTGCCTTTGATTAAACTAATTAACCACAGTAGGTTTGGGCTTAGTTTGCTGTGGGTTGTTGTAGTTTAGTGGTAATAAAGTTTTAGTCTGAATCCAAAGGATTTCATGTAATTTGGCCCTCGACCAATAAGCATCAAACCACTGAAGGCCTGCTGTTAATCTACGCAGTGCTGCACTTTATCTGTGCAGATTAGTACAAAGTTCATAAAGAATCTGACCTGATTAACGTTCTCCTGCCACAGAGGAAAAACGTGGCCCAATCATTAAGAACTCAGTGAGATGAAACTGTTTATAGATGATGTGAAGTTTTTCACTTTACTTTAAGTCTTTTCACCAGAGGCCAGGTTAACCATCATGAAATACTTATGAAACATTGTATTTTCTTTGCCTTTCATTGTGTTCATTTTTGGGGGTTTGTGTAAGACACAGCCTACATAGTTATCAGTGTGTTATACTAGTCAAAAGCTGAAAATCATTGATTGTGTCTTTTTGGTTTTGGCCTTTTCTTTCTTTGTGATGCTGTTTTACTAAATAAACACTGAATAACCTTCACATGTTTTGTGAGCTGTGGCTCAAAGAAAGCGGCCCATGACAGTGAAACCATTTGAACTATACTTTACTCCTCTTGGTAATATTATTAGGAAACGTTCTATAAAATTTCACTGCTATGCAGATGATACACAGTTATATTTGTCCATGAAACCAGAGGAATCAAACCAATTAGTCAAACTTGTTTAAATGATATTCAATCCTGGATGTCCCATAACTTCCTACAACTAAATTAGGATAAAACTGAGGTTATTATAATTGGTGCTAAAACCACAGAGACTTATTATTGAATCAGATGTTTAGACCTTCATCCCTGAAGGCCACTCAGAAATGGAATGAAGTCCTTGGGTTTTATTTTGGCTGACCCAAAACCTCCAATTTAAGCAGCGCTGGAGCTTTATTAACTCAACATTTTTGCAGACTGCGGGTTGTTTTAGCAAATCGCTTCATAAAATACATTTTTATAGACTGGCTGTAGTGCAATCATCTCTGTGCTGATTACGTGGCCTTTTCTAAGTGGGGCCTCGCTCTCTGCATGTTTTCTTAAAATCATTTTGATTGTATTTTGTAGTAGTTCGTGAGCCATTTGTCTCTGTGTCGTGTTTTGTAGGAAGGAGAGATGTTCTTCTGTGTTTGTGTTTCTGGTGATTACAATTGTAATGTTTAATAATTGTTCTGTGTGTGTGTGTGTATATGTTGTGATACATGACTACACAGACTCACATACTCTGAACTGCCAAACAAAGCTCCTGGACAAAGTGGCAAAGAGAGATATTTTTATATGTTGGGCTACTACTGCAGTTGATTAAACTGGGTGAGGTGGCCATACACAGACTAATACAAGTGAATTTGCCTCAATCGGAGGCAAACAGAGCTCGACATATTTAAGTAAATGAGGCTGCTTCAGGACTTTTCCTTCTACATTCTACCAAATGAAGCTGGTGCCTTCCTGGAGTACTTTTATATGTTTGTTATTTATAATGCTTTACATGTGGCTGAAAGCCTAAAAGCTGCTAAAGGACAACTAATGAGGTCAGTAAACTTTGTGAGGAGCAGACTTAGAGCAGTTGCTTATAACAGCACATTTATTGTGCAACTATGTCTGTTTGCATCTGACGCTGGTCTCGTGGTAAAGAAGCAGCCGCAGAATCCTGCAGGTCCGGTTTTTATGCTTTGACTCCGCTCTGGCCTTGTTTCTTTCGTTTGTTTGACACGTCCTGTAACTGGGAAGTGGTTATTTAATAGGGCAAGATGGGAATTGTTTACATATATCTGTGAGAGAGAAATGTGCAAAATAGATCTGAGGATGAATGAGGAAATTGAGGAGATTGACAAAAAAATCAAAGGAACAATAGTAGAGGCCGCCAATCAGTGTATTCCTAAGAGTAAAGGAAGAATGAAACGGAAAGCAGTTCCCTGGTGGACGGATGAGTGCAACATTGCAGTCAAAGAAAGGAATAAAGCACTAAGAATATTAAAAAGAACTCATAACTTTGTTAATTTAATGGAATATAAGAAGGCCCAAGCAAGAGTGAGGAAAACAATACGAACAGCGAAGAAGCAGAGTTGGCAGAGTTTTTGTGATAAGATAGGAAGAACAACTCCAGTTGGTGATGTTTGGGGAATGATTAGGAAAATGAGAGGAATTAGGAAGGAGTATCAGTACCCAGCTTTAAAGAGAGAAGAGGAAATAGCAGTAACAGATAAGGATAAAGCAGAAATGATAGCAAAGGAACTTGTTGAAATTCATAGTTCTCACAATTTGACTAGAGAGGGTGTGAATGGAAGGCTGAGGACTATAGCAGCTCACGATGGAGGAAGACATGCAGCAGACGATAGTGTCATGGATCTCCCATTCACAATGGTAGAAATGACCAGGGCATTAATAAGATCTGGAATGACGTCTCCTGGAAAGGATGACATTTGCTATATAATGTTAAAACATCTAGGGTCACTAGCGTCTGCGAAACTCCTGGGTCTGTATAATAAAGTATGGGAGGAGGGGAAATTGCCTAGTGCTTGGAAGGAAGCAGTGATTATACCTATTAGGAAACCAGGGAAAGATCCATCACATCCAGGAAGTTACAGGCCAATAGCACTGACATCACACTTATGTAAGATAATGGAAAGGATGGTTACTGACAGACTGACCTATTATTTGGAAAAAAAGGGGATTCTTTCCCCCTACCAGAGTGGATTCAGAAGAGGCAGAGGGACCATGGACCCAATAATATGCCTTGAAAATGAAATCAGGAAAGCACAGGTAAATAAAGAATCAGTTATGGCTGTTTTCTTTGATGTAGAGAAAGCTTATGACATGGTTTGGAAGGAGGGACTCATGATTAAGTTAAATACTATTGGTATTTCAGGAAGAACGTTTAATTGGATAAGAGATTTCTTATTCAACAGATTTATCCAGGTTAGAGTTGGAACGAACATGTCGGCTAAGTATTTAGTAGATAATGGTACTCCTCAGGGCAGCGTCATTAGTCCAGTACTGTTTTCCATCATGATAAATGATGTTTTTGCACAAGTGCCAAGTGATATAAGCCGATCCCTGTTTGCAGATGATGGAGCACTGTGGAAAAAAGGGGAAAAATATTACTCACATTATCCAAAAGATACAAGAGGCAGTTAAGGTAGTAGAAGAGTGGTCATATTCATGGGGATTTAAATTCTCAGTAGGAAAAACCAAAACGCTAATGTTTTCCAAGAAGAAGAAAGAAATCAAAGGCGTAGAGATACGGATGTATGGACAAATAATCGAACAAATAAAAACATTTAAGTTTTTGGGAGTATGGTTTGACTCAAAACTGAATTGGAACGAGCATATCAATAATGTGGCTAAGAAGTGTAAGAAGGTGATAAATGTTATGAGGTGTCTGTCTGGGTCAGAATGGGGAGCAAGCAGAGGAGCTATGAAAAACATCTATGTAGCACTGATCAGATCGGTCCTGGATTACGGGAGTTTTGCATACGGGTCAGCAGCGAAAACATCACTACAGAAGTTGGAGGTAGTGCAGGCACAAGCACTAAGACTGTGTTGTGGTGCGATGAAGTCCACACCTATTAATGCTCTGCATGTAGAGATGGGAGAAATGCCAGTGAGCCTCAGACATCAGCAGCTCCTGTTGAATTATTGGACAGGTTTAAAAGGACAAACAGAGGCTAGAAACCCAGTAGTTACAACACTGGCTCCCAGCAGAGAGTGAGAGAGGCAGGAGTAAATGTTGTGTATGGAGCAGCACTGCTGTTGCTGGAGAAATGGGTTTACACCAGAGAACAATCTCTCCCACGGTGTCTCTGACAGTAACGCCTCCATGGTTATTGCCGCAGGTGTCAGTTGACTTGTACCTTCTAGACAACAATCACCATCTGAAAGAGTCGGGGTCTGCACCAGGGTGGAGGAAAGGCTTCGATCAGTGTACAAGGGTTATGTGGAGGTTTATACAGATGGATCCAAGGATCCAAGCACAGGAACTACAGGTTATGGATTCACCGTTCCAGCTCTTCAAGTTTCTGTAAACCAAAGAACATCAGACCATCTCGCTGTGTACACAGTAGAACTGTTGGCCATTACAGCAGCTTTACAGTGGGTAGAACAAACCAAACCATTTAAAGTCATTATGTGCTCAGACTCCAGCTCAGCGTTAATATCTATAAAAACCTTTTCATCCCAAAGCAGACAGGATATAGTCAATGAAATATATGAAACTCTGTTCAGAATACAAAAGTTAAAAACAGCAGTTCCCTTTATGTGGATACCAGCCCACACAGGAATAGAAGGGAATGAGAAGGCAGATTCACTGGCAAAGGAAACAAGCAAACAGGACATTACCATGGACATCTCTCTCAGCAAGGCAGAAGCAAAATCCATAATTAAAAGTAAAATCTTCAGCAAATGGCAACACAACTGGGACATGGGAAAAACAGGCAGACATCTCTATAATATTCAAAAGGAAGTGGGGAAAATGAGGGCAACAGTAGGAAACACAAAGGAGGACAATGTAATATCACGGTTAAGACTAGGGCACACAAAGCTGAATAAGTCACTGCACCGAACAGGGAAACACCAGACGGGTCTATGTAATTTTTGTGAATCAGAGGAGTCAATAGAGGACGTGCTATGTCATTGTCAGGCATATAGGTCAGAGAGGGAGACAATGGAGCGATCACAGGGAACACAGGGATTAGATTTAAAGCACATACTCAGTCAATCAGGGAGTTATAGAACACTACTGACATTTCTGAAAAACACGGGACTAATAAGTAGAGTGTAGTTGTTGTTGGGTTTTTTTTTTTTCTTTATTCTTTATTTTCCTCCTGCAACCCTGATCCACACTCCAGCATAGTAGGTGGCGGTAATGCACCTTATCACTGGATGCCGCCCGCCATAAAACTGAAAGAAGAAGAAGAAGAAGAAGAAGAAGAAGAAGAAGACACTTCCTGTAAACAAGCCGGATGAAATCTGCCCAGCGACCGGCCATGAATTATTGGATTGGCTGCTGCCTGTGAACGAGAGTGTGCCGCGTTTACGTTCACTGGTTCAACAAACGTATTAAGCGTTAGAAAATATGATTCAACCAACAACGTGGATATTTTTGTTTTTGCCGTTGACGTGGCTGAATTTACAGCCAGCGGGAGGCGGTAAGATCAGTGTCGTCCGTCACATTTAAGCTGAACACACGTCCAACCCCCGTGTTCGTTTACAGTTAGCCGATCTTTGACTAACTAGCATCAATGCTGTAATGCTCGTTCAGACATAATTGATTAACCAGCGGGTTTATGTGCGTTTATTCCAGAGGACAGCGGGTATTTATCGGCCAGAACCCGCCACATCTACCAAAGTTACACTTCAGCTCAGTTTGCGTCTGTACGTAGGTGTTGGGAGCAGTTAGCTAGTTAGCAAAGGCAGCTAAGATTAGCACGAAGCAGCTAAGTGTTCATCCAGCTTCATGTCGTTTATTTATTCTGTGTTCAACGTTAAAAAAGACATTTGACAGAGTACTGACAGTTTCTAGGATTAACCTTAGTTATTAGCTTTAGCTGTGGATTTAGGGATAAGTGTAACATATTTATAGCTCATACAAAGTGTGATTATTATAATAATATGATTATTGTAACGGTGGGCGGCGGCGCGGAAGCTAAGTAGCCCTAGCTAACTTTAGCTGCTAAGCTAACGGGTAGCTTGGGTGCTAGCAGGCTAATATAGAGCAAACTGTTCAAAATGGCAGGCGGATGAAAGAACACTTGTGTTCCATACACCGCATGACCCCAAGTGTCTCGAACTGCTTTATAAAACAATCCACACACACAGGACTATTTAGCTATCGGAGCCTCCGGACACGTTGACGCGGGCCCCGCGAAAACGAAAGTAAAACTGTTGCGACGTCTTGGAAATTAATTCTCACGAACTATAATTCGATTTTATTAACGTAGACGGTTACTTGTATGTTTGATAACATGTTATTTTAATGTATATACTCAACGGACACAATTTAACGCGTCCAGTCCTGATCAACTATTTGCTGTTGTTCACTTCCGTGTTACTTTGCTCGATGTGATTAAAAGCAGTAACATTAAAACAAAAACTAATTTACTGGTAAATATTGTTTATTGTTTTTGATATAATGGTGAAACTCGGAAAAGCTCCTGACAGACAACCCAGCAAAACCCAAACATGTCTGTCCTCCTAGAAGTCAAGGGAAATTATTATATAACAATAATTAATAGTAATTATAGAAAGTTGTGTGTGTTAAATTAAATCAATAATTCAGTTGCTCAAACCTGAGTTAATTACTCAGGTACTTGTTACAGCTGTAAACAGCCACATGATGCAGATGGAGAACAGGAAGAAGCCTTGTTCAGCTAAACTCAGGAACTGTAAGAGGCTCAATTTAATGAAAGTCACGAATTAAAAACTAACTGACAACATCAGAACCACACTGTCAGGTTGTCAGCGTAAGGGCGTTTACTGCGCGTTAAGACCTTTGAACGCTACCCTTGGACCTGACAGGTTGACAGACAGCATAGTTAAGTGTGTGGCGTCATGTGGCCTCTACACAGACGGGACTTTCTTCAGACTTCGATTTCCTCGTTCTTCGTAGTTTAGTTTCTGTGCGGACGTACTGTTTTCTTCTGCTCTCTGGTAGTTAGTAGGTAATAAGCGGTTTGTAGCATATGATTGGTTTGTTTATGGGGTTTTTTTGACTCAAAGGTTTTTAAAACCTGTAATGTTTTAAACCCTACAGTTCATAAACCTGAACTGTTTTTAGATGTCAGGGGAATCTGAGGTGTTTCAGACAAGTTAAACAGAATAAACAGTTTCATGAATAGTGCAGCAATATCAGGTAAACAGGTGCAGGAAGGACCCAGAGTGGGTTAGTTCTTCACTCGCAACACAAACTGGTTTCTGTAAACTGCTTAAACATCATTAAGGCTCAAAGTCTGTGGCATATTTTACTTTAATATCTAGTATTTGCTCATTGAGAACAACTCAGCAACTGTAACTCCGATCCTTGTCTCGTCTAATAAGTCTGTGTGTGACTTTCAGAGATCCATTCCCTCAGATACATCTACACAGCCTTCTCCAAACCTCTGGGACTCCAGGGTCTGCATGAGTTCACAGCCATGGGTCTGCTGGACAACCGGATGATCGACTACTTTGACAGCGACAACCCGTTAAAGGTTCCAAAGCAGAACTGGATGGAACAACTGCTTGGAGCAGACTACTGGGAAAAGGGAACGCAGTCCCGGAAGAGCAAGCAGCAGTGGTTCAAAGTCAACATTGAAATCCTGATGAAACGAATGAACCAAAGTGAGACAGGTAAGATCCAAGGAATGGGAACGGCCGAGTCGCTTTTATTGACCCAGTGGTGTTAAATGACTCGTAATTCAAGTGTTGCTCATTTGTTAACGTTCCTGCTCCTCAGACGTCCACGTCCTTCAGTGGATGCACGGCTGTGAAGGTGAAATGCAGCCTGACAACACCCTGAAGTTCAAAAGCGGCATGGACATGTACAGTTACGACGGAAATGATTTCCTATCCTTCGATGACGCCCACTCGGTCTGGGTCGCCCCGAATGACGCTGCGGTACAGACGAAGAGGAAGTGGGATGGGGTGCAGGTCCTGAAAGAATACACCAAAGGCTACCTGGAGAACGAGTGCATGGACTGGCTGAATAAATTCAACACGTATCAGAGCGCAGAGATGATTAAGGCCTGTAAGTTAACCAGATGCAGCGTAACCACAGATTCCAGCGACTGCAGTGATGGGTTACTGTGCAGGAAGCTAAACTAATGAACTTACTGTGTTTTCCTTGTCCAGCACAACCTGATGTGTATGTGTTTGCAAAGAACACCAACATTAAGAGCAACATCATGCTGACCTGCCTGGCCACGGGTTTCTACCCAAAGGACATCACCGTGAACATCAAGAGGAACGGACGGATTTTAGCTCCTGTCGACGGACTGGTGTCGTGGGGCGTTCGGCCCAACGAGGACGGAACCCACCAGATTAGACAGAGTGTGGAGATTCGGAGGAGCGACGTGTCTACCTACACCTGTCACGTCATTCATGAGGCGACGGGTGTGGATGTTCTTGATGTGTGGGGTGAGACACGCAAATGTTGGCATCACTCTCTCATTCAAATTTAGGAACTTGTCATGTTTCGTACTTCACATATTAAAGTGAAGTAGGACGATGACAGTAAAGTTGACATTTTCTCTCTTTTAGATCATAAACTACCTGAAGAGCAAACTCTGATTCCTGTAATAGTGGTGGTACCTGTGCTTCTGGTCGTCATTGCTGTGTTGGCTAGTATGCTGATTATCTTGAAGAAAGGCAGATTGTGTCCGACTGTAGACAGATACATTCACGCCAATCAACAAGGTACAGTCACTGCTCTGTGTTTGTGGAAAGTAGTTTGTTCTGATGTTATACTAAAGCTTTGTCCATCACTAGTAAACTGTCTGTAACTAACTGGAACAGTTCATTATCACAGTAAATCCAGGATATTCACAGTTTTCTGCATCATAAGCAAGAACGTTGAATTCCTGTTGGTACTGGTGCTTAACAGCTAATTATTATTATTAATGTTGTTGTCTTAAACTAGGGGAGGCCAATACGTCACGATCAGTGGCTGCTAGACTTAGCATTTTTAACCGATCTGACAACATGTTGAATGACCTTAAACGTAAAGCTGCAAGGAAAAGACAAAAACGTGATCAGTGTGATCAGCTCAGATGAAAATGCAGCATCTCTCCTCAAAGCTACAGCGAAATGATTTGGGCAACTTCTGTCTGTCAGAGTTTGACAAACGCTTTCAAGACGTTGTTTTACTGGAGGCAGTCGCTACATTCATTTGCTACCCTTTATGATGCTGAGGTTGATTTAATATGGATTCATGTAGTAATGCAAGATACATCAACATATATTGTACAAATACTCAATATATTTATAAATAAATATGTTGTGCATTTTTATAGTCTTATTATTATGGTATTTATATATTATGGTCATTTTATAAGTAGCTCACACGCTGAAAAAGTGTGGGCACCCCTGTCTTAAACCTTACACGTGAAAGCTGTTGACTTCTCTCTTAGTAGCTTCCTGGTGTAGAAGACTCCGTGTTAGTTAGCTTTGGGCTCTAATCTGGTTCTTCTGACTGAGGACTGTTTTTAGGATACCCCACACTTTGGTGCAGATTAATATTTCTTCTGTCTTTTTTTTTTTATTCCCATACCTCCAGCAATGACTGCTGTTGCTGTGCCTCCAATTGCTATACCGCTAGTGAGCGCTGCTGTTCCCAGTGCTTAACGAAGCACCAAAACAAGGTAAATTTGCTGTTACAGAATGAACATGTGTGTTTACGTTATTGTTCTAAGAATGTTTGTCATCAGGACTCTGAACCACAGAGCGGAGAACATTCCCACTTTCACTGTAGCCAAGAATAAGGAAAACATGCATCTAAGGGCAGCTCTCAGGACCCGTGGCCCCAGATGGGCCTTCAACAAGGCTGCGTCTCAACCCAGAACAAGGACAACGGACCAGCCTGACACCCAGAGCCAACGGAAGAATCTGGTCATTCCCTACATGGCCGGAGTGTCTGAAAAGCTCAAAAGCATTTTTAGAAAGTACAACATACCCGTCTACTTCAAACCTACCAACACCCTCAGACAGAAGCTTGTGCAGCCAAAGGACCCGACACCAAAACATAAGAGGAGCAACATAGTAAATGCAGTTCAATGCAGTGAAGAGTCTCTGAACTAGACACTGGTGAAACCAGACGGCCATTACACAAGAGGATGAACCAGCAGAGGAGGAACAACACGTCAGGACCAGTATCTGCCGTGTATCCCCACTTAAAAGACAAAGGCCACTGAAGACAACGACGTTCACATTCTGGATCCAGGTGAACAGTCCCTCTCTCAACAGGGGGGGGGCCTCAGACACGTCCCCACAAAGGAGACACTTAACGACCTGTAATGGTGGAGGAGTAGTCACGGTAGTTGAGGATTCACCTACTCACTACCCTCACACCCCCCTCTGTTCGCATAACGAACCCATTCTTCACAGCTGTGAAGTGAAACCCAACTGGAGGATATATTAGTGGTCTCCACCAACTTCCCACAGACTGAAGAAGCCTCCTGGACAGATGGAGAAACGTTTCTACTAACTAGAAGAATCCAGTTGCCATGACTCAACCTTCAGACAACTTCACCTGGATGAATGAGAACCTTCACAGACTTTACTGCTGAATGTATTCCCAATAACTTCTAACTGTAGCTTCAGAGTTTAAAACGTTCTTAAAAGTAGCTTAAGAAAAATAGAAGTGGATAAAATAGGGTTGTACAGGTCCAGAACAAGTTAAGTCTTAAATTTCAAAATAAAGCATAATGGAAAAATATGTAGTTAATAATTAAATAATTTAATAAAACACACTTAAGTTGATCCAAACAGTAAAAGTATAGAAAACCCCTAAGATATGTTGATAGAATTTTGCAAAACTTTCCTGACATTGCTGAAGCTTGTTACAACAAGCAGAACATCCAGATTCAATGTGATGACAATAAACATCAGTCTAAAAACACTTGCCTCCTGGGATTTGAACCTGGAGTCTCCCGCTGCAGAGCACAGCAGACTAACCGCGCAACCATCACAGCAGCTGAAATCAGCCATGCAAACCTTTATAGCTTTCACAAAATATGGACAGAAAAGATGTAAACTGGTGAAACTATTTGTTTTCTTTTGACTTGATTATATGATATTATTAAGTCAGTGTTAGAAGAAGACAGTAACACATCTGTTAATTCCTGCAGGAAATGGACCCGTCCCAGCATTTGCTCATCCTCTTCTGCCTAACAAGGCTTGCTGAGTTTTGCCAGAAGAAGCAGACGCTGTTGTAGCGATCAGCACTGGGCAGCGTAGCCACAAAGACCCAGTCGGTGGCCTTTTAACGAGGTGAAACGTGGTGGGGAGGTTTGTATATGAGCATATCTTTGTAATGTCAAGCTCTTTAAAGACATCTCACTGAATAGAATTTGCACAAGTTGGCTTTAAAGTGTAATTTTGAAGTTAATGGTGGCTTTGTTTAAAGTCATTAACCACAGTAGGATTGGGTTTAGTTTGCTGTGGGTTGTTGTAGGTAACATTAACGTTCTCCTGCCACAGAGGAAAAACGTGGCCCAATCATTAAGAACTCAGTGAGATGAAACTCCTTATAGATTATTTCGTACTTTACTTTGTCTTTTTTTCACCAGAGACCAGTCGACCCAGTGCTGACACTGGGTCGACTGGTCTCCTTGTGCTTAATCATCATGAAATACATATGAAACATTGTATTTTCTTTGCCTTTCATTGTGTTCATTTTGGGGTTTTGTGTAAAACTCAGCCTAGATGATTCAGAATCTGAAAACATGAAAACATCATTCATTCTTCATTAACTCTTTGGTTGTGGGCTTTTCTTTCTGTGTGATGTTATTTTACTAAATAAACACTGAAAATCAAATCGCTCGTTTTACTCAACAGTCACAACAAGTGAAACGTGTTTAGTGAGAAGGTTGAGTTGAAACTTAGATCAGGGCAAAACTATTAAACCATTAAAAACACGATGATCCTAAAACACTAAATCAAAGTTCGGGCTCGTTCGCGTAGATTTTGGTTTTGTGCACGGTTTTGTGTCCAGCGTGTTTGCTGAGTTGTGGCTCGAAGGGAGCGGCCCATGAAAGTGGAACCGTGTGAGGTGTCTGCTGAGGCTCCTTTCTTCGTGTTGTTGTGCCCCTCCCTCAGGCGACCTCCCCCAGGAGGAGCCGCCCCGGAACCGTCAACCCTGCGTCTTCAGCGGTCACCGGGCCCACCGAGGGCCCAGAGCCACGAATCCACAGGGTCTGATCTGAGTGACTGTCGGGTATAGCCAATATCTTCAGAACGAACCATCCACACGGTTTCATGGTTTTGTCTATGGTGGCATTCGCTGACCAGGTGTTTACTACTTAATGTGACCTCCAGATTAAACAGATGGTTCAGCGTGAATGCACACATACAATTTGTTTGGCAGCCTCGTCTGTTCTCGTGTCCTGCCCAGGCTCGGCCTGGGACCCTGCTGCTCACAGGGAGTGGACGACGCTAGCGAGAAGCAGCAGAGACTTAAACACCAGCCCTTGTTTTGTTGTGCGTTTATGTCATGATGTTTGCACCGACTTGGTTTCGGTCCATATTTGTCTCATTTGAAGATGACGGTTTAGTTCCTCAAAATAATTCACAGCCACAACAGCTGCTTTGTTGAGCTTTGGGTTGTAATTTGAATGGTGAGAGTTTTGACCTGGACACAAAGGTCAACGTGAAAGAACCTGGTGATTTCTTTAAAATGCAGAAGCTTTACCTTAAATCCCAGAGGAGGAGATCACCGGTGCAACCAGCGCCAGGGCTCAGTGACGGCAGCGAGGAAAACGTATTATTTAAACCTTCAGGTGCCGTCAGGGAGAATAAAATGCATCACGGCACAAGAGCGAGATGCAGATTAATTTAGTTTTTACTTCCTGATCGTCAAGAGACGAGAAGTGACTCTGGAGACATCATCGCTGTTGACGCCACTGTGAGCAGAACCTGCTGCTCGCTGCACCAGGAGCCAGCAGCAGTCGCTACCGCACCTCAGGCATAAACCAGAACCGACACAGCGTTGATAAAAGCTGCTTCTGTCTCTCTGTGAAAACCAGAAAAACCAGCACGGCGCTTATTTCATTCCCCTGATTTCAGAGGCCCTGGGAGGAACCTTCAGGATCAGTGCCTCTGGTCCGACTGCAACCCACAGAGGAGCGTTCAGGTCAGACTCAAATGGGTCTTCAGGAGGCAGTGGTGTCTGACATTAACCCTCCACCACACTCTCCCTCAGCTCTTCATTTCCTTCCTCCAGACCCTGCAAGAAATCTTGGTCCAAACCATCGGACGAAGACGAGTCAGACGATGAAGAGCAAAGCGTTGACAGCGGCTCTGGAAGGTGAGTAGGTAGAAGACGGCAGCGGGAGGAAGGTTTATCTTTACTTTTATTACCGGAGTTTGTGTCTGTAACTGCGTGTGTCAGATCATCACATCCGTCACCGTATGTGCTCCCTGAACGGCGCCATTCCAGCAATCAGAGACGAGCTGGACGAAGACTTTGAGAAGAGTCTGTGAGGAGATCAGAGCAGCTCGAAGCAACAGAGGTGAACCTTCTTGTGTCTGGTTGAGGAACAGGATGCTGCATCAATGTGACCTCTGAAACAAGCTAAGACCTTCACTTTGTTGGCAGCTACTTTCTGTGGGTCAGAGGTGAACCCAGAGGAGGCTGTCGGTGTCAGCAGCTCAGCGTTTGGCAGACACGACTCCCGACCCCGGGGTAAGCCAACCATGAATCATGTCTGTTTACCGCAAAGGAACAGTCATTAGAGCTGCTATACAGCAGCAGCTATTGAAAAATCTGGACACGGCAGGTTGTTTCTCATGTATTTGTTGTTGTTTCTAAGGGAAAATGGTGAATGTTCTGCATTTGTAAAGCGCTTTTCTACCTATCGGTTCTCAAAGCGCTTTGACACTGCGTCACATTCACCCATTCACACACCGGGGGCAACTTGGGGGTCAGTGTCTTGCCCAGGGACACTTCGGCACATGACTGGGGGAAGCCAGGAATCGAACCACCGATCCTACGATTGGTGGGCGACAGCTCTGCCTCTGAGCCACTGAAACTTGATTAGTTTCAGACCAAAGCTTCACACTCAAAGGGAGGGAGGCGTAACTCATCCAGGTCTTCATCTCCTCCTCAGAAAAGCGTAACAAGCATGAGATGAGGGCCAGTGAAGCGACTCTGGAGCAGGTGCTGCAGGGATCCTGGAAGATGAAGCCCCAGCGCTGGAGGTGAGCGTGTGATGTGCACCACACGGCTGCAGTGAGACCTGGACAGTTGTGGTTCCTGTGTCCTTCCAGAGGCTGCTGAGCAGAGCGATGCTCTACAGACACCGAGGCGACGCCAACAAGACGGAGCTCATTAAGCCAGCGGCCGTCATTAGTTATAAGCTGCCGTCTGCTCTTTACAGAGAATCATCTGGTTTCTTCTGTTAAACGCAGGCTGTTTTTTAACAATGCTTTGGGTTGGAGCCAAGGACGGGATGTAAAACGTGTCCATGGACGTAGTCACCTGTAAACTCTTATACGGGAAGCTCATTACTGCCCTTTATTAGTAAACCTCCTAATACAAACCGCAGGGAAGGTGTCACGTATATGAATGGAGCTGTAGTAATGGGTTTCTTCTCGTTTTTACAGCAGATGAAGAAAGAAATTGTTTCTGATCACTGACGGAATACGTCAATGTATGAGAGTAATTTATGAACAATATGACTCAGAGTAACTGAAATAAAAGTGTTGTTGAGCTGATCGTCTTGCTTTCTTTACTCGCTGTTCAGTTGAGCTTCTAGGCCAGGTGAGTTGTAGTATTACAGACAGGGGACGTCTTCACGTAAACCTTTACCTGTTAAACTAGGGGAGAAGTAAAGGATCAGCCACCTTCCGCCGCTGCACCAGACGCTGTACTGGCCTACTTCACTGCCAGTAAACAGTACTCGGAAATCACTCCTGACGACGGCCTGTGACGTCATGACGCACATAAACCTCATGCCCCGACGCTCATCTGGGAAAAAAGTAAACCTATTAAACTGACCTCAGAACAGCCTGTAACGGTCACCTTCAAAATAAAACAAAAGCCTGGAGCGCGTTTCTGTGAATAACGCTTTTATTAATAGTGCATCTTTAAATTAATTAGTAAAGTATAATTTAGATAAAACCTCAGAGTTGATATCAGTATGTGGGAAAGTATTTAAATCAAAAACATTTCAGTTTGGACAGTTTAGTAAATACAAGTAGATACAAGTTAATTTATATGTTTTATATATATGTGGTGCTGCTGAATGTCAAATATGTAATAACTACACTAAGGTGCTATATATAAATAAATAAATGTTAAATACACTAGATAAGAAGAAACATTAGGTCAGGTAGGTGCATGGATTGTAAATTAAATAGTTTTGTTTAGTAGTTTTATGTCATGCATGTAACATTTATTTAATGTAGTTTCTGAATATATTTTTAAAGCTATATTCACGCTGCATAGGAAAGGTTGAGACATTAGTATATTATAAAAACATACACAATTAAGAACATTCAGATGCTACACAACTCACTCTACACAGTGAAACGTAAAGTAAACAAGCTTCAGTGAATTTATTGTATGTTTAATGTTGAGCTAATGTGGCTGAATTTGAATTATTTATGTGGAGCTTTTATTTTGACACGTCCAAACCGGACACGCGCCTGGGCCGCTGCTCGCTTGCGGCGGCGCTGTAAAAGATGGCCATCTTCAGATTCGTGGAACTATCGGAGCCTTTTTTATTAAACTCTGCTTTTCATTAACGCAGCAACAGGGGAGCGATGCGAGCCGCGGCGCCGGTAACAGACACCGGAGCCAGCGGGCCGTAGGTAGCGCGATCCGCGGCCGTCAGAGCGGCTCGAGTCCGGCTGAAGCAGATGGGCTCCTCGGTGTATTTGGGTAAAAGGCGGAAGACTGCGTATCACCAGAGCCGCGATGCTACAGCCTGCTAGCTAAGGTTCGGTAGGCGATGCAGGTCAGCGGGAGCCACTCGGCCAGGTAAACACACACCGAGCGACCGCGCCGCTAGCCGCGCTGCTCGGCTGGACGCGGCCACTTGTGGGAAGCAGCCGTGGAACGTGTTAGCTAGCTGCTGTTAGCCGGAGTCCATGGCCGTTCCTCTTTATCTGTCCCTGCCCGAGCGATGGGCAGAAGGGCAGCCTCCGTGTGGGCTCCGTGTGCCGAGCGTCATCCGGGCTGCAGCCGCCAAGGGTTCGACTCAAACTGCCGGAAAAGTTCTGTCACCTGCTGCTCGGTTCCTGCTTCAGCTCCTAGTTGACCTCTCGCACGTCCATTTTACTCAAGTGCAGCGTGCGTCAAGTTTCTGATTCCAGCCAGAATAAACTACGCGACATGCAGAAATTAAATGGCCACGAGAACATGAGCCTCCGGGAACGTGTGTGATTTAAAGTGTTTGACCTGAGCTCGGGTCAGCATCCGTTGACCTCCTGGGTCAACTCGTCCACAAATTACAAATGAGACTCAAACCTCAGACTGCGACCAAAGGTTCTTTCCTCATCAGGTGTTTGATATTAGAATGTTTTCTTCATTCGCGGATTCATTGTTTTAAAATGGCCAAATGCCAAATAATTTATTTCCATGGACAACTAAATCTACAAAGGTCCAACCAAAACTGTCACATTTAAATCCCACAAACCGATAACACATAATTAAGTAGTTACTAATCTAATAGACCGTTAATAATCTAGACTACCAGGACGGGATAAAAACAACAACTTACATTTTAGCAGTTAATCGGTTCTTTGTTATCACCAATTAGAGCTAGACAACAACTAAGCTGGTCAACTTTCATTTGTCACAGATGCATCCGTAAAGTTTGTCACATGGATTTTCATGTATTATAAATATATAGTAGGCAATACGATGCATGAGTAGTAACATGTAAATGATTGTAAAATGTTCCATGAACGGTGTGGGTCCAAGGGGTCCAGACCCTGTTACTTCAGCCTTTGTTCTTTAAGACGAGGCCTTGAGTTCCAGGCTTTTGCTATACTGCAGAATAACTTTGTGACCAATCACACACCTGACAGTGTTACGTGAAGGATATTATTGTAAATGTATGAATGCACAGTATCAGGAGAAACTACAGGAGTACAGACAGAGTTTGAAGTAGTTTAGATAAAGTATTTTTATGTTGCCTCTAATAACACAAATTCCCCTCCTAATTAAATGCACTTCCTTATAGCCTGCAGTCCTTTTGCTCCTAAACACATCATTGACATCACACTGCATTCTAATAATGTACTTTGTTGTCTACAGGACTTAAGGGTAACAGAAAGGAAACATTTCTACTTTATGGAGCCACAACAGGACGACTTGAACTGAGAGCGCTTTAACTAGCTAGACACAGCACTTACCGACTCTGAGGATGGCGAGCAGGAGGAAGTCCACCACCCCCTGCATGGTTCCCCCACAAGAAACCGTGGAGTCGGACCAGGACATGGAGGACGTCACGGATGTAGCAGAACTGGAGAATAGTAACGGGGTAGCGACGGTGTCCGCTGAGGTTCCTGCTGGGTTGGAGCAAGGCGAGGAGGCCGACATCACGCCAGTGTCAGACCACTATCTGGACCTGAACATGGCGGAGGGCGGCTACGAGTGCAAATACTGCAGCTTCCAGACGTCAGAGCTCAACCTGTTCACCATGCACGTGGACACGGAGCATCCTGACGTCGTCCTCAACACCTCGTACGTCTGCATGGAGTGTGACTACCACACCAAGAGGTAGGAGAGCTGCGTGTCTGACCATAGTTTTTGTACACTTTCAGTTAGTAGACATTTTTACATCAATCAGAAATGTAAGTGCTCAAATAGTTTGAAGTGAAAGCCTGTGTAAACTTGCGATTGCTTAGTTTAAGACAGTATATTTTCAATTAATCAATTAAAGAATCACATTTCTCGCCTGGTAGTTACGACACCCTGCTGGCCCACAACGCTCGTCTCCACCCAGGGGAGGACAACTTCACTCGGACGATGGTGAAGAGGAACAACGAGACCATCTTTCAGCAGACTGTTAATGACCTCACGTTCGACGGCAGCTTTATCAAAGAGGAAGACGACGAGGCGGAGGACACGTCCCGCAAAGGCATCGCCCTCAGCAAGACCCCCATCATGAGGATCAAGAGCAGGCCGGAGCCCAAGAAGTTCAGCGCCGCGCACAAAATGGCTGCCAACGACGTCATCAAAGTGGAGAGCGACGACGAGGATGACGAGAGCAAAGAGCCGCCCACGCTGTCGCCTGCGCCCATGACGCCTGCTGCCGCCACCCCGCGCCTCATCCCGGTCTCCGCGCCGGTGCAGGTCCAGGCCGTCCCTCAGAGCATCGTGGTCAACAGCCCCAACGTGCTGCAGATTAAAGGCGGCTCCAGCGGCGGAGCCGTGTTGCCTCCTGGGACGCTGGCACAGGTGCTGTCGGCTCTGCAGAACCAGCAAAGCAGCACGCAGACCCAGACTCAGCTCCTCATCCCCATCAGCAGCATCCCCACCTACAACACAGCCATGGACAACAACGTCCTGCTGGTTAGCGCCTACAACAGGTAACAGGGCTTCGACCATGTTTGAATTATAAGCACAGGCAAACACCAATGTGTTAGTCAAACAGCAGCAACATTCGAGTCTCTGCACGTTTACACGTTTGCAAGAACGGACAAGAAATGAACAGCTCAACGCAGGGCTCATTTTTTAAGCTGTGGAAAGTACCTGTAACAGATTAAAAACACAGTTAATGTAGTTATTTTACAGTCAATCATGTCACATAAACTCAACTTGGTTCCAACCTGTGGGCTCTTATCAGGCCCCGTCTACGCGATTAACTGTTTCTGTGCGTGTGTCACACTCGGACTTGTGTTGGCAGGTTTCCGTATCCTTCCGTGTCAGAGATCATGGGCTTGTCGTCTCAGACAAAGTTCAGCGAGGAGCAAATTAAAGTCTGGTTTTCTGCTCAGAGGCTGAAACACGGAGTCAGCTGGACACCGGAGGAGGTTGGTGCCTCACAGGACGCTTTCACAGCACATCCTGACTGAAGCTGCTCACATCACACCTCAAATGTCAGTGTCGCATCTCAAAAAGTCACGTTTTCATCCTTTTGTACTGATGAGACAGGCAGCAAAATATAAAGAGAGATCGTTTCTATGTCAGCTGCTGTGAGGTTGGAGATAAAATGTATGTTTTTGTGTTAGACAAAGGAGACATTCTACACTAAATTAACTGCAAGGCTGTTTAGACCTTCATCCCTGAAGGCCACTCAGAAATGGAATGAAGTCCTTGGGTTTTATTTTGGCTGACCCAAAACCTCCAATTTAAGCAGCGCTGGAGCTTTATTAACTCAACATTTTTGCAGACTGCGGGTTGTTTTAGCAAATCGCTTCATAAAATACATTTTTATAGACTGGCTGTAGTGCAATCATCTCTGTGCTGATTACGTGGCCTTTTCTAAGTGGGGCCTCACTCTCTGCATGTTTTCTTGAAATCGTTTTGGTTATATTTTGTAGTAGTTCATGAGCCATTTGTCTCTGTGTCGTGTTTTGTAATGTTTAATAATTGTTCTGTGTGTGTGTATATGTTGTGATACATGACTACACAGACTCACATACTCTGAACTGCCAAACAAAGCTCCTGGACAAAGTGGCATAAAGAGATATTTGTACATGTTGGGCTACTACTGCAGTTGATTAAACTGGGTGAGGTGGGCATACACAGACTAATACAAGTGAATTCGGCTCAATTCCTGATTCTAACAGACACCTACATTCACAAAAGCTACACCGTTTGTGGAAACGAAGACCACAACCAACAGTTTTCCAAAAATTTTTACTCAATTTTCCCTTTTTCCTAACCAATATAACGCGTGTGTGTGTATACATGTACGTACACACACACACCGTTAACCTTGTACTGGATTAGATGATGTGAAGCTCTTTCTTTCCTTCCACAGGTGGAGGAAGCGAGGAGGAAGAAGTTTAACGGCACAGTGCAGACGGTCCCTCAGACCATTACTGTCATCCCTGCCAACATTGCTGCAGCCACAAACGGCCTGCAGTCCATATTCCAGACGTGTCAGATCGTCGGCCAGCCGGGCCTCGTCCTCACTCAGGTGGCTGGAAACAGCAGCACCATGCCCGTCGCCTCTCCGATCACTTTAACGGTCGCGGGGGTTCGCGGAAACCAGAACAAAACCGCAGAACCACTGACCTCAGAATCAAAGACTGAGACGTCTGTTTCTTCAGCCAGCATGCCGCTCAGTTTGGACACAGGGGCGACCAAGCCGAAGAAGTCCAAGGAGCAGCTGGCAGAGCTGAAGGCAAGCTACAGCAGGAGGCAGTTTGCCACTGAGGCAGAGATATCGCGACTCATGCAGGTCACCAAACTGTCCAAACGGGCAATAAAGAAGTGGTTCAGTGACACGCGCTACAACCAGAGGAATTCAAAGGACCACCACAGTGTCCTGCTGAGCAGCGAAGCCTCGTCCAGCAGGACGGCAGCGCTCGGAGGAGGCAGAGGAGGAACCTGCAGCAGCCTTAACGACAGCAGCAACCCCACAGACACCACCGCCGCCACCACCATCGTCATTGACTCCAGTGACGACGCCAGCGACTCCTCCCCGACTACTGCCAATGCTCCCGGGTCATCGGGATCCTCCAGCGACCCGCGGGTCAAATTTCGCCATGCCTTCCCTGACTTCACTCCACAGAAGTTCAAGGAAAAGACACCAGAGCAGCTGCTCATCCTGGAGGCCAGCTTCCAGAAATCAGACATGCCCTCAGACGAGGAGCTGAGCCGGCTGCGAGCGGAGACTAAGCTGACGAGGCGCGAGGTAGATGCCTGGTTCACCGAGAGGCGGAAACAGCCAAAGGACGAAGACGCAGAAGACGACGCTGAGAATGAGAATCCTTCTGCCCCGACGTCATCCTCGGCTCTGGAGAGGCAGATTACTTCCCCTGGTGGCAGAAAGCTGATGAAGAAAACACCGGAGCAACTGCACATCCTGAAGAAGGCCTTCGTCCGCACTCAGTGGCCGACGTCTGAGGAGTACGACCAGATGGCGGAGGACAGCGGTCTGCCGAGGACGTACATCGTCAACTGGTTCGGAGACACTCGCTATGCCTGCAAGAACAGCAACCTGAAGTGGTACTACCTCTACCAGAGTGGAAAGGTAGAACGACGACTAAACGCGTTTGTGAAACGTAGGATTTAATCTTCACATGTGTAATAGTGGTTCTTCTGTTTCTGCCGTATCGGAAAAACTAAATATGCTGAAGGTGGAGGAGGCGTTAAATGGTGGAGCCAAGAGCCAGAAAAAGTCCAGGAAGCGCTTCCGGGGTTGGTCCAGGAGGACGCGCCGACCATATCCCTGCAAACGTTCTCCACAGGGGGGCGCCACCTCCATCAAGGTCTGTGTTCTCTCTACCTGCTGCTGTAAGACAAGTTATGCAGTGTTTCCTTCTGAAATGGTTCAGTCGTTCCTTCCCGCTTACTATTATCTGGTATATAGAGGGAGGACGTCATTACATTCAGAGGTGTCCTTACTATTTACACTTAACGTCCAGCTTTATAGATCAGAAACAGAAAATACTTATGGTTAGAATGTGCTGTGTATTTTGTTTACTGAATTACCGAAACATTAATTCAGAAAGCTCAAGGCTACAGTTTAAACAGTGTTTGCTGATTGTCATAACCTCTGGTTGGTTGTGTTGCAGTAAATGGTCAAACTCTGACCCTTTATACTGTGGCATGTATATAATAGTCAGGGAAATGTTTTGTTCAGACTTTTTTTTTTCTATGTGAAGGTCATAATGAAACACCCAGACTCAGTAGAGAAGCTCCAGGACATGTTGACTTCAGCTGAACGCAGGTCAAACCGTTGGACTGGCCACATTAACATCATGTTTCCAGTAGACAGACAATATCAGTTATTAATAAAGAGCCTGGAACTACAGCAGAAAAAACATCCGACATTGTTCTTACTAAACCTGTGACGTGACCCACAAGCGACGGTGCTTTGTTCACAGTGACGCAACAGTCTTCTTAATATAAATGCAATGTCTTCTTAAAGTGGTGCTCAGTGAACATTTTCAACTATGAAGGACATTTGCTTCTCACTGCGCGATCTGGGCGACTCAAAACATTAACATGTATTCTTTCCTTAGACAAGGTGCTGACCCCTGTTCTTTATTGTGCTCAGGCAAAGTCTGGCAAAGAGTTTCTGAAGGACTACTACCTCAAGCACAGAGCCCTGAGTGAGAAAGATCTGGATGATCTGGTGACAAAATCCAGTATGAGCTATGAGCAGGTGAGGGACTGGTTCTCTGAGACCGCCAAGAGGGTGGAGGAGGGCAAAGAGCCATTCAGTGACGAGGACTCAGAGGGGGAGGAAGAGGAGGAGGAGGAGGAGGCAGCAGCAGAGCAAGGAGACAGTGAAGGAGAGATGGAGGTGAAGGAGCAAGGAGAGGAGGCTTCAGACGATGACTGTAATGAGGAGGAAGAGGAGGAGGAGACCATCCAGGAGGAATCTGAAGGGGTCAGCCAATCACAGCCTCAGGCAGAGGAACAGACCTGAGCAGACAGGTGAGCGTCGGCTTCACACTCGCTCTCTAGTCAAATCCACAATTTGTTGATTGAACTGTAGAAATATTAAATAAGCTGTAACATCAATTTAATTACAATAAAACAACAAATAGAAGAGTGAGCTTCACTTAAGACGCTTTCCTCCTAAAAATAAATATTCAGATCAGTTCCACACTGTAGCTCCATGCAGTTAATTACCATGAACTTAACCTGCTCCCACTTCCTAAATTAAAGGAATTGACTTAATATCAGGTCATTATCCTGAGTTAAGATGTGTATTATCTGGGTAAAATACATGTCTGTGTTACAGGACATCTTGTTCAAAATGAGATTTATTTTCTTATGCGAGGCAGAAAATTGTCTTTAAATGAGGCAGACGCCTCACAAGCAGCATCTGGAACATCGTGTTCGGCACATGTGGCTGATTTCACCTTGTTTCATTCGACAGATTCCACATGGCTTCCCCCACCGCAGAGAGGACTCAGAGGACGGAGGGTCAGTGTTTCTCCGCTGGCGGGTTGGGACCTAAAGATGGCGGCAGGAAGTTCATCACAGCTCAGGCGGCTCATATGCGGCTAAAACTATGGGTTTGTGCCTTTTGAGACGCTCTTTGGGTCCTGATGGAGCTGAGAAGCACTGTGACAGTAGAGCTGAGCTGAAGGACAAAGCCTCAGGATTTAATCTGTTGTGGCTGAACTGTGGGGACCACGTGAACGAGCAGGACGACTCATCTCGCCAAACTCCACCTTGAGTAAGTTCAAGCTCTGCTCCTGTACAAATAAGGCTTTTATTTTGGTAAGAATGGCAGGGCTTTTAGTTTAGCCCTTTGCCATTTTTCTTACAAAAAGATATCATGTTTTAAGAAACTTTGTATAAAGGAAAAAGAGGCGAGGCTTTGCATGGTTTTCTCATTAATAAACATTTTTCAGATTATAACGAACCATCAACTTTTTTCTCGGGAGTCTCTCCCCAGAGATTAAAACTTTTCTGAGCTAAAAGAAAAGATTTTTAAAAGCACGCTGTTTTTTGTGAATAGACTATTGAAAATAGTGCCATTCTGTTTATACGTTTTTGTTTAAAACTGAAAAAGAGAAAAAAAAATCTGAGCTGGAAGGAATTCCACATCAACATTTTAACTTTTTGTATTTCTTTTCAAGTGATTTGCTAAAGTCTGAATGACGTAATACAATGGGAACTGAATCCATTATACATTTATTAGAAATTCTTTTGAAAAGAATTTCCATGTTTTGCAGGTGTTTGGGTCCATTCGGTTTCAATGACATCAATTCAGTCTGAATTTACCTGCAACCACACAAAAGACCAGGATGAACGATAAGAGTTTAATACTTAAAGGCAAAATCCACCTGTAAATTCTCCAGCTCTGCCCATTATTTAACCACCAGTGTTCCTCAAACGTCTAATCAGAGTTATTATACTCGGCATAATGGAACTAAATTACAATGGTGCAATGGGAAAGTCACGTACAATGGACAGTCATTAACTCCACAGTTTCCTACCAGCATCAATCTGTGAAAACGTTGAAAACTTCGACTGGAGTCCAGCTCAAATTAGATTTCTGGAGCTAATGTCTATGTTTAAAAATTGTTTATTAGTGTAACCAGGCTGACAAATTGTCAGTGATTTGCTGTGGTACTAATACATTTTAGTATGGTATTAAAGTTCAGTACAACTGAAAACGCAAAACCTGACCCCAGGCAGAACAATCAGCAGGTCAAAACTATCGTAAACTAGTGTTCAGCGTTGAAGGGCAGGAGCAGTCGGACAGACCAGGTAAAGGGCCGATCAGGCGTCCGTTTTAGGACGGACAGAAACGAGCGACATCTCCGGTGCGTGTTGTGTATTGTAATGACTAATTTCCCCACTCTGGGATCAGTAAAGCATAGAAGGTTTAAAACTCAAATTAAGTCAGCTGCTCATCGTGAGTTACAGTAGCACAGAACGTCCCACACGTACAGGACGTGTTAGAACATTCGCAATAAAATGAATCTGAAGTTAATTTAATATTAAAGCGTGTCGCTCATACAGCAGTGGAAGATAAGGAACCGCATCCAACTCATCCTCATATGCAGCAGACACGTTTAAGGCCCAACCTCGTTATTAAACATAAGACTTTTGGAAACTTGAATGGTTGTAAGCAGGAGGAACTGAGACTTCAGAATAAAGTTTAAACCTCACCAACGCAGGCTGTGGAAGGGTTCTTCTCTCCAGCGACACCCAGCTCCTCATACTGTACAGCAGCTCAACTCTAACAGTGAAGGTGAAGGTGGATTTTCCTTTAACGTCCAGCTCTACGTTAGGTTAAATCCTTCTCTGCTGCAGGAATTTAACTATCATCTGTCCTGGCCCCAAATCATTTCAAACAACAAGCATTTTTATCACAGTTCTCCAACTTGAAATGAACCCAAACACTGTTTGTGTTCTTGTCCAATAGATTACAAAACAAAAGCAGGCATGTGTGCTGTACTTCAGGAACCAGGCAACTTTACCTCAGTCCGTTAAGCTACACACTCGCTTTTCCTCTTCTAGAGAATTCAATACTGAATGCATGAAACCATAACGACGCAGTAATAATTATGTCTTTCAGATGGTGTTTTTATTTGTCTTGCCACCAAAGTAAACAAATAACTTTGTAAAGGAAACAACAGAAGACATAGTTATTAGTTTGTGTACTTGTTCAGATACGGGTGAACTACTAAATAACTTTTCAGGGTTTCCATAGGAAATACAGACGATCTTTTAGGGACAAGAAATCACAAGCACTTGGCTCAGTTCCAGCAGGAACCTTTTAACTTTTCATATGTGGGGGGACAGAAGAAATAAGCTTTTATTTCGCTTTCTGTGCTCTCTCTTCTTGTGTCTACCGGACTGTGTAGGACTGTTAGCATATGCAAACATCACAGAACAATCAGCGGGTAGAGTAGTGGTCAGCTGTAAAATCAAGGTCTCTTTGATTGTGAAAGCTTTTTCTAATGACGTCATTGACATGGGATCCTTATACGAGCTCTGTAATTTTGCAAAGTTACGCCTTTCTCCTATTCTTTAAATTGCTTTAATAGCCAACAGTTTTAGTCGTTTATTTATTTATTATATCTGGACTTTATGGAAATCTTTTTGTCTGCAAGCAAATAATAAAAAGGTGAAAACTGGTTCAACTGCAGTTCTTCTCTTTCCTTTTCTTTTTTTAATTACATGGAGATGCAAACTGTTTTTCTCCACATAGTTTAGATTTTGCTCTAATAAAGTAAAACTGTCCAGATTAAAATTCTACTGGCAGGTTGAAAACAAACAGGTTGCTCCTTTATTGAAGCACCAGTGATAATTCAGTCAAATTAATCTTATTTAAGTCTCGGTTCAGTTCGACTGGATTTGAAGTTGTGCTCTTTACTGCAATGAAAGGTTTTAGTCCAACTTTTAAGTTTTTTTTTTTTTTTTTTATTTCATGGAGGAGGTTAATAATTTAGTGTTACTGTATTTACTTGTTACCTTTATTTCAGATGGAAAGATTCTTCTTAATCTCCCATCTTTCAGATACAGTACATTTACATAATATTTTTCCATAATCTGTTATATTAATACAAATATAATCTGCTCAACAGGTTACGACCCGTTTGTTTGATCGCTGCTGCAGTAGAAAGCATCAGTAATAATGCAACAATAAAACATTTTTCCCACTTTCTTCTTTACATTAATATTACATGTTTCAGTTAAGGTTATTTTTGTAGTTAATTTAAAACACTGAACTGCTGTAATTTCGGATGAATTGAATTATTGTTCATGACAGACTTACAGTATAAATGTATTGTGTGTATGAGGCACGAGGACATTTCAGTGACTGAGCGGGTTTTTCACGTATTGCGTTTTAAACTGTACTAAATGTCTCGTTCTATTTTTTCTAGAAACGTCTGAACATCCAGATAACATGTCTGAAGGTTGAGTCATGGCAACTGGACTTCTTCTAGTTAGTAGAAACGTTTCACCACCTATCCAGGTGGCTTCTTCAGTCTGTGGGAAGTTGGTGGAGACCACTAATATATCCTCCAGTTGGGTTTCACTTAACACCTGTGAAGAATGGGTTCGTTATGCGAACAGAGGGGGGTGTGAGGGTAGTGAGTAGGTGTGAATCCTCAACTACCGTGACTCCACCAACTTCCCACAGGCTGAAGAAGCCACCTGGATAGGTGGTGAAACGTTTCTACTAACTAGAAGAAGTCCAGTTGCCATGACTCAACCTTCAGACAACTTGACCTGGATGAATGAGAACCTTCACAGACATCCAGATAACATCTCGTTAAAAAAACACTCGCTGTCCTGTTTCGGCATGTAATGTTTCACTCCTGTTGTTTATTTCCGTGTACTCCCACACCCAACCAGTCTTTAATGACCCGTCTGAGTCATTCAAGGTATTCAGTGCCGTCGCCATGTGCGTCTGGTGAAATGCCATAGAAACCAGCAGCACCATAGAAACCAGTCTAACTAGTCCAGACCATAACATCCAACCCAGCCCTTAAAGACTTCTCTCTACTTTTTCTCTATGCATTTAGCAGAAACATAATTTGCATTGCAGGAGATCTGGGGCGAGTTTGCACGTGAGGTCGCCAGAGGTGTTTGTTCGGGAGCCATGTTGGGGCGTTTTGGCTCGTCGGCGTGCTGGAAACGGGGACTCGCCTAGGTTTGTTTCTTCTGCCAGCAGATGGCAGTGTGAGCCCAAACGCGGGCCTCTCCAGACTACTGTAAATCATGTGAAGCGGGCAGGGGTTAGGTAATACACCATTTGTTCACAGATCTGGCATTATTCAGCCTTCCTGGAAGTTCACTGGCTGCAAAGCCAGTCCCAGTTCTTGACCAAACTCTGCTTTTTCTGCCTCTGTTTTTGAAGAAAACATTAGGGGAACAGGGTTGATTTATGTCCTTCACAACACGGAACTCTGTCTCATTTTGTGGCATCGGGTCTCCCTCGAAAACACCAGTTACACACCGCAAATGCCCTGGCAGGGACCTCTGTGTAAACACAAGCTGACCGCCGGAGCTACAGCAGATACGTTTTCAGATTAAAAACAGTTTTAGGCAGAGAGAATGAAAACCTAAATAAATAAAGGGAAGCAATGAGAGGGGTGGTGAATGAAGAGTTAACCTGCACAAGACCCGTCAGAACCAGGGGTGGGACCTGCTCCCTTCCCTAATCAGAGCAGAGAGAAAGAGATGAAGGAGAAGGAGGAGGGAGGGGAGGAAAAGCGGAGGAGGAGTGATGAGGAAGAGAAAATTAGAGCCGACGTGAGTGGTGTGATGGGCCGAACAGAGGCCGCGTGAGGACAACGGAGAGCCCGTTCACTACTGACCTACTTCTGCTCACGCTCGCGAGCGCGTGAGAGAGTCTATATGTCGGGCTGAGCGCGGCTAAATCTCACGGCTCAAGCTTCACACACATTCCAAACACACTCCATCTTGGCAGCACACACTGAAACAGCTGGTTCCATATTGAACCATTTTAGGCTGCACATCAGACTGAACGCTGGTCCATAAATGGCTCAGCACAGAACTTTAACAGGACACATACTAAAGATGTTTTCTGAGCATTAAAAGGTTTTTCCAGATCAGACGTTTTACACGTCTCACCACACAAAATCAACACACAACACGTCCTTATTTGGCAAACGGACACTAGAAGTATGCAGACTTGGGTGTTTCTACTATCTGAATTACTTAGATACAGAGGAAAACTAAAATCCTCAGAATGTGCAAGTCAGTCTGACTTGAAAATACAAATATCATGTCTGTGTCAGAGTTTGAGCAAATTGCACCAAAGGATCCAAGAAAAGTTTCAAAGCAGCTTAATTGCCTCCATGAGGCGTATGCCACAGCTAGAGGTGTAAATAATAAGTCCCTTTGCTCGTTCTCTCTTTTCATTCAGCTCAAAGAATCAGCACAATAGAAGTCACTTTTTCCTACGATCTGCTCCGATGTAGAAGGTTTTTATTAAGGCAATACTCAGCTGTTGTCATGTCAGTTGTATGTTCTACGGGGGAACGAAACCCGTCTATACACGTACTGCCTATGTAAACACTTGTGGTACGTAATGACATGAGGTTTTAACGATCCTGTGGGTTTTCCTTTTGTTACCTATGGCCAAAGTTAAAATACGCAGACTAAAGTCTCTTTATGCAGCAGCTCATTTGACCTTGACACTAAAAGGCTTGTTTGCGCTCCTGTGCCTTTAAGGCCCCGCCTCCTATAGTACTACTCTGTTCCAATTGGCCAGGTTGTGTAAATCTTCCTGTGGGGCTAATCTATGCCCATTTGAAACACTGCATCCTCCTTTAGCCAGAACCTCGCTGAAAACCTGTGGCGTGCCGGGGCAAACTGTACAAACAGGGATGAAAAGCGTCACTAAAAGCCAGTTCTGTTGTTTCACGGTCCTGTGTGTGAAAAGTAAACGGACGCTAGCACTGAGCGGAGGTGTGGCATCAAAACACGCGGTCAGGTGTGAGCTTCCTCATCGCTGCGTGGTAAATGCACGCAAAGCCACCTCCAGCATGGAACCAAACGTCGCTAACTGTCTTACAGTGACATTAAACTCTCAAAAGCATAGTATGACCCCTTTAAGACAGCGCTGGCGTGGCAGCCTTGCTTTTTTTTCCCGCCTCCCTCTTTCAGCCGATTACGCAGCAGAGGGCGGGCGAGTATGGAGAGATATAGAGTGAGGGAGAACGAAAGGGGAGGCCGAGCCTGTCTGGTGCTGGTGTGGGTCAATCTGAGGACAACTCTCCTCTGTTCACCTCATTCCTCCCTCCCTCTGCAGCCTTCTTCTCCCTATACGCTCCCCCTTCCTATACCCCCTCCTTCCCATGCGTCTGCAGTTTGTGCCCGCGGTCCCTGCCTCGCTCGCTGCGGCGGCCTACATATCCAAACGCCTGGATGACTGGCTGCACGCAAACCCGGCTGCAGCACCAACGCATAGCTCTGCCTGTGCAGCTGCTGTGGCAGCTGATCCGTTCATGCATTCCTTCACTTCCATTATGGAAGAGAGGTGGATTTTAGTGTGCAACTGCCACGGCTTAACTGTCACGCTGCGTGGCGATATTACGGGAACATTATAGACGAAAATTAATCTTCATTCGAGTGGGACGGTGCAAGCTGACAGCGATACTGTAGGTCCTCAAAGGTGCATCAGAACTAGACTAGACTACAGAGATGCTGTGGCTGAGCCCAGACCTGAGCCCAGACCTGAGCCCAGACCTGAGCCCAGACCTGAGCCCAGACCTGAGCCCAGACCTGAGCCCAGACCTGAGCCCAGACCTGAGCCCAGACGAGAGTCTGTCGCGAGTAAGATGAGAAACCCCTAAAACAACAACCACACGAGCTGAACACCTATCAAAGCACCCTGGTCTTCAGAGCACAAAAAGGAACATACTCGTGAGAACTTGTCTATGCCAAATATTCTGACCTTTTTAGATGCTGTAGTTTATGTATTCATGAGCTACAGAATTTAGAGTTTGACTTTTAAATAACAGAAACAAAGAACCTCTTCATGATATTGTAGTAATGGATGGCAAACTTCAAGGTCTTCCACATTAGCGAGTATCCTGCAGTTTCCAGCAGCCGCGCTACCATCAAATCTTTCTTCTATTGCAACTCCAATAGGAAATGCTACACTAAAACAACTTTACCTTGGGAAGACACCCAGTCTGATTTTCAGACTACGTCGACATATTACTGAGCAGCTGTATTGACCTCTCTGACTCTGTAGTATATCGTCTGGGTAAGTTCTAGCCTAAAGCAGACCCGTCTTGCCTTCACTGTCTGTTAAAGGTTTCATCAACTGCCTCGACCATTGATCACCTGTGTAATGAAATCTCCATCCACTACAGTACATCAAGTCCTATTGCATGTCTGGGCTAATGTTTTCCTGTATTTTAACTATTTATGAGCATTTTTGAAACATCTTGGCAACAATTTGGAACAATATCACTTCCTTGTCAACAGAAGACTCCAGTTGGCAGCTGTCCTTTCAAAAAAAAAAAAGTATTTTTAATTTTATGCTGCCAGTCAAACAGTGGATCTCTCAAATAAATGGACGATTATTCATTATTCACACCAACACGCTGGCTGGCAACCTGCTAACAGTCATCACACCTCTCATTATATCTACTGAATTGAAAAAAAGGGGGAAAAGGGACAAACGACACAGCGTTTCTCTCCTTTCGCATTTCGACTCTTCACTCCTCTATACTGTCTGACTGCTCCCGCTCCACCTATTTGCGATAATTCATCCGACGTGAGAATTAAATAATTCACTGCTGTGGCTCATACAAACGTTACTGCTGCGCTTTGCGTTTCCTCCTCCCTGGAATTTTTAAGTTTACATGCAAATAGACAAAAAGCTCCACCACTGACCTGACATTAAGTTTAGCTGTCAGACAGAAACATAGAAATTCAATTGTATTTATTGAAGTCATTTCCTAAATCTGTTGCTAATATTCACAACATGAATAACAGTGGTGTTTAAAAGTTAATGAATCCTGCATTAATCTTAAAGAAAATATTTCCACTTCATATATTTGGAAGGGGTTTTAATTAACAGGATGACCATCAGGTGCAAGTGTGGGAGACCTTGTCTTGGTGAGAGGAGACAAGTCACATGAGATTTTGACAACAAAGGTTTGTGGAAAGGGTAAAATGATTCGACAGGGCAGGCTCTGAAACAGCTACACCTCCACCAAGCTGGAAGGGGACACAGAAGTTACAAGTACAAAAACCAAGTCTAAACAAGAAGACGTTAGAAACGAAGTGCTGGCGGTTTATGGGAGAACGCGGTCTGTAACATCTTTACCAGCAAAGCAACACTGCTCCCTTTCTCAGAGGAGATCCACGCCTCCTTTATGAATCATGCCACTTATGATCTAGACCTGCTTTGCTGCCGCTGACGGATATAAATTCCAAGGTCGTAGAAGAAAAGTATTGATCGATGACATTCAGCAAAGCAACAACCCCAAATGCACAGGCTGTTCTAGCAAATAAGGTTTTCAAGTGGCTGAGACCAACCTGATCTCAGTCCTATAGAAACTCTGTAGAAGGAACTGAAGGAGACAGTTCATGTAAGGACGCTTCACCACAGCACAGAGAAGTGATGATAAACGCTATGGGAGACATTGAAGTGTAACTTCATTGTCTCGTTGGTCCTTTGGCTGTGCTTTATCTAGCTGTTGGCAATCAGGTCATATTTATGTAAAACCAAGAAAACACCACAAGGTTGGCCACTGTACTGAAAACCCAAATGAGATTCAACAAAACTTGGCTGTACTGCACCTAATGATGTGCTTAATAGGGCTTTAAAGCCCTTTTTCAACTTTCCTAAAGCAGCGTCCTGTAGGTTTAAAGCACGGTTCCCGCAGGCTGCGTGGTCAGTAGATAAAAAAAAAAAACTGTGGTGCTTCCCTTTCTCTGTTCACTGATAATCCCCTCAACATGAGAGCATTTGCCATGTCAATCCGGCCTTGCCTGCCTGAGACCCGTCCTCCCCCTCCCTCGGACCAACTAATGGTCGCCTGTCTCGGATGCCTCGGCTCTGACAGATCGGTTGGCTCGACCTCCGTGTCCTCAAAGGAACCCCTGACAGGCTGCGTTCACACCGACAGCCTTCCTGATGAAATCGCTGCACGTACGAAATGATTCGACTTAAATCTGAACAGATGGTTGTCTGTGCTCACAAAGACGACGCCACAAATACAGAGAAGTAGGCAAACATTTGTCAGAAAACAAGTTCTAACACAGCAAACAAAGAACTCGCGGGGCCTGTTAGCCGAATGGTTTAGACACAGCAGCTTAACAAAGACATAAAACCTAATTAAAAAATAAAATAAATAAACCCTATCTTCACACTTTTAGAAATAATGTAACAAAAATAAACCATTTGACATTACTGCAGTCCTTAATTATGAGAAGAGCATCGGGAACACTATGCACATCAGGAAAAACCTTGCCAGCTGTTTAGTGTTTCCCTCTACTGAGAAACAAACAAATGAGTTCTTCAAGAACTGCCCAATAAAGAGAACAGACACATCAAACCTGTGAACAGAACTAAAGTCAATGTGTGTTGATGTACGATTCAAACAGCCTGGAAGAAAGAAACCGGATTTGAGGAGATTCCCTGACACGACACGTGGCCACGCTAACAACCAGTCGGACTAGTTGTCTACGTCGCCCAGTGTTGGCTCCTGTGTCAAGTACGTAAACAAATACCAGGCATATTTTTATCTACTGTGACAAGGAGGAACTCTAATCCTAATGAGAACCCTTTGCACCATAGTGAGATGCTGTGTCCCTCACATGTTTATCCTCTCTAACGCAGTAGAAGGCAGGCTGGATGTGTGGAGACCCGGCCTACGTGACGGGTCTTCCCAGGACACCAGTCAGCTGAATGTACACGTGTGTTGTACTGAGGCTATATGAAAGCCAGGAAAAATAAATAACCAACTCAGCCACTGAGTCACTTTAATATACCTTCAGTCCTGTTTGTTCACAGGCTTTAAGAACCCTTCCCTCACCACCTCTGTCTTTCAGGTCAGTGCGTCAGGAACCTAAACACACTTTCTCCACCCACGCGAACACGTATGCACGAACGCAGGCACAGAGCCACGCATGGGCGCACAAACGCTGGTCTCTGAACAGCAGCGAGCGGCCAGCTGGGCGTCCTCAGGTGACCCCACGTATGCTGCTTCCTCACCGCAGCTTTAAATAGCAGTGCTTTTATCGCAGTGACCGACTGGGAACGACCAGTCAGACCTACACACCGACACGTTCATCGCCGACAGGCCGCTCGCCTGCACTGACCCTGTGAACAAACGCACGAAAGCTGTCCAGGGTATCAACGTGTTTTCTAGCCAATAAGCTTGGATGCAATTCAAGAAGTGAAAATCAATACTGCAAAAAAGAAACAACACAGGATGAAAACATCTTCAAATCCAAATTAAATGTTACTGCTGTAGCCATAGGCCCCAAAGTTGCCTCAAACAAGTATGTGGACACAAATGACAACACCTGTCGCAAAGGGCACCAACGTGTGACTGTAGTGAACTTAAGGCTGTGACGCACACTACAAAACAAGACTGTAAGCAGCAGCTGTTTGGTGTGTGTGAATGAACAAATGACAACTTACTAAAGGTGTGTATGTATAACAATGTGCAAACTTAACATACATCTTAAAAAGACGTATGTATTCAGTGTGTGCACTGGGGACCTTACAGCGAAAATACAGCGAGGACAAAATGCAAACACAGGAAAACCACACACACACAATGTGATTAATCAAACCTAAAAGTGACTTGTGTCTGATTTGGTCAAAGGCAGCACGTTTCTGCTGTTATTTGGGTGAGAGGAAGGCAGGAGAAAATATTTTTTTGTTGAGTTTCAGTACTTTGAACGATGGATGTAATATATCTTATCTGGTCTGTGGACCAGGCTTGGAGCTAGCTCTCAACTAGACAGAATTCAGCTCTCAATTTTACAATTATGGTAGAAAAACATCCAATGTTTTGGTGCTTCCTTAGTACGACTTCAGTCAAGGTTGCAAGCAAGTTAAGGCAAAACCAAAACGCTGTGGGCTAGTGTTACTACTGCAGCCACATCTCGTCTTCCAGATTCTTAACGTCAGATTTTTTTCCCATCAGACCATCGTTTTGCAGCCTTCATTCTTTTCCGAAACAAAAAAATGTCACCTTGCCGGGACAAATAGTCCCATAACAATGAAACAAGAATGGCATTCCTTGTGTGTTGGCGGTTTCACATGTAGTGTCACAGCCTGGGAACAAAGCGAGAGAGTAGAGCTTGAAACGTACAAAGCAGAGAATCCGTATATGTGGTTTTAAAAGTTGTAATATGGTTTTGGTAAAGTAATATATGGTTAAATAGCCTGAAAGGTGAGGAACGCTGTAGTTGGCAAGTTGGATTTGGAATTAGAGGCCCACACTAGCAAGAGAAAGCATGGAGACATGAAACGTAAAAGTAAGAATACTAAAAATACAGAAAACACGTTCCTCATTCAACGAGTACAATTTAAGCTGCAGGTAAAACGAAATGCTGTAACTATCCCCATCTGCCGGGTGACGCACTGGAAGGCTAAGTGCACATCTACCCAGTGTGTTACAAACAGATGCTGACTGCTCCTGGACCGACTGACCCTCCTGAATTTGGTTTCCAGCTATTTCAGTGATGACTATTATTTTATTTTTATTTTGTTCCTTTACTGAAAGAAACAAAAGTCTGTTTACGACATGACATGTCTGGTCCTGACGTTTGGCACGTACGTACAAGTTTGCCCATCACCGATAAACAGAAATCAAATACTGTATTTAAAGTCTAAGTTCCTTCTTCCTGTCATCCAAATTCACAAGCGGAGGCGCTGTCATCTCACCGTCCACCGGATCACCGTCTGTCTCATTTGTAAAGCCGAGGACGTTGTGAGCAGGATGATGGTGATGATAACCTGTCACACTTCCTGTATATCCACACGCAACACGTCAGGCCTTCAAACACACAGAAACTCAGCCAGAGGCCTGTGCTCCTCTATTAGTATTCTTTTTCTTTCTCGTCTCGCTTCGTTGTTTCTCCCTCTGCTCTGTTTTGTTCACTCTCCATCCTCTCCCTCTCCTCTCTCTTCCATCCTAGTCCCTTTTTCATCACTCGCGCTTTTAAACCCTTCACTCTTCTTCCCCATCTTACAAGCCGATCTTTCTCTCCTGCCTGCCCTCATTCTCAAACCTTTCAGTTCAGTTTGCTGTCACAAAACTTCAAATTATAAATGTTCCCACAGCAAAAAATGACTAAATGAGTTGCTATTTTCTCTGCGCGTATATTTACAAATGTATCAGTGAAATAATGAGTTAAATTGAGGCGAGTTACTTGGTTGGGTTCTTCTAATCGTGTTCAAGTCAAATGCTTTGACAGCACATCCTCTTCACTGAAACAATGCATGCGACAAATTTATTCAGCAGGTTACATGATTACAACAAAAACAGTAGTTACACGTTTTACTGTGGTCCTCTGCTCAAAATTCAAATAATTCATTTATCATTTAGTAAAGTTCACGATAAAAACACTTTCTCAAAAAGAGCTGTAGAATTTAACCTAGATTTCTATGAACATGTACGCAACTTCCTGGCTTCAAGATTTTACAAAAAGGAGAAGCAATTAACTAAAAGTCAGGTTGTCTCTTCCTAAACGGAGTTTAGGCCTAAGTCAGTTTAACCAACTTTAATGTACACACGTTTCTTGCAGCTGTTCGTACCCAGGGAACAACCTGACTGTGACGTCTGTGTACTGCATAACACAGGAATCAGTTCATTTTAGAGAACCCAGTGGAAGTGTTTTCTCTGGCTCAGCGCGAGCTTTTTAGCCTCATGGGTTCGCCTCCACATCGCTATATTATTGTGCTATGTTTATTTTTGTTTGCTTGTGCTCTTACGCAGTTTGGTCAGAAGTATGTGTACATATGTTTGTCTTTGTCATGGACTAGTTTCAAGATTTGGACAAGGCCCCTTACCTCCAGTGAAAGGAATCCCCATCCTGGGGGTCGGGGCCCGTCCGGGGGCCTCAAAAAAATAAATCAAGCGGTCACCAAATAGTTATGTTCCACACACAATGTAACACTATGTAATTTGTTGTGATTAAGTTTTGCTTTTCTTCTTGAGAAATAATCTACTGTTCACTCTCTCACGTCTTTCAAAGAAATCTGTCACTTTAAGACTCAGATGGAATGGGAGACACTTTTGTTTATTTGCTTCTTGGCCACATGCAGCATGAATGCCTGTCTAAAGATCTCTTCATTTGTTTTGTTACAAAACTGAATTATGTTTGAGCTTTGTTTGACAAAAGATTATGAAACAAGAACCTTCAGATCTGATTCTGTTGTACTCAATGAAGTACCATATAGACTGGACAGCAGGTGACTGCATCAGCTAATGCCATCGCTGGGGCAGCTGAGTGGTTCAGAAGTCTAACAAATGGTGAAAACTAGGTTGTTTGTGTCTCATTAGGCCAGATCGTGAGCGTTACCGGCTTCGTGAAAATCAGGGTCTGCATTTTCATCTCTCAGCTCATATGTAACAACATCTAAGCGTCTTGGGTGGAGTTTAAAGGAAAACCAACTATCTGATCTTTGTCTTGAAGTCATCCTTCATGGCCCTGTGCACTAATCCAGTTCCACACTGTTCTATAAAACCCAGTTCCATCAAGAGCAGCATTTCTCCAGCTTAGTGTGGAAGAGCGAATACATCTGGGACGACCGCGAGCCAAACTTTAAAACTAGGTGCACAAGCTGTTCTGACTGATCCCAGATGAGTGGAAGCCGTTACAGCACCACTTTAATTCCAGTGCTGCTACACTCCCTCATGTGGGCTGTAATATTCTGGTGTCCACATACTTTTGTTTGTCTTTTGTGCTTCTCTCCATCGCAGCCTTCTCTTGTTGTGCTCAGCGCTCATTTCCTCCAAATCCTCATCGTTGTTAATCTGTCAGTTTCAATTCCGTTCGTCCCCTTCTTCGTTTTCATTTAGTTTCCACATCCCTCCCTTACAGTTTTCTCCTCTGTTCCACATCTCTCGCTCTCTCCTCCTCTCATTCTGCCTCTCCATCTCCGTGAAAGGAGGTCCGTTACACAATTGTATTGAGACTATTGAGGTCCTGGGTGCACAAAGACTGTATTCAAACCTCTGTGCTATTTTTCAGGAACCAGCCTGGACATAGAATCACACTTGCCATCTGCTGTGTGTATGTGGAATTGTGTGTGCGCATACAGTGCATGTGTGCTTGTTTACAGTAGATGTATGTGCGTGTGTGTGTCCTGTCACCTGAATACAAAACAAATTCAAATAAGCAGTGAACCAAAAATCAGGCGGGGGTCAAAACTTTAGAAACCGCCATGATGGAGAAACTGTTCAACGCCAACACAGTGAGCAGGCTGTGAAATTGGGTTGTAGTGCGCCTTTAAGTGATGCACACGCACACACCGTGCACAGGCAACGCACAAGATTTAACCCTGTATTTACGAAGGTTAATGCCGCCCACTTCGATTGCAACAAAATCTTATTTCTAACCTCAGACCTCTAAAATAAATTGTTACCTCAAGCTGCGAGACCTCACAAAGAGCAGCGCACACATGCACACACAATGGCAGCCGTGTGGACCTATTTGGGTCAGAGCTGAAATGAAAGTGTTGTCGCATGAACAGGCAGTTACACCAACACAGATTCTCTCTCAGCGCTGTTGTCGGTGTGTGTGTGTGCGCATGTATATTTATATATGTGTGCGTGTGCATTTCTGAGTGCGTGTGCATGCTCCCATCAGCTCTGCTCCTCTTGTCGGGCCACGTTTGGACAAGTGCGTCAGCGTTTCCCTCCTTTCTTGCTGTCATGTCTATTCTCGGCTGTATACCTTTATGTTCCTGTGTCGTATTAACCTATATTAACACCGTGAAGCGGCGTACACAAACCGCCTGACTCTTCCTCATCAAAGGCGCCGCAGCCGTTTGAGTCTGTCACATTTAACTAGACTAACGTGTTTTCCTTTACGTTCCCTACGCGCCGCCGGGTCGCCGGAGCAAGATGCAAACTCCCCAGTGTAATGTCTGAGAGTTTGAAGAGCGATTCTGGCAGAGCTGCCTGCATTAGGAGGGAGATATGTGTGCAGATGTGTAGCGCTGCAGTGATGTTATATAATGTTCTTAGCGTTTTGTTTTAACCTCGGCGGGGCAGCAGATGGGCGCGGTTTAACATGCCAAGACTACCACACACCCGTATGCTGCTTAAAGGGGAAACACGTCACAGTTTGCTGCCCTATATAAGAAGATATTGTGTTGGGGAGATACTGCGGCTTCATTGTTCTAATCGATTCACGTTGAAATATGACTTTGTGTACCGTTTAGAAAGCATCACGTGGACCATAGGTATAGTACACGGTACAAAACTATAATTCTACAGTCAACATCTGTCGCCGTGTTTTCAGGTCAGTGTTTTAACTCCAGTGACACACTGCTGAAGTTTTGACGTGCATCTTTAAAAGGGTTAGAAGACAAGCATGCGAGGCAGATGAATAATGTGCACACAGCTTTTCCTAACCACAGCTGTGACTGTGCGAGAAGAATAAACCTTCAATGTTGTGCAAAAATCAAGGTTAAAATTCACATTGTGTTCAGACTGAATGGATGCCGAGACTAGTTTTATGTTATGATGGGATGTGCCCATCTGCAAGACACTGTCATTTGTCAGTGGAATTGAAGCCAAGCTTGTAGCATTTGAAACAAGACCCAAATAGCTCAAAGGAGACACTCTGGTTCTGAAGAAAGCATCAAAAACAATGTGAATAAATGCTGCAGGCGCATTCAAACAAGCTTATTGTTCCGAGATACCAGAAATCAGACACAGCAACAGTCACATACAACGGTCTTACGATAACTCAAAGCAAATCTATCATAACTTAATTTGATTTGGGCTCTGTGGGTCATTTTAATCCTGGCTGGTCACCTGTTTTTAAAACATACTCATCCTGGGGAAACGCAACAGGCCTATGGGCCGAGTGTCATAAAATGGAAATCTTACCTTGCACGTCCATTACATGCAGCTGTGTCGTTGCGATCTGGCTTCATTCCAGCAGACGAACAACCGCACGCTTGAGTGAAGTGTTGCTTCTTTCTTCGGCAGCCGTATCATCTTCAGCATCGAGTCCTGCTCACGGCTCTGAAATGGAACAAAATACAGTTAATATCTAAAGGAGGCATTTAAGTTTGTTGTTGACTTTGCCTTTATCAAAGCAAAGGTAGTCTGATTTAGAGACGTAGCATAAAGCCCTTAACATGAGTAAAAATAAATCAAAACAAATCAAATTACAGCAGTCTTTCAGAAAGAAAAACTTTAATATGGGCAAAACGGCACAAACCCAACGTTTCAGTCAAGAGACAAATAAAACCAATAGATCGAACACAAACATGATGTTCTTGTTGATCCATCTGGGGACCTATATCAGGGGCTTGTACTTCTCTGTACCCATGGGCCAACTTCCTATTCTATTGTAACATAATCAAAAAAGAACAATTAAAACTTCTAAAGATTAAGCCCTGCATAATTTTTTAAGCTTCAGTTTGGTTTTTTTTGTTGTAATGTTGCCTTCGGTACCATCATTTTAAACAAGCCACAGGAACTCCTTTAATCTATGCCAACACATGAACATCAGAAAGTAAAGCCTTAAAAAATTACAGCCGCTGTTAATTAATGGATTAGAAAAATAATAGTAATTAAACAACTATTTAGATAATAAAAATAATTGTTTAAATAATTTTCATTAATGTCCCTTAAACCAGAATAAAACAAATTGGGAAGATCTTCTGCTTAAGTGATAAGAAATTCAGTATCCTAAGGTCCTGAGGTGTCTGAATAAATTAACAGGGAAAATCATCTGCAAATGAATCGATAATTATACTAATTTACAGCCCCAGAGTCAACACCACAATATTTAGTAATCTCAATAGCAACTGAACATTTCAGCACAACTGTAAGCAGGTGATTCTATTTTTTGGTCCTTCAGTGTGTGATCACGACATGAAGACGTCTCAATTCCAAACCCCCCAAAAAAGTAAAAAGCAACGCATGTGACAAAAAAAGTGTATTTTAACGATTTCATGGGACATAAGTTGTGCCACTGATCACCAGCGGAGACAGACTGAAGTCACTGATGACTTCAGGTTCTTTTAAGCAACATAAAACAAACCATAGAGGAGTGTGTTTCAAAGAGCATTTGATCAGAGGAGAAGACATTTAACTAAATCCCCAAATATAGAGAAGTCACCGCCACAGTACAGTATGGGACAGATAATCTCTAAAATCAGCAAGTTCAGCACACGGCAGAGTAAATATGTGTGAGTGTCTGCTCTACCGTGTGTGTGTTTGCTTTCTTGGTGTTTCTGACACCTTCTGCAGCGCCGCAGCCTGTCAGATGTCTTGTCGTCAGATACTCTGACAGATTGGGATGTTAAAACTGTGATTTCAGCCCGGTTACATCAACCCCCTCCTCCCCCACCAACCAACCGTCACCGCCACCTCCTCCCTCCCTCACCAGCAGCCAGAAAGAAGAACTGCAGAAGCCATTTAAGATGCTGTCAAAGGGAATTATAGCGTGTCCTGGAAGCGCTCAGGATAGCTCCCCCTCCTCATCCCCCTCCCCTCTGAGCTCACCTGGGGAGTAGCTGAGGGAGCTACAGGAAGGGGTCAGATGATGTTTCTCAGTTCAGTTTACTGTACCTTCAAATCAATTCACATGTGTCTAAGGAACAGAACTGACAAAAACGCGGCTGTCTATTCCTGGATTCCTGCTAGAGGAGCCGTGTGATGTCGTTTTAAATGACTTTGACAGAGCCGGTTCAAGGTCAGGCTCATTCATCAGCGCTGACGCTCACCTTCTGATGCAAACTGGATGTCACAATTTGTCATCAATTTGATGGAGGTGAGAAATGCGAGGCTTTTTTCTACTCTGACAAGAACACGAATGTATAATTTAATCACTCATTGCTCCCAATTTCTGTGGATTTTTGGGGGATTTATTTGATGTGGAAATGAAATACGAGGCAGCTTTAGTCCTTGGCAGCCACAGACAGGAGGTTTGGTATCAGAATCAACCGGCTGGGGTGTATGCACAATTCTAAATAATATATAATGGGTATAAAAAACACTAGAAAATTAAGAAACACCTTTAACGTAAACAGTCCAGAAACCAGAAAAAATTAGATTGGGATACATATTTAATTAGCCAGAAATGTTTGCCTGCACTTCATCAGTGTGTTCAACATCATCACTTATTCAGCCTAATGAAGAATTAACACCTTTTACATCCTTTTCTAAAATGGACACAGCTCTAAACCAAACAAAGATGGCGGCCTTAGCTAGCTGCTAATCCGCTAGCTAACCGGCTAATGGTGTTTGACCTACACTTCTTCAGGGACTCGTCCACATCTGGACGAGTCAGGCCCAGATATTTAGAGGGGGTTCAAACAAATAACTAACCGAAAGAAACTGTAAAAGTTAAAAGTAAGTAACACTCAGGTGCAACACACAAGGCTGCGACAGAAGCGGAGCCGTCCAGGCTCAGGGCGACGTACCTGCCTCAGAGGAACGTCCGCGAAGTCCGCGTAGAAACTAGACAAGCGGCAAAAACCTTTTAGAAATCTGTCCGTTTTAAAATGAGTCAGTCCCACCGCGGTTGACGGCTGGCAAAATAAAAACAACTAAGCTCATTCGGCATAATTTCATGAGGATGGCGGGTGGCGTCCAGAATCCACGCTAGAGTTCACCTAAATTAACTGTCTCTCGCGCCCAAAGGCATTATGGGAAATGTATTTTTGTATTTACACCGTTCATTCTTAATAGACACACTTGGCTGATGCCGGTGAGGAATATAACTCGAATATGAATAAATTAAAGAATAACTCAGAACCTCTCTAAACCATCTATGTATTTATGTATTACATGAATGTTTTTGTGACGTTCCCTCTGGGACATGTGACTCTGGGTGGCGGCTGTTTGCCAGAGGCTTTTTAAATTCTAATCATATTTAAAAATCGCTCAAAGTAATAAATGAGTGACAGCATTTGGTTTGCTGAGTGATTGTGAGTCGTGTCAATATCTTATCTATGATTTCTTTGTGTTGCTGCTTTTGACTGTGTCCAAGTTATTTCATCTATTTAGCGGACGATTGTGCATTTTAATTCATGTGGTTGTGCTGTCTTAATAACTAATTTACATTTATTTATGCGCGCTTGATGTTTTTCACGTCTTCTTTCACATCATCATCAGGCTCATGAATGTGATAAAGCGATGAGCCAAACGTAGCTTTCTCATCAGAATTATTCACCACATGACAAAAGATCCTTGAGCATATTTTTACAGGCTGAGTGCGAGGTCATCGCCACAAACATTTATCTTTATAAATGTATTCAATTATCATTTATGATGAGCTGGTTTATTTTGACTAAACAGCTGAGGGTCCACTTTTGGCGTGTTCACCTTGCTTTTCATGGAAAACATGAAATTGTCCCATTATGAGCAAACTGCATCAACTGAGGACTGAGATTCAGATGGAAGCTGCAGAACAAGCTTCAGCAGACCTTGAGATAACATATTAAATAATTCTCTTATTTCACATAAAAATCTAATTTAAAGTTCAATTATGCATTTTGACACTTTGCCTGTATTGGCAAAAGCTGTGGCCAGAGACTTTATGTTTTCGAAGGTAACTGTGACACCATGTCGTGACATCATTCTTAATGTCTCCACCAAATGAGCACAACACTGGCAGCTACACACAGGCTCTGTTTGGACTCCTGCACCGGTAGCAGTCCGTGCTGCTTCCTGCTGGGCTTCACCTTCAGCTCATTGTTCTGCTTTGCAGCTTACAGGTGAGCATCAGAATTATTTACCACAACTGGGAGTCATTATAGCCAGAACACCCATGAACAACAGGTTTGCTCATACAACTAACAAGTGAATCTGTCCACATCCCTTAATTTTTGGATGAAAGCAGATGTGAAGCTACATTGTATAAACCTATTGCTGAACAAATGAAGCAGGGACGTTGGCTCTCGTGTATTACTGGACACAGTGGTAAACCTGTAAAGTTGTCTTTACATCACTTCCTCCTCCAAGACTCAGAGCGTTCAGAGACACAGCAATACATTTGGTGCTGCAAAAGTAAAATGTAAGTGTGGTGGAATTCACCACACACGACAGAATTCAGCAGACGTTCCTGTGAGCTCTGCTAAACACATTCGCTTTCAGGTCAAATTCTTCTGTGTGTTGAATCTTAACTTTCTCATTCTTTATGAACGACTGACTGTTTGATGGTGATTTCAAAGAAACATATAGTCACGCTCACAGCTTTCATTTGGCAGAAGGTGACAGCTGATCAAACACACACACACAGTAGGATTCAAACTGAAACAAGCTCATACTGAAGAATCATAAAAACATCTTCACTAACAACAGGTCCTGTGATCAATATGCAGCACAGCATCTCAGTCTTTTTCACAGCTTTGATACGTGTTGACATCCTCAGACGATACCTGATCAATACTGTATTAAAGCTAAATCAGGTGAACTGGTGGTGGACTCGACCGAACGAGAAGAGATAAATGACCACTGACAAAGAACAACACATATTGGCAGAAAATGTGATTGTCTTTCTATTTCCAGACTGACCTTGACTGAGAAGCACAGAAATAAGTGAATAATTTCTACAGTGATTACAGATGATGGATGGTGCGTATGTCCAGGCTCAGTGGATACAAATACAAACACAGCCAGCTACTGTACAGAAGAAAAGAAAACATCACGTGTGAAGGCTCCAACAGAAAGTTTACGGAACCATTTGACCTGAAACAACAACATTTTTATGGTCTTTTCTTAAGCATCTCCTTATTTTTTGTGACATTTCCTTGTGGGAGTATTTATGTTCAACAAACGCTGCAGTGCAATTAAATGGTGTGTTTCAACCTGATTTAAGTAAATGAAGCTGCGGCATGACTCAGCAGCTGTTAGCACCAATACTGGAGTTTCATGGAGGAACTGTTGGGTTGTGTAGAGTTTCAAAAGGAGGTGCTGCTCTGCGCTGGGCCGCTCTCAGCCAGTCTTCAGCCAACCGCCCGTCACATCACATGACATCATGGCGTCAGTTATTTAGTAGGACTGTCACGTTCAAGGTTCTCCAGCAAGGAGATGTGATGGCTTGGTGCCTTTGGTTTTCAGAAGTGGGTGCGATTCTTCTCTGATGGGAATCATTTGGGTTCCAATTAAATTCTCGTATTGTTTCAGTTGTCCTGTGTCAGTTGTGTTTTCTCAAATGAAAATCTCAAACTCTCGGTTCCATGCGGACGTTTGTCGTTGGATTTTTTGGTTTTCTAGGTTTTCTAGTGGTTTACTGGTGGCCGGGGGAAACCAAAGCACACATCTGGCTGTTTCTCCTCCAGAGCTTCTCAAACCCTCCGCGTTCACATTCTCAGCTGACGGAGCTGCAGCTGCTTCACTGGCAGCTTTTCATTCTTTACAGTTTTTTCATTTGTCGGCTTTCAAACAGCCCTTTAGAAGTAGAGATGTGACTTGATCCCATCACCTCTAAACCTGTCTGCTTTGCTGATTGAGCCATTGAGTCTTCATATGCGAGAGCTTTTTCAAGTTTTTCCTTTAGATGCCGGCTCTTGAAAGCAGTATGTCAAACCAGACGCAGAACAACCCGACGCAGCTGCATCCTGCAGTGAGCTAAAGCTGTGCTCAGGCTCAGCTTTCTTCTCTTAAAGCTTTTCAGTATTTCCACCACATATTAGCTTTCAAAACGCACTTGCAAATTAAGAATGTGAAAGGAAACTTGAACCTGTGACCCTGAGTTCTCCATGGAAGCTGTTGGCCCATTCAGCCACTGGGTTTAATTATTTTTAAGAGCATTCTCTGATATTTTTCCTCATTTGGATGTTGGCACTTAAAAACACAACCAGACATTTACCATCAGCACATAAAGGACCGAATTGAGGCTCTTCACAAATTAGTGAACAGCTTTTCTTTTATGCTGATGAACTGAAGGATGCTTCAGCTCATCTGAGATTATTTTAAACCACCGTTTGTTGTAAAACAAAACCGTCTCACTTAGAGGCTCAGAAACGTGATGTCTGGGTTTTAGACAAAAGGCTCCTCTTTAGCTTGACGCCTGGTTGTGTCCCTTCACCTTTGATTAATGAAACGTACCAGCTTAACAGTGACGAGGATACGAGCGCAGGTGATTTCTCAATGGAAAAAATAGAATATTAGAAAAGCTTGTCTGCACTTCTTCAGTATATCATAAATATAAAACATCAGGATCTAATAAAGACAACATAAAGCAACAGACTTAAATATATCAAAGTGGCAGGAAGCTGAGTTGGAGCTTCAACTTCAAATGTTATATTTTAAGACATTATAGAGTGAAAACTCCAAACTAAAGCGTTTTAGTAATTACACACACGCACACACACACACACACACACACACACACACGCCACCAGGCTCCTAAATGACTAATGCGTTTTGGGTGTTTAATCCTGAGTTTTATCATGTGTGGACGTCTGAAGAGAAGCAGGAGCTGCTCCACACCTGGATCCCAGCGATGCACCAAGGGGAAATATAGGCCACCGTCCAAAAATACAGCGAGGTTAACGTCTCACCAAAACTACTTCATCAACAAACACCGTCTAATGATGTTCTCCCTCCGGACGCTGTTTTCACTGACCGAGCTTTCTGGGCTTCGGATAAATGGCTGCTGTGTTACATCCGTTCCTGGCGTCTCCGAGGCCTTATTGTCCTCACGTCTGAGCTGGTTATTAGGAATAAACATGAGTGGATGATTATTAATCTGATTAGTCAGTGTTGAAGCAGACGTACTGTACTGTCTTCCACCTTATTGGACGTGAGAACTGTGTTCACTGGGACTTTACGATGGGAGAAGTCAGAGTTTATGAGGTGAACAAGAAATCAATGTTCCGCTGCGTGTTCACACCTTCACCACAGCTCATTCATGTGCTCTGACATTTCCAAACACGAGCTGAAAGCATCTGGAGAAAAGAGAAACCTGTCCATTGATGTTAGACTAACAAATGGTCAGAAGCAGGGAAAAAGAGCTGCCAAGACAGATCTGTCGGATCCATACCTGCACACAGCCACAACGAGTCCTTGTCTGGTTGTCTGACATGAACTGAAGTGTGTTCAGGACAACGATTACCTGGGTGAGACTGGACGACGTCTGCAGGTGTGTTCATGTAGATGATTTGATGAGTCTCAGTAAAACAGTGCGTCTCACAACAATAAATCAAAGACACGGACCTCAAACGTGTGATTTCCTGTTACGGCCGACGCAGAAGCGACGTTGGACCCTTTGAGCGTCACAGCTTGGGGCTGGGTGGCGTCTCCTGCAGCGCGGCTCCATATGGCGAGCATCCACCTGAAAGGAACCAGATTGGGAGAGTTCACGAAGGTGGGAGACGAATATTACAGCGTAATATTCGCAAGCTCGTCGGCCGAGTGCGTCCGACTCTGCACAGACGTTACCTGAGGGAGATCTGAGATGGTGGCAGCCAGAAAGCTGGAGAAACTGCAAAGGTGAAGTCTGAAAAGAAGTCAACTCAGCTGGATCAGATCAGTCTGAGCGCGGGGACTGACGGGAGCCCAGACATGAGAAGCCCAGCACCGGCCTGTAGGTGGACTCCAGCCCGACAGCACGGGACCCGGGCTAATGAGAGACACGCATGGTGGAGTGAGTTGGGGAGGAGTTCAGAGCTCAACTTACAGCTGTAACACTCGGATCACTGTGTTCCCTTTTTAGTGCAGGCAGATGACTCCACATCTGTTCAGCATCTGAAGACTCTGCTCGCTCTTCAGAGCTGCACTTAGTTCTGGTTAAGCTGATCCAGAAGACACTCGGGGTCAGAATCTGTGGTTTAGGAAAATGTTGTTGCCTAACAAAGAACATACAGTACCGATACATACAGCGTGTGTTTGTGCCGGTGTGTGCGTGTTGTGTGTGTGCTTTGCGTGACCTATCTGCTGTCGTCATGACTCTTCCAGCTTCCCAGAGGCCTCTTTACTCTGAAGAGCATCTTTGTTCCAGAACGTCCTGTCACACTGTACATAAAATCTGGCGAACCCACACATTTCTTCACGGCGAGTGCTGCGCTGCACAAAAGCAGCAGAAGCTCACGGCTGCTTGTTCGCGCCTGCGTTGCGGCCTTGTTTCCCCTTTTAGCGTAAACGAGAGGCACAAGTGATAATTTACCGCAGCTTTCATTCAACTCCGCTTGTTTCAGGTGTTACTTTGAATTAAGTGCCGGCGTCGCCTAATCAAGCAGCGACGCTTGGTTTCAAACACACACTTCACCAAAGAATGAACTCCTAAAACGATTTGTGATGCAATTAAAAAGGAAATGAGTTCTCAGAGCTCGGAGGTTGTTTGTGTTGAAGCCGAGTCAGACAGGACTTGACATTTAAAAGAAGCAACACATGACTCACGACTGCGGCAAAGACACCACACACAGCTTCAAAGATGGAGGACGAGCAGCCACACGGGCTGAGCAGCGTTCTGCTGGCTTCTGTTTCCTTCTGATCCGCAGCCCGGGTCCGGCACGTTAACCCGGGTTGGAGGGGGAGGTGGGCGAGAACCGCAGCGCCCGCAGAAGATTTCCATGTTTTGGTTACACCCTGTTTATTCTTAGCCTTTAACTTCATCAGTCCCATGATGCAACAAGTCGAAACGATGCCACAACAACCGGAGCATGAGAGCAGGTGGACCGAGCACCGAGCTGAATTCAAAAAATCTCTCAACGTCGCTCTTACGCCACAAAACAAGCAAAAAGCAGCTGGTTTGTTTTTTCCTCTTTACTCTAGACTCTGCACGACTTAACAACCAGCTTTTTATCCTGCTGAGCCAAAATAAACATTTGATAATCATGAGAAAAGTGCTCGTTTACAACGGTGTCACAACAATTCCCCGCAAACGCAAATAAGCTGTCAGAGACGTTTCCTCTCTGCTCAGTTTGTCAGTTTAAAGTCGCGCCACAGTGACAAGCTGATATGTTCATGGCTGCACGTTCATCATCAGATATGCTCCGGCTGCGGGTTCAATGCGTCTGACAACCTGCCTGCAGGCCTGCAAACACTGGAGTCATTAAAGCACCGGGACAGCGGCTTGTTTGTCGATTGGACTTCAAACGAGGACACGGCGGCGTCCTCGCGTTGCCTCTGACATTTCTGCTCCTCCCGTGGCGTCGTATCTGGGTTGATGAAGGTCGATGAAGGTTGAATATGATTTCTGAGATAAAGAGGCTGCGAGTCTTTATCCGGCTGCCTCCAAATGCTCCGCGCTGACCCAGTTGTCACTTTGCCCGGTTACAGCTCCTTTACATCCTCTCTCCTTCCTGCCAGCTTCAGTATTTACCCCAAGTCTTGGATAAATAATCAGCGCAGTTCACCGTTTCTCCTCCTTCGGCCTCAGGTGACATCGTTAAACGGTCGATGCTCTCTGTGCTGACGGGCACATGCAAAGTTTCGACCGGCTGTCGAACATTCGCAGCTCAGGATTCTAATTAAACCGAATTTTCCCAGCTCTGATGTAGAATCATTCCAAGGAGAGATTTAAGGAAGAGAAAGACGATTAAAGGAACGTTGAACACTGATAAAAGAACAAGGAAAAGACAAACAGACTGAAAGGAACCAACGTTTCTCCGCTGTTCTAGTCCAGAGCATCACCACTGGTCCGACCCGATGGCCAAGCAGCGGGTTCGGTCCATGTGACGCTGGGAGCAGACGCTCAGGCTGCTCTGCTCAGAGTCAAGTCACAATATGCCAAAAGTTAGACCCAGAAGCTTCAGAGCCAGCGCCAGAACTGGGCTGGAGAGTCACAGCTAATGTGAGGACTGTGGACTGAGGTGCTGCTCATTAAAGCCTGACTACGTGAAATCAGACTGGAGACCTTCAAACTAATCTGAATCCTAATCAGAGACCTGGGGACCACATCTGTCCGGCGCCTTTCTAAATGCTCTCCCCTCTGCAGGTTACCTTTAGGTGCTGGTTCTACCTGCCTCACTAACCTGACTGCATGCAGGAAGCCAGCAGCTGCTCCTGCTGGAGCCACGTGCTCTTATTGTTTTCAAAGAAGACGTTAATCCATTACCACTCCACTGAAAGACAAATATTTGATAATTAAAAACTGAGATGATAACAAACAACAACAAACATTAACAATTAACGAAAAAATGTGTTGCCACAGGTCAAGTTCTCCGTTCGGTAAAAGAAACAATGACCATGAGATGATTCTTGTTAAAGATAAACCAGAAATAATCACTGGCAGTAAATCCTATTAAGTCTTTAGTTTATCTTGAGTTCGGCAAACAAATCATCGAATGTCAGACTGAGATTCTTCACTCTAATCATTTCCAATTCCTCCGAATCCGAGGGCAGGTCAGAAGACTCACCTCCCGTAATGTATTCAGCGAGGTTCAACCGCCAGTCGACACCAGATGACGACAGCAGACCCACAGCAGCCCAGTCACACCGTCATCACTTGACAGGAGGCGAAGGTGTGACGAGGATGCGGGAACACATCAGCTTATACAGCAATTACGTCCCACAACACAGTTCAGACGCCATCAAATCAGGCTGGAGAATCAATGAAGAAATCGAGAGGCTGCTGAGCGGCGCCTGCGAGGCAGAGCTTAATCTACCGGGTCAGCAGGCTCGGTTCTGCTACGGCCGCTTGCTACCGAACCTGAGTGTTCGTGTGTGATCCTCCTGAAAGTCGCTGCTGCATAAACTCTGCCTCGTTCAAACAGATTTGGTTCGTTATTAAGCGAAAGTAACGATTAACAGAACAGATGTGATGTTTGAGTCCTCAGCGGAGCCGGAACTGAGCTGACCTTCATCCTGACAGCAAGTTTGATAAAAACTTCACACCCTGTTGTCGCATTTTCAACATTTCACTTTTAATTTGGTTTTATATTTGATTAAATTAGGTTTAGAGGAGGATCAATAAAAATGCAGAGTCAAAGGTAGTTTAGAAAAACGTGCCGGAGGAGCTGAGGAGCCTCGTGGGGACGACGGAGCGCCCGACTCCCGGTATGTAAAACAGGGAAATGTGCTTGTGTCACTTAGTTTGTACGATTAAAGTTATTCTGAGCTGCAGCAGCTCGACTGCTCTGTTCTGACAACAGCAGTCAGGTCTGGGTTTATAAAAAGATGCGTTTACTGACAGTACGGGCTTTGCTTTCTTCTCTCGCCTGCTGCTGTTACAGGCAAAAGAGAAAAAATCCTCTGATTGACTCTCGTTGCAGTAATTTCTCTTTTTACTTCGATTTTCTTTTATTGTCTGTTCTTGTGTAATTAACACAAAAAGATCTTTTAGATTTGGTTCGGATTCCATTCGGTTTTTGAAAAGTAGTTAAATATATATTCATCCGTGAACAAACCGCTCAGAGCTGGATCCATCTGAAGGTGTAACGACATACAACACCGAGGGTTGGTTCTGTCAGGTCCGGCCACAGCGATGAGCATCCTTTGAGGAAACCAGGGTCCGTTCAGAGCCCTGGTTCTGGCGATCGCTTCAGGTTCTCATTTAATGAAGGCAACACTTCTTCTTTAGTGACAAACATTCCAAGCATCGCACTCAACAACACGACAAATAGTTTACAAACTGAGGAGAATCTTTTTTCTTGTAATTCCACACATTCTTTGTCACATCCTGGCACCTCCGTTACCCATTATGCAACCTGGCTGCCAACGGCTGTGTGGGAGACTTGGGTGTTAAACTAGTAGCAGCTCCTGCAACCTGGAGCCGACACAAAGAGCACAGTCAGGAGTCGTGCGAGCGACGCACGCGTTGCAGACCCAACTGGCACAGACTCCAGTGACATCAGCGGAGGACGCTTACGCTACGGAAGCTACGGAGCAGTAGTTCTCTGTAGCGCCAGAGCTTTTGTCGTGGTCCGGTTTGGTTCTGGTCTGTAGGACCGGATTCTGTGTCTGTGTTTCACCGCATTGCTTCCCCCCGTGAAGAACCGTTGCGTGACGGAGGTGTGTGTGACAGTGAGGCTGTTCTGGCCTTGATTCTGGTCCAGCTCAGCACGCACACATACCCAAGCACGCGCCCTCTCCCCCAGTTGCTCACATCTCCCACCTGTACAGAACCGAATCAGGGCGGCCGTCAGCTGGTTCCGATCCAGACCCTCAACATCCTGAGTTCAAGCAGAGCAGAGGCAAAACCAGACGATGCTGTTTGGCAAATCAACCAAGCTCAGCATCGCTTCATCGTTTCTTCCCATTACCCACAATGCACTGCACACAGCTCCACGAACAATGAATAGATGAGGTTTGCGGCAGCTCAGGCGGACGAAGTGTGACTGGAGACCGGACTCTGAGGCCGCGGGCCCGGCTGCCAGGCGTCTGCTCCCCTGGGACGTCCCGCCATCGCTGAACATACAGGAAGCGACCAGGGAGGCAGTCGGCGAAAGTGAGAGGAGTAGATTAAGTAAGCGCGTGTTCATGTTGTGATATTGAGAAAAATGGAAGCGCTAATGTGTGTGTGTAGGCAAAAATGTGAAAATGAGAAACGTGTGAATATGTGTGTGAAAGAGATGCAAAGTGTGACTGAGCACAGAGTGTGTGTGTGAAAAGAGGAGGGAATGTGCGAGCTCGTGTGGATGTGTGTGTCTGCATGTGCGGCGCTACGTGGTGTGTGTCTCTGCTCTCTTCCAGCTGTTATTTCGTCTTCTCTTGGCGGAGAAAGAACAAAACTCTCCTGCTGGATTAAAAAAACACAACGAACTCCCAAACGTGAAACCCATCACAAATGCATCTCGTCTTATTTAAGGAGACGACTTTACAAGTTCCCGACGCTCCCACACTGTCAGAAAACGAAAGTTTGGCTGCGGCCAGATGGTGCCGACAATAAAAAATTCATCAGTGAAAAGGAGTTAATTCATTTCAAAGATGGAAAATCCTAATAAGTTGTGTTTCTGCACCTTTCCTCTCATATTCTATTCACATTCATAGACGTGCCAGATTCACCACGATCGCCTTCTCTGTGGTTCCGTATAGTTTCAGCGCCACGTCGAACCTCGATGAGAAGGTCCAGGGTCCAGACGTGTGTTGGAATCTTCCCTTTGAAGGCGACAACCTGCGGTGACCTGGTCGTTATGATTTATGGCACAGCCGACCAGTTCTGAGACGCTCACCGGTCACGTGAGGTCATTTCTCTTCAGTCCATGGGCTCAACGTGTGCTGATAGCGTCTGCCTACAGGTCCAGGCCTTAACGTCAGTAACTGCCGTGACGGAAGCAGCTTCTACTGACGCGTAACCGGGCTCAGCCGCGGGTCAGGCGTGTGACGCCAGCTGCACGTCTGCTGCAGAACCGCCAGACGCCGCTTTAACGAGCAGGTGTCTGATACAGACAGATGGAGTCATTAACCTGCCTCTGACGCAGGTTCATTATTTGAAAAACGGGTGAGGAGCGTTTCTCCGTCTTCTTAATGGTTACACCCCAAATCCAGATTCATAAAATCGTCCGTGTGGTGGACTGAACCTGCTCTTAGAGCAAATATATGAGAAGAAAGTCCGTACGTCATTTAAAGGGCTGATGTCTGTACAGTAGCATCATGAAGCGGAATAAACAAAACCTCCAAAACTCCCCAAACAGCAGCGAAGAAGCAGGTTTTCTGCTAAAACATTGATTTCATCTCATACAAACTGTAGTTTGTCGGTATCCTGTGTGCGGCTAAAAACAGCTCGGCTGCTGTCGAGGGAGGAGAGTAGGGTTTCTCTCCTCACTCGCCAGCTGCCAAATATACCGACGCGTTCACAGTCGCATTTTTTCCTTCTACTCTCCCTCCGTCTTTTTTCCCTTCTTCTCAGAGAACGGGTTGAAAAGTTCACAGTGAAATCACATTTCCGTGCGATATAGAGCTGCAGTCAGGAAAGAAGGCAGCCAGTGTGTGTGTGTCCTCGGCTAAGTGCTCGGAGTGTGTTTATCCTTCTGCCTGTTAGCTGTGTGTGTGTGTGTGTCCAACCCGTTTAGCCACAGATTTTCCTGTGAATTGCTCCATTTAACAAAAGGCCACGCGTGTGTTTGAAGGCAGAGCAGTGTGATGCCGGACGCTCACACACAAGCAGGTGCAGCGGAAGCTCCTCGGCGGATCCGCAGGGGAGCCCGACTCCGGGACCGACACGGGTCCAGTTACATGCAGACGGGTTGCTTCCCCAGGACCTGACCGCAGCCAAACGCGGGTCCACTTGGTTCCCACTGAAGACACTTCCCTGATCGGTTGCTTTCAAACAGAGCGAGCAGAAGCTGATTTGTTGTCGAGTCCTTCATTCAGCGGGTGAAACAACCTTCTGCTTTTCGAGCGACTCCATCTTTGTTTGTCTCCTCCTGGATCTCAGCATCTGAACATTCAGATGTTCCCTCAAGGCAGGTGTGTGTGTGAACCCGGGCTGTAAAGATAATCCGGCTCAGCTTGAAGGAACTTTACTTCCAAGGCAATTTTCTTCTGTCTAAATATCGTGATGGTTCGAACCCGGAGACGCGACCTCTCTTCGGGGGTCAGTAAACGGATCTGCTCGGTGCTGACCAGTTTGGAGCAGCGCCTATAACGGGGCCTCCCAGTATGGAGCTGTTCTTATTGGTGAGCTCCCAGTGTGAAGCTGAGTGAATGGGAGCTGGGCTGCAGCTTCGCGCAAACCTGCTGTGCAAGAAGGTTAAAAAATAATCAAGTGCAGCAGGATGGCTCATCGTAGGCTTCCTGGCGAGGCCCAATATCTCGTCTGATCCGGGGTAACGGCTTCTCTGTTGACGAGCGGAGCCCATTAAACATGATTCACACGTCAGTTGAACTTTTGATTAAATTTCTCATCCGCGCTTCGACTGCTCGCACAGCACCCGCACAACAGCTGCAGGCGGGAGACGAACGGCTGGAACAGCTGGATTTAAACCAAATGAATGTGAAGCCAAGGTTTGTGTTGTCGGGGTCTGCGCTGCATCTCTTCTCAGGCCGGTCCCAAGACGCGAACACCGTCCAGCTCAGTCGTCTCTCAGCTCAGACAGCGGCCCAAACGGTCAACCAGACAACCGGCTCACAACGTGCTGAATGGTTTCCTCCCTGGCTGCGTCCCTGCGCTGGACATCAAAGGTCAGCACCGTCTGTGAGGTCTTGCCGTCTGATGCTGGTTCACGCGAGACTTCGGGCCAAATAAAGGTCACGCATTGGTGAGGAGCCTTTTTCAAAGGGTGGAAGACCCTGAAGGCTCTTCACATCCAGAGCTGCTCTACGTGACCTTTGACCTTCATGTGGAAGATGTCCAAAAGGAGCGATGGGTGAGGCTGGATTATTATTCTGCTCAGCGTTCTGCTGGGAGCCGGCTCCGTCCCTGCTTCCACCATCGACTCTCCACCGTCTTCGTTCCTGCTGCATCTCCGCTCGCTTCCAGATTCCAGTTAACCGGGTTCGTGTCGGTTTCACAGTACGTCAGCTGAAGCCGTTGCGAATGAAACCGCGGCGATGCAGCGGCTCCGGCCCAGCTCAGCGCGTCGGACGATGTTTTCAGCCGCGTGTTTGAACCGAGCACAAAGCTGAAGTACGAGAAACTGACTTCACACGCGGCACAGCTGGAGTCGTGCTCAAGGTTTTAAGAGATAAACTCCAGAGTTTCAAATCCCTGGAGTTGAACCGCAGATTCCTCCTGGGATCCTCTGAGAGATTCTGTCTCTCTCTTTAGTTTTTATTCTGGCGGGAAGCTCATGTTCTGAGGCTCCTGATTCACATTCACACAGTTGTGCCCGTTCTCACCTGGGAGCTCAGAGAAGAAGCCGTCGGCTGCTGGACGGCCTCGCTCAGGGTCCCAGGCTCGGATTATCCAGGCGGGTGGGGGATGTAAGAACCAACGACCCACGGCCTGTGGGCTGCACGTCCACAGATACGCTGAGCTCAAAGTGCGGCACCGGCTGAATCCCAACAAACTCACGGCTTCCTTAATCTTCTGCCCTTTCAGCATAAAAGCTGACACTGCTTTGGCAGCTTCTCGTCTCCAGGCCGCGCCGATGTGTTTACACCCTGTTTTGACTCAGTTGTATAAGAACGGACGTAATTTTTTGAATTTGTTTATGCGACGACTTTCTGCAGCTGCTCACTAACACGCGTGTGCTAGTCGATCTAATCACGGCTCATTAACGGAGCTACTTCCAGGAAACCTGCTGGAACCTACAAGAACATCTGCAAACTGGAGAAAATTCACATCTGTTGCCTTTTCAAATTGACTTGATTTCTTTGATAATGTCATTAATAAATAAATAAACAACTAAATACTGTGTTAATAGAAAAGTGTAACATACATGTATTTCTTCTGTTTTTTAACATATAATACATACATTTACATTTGGGCTTCTTCACTTGAGTCAATACAAATTTCATCAAGGCCTGAATTTTCAAGCAGTTTTTACCACTGGGAAACTGACAAAAGCAGTTTTGAGTGGAGAACTCGTATTTACCTGATTTCCCACAGGGCATAAACGCAGCACCAGACACAAGGAGTGTTTTCTGTAAAAATGTTCATCTTTCGCAGGTCGATTTATCTGCCGAGACGCGAGCGCAAACCCCAAACGCTCCGCACACACTAGGAATGTTCGTGCATCACTGGAGCAGCTACACACTCGCGGCGAGCTCTGAGGCCGTGACAGCTTTCAATCCGCTCGCTGCTGCGATCAGGCCGAAATGTGATTCCTCACCTTTATTCTCATTCATTTTTAATGTTTTTTACAGCCCCCTTCGTTCTCATTGTGATTCCAAAGGCAGAGCTTATCTTAAATTAACACCAGTGCCGTGATATCCCTTTGAGAATGCCGACCAGATATTACAGCTTGCCTGGGATGGGCTCGGCAACGCGGAGAACATCCACAATGAGCCGTGGAAACGCAGGAAACGCCTCGCGCTCAAGGCCGCGCGGCCGTTTTCCCTGCTGCAGCCGCTTCCTGCTCTCGTCTCTATCAGCTCATCAGAAAGCGTCGGGGCCGGAACCCGTCAAACTCAAACATAATACAACGAATCTCAAGTACGAAGCGTCGCTCAAATCTGAGGTTTGATTTAATTAGATCTGCTACAGAACCGTACGATCTATCCTGTCTGTAGGATAGATCGTACGCTCGTATTCCACGGACAAAGGTTCTGGTCGGAAGCCAAACGGGCCAAACCTCCGCTGGGTGGAAGCAGAATGCAGGAGGGAGCACCGAGCCTGGACCCTCGGTTCCACAGAGACACAAAGTCAGCACTGACCCTTTGAAAAAGGCTGTGTTTTATTGAAATACAGCAGACATCAACAGGTTGTTTCGCTGACCTGGGCAACAGAAACAGAGCTGGAAAACGTTTCGAGGACATAAAATCAACACCGATGGCTCGACCCATTCGACCTGAGGCCCAGACTGAGGCCGTGCAGCCCGAGTCTGCTCCCAGCTGGTGAACGAACCGCACGAACACGAGCCCGCGTCCCACTTTGGGCCGGGACGGTTCAAAATGCTGGTGTGCGAAGGTGAAGGGGGAACTGGAGGCAGCGTCTGAAGCGTGTTCAGGCCTGTTTTTGCGCCCAGGGCTGGTTGTTTGATAGTAGCAGTAGTAGAAGAAGCAGAACCTCAGTTATGAAGCAGGGCTGGCCTCAACTCCCTTTAGAAACACATACAATGCACCTGGCTTCCTCAAAAATCACAAAATAAAAAAGTTAAGCCACCCTCCTACACACGGAAACATCCAGAAACTCTATTTTAATTTCTGCTGTGATTGTTTTTCCTCTTCTGTTTTCCTACCGTTAATATTCATGAGACCTTTCAACTCTCCGAGCTGTCGAACGCAGGACTTTGGTGCATTTCAGTTGCGATATTTGTTTATGATAATTGTAATTTGGCTATAAATTATTCAGATATCTTCATTGTTTTGCTTCTTTGCACAAACGAGCCGAGATAGTTTGATTTTGAACTGACGCTTCGTGCTGAACACCTACACACTTAAATACGTGGGTTTCACCGTGTGTTTCACGCACCGTCACTGCCTCGATCTTTCGAAACCTCACTCCAGGTTTGTAACGTGACCTGAAGTAACAGTCAAAGCCAAACCGTGTCTGACCTTTAACCTGGTTCGCGGCTTTTCTACGTTTCTGGCGTCTATGAACTGAAGGAGGACGGAGCTCGAAGGACACTGCGTAGCCACTAAATGCGCTAATAGGCTAAAAGTACTAATTAATGTACATTTAATGAATCGCTTGCTAATAACGTCGACCACTACAATCAAAGTAAACAATTTTAAAATAGTTGGGTTTCAAAACGGTTCAGCCTTGATTCTAAAAATCCGAACCCATGAAGTATTTAATATTTGGAACCTTTCAAATGGCACCAAAGGGTTTTGGAGAAACCAGGTGCACGCGTCACCACGAGCAGACAGAAAACCAGGGAGGGAGTCGAGCACACTAGTCCGTCCTGCTGGCCGGCTAGCGGCTAGCAGCTAACGCGCTAACGGCTGAGTCCTGCTGGCGTGACCTTTAAAAGGCCACGGAGCTTTTCCAGCTGGTTGAAAACTCACATTCTGCATCGGATGCGCTACTAGCGTGCTCCACTCGCCCCCTGCGGACATTCAGGCAGCAGAGCCCCCAAAGCAAATACATTCAGGCGATCATCAGAAAAATATTAGTCAACACTTTACACTTGCAAAAATAAAAGTCTTTCTAAGGCTCGTCTGTTTCTGCAGCGGCTGCAAAACTATCAAGACTTTAAGCGAAGAAGCAAACGCTGGGATCAAGTGCTGGCGACCAGTCGCCCATGGACGGAGCTCGGACCCTTCGTTGAGGCCAGCCCTGGGTTGCATTGGTAAATACAGTATTTCAGATATATGTAGTCTTATCATCTTTAAATCTGACCAGGACACTACAGCTGCAGAAGCAATACATAAAGAAGCTCATACTCTGTTTGACTAGTTTTCTTTTTTTGTCGGAATGGAACTAGTTTCAACTAAGCCTACGGAGCCAACGTGAAGTTATGTATGGAATAATCATCTTTTTTTGTTTGTTTTTGTTTATCACAGACGTGAACGATGGTGAGCAAGACGACAATACGAGAGGAAACAGAACGTGGGAAGAAGACGAGGACGGGGAAGAAAGCGAAAGAGGCGGAGGAGACGGAGAGAGAGGATGGAAAGAAGGAGAGAGGACGAAGCGACAGAGGCGAGGAAGCAGAAAACGAGATGGACGTACGATCAGGCAGCGTGATTCTGGGTTGTGGGTTTTCACTGTCAGGCGTGTGTTGTGAGATCGTTACCGTTGAATCCTTCTGCGCTTGCCACCGTTCTGACAGTATCTCAACTGATTTTCTAGTTTGTTTTTCTGTTTTTTTTAATTTCATCACATCGTTGTTTGTTCCTTATTTTAAACAAAGATCCACGATGGTCATACAAGCATGTTCGTCGGAACAAGTGCAGATTGGCTTAAGTTTCTTTTTTTTCTGTATTTTTTCCTTTGCTTTTCTTCAAAAAGGGTTCCAGACAGAGTGGCTACAATAATAATATTAATAATAATATAATAATATAATAATAGCACTTGACTTCACTTCAGCACAGTAAAAAAAGAAAAAGGTCCAAAGGTGCTGTTTTTGTGTTTTGTTTTTTTAAAATCTGATTTGATGTGAAGTGAAGTCCCCCCTCTTCCTCCCTCTTCCTCCCTCTCTCGCCTCCTCCTCCTTCCACCTCTCCTCTCCTCTCAGCGGGGAAGTGGCGGGCGGAAGTCCAGTGCCGGTGAGATGAAGAAGAAGCGACTGAAGTATTGCCAACTGGTCCGTCTATCTTCTGCGTGTGTGTGTTTGTTTTTCTGTAGTGGTTCCACTCTGGTTCAGTAGAAAAGAGAACGTGCACACACACACACGCACACACACACACACACACGGACGCACACGGACGCACACACACACGGACGCACACACACACGGACGCACACACACACACACACACACACACACACACACACACACACACACACACACACACACACACACACACACACACACACACACCACTGCTGGCAAAGTTGTTTTTAAAAAGTCCATCAACCCAAAAAAATAAGAGCTGAGAGGAACCGAGAGGCTTGAAAACAGAAGCTGAACAAAGGAAGGTTTCGGGGGGACGAGTTGCTCCCGTTTTACAAAACGTAACAAAATGTTTCCGCAAAATTGTACAAATCTGTAGCAATACAGGAAAACAAAACCAAACAAACAGATGCTTCATATTTACAAGAAGAAGAAGAAGAAGAAGCAGAAGAAGAAGAAGAAGAACCCTTTTTAAGTGTAGTGAGAATGCAGCAGATCCAGCTTTGGCACTCGGCGATTTGTTTGTTTTTCTAGTTTGTCTGTTTGAATCCACCCCGTTGGTCGGTGGCTCCTTCACTCGGTGTGGGTGTGTTCGGTCAGACTGCTGCTGCAGGCACACATTCAGCTCACCCTCCTTCCTCCTCCTCCTCGCGTCTCCACGGCAACACAGGTCACGCACAACATCACCTCATCGCCACAAACTTCCATCCATGCATCCGAGTTCACCGCCCGCTAGGCTCCCTCTCACGAGACGGACTCTGCTTCCTTCAGAGCGACTTAAAGGAGAAGTTCAGGGGTTCGTATGGTAAAGTGCTAATCGTTAAAGCACTTTCTGCTTAATAAAAGGCAAAGTTCACAATAAGAAACGGATCTTATTGATCATTAGGGTTCAGGAAGTGAACAAAAGCAAGCGTGTTGCTGAGGGGAAGGTTGGAAAGGTTTCAGCGTCTCTGAACGCCCACCTAACTGTTTAGGCCGCTAGAGGGAAGGTTAATGATGTCACCGCGTTTTCAAAAGGTATTTCACTCAGGTTTATGTCGCGTTTTGTTTAATTTCACAAATGTGCTACTTCAGGGAACCCATTCAGGCTGAAAACCTAAAACCTTCAACTTCCAAACAGCCTGAACGTGTTGGGAACCTTTGGAAAGCAGCCGACATCCTGCGCCTCGTCCGCATCTGCGCTCCTGCGTCGCGCTGTAATACTGCTGTAAGACTCACTTCGCTGAGGAAAATGAAAAGAAAGCAGCAATTTGAGATTCACCGTGAGGGAGGGCAATTTCAATTATCTTCACAGATCGTGACCCTGAATTTCTCCTTGCACTCTTCAGATTTCAATTTGGGAGCATGTTTACACCTCGGCAAAATAAAATCCACCACCGCAGAGCCCCCGTCTTATTTAAACTCGTGCTTTTGTTGGGGACGTCACATCTGTGAAAGGGTCACTTCAGGTCGAGAACGCTGATGGGATTAGCTCCAACATGACATGATGGCGTGCGTGATCTGGGATGTGACAATCAAAAGAAAGAAGCAAAGGTAAAAAAGAACAAGAACACTACAAATCCTAATAATTAAAACTCTTCTGTTGTGGCTCCGTTCTTCATTTTCTTTCCTCCTGTATGTTTTTCAGCAGCAGTGGCAGCGAGAAATCCTATTCGCACCTGAAATGGACAGAGAGAGACAGAAATACATTAAAAACGGGCTCGAGAGAAACGTCCGTTTCACAAGAACTCAGATCATTTCAACCCGAAATACGCGGAAAGGGAGAAAAAAACAAAAGGGGGATTAAAAAGCAATTGTTGTGCCAGGAGCCGGTGTCCCGGTCGCCTGGTGCTGCTGGGAACTGGGGCACGTTGTGAAATGAAGGCAGACCTGGAGCCGCTCTCCGCTAATCCACGTACGAGGGAGGCTGCGGTCAAGTTGCGTTTTGTGAAGACGTGATTAAACGCAGCGATTAGAGGAACGGCTGTGAATTGAGCTTTCACACAGGAGCCACAGTGAAGCCTTCAGCTCGTCCTCCTGGCTTCCTCTGAGCCGTTCACGCACCGCGGGACGAGCAGGACGACACAAACCTTCACGTGTCTGCGTCCCCGGCCCGATTCTGGGCTTCAGCCCCAGTTACCTTCACGTTTCGCAGCATGAGTATGAAAAGTTGCATTTGGTTTTTCACACAACACAGACTCTAACAGGCAACAAACAGAATCAAGCTCATAACTTAAGCATAATCTAACAATTTCAGACAGTTTATTTTAATGTTTCCTGAAAAAAAGCTGCACAGAAACACAATAAGATGGAAATCTAATTAGCTCGCTGCTATTAGCGTGCAGCAGCCGCAGCGTGAAGCCAAAGGTCAGTCAGCGGATCTGAATCCACCCCAAATTAAAGTTGTAGCTGCAAACAACCTGGCAGAGCTCAGAGGTTCTGCAGGATAACAAGTCAATTTCACGGACTAATTAGGACACAATTATCTCTGTTCAGCACAAAACTTTAACCAGAAGTTTGTTTGGTACACGCTGGTTTTTTTTACTTTTGAATGTGGATTATGACAATTTTCTAACAAACTACTGAACTGATTGTTTCAGACTGTGGTGCAGGTCCAGCAGGAAGCATCTCTGGATCCTCAGCGTGTGTAATTCAACGCACCAATATTCACAACACTGATTTATTAACAGGTGTTTCAGCTGCATGTCGAGGACGGTGCAGCCTCTGCTCCCTGGTTTTATGTGGTGATTATCGCTCAGCACTATTAAATTACACAAAAAAGGAAAAGAGAAAGAAAAAGACAGGTTTGATGTAACGCTGAGGCCGACGCTTTGTGTGATTATGCCGTGGAAATTAGTTTCCAGCCTCAAATCAAAGATGCTTCACTGGGGAAAAGCCTTAAAAACCTGCCTTTTTATTACAACTGATATTAAGTCAAATTAAACAAATGTTCATCTTGTGACGGCAGTTACCTGGAAACAGGTAACGTCCTGCGTCTGTGACGAGCTGCAGCGTTTTGCCAATTTAGCCTTCAACTACGTAGAAGCTACGACCGTTGAGATGTCGCACCCTGCTGATTAAATGACACCCTGAGCGGCAGTGATTAGTGAGACAGGACAATGGACGGCGCACACACACACATGCACACACACCCCTTCACACAAACACAAACACTCACACACACACACATGCACACACACACATGCACACACACCCCCTCACACAAACACACACACACACACAAACACACACCCCTTCACACAAACACAAACACACACACACCCACACACAAACACACACCCCTTCACACAAACACAAACACACCCACACACAAACACTCACACACACAAACACTCACACACACACACCCACACACAAACACTCACACACACACAAACACTCACACACACACAAACACACACACACCCACACACAAACACACACCCCTTCACACAAACACAAACACACCCACACACAAACACTCACACACACAAACACTCACACACACCCACACAAACACACACCCACACACAAACACACACACACACACACTCACACACACAAACACACACACACACACACACACACTTACACACACACACACACACACACACACACACAAACACTCACACACACACACCCACACACAAACACTCACACACACACAAACACTCACACACACACAAACACACACCCACACACACACACACACACACACACACACACAAACACTCACAAACACTAACACACACACAAACACACACACAAACACACACCCACACACAAACACACACACACAAACACTCACAAACACTAACACACACACAAACACTCACACACACACACACACACACACACCCACACAAACACACACCCACACACAAACACACACACACACACACTCACACACACACACACACACACACACACTTACACACACACACACACACACACACACACAAACACTCACACACACACACACACTCACACACGCAAACACTCACACACACACACACTCACACACACACACACTCACACACACACACACTCACACACACACACACTCACACACACAAACACTCACACACACACGTGTCAGGAATTTCCACGGCTCCGTTGTTGGGACGGTACCGTGGCTCCTCATCCGTCTTTCTCGTCTCGTCTCGTGTCGCGTGTGAATGTATGACAGGTTACGTAACAGGAACCAGGAGAAGCCTTGTGTCTACTGTGAAATGACTTCACGTAATTCAACCTTTTCATGCTCAGCGTCTCACAGCTGTGAATCACGTTTGTCTTTTTATCTGCATTTACAGATGAGCGATGAATTCAGAATATATAATATATTATATATATAACGCTCAGCTTATGAAATTACTTTTACATATGGGTTCTTTTTATTTTTATTTGATTTTGATATGTTAAACAATCATCATCACAAATCATTAATACACTCACATTATTTTTCAGAGGTTATTTTTAAAATTTCACCAAATCTGAGAAAAACACACAACAAGAAAAATATAATTTCAGCTGAAGAATCAGGGTCGAAACTGTCAGGAAAGAGTTAAATGTAGGTAGAAATGCAAAACTACAATAAACACACATTCATGTGGTGCAAGACGATAAACCTCAAATCCAAAAGTTCACAAGTTAAAAAATGCATTTTAGGTTTAAAAGAGAGCGAGAGGAGCTGAAAAGAGTAGAGCGAGAAATATCTTTTTTCATCTTTGCTTTACACAAATTTAATTTTGGTGGTGGCAAAAGAGGAGGTTGGCATAGCAACCTGAGGTCACGCACACACAAACATACAGAAAAGAATATTTAATTACATTTAAATACAAAAATATTTCACATTTCCCCTCTGAAGCTGGAATCTGATGTGAAAAGCGGCTCGTGTGAATTATTCACCCCGGTGCAGCGGCGGGTGGGGCTTAACAGCAGCAGGGATAAAAACCCTTAGAAACTCACCACAGAGGCCTCGCATTTCTGATAAACAACGAAAAGCTGCGAAGCACCTCAATCTCTGACCAGAGAGCACAAATTAGCCTCTTGCCGCTAACCTGAACTAGCTGGGCTACACAACCGGGCCAACCAGACTTTGTTGCATCACGACCCGGGTGCATTTCATCTGTGTATCAAGGTCTGGACATAACCAGCTGGACGTAAACGCACCTTAGCAGCCCCGGACGCTGACCGGCACTTGATCCGAGGCTAACGCACGGCCCGGCCCAGACGCCCTGGATGCGAATACCGAGGCTGATGCCGCGTTTGTGAACCGCAGCAAAAACCGCCACAAACCATCTGCTCAGCGTCCGTGTGGCCGATCTGTTGCCAGACCTGAACCGAGCGTCCCTTTGTTTCTGGCACACGTCAGTCTCCGCTGCTCCTCCGTCCACAAACTTTACCAATAATTGCTCTGTTTATTTATTCGTAGTGATTTAAAATCATCTGCTAATGATGTATTTATCTTCTGGGGAACATATTTAGCAGTTTCTGTGTGTGTGTGTGAGCTGGTTTGTTGTGGTTTTTATCTTGGCCATTCAGCTAATACTAAAATGTCCAAATGCCAATTTAAGATTTCACTGATGTGAAGCTTTTTGTTCACATAATGGAGGTATTGTTGGTTATTTAAAATGCTGCATATTGATTATCAATTTGGCTGCCAGCCGTTGGATTTGAAGGAGTGACAATCCTTCAAAAGTGACAGTGTAAGAAGCCGCTTCGCCGCCTTGTTTACAGCCGTTTATCTTCAGGAAATCATCTGAACAGATTCTATTTTGATAAGTGAAAGCCAAAAAGAGACATTAAAACTTTCAATCTTCTGTCAGAACAGACGAAGCAGGGACGAGGCGGCGGCTCTGTCGTCACACTTTGCCCCAGGCGCAGCCTTTTATCTATCACACTTTACCACACCGGGGGGTCTGCTGCTATTTTAGGCCTCCAGTGAGGTTCTCTACCTAAATTCTCCTGAAGTCAGTGTTTGTTGCTGAGCGGCTGAAGCCAAAGCTCACACAGCTACACACACAGACTGCAGCGGGACGGAGGTGTTGGCTTCAGCATCAACAGACTGGGAGGGTGGAACCAGGGGCCTCCCTGAGTTGAGCTGAACCCAGAGTCACAGGAGCCCTGCTCTAAAGCGAGGCCGGACCCGAGGGGCCCGTTGGAGGGTTCCACGCGTCCGTCACTCCAACATCAGCACAACTGCATTTATGTCTCAAACTAATCCGCTGGAAAAGAGCACGAGGGGCCATTGTGTCGGCAGAGGCCCCCTGCGGTTCCAGGCCCCGCTGCATGAGACGCACTTCGTGTGTTTTGTCACGGAGAGTTTAGGTCTTTGCGGAGACTTCACTCACAATATAAGACGTCAGGGCTTTCAACAGTTCTATACCCAACAGATCGTCATCCAGCCACGAAAGGCCACCGCGATGCGAGCGACGTGTCCGCGATTTTAGGCGTCAACTTTAATAACGACGACGTCGCTTTTTACAAATGAAACTTTTAAACTGAAATGTTTCCCCCGTGATGATTTAACAGGAATAACAATAATAAGAACGGTTGTATTGACAGGTCAGGCTCAAGCGGCAAAAGTGACCCAGCGAGCGTAGTGAGCCTTCCTACCGTCTATCCAGTCAGCCTCCCAGATGTTTCCTCCGCCATCTTCCTCTCTCTGTCCAGGAGCAGCTCGCGTCCTCTCCTCGAGTGTCCGTCGTCCAGCCAGCTCCCGAACACGTCCCGCGCTCCCCCGTTCTTTAACTCCACGTCCTGCTGCCTCAGCCTGATAAAGCAGTCAGAGGGGAGAGACGTGACTGTGTAGCGGTGACTTCGCTGGTTCAAATCTTAAAGCATCGAGGCCACAAACCAACGAGACAAACAGACTGGTTCTGGTTCTGATCTGCTTGAGTCACACCATCAGTTTTCATTTCGATGGAGGACATTTGTTATAGGTTATAACCCCACCTGACACCTGACACCTTCTCATCTGTACGTCACATCATCGTGTACACACTTTAAAACACACTGGGAGAACCAGGATTTCACGGTGCCTTTGGTGCAGGTTCGCACTGTGGTGCTTTTCAAAGACTTAGCCTGAACCCAGAGCTGACTCGTGGGAAGAATAAAACTCTTGCCCAAATTATTGTGGAGATATTGGTTTCTAACCTAATGGCTCCATTATTTGACCAAAGATGTCCCAAGATCCTAAAACGGAAGGTGAACGAAATAACGTCCTGCAGATTTGGAGCTTAATGTTCTGAAAACAATGTTAATATTGCAACTAGAAAACAACACCGCAAACCCTTTGAGGGGAAACTGAAATTTATTTTAGATGCATAGGTCACCACAAAAGGTGCAAACGAGTAGAATATGATGCTACGACTGCAAAAAGCTCTTCTGAGAGGAAAATGACTCGTGAAACTAAAACTAAGAGAAAGAAACTGGAACTTCTCATTCCAAGCTTTAGTGGCGTGTACAGTACAGATCATTCTGATAACGCTGATCAGTGTTTTCAGATTAGGGGTTGTTAGCTGCACTAAGCTCAAGTTCTGCAGTATGAATATCTCCAAACTACCTGATATCATTTATGAATACAGTACCTGCCAGCAAAGCGCTCATGGAGATCGTCATGCTGTTGGCTCTTGGCTCGCTGCTCCATCAACCATCCCAACTCAACCTCCAGCACCTTACTGGCTGCGTTGTTGTTGGTTGCAGCACCTTCCTGACAGCGCTGGATAAAGCTAGATGGCGCGTTTTCGGGGGAGCACACGGGTGGCCCCTGACCTCCATTAACGCCGTTGTTGTAAAACAGTTCCGTTAGCTCCATGGTGCCGCTCTGAAGGCGACTGTCGTTAAACCAGCGAGCAAGGTCCGTACGAGCCAGTCCTGTCCGACACTCCAGCTGGCTGAACTCCTCAGGGGAAGGCCACCGCATTTGAGCAAAATCGTCCTTGAGGAGCGCCAGGGATCGGCTCTCTGGAGGCACTGAGCAGGAATTTTGATTTGGGGCGGTAGGTGCAACGGTGCTGGGAGCCAGGACAGGCAGACTGAGCGTAGGTGGAGGAGGGCTTTTAAGATGGCCGCCGCCAGTGCTTGGCTTGTGAGTCCCATTTAGCTGAGTGTGTTGCTGTTGATGTAGTCGCTTATCAGCGATGGCAGGAATGCCACCTACACCAATCCTCTTAGTGCCCATGGAATTGAGAAGGGCTTGCTCCAGGTTGTCGCGCAGTGCACGCCGTTCCACGAACCAGCTGTCGATCTCCTGGTGAGACAAGTGGGTAGTGGCCGACAGATTGTCCACATCGCTGTGTGTAGGGAAGCTGTTTCTCAAGAAGTTCTCCTCCAAGATCTTTAGCTGTTCTGCCGTCTTTCCTTTCATCCTCTCCAGCAGGGGGAACTGTGTCAGCACTGAGGACTTCTGGTGAAAATCTGGTTTCTGAGCTGCTGGTGGCTCAACACTATCCAAATGAATGACTCCGTTGTTATGACCAGGGGCCGTCTGATTTGGGAGCCATTTGCCATCTGGGCGAGATGTCCCATTGGACTCTGCCAGAGGCGTCAGGACCTTGTCTCCTCTAGGATAGCTGGCTTTCAGTTCCACTCCTTGCTGCTCTTTCAGCTTCTTGCCGTCCAGAGGGAATCCTGGAATTTGGGACGGTGCTTTAGCTGGAGCGCGAATGGACTGAATAATGGTTGGCCTTCTTATTTGTGGGGTAACAAGAGGAGGGGAGTTTGGAAGCTTCATATCAACAGCTGGCAAATTGTAGGTACTGGGGGGCTTTTCTTTGGAAGTTGCAACCTTAGTGCGAGGAATAAGCAGGGAGTTTTTAAACGGGGGGGCACAGATAGGTGGGGGAGCTATCATTGGTCTTGTTAAGGACTCTGGAAAGACTATGGAGGGCAATGACACCAGTGGTTTTGTTTTGGGAGTTCCCAATGTCAACAGAATCTTCCCTTTGGACGACAAAGATGAGGATGATGATGATGGCAACGATGGCGGTGGCATTAAAGGCACAGCAGCGGATGACCGCTTCATCTCAGTCGTGACCAGAGGAACTGCTACAGGTCTCTTTGTCTCCATGGGAACAGGAGGTGGAGCCATTGGGAGGCGATCTTTGTGGGGAGGAGGGGGTGGGGGTGGAGCCATGAGCCCCCTGTCTTTAGGATCGCCAGAATGGGGGGCAACAGCCATGACAGGCCTCTTGGAATCTGGGCCAAACGCTGTTGTCAGCTGGGTTGGCATGGATCGTTTAAGGTTGTGGCTGGAGCCCACGGTGACTCCAGCAGGAGACAGAGCCGCTGTGGCTACACTCAGCCCGTTGGAAGCTGCTGTCCGGACTTGACCTGGATGCTCGACTGTGGTGTGGACAATGGGCTGCTGGGAGGCTTTGGCAGACGGCTGAGAGATGGGGCTTGTAGGCAACACAGTGAATGTGTGATGAGTGGGAGGGATGGAACCGTTGAACATCTTCTTCCTGGCTTCTTCCACCTCCTCTGGGGACCAAGTGATGCCTTGCTTCAGCCGCTGAGTGGTGAACCAGACTTTGATCTGTTCCTCTGGGTGTTTGGAGGCAGCTGTAAGCCACGACAGCTCAGCATGAGTTGGGTATGGAAACTTGTTAAAGGAAGTGATTAACGTCAGGTTGTCATCTAAAGAAGGGTTATATTTGGTGGTGTTCAGAGGAACAGCTATTTTTGGTACAGAGTTAAAGTTGGGCGGGCGCTGGAGCATCGGCGTGACATGGGAGAGCCCTTGGAGGATGGTGGGTTCCGGGATGATGACTGTTCCGTTGATGTTTACGGCTGTGATTTGATCCTTCTGGATCAGTCCGTCCAGCTGCAGCTCACTCCCTTGATAGAGCGTCTGCATGTTGTCCGGCGTTTTCACCGTGGTAGATATGCAAGGTGGGAGCAAACCACAGCCGTTGCTTTCACCTCGTTCATTTGTCACTTCGCATTCCACTGAATTGTCTTTGCCTTCGATTGTCTGCTCTAAGATAGTCTGATTGTTTCGCTTTGTTCTCTTGAACTTAAAGTTCGTTTCTCCTGGGTGCTGGCTCTCGTTGTGCTCTGTGAGTGAGTCAAACTTCTTTGTGTTGAAGTTACACACCGCACAGAGATACAGAGGATTGAGGATGACATTAGGGTGGCTGGAGTCCACATGCACTTTAAAGTCATTCAGATTTTGCGTCGAAAACGGGCAGTACTTGCACTCGTATCCTCGTGACTGCCTTTTCTGGAACGCTGGGTCAGATCTGGTCCCACCCTCCTTCTCCTCTCTGGCTTCTACTGCTTCAAAGACAGGAGGTTGGTCTTTATTAGCCAAGTGCTGCTCTCCTCCTAATGGCTCAAGATTCTGCTTTTCCACCGCTTTTCTCTCATGGTCTGAATTCTCTGGACTCTCCTTCTGGGTGTCTTGACTCTTTTCTGGTGATGCTGATGCTTCTGACTGATCTTTGTCTGTGGCATCATTGTCAGCCAGTATGTCTACGTCCATCACCTCCTCTGGATCGTCCTGCTCCTCCGGTATGTCGCTGATGATGCGAACCATACATGGGGTGGAGGACTTCCTGCGACTGGACATGACGGCTGCTGCTGCTGGTGCTAGTAATGACGATGCTGGTGTTGCTGATTGTGTTGAAGATATTCTGGCTTTTGGCTGCTGCTGCTGCTGGTGCTGGCCGTGGACGACAGCGTGTCCGTTTCTGACCTACTGGGGTGGGGTGAAGCCGATGGGTTTGGATACTGGAAGGTGAGCGGAGGTGAATTCTCCAGCGTGCGAGAGGGAGGGCAAGAACCGGCTGACGGTACCGGCCCAGGACCGGTTGTGCAGTGGCGTCTCCCGCTCACTGGCAGTGTCAGCTGTCGACCTGGGCGTCATGGGAAGGCATCACACACAGCAGCGGCGCTCAAGCTGTGCACAAACAGAAAGAGAGAAAATTACATGTTAATATTGTTCGTGTGCGGTGAGCTGCATTTCAACCACTTGGGGAAAAACTAAAAGCAGAGAAAAATACATGGTAGAAAAACAAAGAGAAGTCATGTTGATATTGTTTGTGTCTGATGTGATGTCCCGCATTTACCCAGAATCAGCCATGGAACAAGTGAATCGCGTGATGGGCAGCGACGGAAGGAGAGAAAACAGATAATTTACACTTTCATAAACAAGCAAACTACTGTTTTGGATGGAACGTCCTACTTATTGGAGGGACGTGAGATCAGCACAGCACCAGAAATAAAGCCCAGCAACTGCACACGTTTTAACTCTGACTGGGTCAACATATAGAAATAGTCAATGAGCAACACGTTCCTCAAAGCCAGAGGATTTAAAAGTCTTTTACTTGATATATGTGAATGTGACAGTTGACCAGGCAGCTGAAGAAGTGAAGTATTATTAAACTGCTGCTACATGCAGCGACGGCAGCCTGACGGACTTGTGGCTGCATCAGCCTGTAATTGACAAATAGTTGGCATTGACTGAAATGTTGTTTCCATTCCCCTGCGAAGGCCACGGAAGCTGTTCTGACAACTCTGAGGGATACGTGATCCACACATCGACCGATTTACCGTCCGCAGTAACGTCGCGTCACGCAGCTCAGAGGTACAGTCGGTGGTTGCAGGCGACCTCCCACCTCGCTTGTCCGGCCTCGGCACCGCGGGCGCTCCGTCGGCTGCACTTTAATCAGGCGCTGGCAGGTGACAGCGTTGGCTGACAAAGCCAAGGCCTGACGTTAAACAACGAGTGAGACGCCGCGCCCAAGAAATGACGATGAATCCGAGAGCCACTTAATTAGGACGCGCTGTTCCAGCCCAATCACATGTAAATGCTGCAAATTGAAGAGTCCAGTGCAAGTACAAAAGACAAAAAGTCTCCAAACTCCAAATCCCATTAAAAAGACATTAAGCGTCTTTCATAGATTCGGGCAAAGACAACTTCACAGGATAATTACCCTGTAATCATGTAATAAGAGAGACTCGGTGATGAGATCTCCTGACAGCTATCATCCACACAATGGAACGGAGCGAGCGAGGTACAAACAGATGGAGTGAGGCGAAAGAGAGAGAGAGGACAGACAGGTATGAATAAATATGGGACGAGAGGGCGTAAAGGCTAAAGAATAAAAGGAGGACGCGAGCAAAAAGGAGACAGAGAGAATGAGGTGGCGGAGAAGCACAGAGATAAAGAGAAGAGTCTGAAAAGTTGGAGCTGATGAAAAGGAGCAGGCACAAAGCAGAAGACATTTTAACTAGGCCACGGCCTGGCAGACAGAGAGGAGAGGAGGAATGTAGATAAACATAAAGAGGGAGGAGCAGCAGGGCCGACAGGAAGAACCACGGCAGAGACAATCACAAGCAGATGAGGACCAACACACACATGACATATCACAAAGGAAGCATCGCTCGAGGTTTGGTGAGTTTTCTGTCAGAGCCGAGGCTTTGAAAAGGTGTCCCAATCATTTGGGAGCAAAAAAAACCAAAACCCATTTGCCAGAAAAATTTCCACACTTAATTAGTACTGGGCAAGCTGTTATTGGTCCCAAGTGTCACTTACTGTTGGACATATTTCATACTCCGCAGCCTTGATCAGCCGACATTGGTTTTATAGGTGCAGAGTTTCCGGCGTCCTGTTCGAATGGGCGCGTTGTGTAGCCAGACGGAACCGAACCCATGTTGTTACAAAGCTCATGCATTTACATTGCTGTTTACTGCTACTACTCTAATGAAGCACACGGAAGCCAGGCGACGAGAGCCTCGGCAGGCCGACCCGGTCCAAGAGACGGATCCAGACCCAGGGGGAGGACAGGCTAGTAATGAGCGGCAACACACATCAGCCTCAAGCCCAGTCGACCACCAGCACCCGGGCCCGTTCAGCTGAACATCAGCTTGGAGCCGGTCCAGCAGAGGTCCCGGGTCAGCGCTCTGTTACCAGGAAACCAGCGAGTGTGTGGAGACCTCCACTCGCTAACTCGCACCCAAAACTTGGAGCGGTAATTTTTTCCTTTGCCCACATACATACTGGTCTGAACGAGGACCTCTCCTAACCCTGGATGTAATTTAAATTCGTTCAAAGAACAGCGGCCGTGATTTAGCGCTCGATTTCCATAAAGTTGGAGGATTCACGTGTGACACATTAAAAACGGACTCAAATCTCTGCAGCCGCTGCTAAAATAATTGATTTCTGCTCGCGGAGCCTTTTACAGACTTCATCAGTAGTTTGTCATGAAGGCTCTGACTCGTTTTCATAGTTGGATTAACTTTTATTGCATTTTCTACATAATGAGGTTTTTACTAACGTACATCACTTCAGTGTGTGTTCACGGAGCTACGGCATCAACACAAACCCACACAATAAAAACTCAACTGTCTGAAGAGAAGGAAGAGCAGAGAGCAGGAGACGAGGAATCAGCTGAGCAGACGAAAAGCAAACCACCGAGTTGAAGTGAACAAAGAAACATACAAGCCAACAACAGATGAGCGGAAGCACTGGGACGCAGACAGAGCTGCAGGCTCGCGTCACACGAAACAGCGAAGACACAACAGTGTCATGTTGTGCTGCGTCACTGGATCGGCCTCCGGGCTCCGGGCCAGCGTCTGACGAGTCATATGCCACTTGGCTACCTCCCATTTTGTCGGGCTCAGTGATTACGCGTATAGCATTTGAGTACAGGGGACGGTTGGGAGCGCGGCTCCGCAATTACGCAGAAAATAATCAAACTGCAGCAATGACAACGGTGATTTGTAAATCGCAGGAAACAGCGAATTCTCCTTTTGAGGTCAGTTCTCCTCAACAAACCCCTCAGCGACAGATACGCAGCCAGGATTAACTACAGGTGGAAACATCACAGTATCTGTAACCGACTGATTTGGCGCCAACACAGTTTTCCCTCCAGGATTCCCCTCAGAGAAGCCACACAAGCCAGATCCAGCACGAGACACTTCAACTGCAACGAAAGTGACACCACGGTAACCCGAGCGCATCGGCTGGATGAGGCCGGGGTCACCGCGGGGTTTAGGAGGAGCTTCACCTCCATCAAGGGCACAGCAGACCATCAATCTAACCACAAACCGTTGCCATCCATCTACTGTATCCGGCCAATTCAGCTCCAAGTCAAAGAGAACAAGGACGCGGCCGAGGCAGGAATGTCGAGGAGGCCATAAAGCAACCGAGACGAGAACGAAAGCGATGAGGAGATATCCTGGGAAACGAAATGACAAACTAGGAGGACGAAAGGCAGATCGGAGGGAGCCAGTGTGTTAATAGCAGGGCTTACAGACCTTCTACCAGAGCAAGGGCGACAAGGATTCAGGTAAACGCCATCACGGCCATGACGGCCCGTTTAGCTGGGAGAAGAGAAAGCTGAACGTTCATCCCACCTTCACACGAACTAAGTCTTAAAGGGGAAAATTGTGTTTGCACGTGAATCTGAGATCAGAACTAAACTCAGATGCTTCAGTAAAGTTTCTCAAACCTGAAGTGAAGCTCAGCCCTTGAATAAACAGTTCATTTCTACTCCAGAGACGTCTTTGTAGAGCCTGATGAGGCCCAGTGACGGACCGTGGCCGTCCCTCCAGGCCTGAGCGGCCCGGTTCTGGAGCCCGTGACCACGTCCTCGGGCTCAGAAACCCGCCGGCAGTGTGGATGCTAAATGATTGATCAAAGGGGCCTTTGTGTGGGCACCTCGTGGTGCTAATGCATCATTAACACCGCTGCTAGTGTGACCCAGCTCCTCTGAGAGCGCCAGGCTATTTCCAGAAGCTCCCTCTTATAGCGATCCAGCGCTCACTCGTTATGTAAGCGCTGCGAAGGACGTCTTGACGAGTCTCAGCCGTGGTTTTCTCTGGTAACTGCAGCGAGGCGGAATCACTGACGCACTGAAATTACAGACGGAACCACGCCGCTGCTGAAAGAGAATCCGTCCGGACGCGGCTCTGAGCGGGTCACAAAACCCGATATTTTAACTAGGCAAACCTCCTTCAGCACCGTCGCTCCACGTCTTGAAATGGTTTTGACTGATCTAAGTGAATAAATAAATCAAACATTGAATCATTCTGCACCAAAAGGCTTCTGGGAAGTATCTTAGTTTTCGTTTCCCAGAATTTCCTACAGAACCTACGGAACAATCACAGCCATCACGTCTGTGGGGAGCACAACTGCTGGACCCGTAGCACGAATCACACGCCTCCGTGTTCTCCAGCCACGTCCACGCAGACGCTTTCTATTACTACATGCAGAGCTTCATTCATTCAAAAACACACTGAGGTGAGATGCTTCGTGGTGAGAGGACCCTCCGGAGGCCCTGGACTGGAGACGGATGGATCTCGTGAAGCGGTTTGCTGTGGCGAGAGTTTGGGGTTTCGGGTGGTCGGGTGAATAATTGGAGCGAAGCTCTGGGCTTCGCACGGCTCGACGCGCGTCGCGTTGCCAAACTCCGGTATCGTCGAGTATCTGAAGGTCGAGCCTGCGGAGGCGAATGAACGACATCAATCAACCTGCTCATCCTGCGCCTCCCTCCAAACAGATCTGGGTTCAGCACTTCACACCGAGGAGCTTTTCATCATTGTGGTGTCACTGCGTGTCAGAATCTAACTCGTCAAACTTGCAATAAAGTTAAATGAACCTTGAACTTGAACTTTAGTGGGATTCTCTTTTACAATTTCAACACAAACTTTGTATACACAATTAATTATATTATTAATAATACGTGAACGCTTTAAATCTGTGTAACAAAACAAGCTTTTGGCTCTTTACTCAGCAACATACGTGAAAAGGTTAATTAATATAAAATGAATGATTTCTCCTACGTTCTCATTAATAATGACTCCGTTGATCACTTAAGACACGTCTGAAGTGTTTTTCCATTCATTCATTTCAATCATGGAGTCCAGGTATTTGCAGTGAGTCAGTTCATCGTGATGACTCATCTGTTCACGGTTCATGTTCTTTATGCTGCAGCGTAAGTTAAACGTTACCGTGATTTTAAGGCTCGTGTGTCCGTAGTCAGCCCGTAAATGAAAACCTGTGTCTGCCTGCGATTTAACCCTGCTCAGCATTAATGTAGGAGCCTCATCGCTTCATTCCAATTCTGTCTCGAACCTGCGCGTGCCGTTGAACTCTCTGAACTGAAAACATTAGAAAAGGGGTTTTAATCAGATTTTTCTAAACCAATTACTCTCTTTTCTCCTCACTGTAAAAACTTAAAAAAGGCAGAGTTCGCATATCAGTGGTTTGACTCTGTCTTGTGAAAATGTCAACTTTTAAAACTACAGAACTGATATTCAAACAAGCACATTATGTGCATTTGACATTATAAAATTATAAAGTATTGATGTCTGGATGTTATTTTAATTTAGGTTTCACATTAGCTTTTATTTCAGGTGACATTTCGAAAAATAAGAGCAGACAGAGACGCGGAAACTGGAGGAAAGAGACGACGCCTGAACCACGGCTGCAGTACGAAGTGGTGTCACCATGACGATCGTCACCCACGCAGTCCACCAGGGGGTCAGAGGTCAAGGTTTAGACATGGCGTGGCTTTGGATTAAGCAGATAACACGCAGACAAAAAGTGCCGAGTCACACACACACACACACACACACACACGTCCTCCAGCAGCCATGATGGACGGACACACACACAGCCTCAGTCACACAAACACCAGCTTCACAGGCTGATTTGATCAGTGTGTGATATAAATAAAACACAATTAGAAGCTCTAAAGAATGTCATCAACACACACACACATTCCAGTAATAATAAAAATAACAACAACAACATAATTCCTCATAACTCACAGCCGCTGTTTCTTTTACAAACTTTTGGTGGTAAAACTTTTTCCGTCCTTTAAATTTTCGGTCTTGTGCTGCTTCACGTGTCGCCACGCCAACCCTCCATCCTAAAATTTAATGGATGCAGTGACTCATTAAAAAGTGAAGGTGGGGGAGACAGTGGAGGGTGTGGTGGGGGGTAAAAAATTAGGAAAGAGACAGAGAGAGATAGAGACAGAGGAGAACGGTGCTTCATTTCCATGGCGTTACCATGGCAACAGCAGCGCAGGAGAGACGGCGAGGTGCCCTTCTGCCGTCGAAGCGCCTCGCCGCCGAATATTAACCAGGCCTGTACGCTCAGGTGCTAATTAGGAGAAGAGGAGTGGGGAGGAGGGGGAAGGTGAGGAGGAGGGAGGTCAGGAGGGAGTGGAGGAGGAGGGGAAAACAGCACAAGAGGTGACATGAGAGAGAAGGAGGATAAGAGGAGAAGAGGGAAGTCAGGAGGAGAAGTGGGATCAAGCAAAAAAGGAAACAGGTGGTGAATGGAAAACAAAAGCAGGAGGGCCGAGAGAAAGGGAGGACGAGAAAAGAGGAGAGGTCAGGAGGGAGGAGAGGAGGGTGAAAGAAAGCATGACAGGTGACGAGAGAGAGGAGGAGGAGAGAAAAAGAGAAGAGGGGAGGTCAGCATGAGAAGTGAGAGCAAGGAAAAGGGAGGAGAGGAGGAGGAGGAGATGTCACAGGGTGGAGGAGACTGAAGAAGAATGAAAAACTGAGGATGAGAGGAGAAGAGAGGCCAGGAGGGAGAAAAGAGGAGGATTAAGAGAGGTGGAGAGAGGAGGTCACAAAGGAGCCGAGATGAAGGCAAGAAGGAGAGGAGAGAAAAGAGAGGGAGAAGGTGGGTGCAGGAGGTCAGGAGGGGGCAGAACTGGGAAGGAAAGGAAAAAAGAACCTGTGGTGACCAAAGAAAGAGCAGAAGATGAAGGAGGAGAAGGGGTCAGAAGAGTGGAGAGGGGAGGAAGAGAGGATTTAAAGGAGGCAGAGGGGAGGGATGAAAAAACAGACAGAGGAGGAAGAGGACAGGGTGGAGGAGACAAGGCCAACAAGAGGATCAGGAGGCAAAAGAAGGGGAGGAAAGGAGAGAGGGAGGGTAGGGGAAGTAGGAGACAAGGTAGAAAAGGAAGCAAGGAAAGGAGAGAGGGGAAGGGAGAACGAGAGGAAAGAAAACAGGAGGGAGAGAGAGATTAGGAAGGAAACAATGTGACAACAGGACAGGTAGAAGGAGGAGGAAACAGATGCATCAAAAGGAGAGATATAAGGAAGGAGGAGAGGAAGTGGAATTATGGGAGCCTCGTCTCCTCAGCCTGTCAGGTTGATCTGTTCTGCTCCGACTACGAGGAGGCGAACGAGGGAGAGACAGAGAGAGGGAGGGAAGGAAAGGAAAAACAAAAGGGGCGAAGAAGATTAAAGGGAGATGAAAGGAAAGAGAGAGGGACGAGACGGAGGAGGTGTAGAGAGCGCGGGTCAATAAAACATGCATGAGTCAGCGTTTACGTGGCCATACACGCGTGTCCTCGTCACGTGTCCAAGGCGGCGCCGTCTCCATCCAGCCATGAGCTGCTATAAGCCTGGGAGACTTATATCCTGTATATAGGTCAGCAGTCGTCCACGTCATCCGCCAGCGGAGGCGTTAAAGGAGAACTTTTAAGGGGACAGACCCGTCGGAGAACCGAGGAACCTCAGCCGCTCAGGCTCACGTTCTGATAAACCAGACGAGAACAACCTGTCAGCGACGGGTCGTTCACCCAAACGGGTCCGGCTGCATCACGCCAGACGCGTATTTCATCATCAGGATGCTCCAGGCTGGGTCACGGCGCCTGGACGAGCAAGAGTGACGGCGGTCACTCTTCCCAGCATGCACTGCATTAAGGTTTGAGATTCCCGTCAGTGTGTAAAGGAGACACGGAGATCAGCCGGAGAACGAAGGTGAGCGAAGTCCAGTTCACCGACAGGTGACCCGACAGGTTCTGGAGTCCTGGAGCAGACGCCGAGCCCAGACCGGTGTGAGCGAAGACCGCGGTCCTGAAGGTTTCACCACACGATGCCATGTTTTAATGGCACCTTAAACCCTTCAGGGGGATTTAGTGAAAGTACTTAGAACTTTCTGAGGTAAAAACGGTTAATGTGCAGATGGGCTCACGCGTCGCGAGCAGGGAGGTGAGCTCAGCTGCACCAGGCGTCTTAATCAGCCCAGAGCATCCCGGTGCCTGCGAGCACACGCCGCCGCGTCTCTGTGGGACGACACCGATCGCAACACACACATCTGATGCGTTTGACTTTATTTGATTGATTTTTACACAGACTTGTTTTCCCGGTTGCCGCGGCAACTTGACACAGTCCATGATGCAACGCAGCTTTTCCTTAAAGCTCTGAGCCCGTGTCTGGGTTAAAGCCATCGACCTGCTCCCGCTGCTTCTCAAGTGTTTTTGCCCGTTTGCTGCTCAAAATTATTCATCAGTTATTTCACTTAATTCACACGTTTGCGCAGCGGAGACGCGAACACGAGCTGCTTGTGAGCACAAAATTCAATTTTCAGCGTGAAGGTTTAAAAACGCGGAGCTGAAACCAGTGTTTCCCGTCAGTCAACTAGTGGAAGACGCACCAGGACCCTGCCTGTGTAGGACACAGCTGAGTCGTTCTCCATCATCTGCGGCCTATCTTGACCACTTCGCTGCTCCCCGGTTCCATCTCTTCATCTAGCTCCGGTTCGGACGCGTTCCGCCGAAATGCAAATGTCCCGCGGTGGCAGCTGTGCGTAGAAAAGCGCAGCGGGGGCAGCAAACGCTTCCTGCTCCGCGTCTGAATGGGACAGGCCACCGTGCCCAAGGAAATTCCATTAGCACCGGTCTGTGTGGAGGGTTTTACTGTCACATGGGCTGTAATGCTCCTTCACAGCCTGCCAAGGAAAATCTGTGGTGCCGGGCGTGGAGGGAACCCTGCTGAGGGAAAAATGCTCCAGACTCCACAAAAGGACTTCTAATAAACTTTTATCAGTCACAGTGCTTTGCTCCAGACCCGACTTATTCTTTCATGTTCCTCCATTTCTGTTCTGTCTTTTCTAAGCGCTTCTCCAGCGCCGTGGGTCCAGATCTGAAGTGGGTCACGGTCGCGCTGCTTATAGACGATCTCCGCATCGTCCAATGACCTGCAGACGTTGCTCATGTTGACTGGTCCGATTCAGAGGCGTAATCGAAGGCTGTTGAGATTCAAACACGTTGATCAAACGTCATTAACAGATATGATGGGAACCTGGCATGTGCACTGACCCACTTCTGCTCTGAATGTGCCCCGGTGGGTCAGAGCTCGGGGGCTTTAACGGCTCCGTGTGAGACCATCACTTCACTTTCAGCCATGAAAGTCGCAGCAACGAGCAGCAGATCGTTGTTTCAGCTGCTGACCTGAACCAAACTAGCTTCAACCACCGTCTGACGGACTCATATCAACCTCACAAAACCAAACGGATTCATGCTTGCATGAAGTTTAAAATTCCCATTTCATCCAGACTCATAAAAAAAAGCGGAATCATTTCACACTTTCTGCTCATTTCTCCTGCATTAAGTCGACGTTGCTTTGACTGGCTGCATGTAAACGCACCATCATTGGCAACAACTTGGACGAGCTCTCGTCTCACTTATGAGGGACCTGAGAGAGATGCGAGCCTGAGATTAGCCGGATGCCGAGCTCACACCTTATCTCTGGTGCAGTCTACCTAAGCGCTGTTTCCATGGTGATATTAGGATTATGCCACGGTGAAATATTCCGAGCATTGTTTATTTGTGCATGAATCAATCGGATATTGCCGATGCGCTGATTGCATTGATTTCTGGAAAGGCTTTCCGCGCCCTCTCTGGCTCACTGTCTGTTCTGCCTCCTGCTACTTTTATTTCCTAATTTATTCTCTCTTCTTTACACAAATTGCATGTATCACTCAGCCTGTAGCTACATGTGCCGCTGCTGCGCTGCATCCTCCGTGTCCACAGAGAGGACGAAACTCCTTCTCTAGCTGTGGTCCTGCTCAGAAGGTCAGAGGTCAGAGCCAGCATTCACCGCCTTGCTGAAGGGTCCTTAAACAGGGAGGCTTGAACCCGAGTTCTGCGCTGGAGAAGCGTCTCCCTGCTCGCCACTCAATCCCAAACAGCTAACCAGGGGAAATCAAAGCTAAATAAAGAAAATGAGAGCAGAATAAGTAATCACCGGTGAGCCGGGCTCCGAGCTGCAGCCCAACAATTTAGATGTTGGAGCTAGAACGGAGAGCAGAGGAAAGAGGAAAGAGGAAAGAGGAAAGGAGATGAGGGAGGAGCAGGCAACGCAGAAGGCAAACTGAGAAACAGTCGGTCGATGTTCTGACGAAGCAGCAGCAGCCGAGGAGCAGCAGCCTCCTGCTGAGGAGCCGAGGAGCCTCCTGCTTCAAATGTTTCTGATCCTCACTCTGACTGACTGACAGATTTGTCTTCCAGAATCAAATCATGAAACAAACTAAAATACAATCAAACATTTCCAGTAACTGCTCTATAGGTAGACGTTCCGCTTCCTGGGTCACGTTGGATCGTCTCTAGTTTTACTATGTGAATGGTGAAAGCTGCACGTTTCCCTCCTCACAACCAACTTGGTCTGCAGGTCCCTGCTGCTGCTCATTATAGCCCAGCTCCACTCAACCAAATTACAGCCACAGCTTTCAACCGACCGAATGCAGGTGGAACAGGAAGCAGAGCTCATTATTAGAGGCGATGATGAGGTTCTGTCCTGACCATCACCGAGGTTCAGAACCTGAACGCATCTCTGAGCGACGCCACAAAGCCACGACACGTCGATGACGGCAACACTGAGTCACGTGGTGTATACGCTCACCGGCCACTTTAGTAAGTCCGGGCATTCAAACCATTTCTCTGTGACCCCCGTAACGAACCATTACCACGCGGCGCCTTCTGTCCTCTCATGTGTATGGGATGGTTTGAGTCTGTTCTGACTCCACGCTCCCCGCGTCTCCTGGAGGATGAAGAACTCATTTCACACGGCAGCAGATCAGGGTTGAATCCCGTCTGACAGGTTTTCTCTATTTTTTTTAAACCTTTGCACAACATGAACTTAACATGCGACACTCGAGCAGGTTACTACATTGTTAACTGACAAAACAATCGCAGCGCGAGATCCAATTAGTATGTGTTTGGGAGCTTTTCATCACAGGATCTCTCAGCAGATGGAGGAGCCCAGTCGCCTGCGTTTAGTAGATGTTCAGTTTTCCATCCCACCTACGCGCTGTAAGAACTTCTCACGCTCGCTGCCAACGCGAGCGGCATAAATTTCCATGGACGTGTTCATGTGATTAGACAGTAAGAACCTCTGCGCTTCTGACTGTCTGTGGGTCCCAGCTGAGGCAGGTCCGGGTCACGGCTTCCAGAGCCGGGATCTGACTGGGACCTGGTGCATCAGGACATAAAGACTCGAGCCTGCATCCAGAACCTCTTGGACACATAAACTGCTGTGTCATCCACAGACGCGTCTCCTCAGGTAACATTCAGCACAGGTCTAATCGTCCTGGCTCCTGCCGACGGGTCCACGGGGTTCAGGTTAATGATGTTAATGTTCTGTGAAAGTACTGTTTGTTTTCCCGTTTCAGCGACGCAGCGGTACCTGGTGTTCTCCTGCTAAGTAATGACAGTCGCCGGGCTCTGGAAAATGTTTGATTTCCAGGTGTTTGTGCTGATGAGCCGGTTCTGATTTGTCCCTGCGACACTGCAGACGGCCGAGGCAGCGGGTCTGTCAGGGTTTAGTCGCGCGTGCTCCTGCGACGCAGCTATTTTAATCAAAATAAAGTGATTATGAATATGCAAATGGAGTCATTTGCTAATTGTGGCAGCCGATCCGCTGTCTGTCTGTGGCTCTAAATGGAGGCGAGGTTTTTTGGGGGAAACTCATTTTGAGCGAAGAATGAACAGTGATCCGCTGATGAATGAGGGTCAAAGGGTCAACAGCTGCTGCAGAACGTCCTACAGCAAGAACCCCCTGAAATCCCCCCAGGAACCAGAGACGGGCCGAAAGAACCACAACCACAACGAAAAGGGCTTCACAGCAACCGGTCCGACGGGAAGCGGCATCTCCCTCGCACGAGGAAGGAAAGGGAGGAAGGGAGCATTCAAGCTAAGGGAAGGAAAGGACGAAGGAAACCAAAAGGAGAAGAGGATGATGGTTTGATTTAACATGGAGCATGAGAGAAGGACGAAGCGAAGGACGGTAAGAAAGAGACAAAACAGAGAAGCTGAGATAAGATGGAGGCAAATCAAAGGAGAAGGGAGGAAAAACAATGAATGAAAGGAAAGAACCAAGACTGGGTGGACTGAAAAAAAGAAATGAGAAAGAAGAGATGGAAGGAAAGGAGGAAGAAAGGGGAGAAAAAGGAGCACGTGGAGTAACAGAGGGAGAGGAAGGAAGGAGACGGATTAAGGTGAGAACTGGAGGAGGGAGGGAAGGACGGTGGACTGTCACAAGATGGAGGAAGGGAGGAGAGACGGAGGAGCAGCGCTGGGCTGGAAGGCCAAATAATGGAGCAGCTCATCTCATGGTGCATTTGAATGGAGGCTGAATTAATTTAAATCTCATCACGGCCCGCCCTCTAATACCTTATCAGTTCTGCACGGAGACAAGGGACGTAATCGCATTAGAGCCGCACTCTGCTCTGCTGCGCTCTGCTACACACGCCTGCCTCTACCTGCAGAGGCTGTGGAGGACCAGGCGACGCCGTGATGCTATTGATTGAAGGCACGGACACACACACACACACACACACTCAGCTGCAGGCAGCGGGAGAAGCCGAGAAGCCGAGCAGCCTCCGGTTACCTTCTAGGGGAAAAGGCTCATGGGAAGTTATGCGCCGGGCTGTTGACTCTGGCTGCGGAGCGAGGAGCAGCTTCCCGACGCTGAAATGTACACACACAGCGTCAGAACAAGATGGCGGATGAGTTATAGGCTCCACCAACAGGTTTAAAGATAAAAGAAGGACGTGTAGCTCACGCTTTAGGTGACGCCAGTTCGCTGCTGAAGCCGTTTAAAGGTTATCGTGACTGTTCTGAACGAACACGGACGAACAGACGCCGATCTGAGCTAATGTTTGCTAAAACAGCCCTGAACAGTAATAGTTCAGGTCACGTCTGTCTGGGTTTCCTCTAACTTCACCCAAACGACTGAGTCAGAGAGAGGAGGACCAGGCGAGGTGCTGTAAAAGCCCGGATCAGCCTTAACTACCGGGTTGCGGCGGCTAATAGGAGGTGTGTACGTCCAGAAGCGGGACAAAAGGCGAGGCCACGTTTTCAACCTGTTCCGCTAACTCAATTCTGCTCTACACTTAATTATTTGTTGAGAAATGTCAAGTCCACAGAAAATGGCAAGCGGCTGGCCCTGAAACAAATTACTTTAATAAGCCAGAGAAAAGAGTCATTTCATTAGGAGCAAGAGGGAAGTTAATATAATACAATTAGTTTGATATTGACTGTCTTTATATCAGAGGAGAATGTAAAAGCCTTTCGAGGTCACTTCACAAGTCGCCAGTTTACCTCTGGAGCTCGATTAACGCACAACCTCCTGTCGCGGATCCTTGTCAACCACTGGACAGAGACAGCGTCTGGGTCTCCTCCTCATAGTGCTGATGTTTGGACCTTGGGTCACGGAACAAAATCAATTCATGTTTCCAGACACAAATCAGGTAGTCGTCCATGTTCGGCTACGTGCTGCTTGTGGAGGTGTTGTGTTCCTGCAGAGTTATCCACAACTACGCTGTTCTCTGACCTGCTGTGACATCATGTTTGTGCTCCAATAAAATCTGACGTGTGGTTGCACTTTTAAGTGTAGCAGTAAAATTCAGCAGCAGCATCATTAAGATGTATAAGACAACACATAATTCAGGTTAACGGCTCTGGCTCAGGAGTGAAAAAACACTTCCCAAGAAGGAAAGAGCAGAAAGAGCAGAGAGCCCAGCGACAGCCCAGCGACAGCCCAGCGACAGCCCAGCGAGAGCCCAGAGATCCCAGAGAGCCCAGAGATCCCAGAGATCCCAGAGATCCCAGAGAGCCCAGCGGTGAGGACATTCTGAGGCGAAACCAGATGAACTTTCTAAGGTCTTGTGCAACGACTGGCTGCCGTTTACTGTCTGTGGGAGTAAAACCCACAGATTCCTCGTCGAACACAAGCACAGCCAAACGCGTACGCGACCTAATGAACCAGCCAATAACGAGAGCGCGGAAGCTCGTCAAAGTGCGCGCGGCGGTTTGTTCTGCGTCCAAGCGGCTGCTGGCAGGCATGTGTGCGTTTAACTGGTGGACAACTCGCCCGACGCGCTTCAATTACAAACGTTTTCTAGAAACCTTCTCGTTTTCGAGGCTGCGCTGCAGCTGAGGCAGGCGAGCTTTCATGGCTCCGCTTGAAAGAAATATTCTAAGCAGAGTAAGTCTTTGTGTGAGCATAAATACTTCATCAAGGCTCTCGATTTTTTAGTAAATACCACAAATTATTGAAGATTCGTTTAACGATTCTCCCTGAAAAAGGGCACTGTCCATTTGATTTGTAATTTTGGCCACAAGCAAAGCATGTATGTCAATAAAACGACTTGATCTGGCTCCCAAACATTATTAAATGTCAGCACGGTTAGTTTCAGTTGGAGGGAAATAAAACGCAGCTCGTTTCCTTAGCTTCTGTCCAGACACGCGTTCACCAACAGACACGGACCAGCAGCAGTGCGGCCTGGTCGATGGAAGGGTTCGACGCATAGGTTTAATCTGCTTGGTACGAACGGCTCCAGAATGTCCGTCAGCGTGAAACGGTGGCTTTTCCAACCAATCCCTGTTTTTAGCTTGTCTGCTGAGATGTGTTGCTGCTAATGAACGAAACGACTCAAATTAGCGCGTTGTGTTTGTTCGCTGGTTGTTTGTGGTGTTTGTTTCCTTTCTTTTTGGAATGATTGGTTTTATTTCATGGTACATTTTTCGCTTGTTCTGTTTTGTCTATTTCGAAGCGTTTTTCTTTTTGCCTCCTGTTTGTTACCTCTGGTCATCTTCTGTGGGCTTTGTCTTTCATCTCCAGGCCCAGGTGAGGCTAAAACAGCACATCACACCTCCGCGTTCACTTCAGTCACTCCAGCGCGACAACAAAGCTAAAGCTGCGTCCTGGCTCCGCGCTGACACGCCTCCTTCCCGAACCCCCAGATTTGAGGACAGCGAGCATCGCGCACACGCGGACGCTCCTCTATTTGTAATAAAGCATCAGTTAATAAGAGACGGATTTGTGTTGGCTGAGCTGCTCGGAGACGGAGGAAGACGCTCTGGCTGCCAAATCAGTGTTTTCACAGCCTGAATCACAGCTTACCACTGATACTGGCCCAGGGAGGAGCACACACACAGAAACCCGTCACACACATTACACTGGATACGTGCGCACAAACACGCACATATGCTGAACTCTGCACAGTAGAGCAACACAGGCTGACACATGCACGTATGAACACGCAAAACACACACACCTGCGCTTCACTCGTTCTACCACCCAGCACACACACACACACACACACACACACTGAGCCGTTCACACCGAGTGGAGAACAACAGTCGCCATCAGAAGGCCTTCTTCACGGAGCAAAAACCTCCCTCTCTCTCTTTCCTGCTCGTCTCCGTCGACCTCTCTCTACCTCTTTCTCTCTCTCTCTCTCAATCAGTCCTCCGGAGCAGTTTGGGCTGTTTCCATGGCAACGCGCCGAGTCCCATGGTCGCTGGAGGGAGAGAGTGCTACCCCGCTCGTCCTGCCCAAAAAAAGCTGAAAAAATCAGCTAAACACTCCTTCAAACTGTGGACGGCAGTCTCTGCGTGTGTGTGTGTGTTAGTCCTGAGTGTGTGTGTGTGTCCATGTGATATTTCTCCCAAATGATTGGAGTGGCTACCAAAAAACACCAATTTCAGTCAGTGTCTGCTTCCGTCTTTGTCTTTGCGAGACACAGAAACAGACTCTTCGCTGTCGCTTCAGATGTTGATGATTTTAGATTTTCACACCCTCACAAGAAGAAAATTCTGGAAAAATAATCAACGTTAATTATTTTTTTTGCCTTAAAATGCTTAAATTTCCTAATGTGATGAGAAACGGACGAATACGTTTTGGCTACAGGCGAAGTAATTAAAGTAAATTTTACGTGCTTTAATAAATCTACAAAAATCTAATCTGTGCTACGTTGGATTCAGATGTAATAACTAGTAAATGTGAACCACAGCTTATTCGCTGAGTTTTGCATTTGCTTCCAATTCTGTGGCTTCCTCAAACAAAACAAGGCAAAAAAGAAAGGAGCAGATTCAACAGGCAACGCTGCAGAAGAGGAGGGAGACGGAGGAAGATTAGGAGGAAGGAGACTGGAGATGGTAAAACAAGGAGGGGATGAGAGAGGATGAAGTGAAGGAGGAAGCAGAGCTCAACATAAACGGGGAGGGAGAGACTGTCCTGCTCCTTCGCCTCCTTCCGTGTCCCTCTAACTTTGTCGCCTCCTCTCTCATCGCTTTGCTCCTCTTTTGTCTCGTCATTTTCACCCATTCATCCCAACCCTCCTCTTTCATTCCTTTTCAAAAGCCTCCCAAACTCCCGCGTCCTCCCGCGGCGTCTGCTTGTTTGTACATCAATAATTCCCGGTGACAAACGTCGGCCTTTTCATCGCACGCGCGCCAACCTGGAGCCTGACGCGCTCACTGTCTCATTTCTTTTCATTTTCGCTTCGACAGGTAGGTGTCAGGGGTTTTTCTGCGGCTGTCTGTTGAGATAAATGCTCCTCCCCTCCCAAAATATCAGACAAAAAACACAACACAAATCAATAAAGCACTGTAATAAAATAAAATGTTTACAAGAAAACCTCCCAAAAGTCGTCTTTCCTCAAAATAATCTGAAAAGAAAAGCTAAAGCAGAGGCTGTTGGTATCTGCAGGCCATTTCACAAACAGTTGTAGTTGTTGGCACAAGGAAAATATAATTATATAGTTTGATATGAGCAGCTTGGATCCGTCAGATGACTCACAACCTTTAGATGAAGATGAGAGTCGTAGAAGCAGGAACCTGGTCGGACAACAGGCTCCGTTTATAGCATATATACACGAGACCAGGAGCAACGCTGCCGATTGTCTGCGCAGAGGAGACAAAGCCTGGTTCTGGTTCTGAGCGGCCCGTGAGCATCAGTGAGCATCAGTGAGTCTGAGGTTACTTTAATCTTGTTTGCTGTGGACTCAGTTGTAGAAAAACTTTGCATAAAGTTGATTCAGTAGTATTATTATAAACTGACTTCACAGTCGTCCGTTTTCGTAAAATGGCCTCGCTGGAGATTCGACGTTTCAGGTGACGGCAGCGTGTCCGCGCAGCGCGTGCGATAGTAAAGAGAACAAGTGACATCCCATCCCCCTGCTTCAACCCTCCCAGCTCCCCAAACCCGCTCGCTCGCTCGCTCGCTCTCTCGCTGAGAATCTGCAGCCAAGCAGAAAAAATAGTTTGGCTGCACATCCTGTACTGCTTGTTTAAGCTCCACACTGAGAAACACCAACCTCTCTCTCTCTCGGTTTCTTTGTCTCACTGTCTCTTTTTCACTCCATTTCGTTCTTTGTCCCTCTTTCTTTCACACACTTTACTTTCTCACACACACACTGGTCTCCGTCCGGACAAAGCCTTCATTCAGAGCAGGTTTTGGTCAAGCGGCTCGGCCTGCTGGCGAAACTCAACAATGAGCCCGACCGTCTAAGGATTAGCTGGTTTGAGAGCGTCCTGGTGTCTGATCACGCGAACGTCTCCGCTGTCTCAAGCTGGTTTTTGATCCAGATTTAGCAGCTTTCCACCTGTCAGTTCGTCGTCCTGTCTTTCTACTAAGACTTTTCGAAATGTTGGCACCGTTTCTAGTCTCAGTTGTACCTGAAGGACTTTAGTTCTGGTTCTGATGCCACCACACCATCGGGGGACCCAGGCCACGTGATTGAGAGACGCGCCTACTGAAGCCTTCGGAGAAGCAGCGCCCCCACAGCAACAGGTGTCTGCTGGAGCTGCACCTCCAGGCAGCAGAACGCCGGCGGGTCTGCGTCCCAAGGTCGTGGCTTCACACTGGGCAGGGAAGGAGGCTGCTTGTCTGCTTGTTCTGCCCTGGTCTGTACAGGCTCAGACCGAAAGGCTGAGGTTTTGTCTTTGATTCAGGCCTGTTTTCACGTCTGATAAAACAGTTCCTCAATGTGAGCAGCTCCTGACGAGCTGGGTTGTGAAAGCGTTTCTGCAGATTTATGGAGAGGCTGGATGCGTGATGAAAGTTTAGAGAACAATGCAGGACGTTTACTGCCAGATCGTGATGCAATCTGTGTGTAAGGACGTGTTTGTGTAGATACAGCCTCCTAATATGATGCAATTATGAATTAAACCTGTGTGTAGCTGCGCGTCTATAGAACGTGTCTGCGTATACGTGCGAGTCGTGCAGCATGATGCAACGGCATAAAGCAGCCACGCACTCCAGTAAACAGACACGCTGGCACTCGGGGATGTGTGGGAGCGGAGAACTGTACTACTGCGAATGTGTGCACCGCGTGTAAACAAGTGTGAAAGAGAAAGACACTGTGTGATTTAGTACTATTACACATGCAAAAAGGAAGAATGTTAGCGGGGGGTGAGTTGGAGCAGCAGGGGAGACGAGTACACAAACGCTCCGGCGTCTCGGCTGCTTCGCGGGGGAAGAGGCAGGAAACGCGCGGTGAACACCGGCATGTGCTTCACATGTGGACGTCCTTCGGAGCCGCAGCCTCGTACGGGTCCCCGCCCAGAGAAGGACTTCACAGCGCATCTGCGTGTGAGGGCCTGCCAGGTAGTGGGTGTGTTGTGAATGAGTAATGTAGGTATGAGTCAGTTCGCTAAACCGCACTCACACACAGCCACGGCAGGAGTCACGCAGCCAATGCACCCGGGTTTACCAGAACCACGACCCCAGGTAAGGGCGCGGGACACACGGCCTGGTTTCAGCCACTAGCGACGCTCCGATGCGACGTCGGGTCGAAGTCCTCCAGCGAGCGAAGGAACCCAACAGTACAGCGAGTTCAAATGTGGATGAGTCGAACACTCATGCGACGCACGCGTTCATACGTGACCCCGGAACCGACACTGCTTAATGTTGGCTGCGTGTTGATCTGTACCCAGCCTGAGCGAAGGGGAGCTAATCCAGTAAAGTAACAGAGAAGCGGCAGAGTCAGAGGTCATTATCATTCCCACACGGCCGAGCACGACGCACACGCTCAGCCCTTCACTCACATCCACAGCCTTTCAATGCTTCTCCTTCCATTTACACGCAGCTGGCAAAAAAATGACTCATTTGCCAAATTCTATTCTTCTTGTATGTGCGCCCCCTCCCAAACAAACCCAACCTACATCCCACCCACAGACACACACGCAGCAGATGGGTCTTAATCTCCCGTTGCCATAAACAAACACGAGGCGCTGGAAGAAGCAGACAGAGACGCTGTGTGTCTGTGTAACTTCTTGTCATCGAACATCCTGTTAATTCCTGCGACAGCGTCAAACAAAACTCCTTCGAGTCCCACGCACACACGCAGGCCTGGCCTCGGCCACGCCGCGCACAGACGGAGGCGCTAAGCCCCGGCGTGGAGCCGCTACGAGCCTTCCGTGAGTGGGTTCGCTTTCCTCACCATGAAGCTCCAGGAAAGACCTGCAGGAAAAACCTCCAGGGTCCGACACTCGATAAGACTGGTGTTCAGTTCTCGTGAGGAGTAAACGTCCGTGGGCTGTGGATTTCCACTCAAGCCACCGACCTGGGAGCAAGGCATCAAAGGTCCTGTATGTGCTCTGCTGTCAAGAATTACAGAGAAAGAATCAAGACGCCGTTACAGACAGACCTAAGATCAACCGGTGTAACGCTGTGCAGACGTGGGCTCAGCACTGTAACATCCCAGCACCAGGTTTAGTCACCGCTGCGACACGACGGATGCTTTCTTTCCGTTTTCCTTCCGGCTCACAGCCAAACGCTGTTTTTGCAGAAAGCCAGCTCCATAAACAACTCGGCTCCGTGCGGCGGAGCTGGACCTGCACCCCGGCCAACGCCGCCCGCCAGCCTGAACCTCACAATCGCTGGTGTGTTTGAACAGCAACACACGCCTGCAGCCAGGTTCAGCGCGTGGCGGGAAGACGCGGAGCAGCAGAGCGGATGTGCGGCGACGGGTCGGTCCGCTACTGTACGTGACCCTTTACCGTCCAACGCCGCAGACCTGCACCACACGCTCAGCGCAGCCGCCGACGCTCATCGGACATCACACAGCTCCAGGCTCCCAAAGGCAAAGCCAAGAGTTGAGTAACGCGTTTAGGGTGGACACGCACCGATACTTGGGCCACGGCCGACTTTCTGTTGTTTTGACCCTTGAGGAGGATTTTTCTGAGGAGGAACCACGCAGCCCAAATGCAAAATAGCCTCTCAGAAACCAGACTCACAACAGGATAATATCGCACAGATGGAGCCGCGTTCCAAGTCCCACAGCGTTTAGAAGTGAGGGAACCCGAGCGAGCAGAAGGTGGTTAAGTCCGTCCAGACAAGATGCCTTTAAATGAACGAAGCAAGGTGCTGAGCAACAACAGGCACCGTTGCTCTGACACAAGCTTCGTTTCTTTCTCTCAGTTCCTCCACCTCTGCCACTGGGGAACAGTTGGAAAATGCTGCAGTACGAATGGATTCTTCTTAAATCAGCACCTCCGCTCCTCCCTGTCCCACCCAGCCTCTCCGTCCCCGACCCCGTTCCCTCAGCGGGACGCCTCCGTCTTCAAAAACACACCCTTCACCTTTAGCTGGAAACACACAAGAAAAAATCTGCACCGACTAAATGTCAAAAACGCGGCGTCATCTTGCATCATCACACCTCAAGCAGGGAAACATACAACGTGTGCAAACCGCTGTTTCGCGGACGTTCCCGGACCGATGCTGCACCGAAGGTCCGTCCTGTCCACGAGAGTTCAACCAGCAGCCTTCATAAAGATGTTAATGTTCCATAATGGCTTTTTGCGAGAACCTGCTGAGGTTCAATAGCTTTTAGCGACAGGTTATTTTGTTATTTCCAAGCCTGGGTTACCTCTGGATTAGTCCTGTACCAAACAGCCAACTGAGTCTTTTATTCCCACGTCAGGAGTCAAAGCTTCGCTGAACACTCTGTGGTCATTTAATAAAGGTTCCGCTACGAGAAATACATTAAATTATAATTAAATTACACAATAAATGTCCCTGTTCTCACCATTTCCTGCAGTTGTGAAAACATAAATGGGCCGAATAAGAAATAAGGGCACCAGGAAATTAAATATTTGGAGACAGAAAGCCCATCTGTGTTCAGCAAAGCAGACAGGAAGCAGATTGTGCTTCTAACTCAGTTCTGGACTCATTAGCGTGAACATAAAGAGAAGAGAAGCCTGGAACCTCCGGAAGCACACGAGCCCTGCGTGCGTTGAAAGCACCTGTAGGCGTCCGGTCCGCCCGCGGCTCCAGCCCCTCCGGAGCGGCAGCGCAGACGCAGGTTGGGGAATCCTCCACCACGTCCCGATTTCACCGACTTGGCTGACGGCGGTGTTTTCTTATCCTCTAACAGAGAGGGTGATTTGACTGATGCTCGTAACAGATTGCATCACAGCAGGAGGCGAACTAAAACGGTTTACGCACCGCGGCTCTCCCTAAACTGTCTAACAGTGGCAGCGCTCCACCTTGTAAATTTGGAATAGTAATTTTAGAAATTTCCCAGCAGTCTATCTCCAATTGGCCTTCGCTGGGAGGACTGTTTGATACCAGTGAAGTATCACTGCGTACCACCTCTGAGCAGCAGAAATGTGATCCCAGCTCTGTGAAACTCACACTCTCACTACATTTTTCAGGAAAATACCTGAGAAACATTCAAATCTGTTTCTTATTCATAACCGAGTTCGCACTCCAAGGTTTTCGCTCCTCGGGAAATGCTGTTAACGCTTTAGCATGTCGTCATATGTTCTTCCCAGAAACGTGCGACACGTGACCCGCGTCGGCCTCGCTGACGTGAAGGTGTTTCTGTGAAAACACTAACTCCAACGAGCCAGAATATCGTAGGAATGTGACAAAATTGGTGTAAAATCAGCATAAAAGTCGAATCTCACAACCTCACATGTTTTCCGAATAAATACCGCACACGACTTCCACCACAAGTCTTTCTCACGGCGTTTCTCGGTACAGTCTCCATTTATCGCTGCCCAGCTGTCAAAACAGTCCACAATCCTAACTCTCTACTGTGGCTTCCGTCCGTTCTCCCATACGTTCATTGGTCCGACCTGTAAAGGCAGAAATGAAACACACCCACAGCTCGATCGCTAGAGAGAGTCGAGCTCAAAACCCACTTCTCCGACGCGACGAAGCAGGTTCCTGAGGTCCGAGGACGCGTCTTCATGGGTTAGATCTTCTTTTGCTTGTGATGCTATTATTACAGTAAGCACATTCATTTCTATGAAGGCAGGAAATACACGGAGCACCGTCTCCAATGCAAACGTCCTTGAAAACCTAACTTCCTCCAAAGCCACTGCCAAACTTCTGTCGGCTAATTTCCACAATTATCTGCCAATTTCTAGCCATTTCTAGCAGATTTCATCCTCACACTGTTATATTCTCTGACAAATGCATCTAAAGAGTGCGACTACTTTGTTGGTAATTAGTAGCGGGGCTAAATGTGAGTCATTGGGTGCTTTCTTCTGCTGCAATTAGCTTGTTTCCCTTCTCCATTCTGAGCACAGCAACCACATTTTCTTTACTGTAATTGGATTAGTTACCTTTAAAATCTCCATTTCTGCTTTTAACTTCAGCCCTTAAAAACATGTAAAATCTGCCCCTTTCTAACCCCCCCCAAAGAAAATCAATTTGAGAATATTTTTATTTTTGAGTATCTCTTGAGTGGCACTTAACAAAATTGAAGAACTGTGTTGGCGGATGAATAGCGGTTCCACCTTCCAGACAGTCTAACATTCATTACTGTGAAAAACACTTGACTTCATCACGGCCTCAATTACGTGGTGCTGGATAAACTGCAGCGTTACCGACACGGACGGACCGGGCGAGCCGGAAACTGCACCTGGTCCTCGGTGGCTTCAGGTCACGGATGCGCACACACTTCAGAAAAGTCCACAAAAATATTTAATAATATGTGTGTCTTGGTGTTTGCTGATTCATTATTTCACATAGTTCTTATTTCCTGCAGCAGTTTTGCTGATGTCCTTAAATCGCAGGGTGGATGCTAAAGGTCAGGTGGTCGCCGAACATTCACATTTGACTGCGAGCTTCAGGTGAGCAGTGAGTCAGTCAACTCTCAGCCTGGTTAATGGGGAAGATGTTGAGCTTTTGTGTTTTTTAACAAAACTTTGTCAAACAACGGAGATGGCTTTGGCTCGCACATATTTGAGATGACATATTTCTCACCACAGAACTCCCACAAGCACAGGACGGGGAGGGAGGGGAACGACACAAACCTAACACCCCGGACCTCGGAGAAAGCGCAGAACTCACACGAGCGCCCGACAACTCCTGAGCCGCCCATCGGTGAAATCCCTCCTGTTGGAGCAGGTGCGCTGCTTAGAAACACGGCAGGCGACACAAAGACACGGAAAGCGGCGAAGCTTCCAGTAAACGAGGCGAGCGGCACTACGGCTGCCCACACACACCTCCTCCACAGGTGTGTGTGCTCTGTACATGTGGATTTTTCAGGGTGAGTCACTCTCTCCCACGTAGTCGATACCTCCACCAGCGGTTGTGGAGATCCCATCAGCTCAGAGAACCGGCACCGCTCCTCCTACACCCACTGCTGGTTCAGATCCCCGCTCGCTTCCTGCAACGCCGCCGCCGCGCTGATTGTAGGAGTACAGCAGCATTTGGAGGTAACAGATGGCGATTTTATCAACAACAGTATGATCAGAGGGTGACACAACATTAGGGCGTCACATTAATCGCGCAGCCTTTGTTTTCCGCAATTAATAAGGAGACGTAGCAGGAATATTCAGACACTTAGATCTGCTGGAGACAAAATGTTGATGTGATGTGCAGTTAAATGTTTTCATTCTTCGCATAATTAACAGTAGTAATCTCAACTCGCAATAGGTAGTGAAGTCGCTTCAAGGCGCGACTGTGCGGTGATGTCACTCCAGTGATGAGGCCGCTGCACCAGCTTTTCACTTATCTTTCCTCATTTTTAAATGATTCCGAGGGTTGTTTATCAGATTTCACAGGCCTGAGGGTCACGAAACTCACTCAGCTTGAAAACAAACCATGAAAGTCTCCATGGAAGCAAAAAGGACCTTACGATCAGGTGCAGAGCCGAGTGTGCAGCCGTGCGGCGGAGGCTGCAGCTTCCAGTGCCTCCTGCTGCAGCGCCCCCATGCTCATATTTTTAGCACAGATGACCCGTGTGCAGACTGCACCCTTCACCCTGGCAGTGTTAGCGCGCTGCTCCACCCCGTGAGCTTCACAGGGCCCATTCAATAAAGCAGGAGGGCCGTGAAAATAAACCTTCCCGAGCCCCCAGCGGGGCCGGCGCTGGCCCGCGGGCTGGCTGCAGCCCAGGAAAACGCTGGAGAAGCTGGCTGGACGGCAGCCAAGCGCTGGTAAACTCAGGTTTTCTGCACTAGTGAGCCCTTCGACTGGGGACTGTGATTCGGTGCTGGTGCTACAGTGGAAAAATCTGTCTTGCTGCTGTAGCAAAAGGAAAAGACGCAGGATTTAAAAAGGCATCACAGCCGTAGACAAACCTCCATCCCACCGTTTACGCCACAGGCCTCCACGGTGCTGGTCAGACACGTGATGGGCCCTGTGACCTACAACCTGCTGTCGCATCGCACCCGGTGATGCTGAGCAAGCAGGAGCGTCCAGATGTGGCTCTTCGAGCTGCATGGATCTTAGAGTTTCTACACTTCCAGCTCCACAGACCAGGTTCCAAGCCCTTGAGCTTGGAGGCTTTAAACCGAGCGCCGTGTTTTCCAGGTGCTGTTGTGTTTTGTCGTGTTTGTGATACTTTCATCCCTATAACAAATATTCAGCGCGGGACCTCCACGACGGCTCCAGATGTGGTGACCAGAAGAAGCTTTGTTGAAAGGTTTCACCGGTCGGTGCTGATTACACCAGCGGACGCTGCTGCAGCCGGAGGAGGCTTGTGCTGCAGGGACACTGGAGGCCGTGGACGCTGCCACGTTTGAACTCGCTGAACCGAGCAAACTCTGTTTTCAAACGGACTGGAAAACATCTCTGCTTTCAGCCGTCCGCCCTGCGTCGGACTGGATTTACAGCTTGAAGTGTGCGTCCCTTCAAATCGGGGCATTTGATACTTAGCTCTCGAATACGCTTTTCCTTCTTCCTCCTGTTCGCCTCTGTGCTCTCCAACCAGCTCTCCCTCGCTCCATCTGCACTTTGCAACTCTACAAAGGCCAATCTGCAGAAAGCTGCAGCTCTGTTTTCAAGTTTGGAAATGAAATGTCACATCTTTTAAAGTGTCCCTCTGACTTTTTCCTGGAGCCACTTTCTGCACAGAAAAGGTGTCTTGGCCTTCTCCTACTCCACCACAAATCTCTCAACCTTCCCAGATGTGACTCTCCAATCGCTGCCCATCACTCACACTCAATTTCTTCTCCTCACCTTTACAATGTCACATTTCTCTGTCACACACGTATCAACAGCCGTTACTGAACAATTCCAGCATGTTGAAACTCCAATTTAATGTTTTTAGGAGTTTTAATGAATGCAAGTAAAACTTAGTTGTTTCACTAATCATATTTTTTAAACTGTGCACAAGCAGAATAACAACAGGAGGAAATTAATTGCTCAGCGGCGTGAGCTTGCATTAGTTACATCAAATCCAACTCAGGTGAGAAAAACCAGCACAGTACTCGGCTGAAATTAAGCAAGACGTACACAAACCGGGTGAAGGTCCAGAAAACGCCGTGAATAATGCAACACTGCGCTTTTTAAGTTTGTGAAGGACTGAAGGACACCGAAGGAACAAAAGATCCCAAATGTGAGGCTGGATTGGATTTCACTTTTAAATTTTCCTTCTTCCTGATGAGAGGGAAGAGAATGTACCCGACACCAGAATATCATTTCGGAAAAAACAGGGCAAACACCTGAGTCAGTCATCGAAGACGAGCCGAGCGTCTCTGTTTCAACACTGAGCTCATAAATAAAAGTGAAGGAGAAGATCTGCGTTACTTTACTGGAGTGATTCCTGATCGTCTGCACTGAGGACCTGGATGTGTTTTCCTTCTACTTCCCCATCAGCTTTAACCTGACCAGCGTCTCTCCATCCAGGGCAGTGAGTTGTTCCTCAGTAACGTGTGTGTTGAGGTTTGACGGCGGCTCAGGGCTCAAGTGTTTACTCTAAGTTATCTCCCACCAGTAATTAATGCAGGAGCAGGACTCAGGGTTAATTTCTCACATTGTTGAGTTTTATTTAACAGAACTGAGAAAGTGTTGAGCTGCACTTATTCTGGCTTATGCATAGCTGTGACCTATAACAGGTGCATACGAATGTGACACCAGAGCAAGCAACCATTTACAAAACTACCAGATGATCCACATTTGTCCATCCCATCCACCTTGATGCCACGATGTTTTAGGAACGATGCCCCTGCTCTGAACAGTCTATAGCTGGAGAAACACAATTGTCTGTCCATCAAAAGCAGCTGTGGATCCTAAAGTTTCCTTCCATTGTCTACAGATCCAGTTACAAAAAAGCATCATTACTCCCAAATCACATTTGAGGCATAGACAAGATGCTGTCGGAGCAAAGCAACGCTGAGCTTTCACCGCTGCAACGAGCGACGTCATTTATTTCCCAGAATCCCGCAGACTCGGCCCGACACAATCGAAGCCTGAGACCTGGTGGCATTTCAGGGACCTCTGAGGAAGTTCGCCTCTCAGCCCACGGCACGGAGCTTTTAGGCGGTTGTTCCCCCAGCGGTCGAGGCAAAGGTGATTCAAGGTCGTACGTGCAGACGTAAAACGCTTTATGAATACGGCTCCGTGGTGAAAAATGTGTCCTGCCAAGCTAAAGCAGGTGAAGGTCGGGCCAGCGCACCTCCATCACTTCAGCGACTGAACAGCGTCAACGGTTCACAAAAGTAACTAAAAGGCTTCAAAACAAACGGCACAACTGATTCAGAATAAAACACCTCTGCCCTCACGGAAGCTAGTTTGCATTTAATAGCAGATGAAAGCAGGACACTTACTGCACTTCCTCAGAGGGGAGGGTCTTCACCGGAAGGGGCGGGGCTGTTCCTGAGGCAGCACCTCCTTCTCCAACCTCAGCTCGTGCCCTTCGATGCTTCGCTTCACCTCCTCAACTCCTCCGACGGATCTGACGGCCGGCGGCACTCTGGGTAATCTCCTGTGGGATCTGAAAGTAGAGACGCAGCAGAGGAGTGAAAGTCTGCGCGAACGCGACTCAGACGCGCGGTGCGACGCCGGTGTAGGTGCGACTGCGCTGCGAGCGTGTGTGCAGATGCAGGCTGAGCACAGAGAGGTGTTGATCGCGATGCGTGAGGAGGGAGGTGTTAGTGGTGGGTGTGGATGGCGGCGTGATGCCTCTGTGTGTAAATGAAGCAGCAGTTTGAACCCTTACAAAACTGCACCACCACAACTTGGTCCAAAAAAGAGGCAGTTGTTACCGTGGCAACATGGGCCAACTTGTAGAAGTAAGAGAGGAAGAGGGGACGGACGGCACCAGAGGAAGCCGGGAGACGCAGACCACACGGTCTCGGCCAAAATGCTAAATGCTGCTGCCGTCGCGTCGGACTTTTGAACTTTGTCCATGTTTGTTGCAGAGCTTTGAGGCTCCAGCTGAGTTATCACAAGGAGGAGACTCGTTCTGCTCAACTCAGCCGTGTGCAGTAAATGAGAAGCTCACGCCTGTGGAGCATTGTCTGCAGCTTTGTGTTCGACCCGTGAGGGAGCAGCTGCCTCAAACTCCAACCTACAGCCACCAGGCATCTCACATGAACTGTCCAGCGAGACGTTTAGTTTGACCGGTGCCCCCAGAAAGTGGTTACGAGAACTGGACGGATGCGACGTCTGACCAGACCTTTGAGTCCAAACAGACATTTGTGATTTAATGAATTTCCCTGCAGCCCAGTCTGAGACGACAATGGCCCAGATGTGAGGTGTGCGTGGTACCTTGGTTGTTTTAAGACCAACGCCACAGGACACACACACGCTGGAGATGAAACTAACTAGAACGACACACGGGAGGCAGAGGAGAAGGAAAAGCAGGAAGGTCATCTGAACACCTGAGAAATGAGTCAGGGAGGACGGGGCCGGTCGCCTGCTTGAGATCTGATTAACTGCTCATGTGATGGTGTGTGTGGGCGTCGCATGATCGCACACACTGCTCTTACATGTTTGGCCGCTGTTTATGGGCGTGACTGCGTATAGATGACTCTCGCTCTGTCCTTGGCAGCTGGTTGTTCCCGCGCTGCATTATTTTACTGCTGCGCTCAGGTTTCCATTGACTTCAATTAATCCTCAACTTTAACCTCAAGGCAAAGTCTCACTTAAGAGGACACACACACACACACACACACACACACACACACTGCAGGGTTTTTTGCTTTGCAGATCGATGCCCTAATACAAAACCACAAACACGAGAGAAAGGCCTCATTTTATTTTGAAAGGTCCGCTGTGTTAACGAGCTGTTAACATGCAAACGTCTCACAGTCGAACTTGGCAGCATCTGTTTCTGGCTTTGTGCTCTTGAGCAGATTTCATCACATCCCTGACATTTTGGTTTTGACGTGCAACAGAAAACATGTGAAATGAATTTTACGTTGATGACAAACTGCTGAGGCGTCACATAGAGAAACTACAAAGAGCGACAGACGAGAGTTTTATGAGCTACAAAGTGTAGAAAGATTTGTTTTTACAGAGACACTTGCTAACATAGAGACAAACACATCTTGGGCATTTTTATGTTTTTAAGATTTTCAGAAGCGAATGTTGGAAGAAAAGACGCACGTGTTCGAACGGTAAGAATAAGCACAATTTGTGATCCTCTGCAGCATCGGCTTCACGGCATCGACCCTGAACGCACCATCGGCTCTGGGCCTTATCGTGTGGATCTCAGGGACCTGCCACTCTCACCTCACAGCTCCCACCCAGGTTAAAACCTACGCTTGAACTTTGGCCAAATGGGAGAAAAAGTAGAACAAAATGAATGAACGTTCAGATGCCCGACAGAGCAGAAGCAGCCAAGTGAGTGGAACACGTCAGCGCTGGCAGCTGCTGTTGGACAGGTCTCGTTACAGACGTGGAGCCAAACGAGGGACTTTTATCACATGAGCAGCCCATAAAACAATTACACAACAGGAAATAGGCAGGACGCTTTATTCTGAAAGCGTGTATTTGAGCGACCAGCGAGCTCCTTTAAGAGGGAATCACCAGCAGTGTTTTCCCCAGGACGTGATGTGTGCGGATTAGCGAGGCTCTGAGCGTCGGATGAGCTCAGAGGACTGCAGCTCAGCAGGGAGAGAGGACACGAGAGCGACAACAACAGGGCTTTTCCAGAGACTCTGGATCCCGCCAGGACCGACCTCATGCTCCATCCAGCAGCAGAGTCTACATCTCCTGCTACAGCTTCACTGCTGAAGGCTAATCAACCACCAGAGTCTTCCTGTGCTCGTGTAGTTTGGGCGAGGGAACGCGTCTACTCTAACCCCTGTCCTGCCGACATGTTCACGCGTTGCAGGTCTTGCAGGCCCTTTGCATCATGTGCGTGGTCCAGCTGTCCCTGCGCGCCGACTACAGGCTCTATTAATACTGAAGTGTCAAAGTCACCGAGACGGATTCCTGGATTAATGCGACGGCAGAGGACGCGGCCTCGATCTGCTCCCGCGAGTCGCTTAAAATATATTTAGGCTGCGCTGCTCATCTGGATATTTTGCATATCTTAATTAGTGCGTACAAACATGCAAATGAGCCTGTGATTAGATTTGAGGGTTTCCACCGTAAGCGGCGGCAGCGGCGGTCTGTCCATGAATTTCATCAATCTGGTCAATTAAAGAGAGGATTCCTGTTTACACAGAGTCAGCACGAAGGACGAGACGCCGAACAAATCAGTTGTTTAGCTGAATGTTCCTACACTCTGAACTGTCCTGAACGCCTCACAACACTTCAACTACTTTGAAACAAAGTGACTCCAATTATGGGATATGAATAAAACCACAGGTTACTTGAAGACACTACTTAGCCAATCGTGGCCTTTCTCCTCATTTTGCTCATATCAAATTAAAAACACATTTCAGGATGTAAAAAGTCTGCTGGCGAAGACGGCGCAAATGTTAAGGAACTGTAAAAAAGACAACAAAAACACGACCCAGCGCTTGGTTCTGACTTAACGACAACACATTACTGGAGCTGTGGGGATTTGCACACAACAGCAGTGAGACAACGAGCTCGGAATTGCAAGCGAACGCGAGGGAGCGTGTTTGCCGACGCTCCACACACAGAGACGCCGGATGAGGCGTGAGGGGTAACGAGGCCTCGGCCAATTAACTCCGCACTGAGGGGGTTTTGTGAATGGGACGGAGGAGATGCAGATTTAAGCAGCGTTCCATCAGGCCACGGTCCATAGCTGGGTTTTGTCATTTAACTATTGATGCAGAGACACCAGATGCAGGTTTTTTCTTCTCAATACCTTTGCTCTTGTACATGAAACTCCTGTAGATGCTCCCTCACTAATTACAGGGTTAGGATGAGCAAGCAGCAAATTCCAGGTGTGAATACGTTCAAATGTGCTGATGCAAATCCGGATGCAAAGCTGTTTTCACAGCGGTTGTAAAAGTCCTTCGCCAACATGTTGCGACAATCGAAGCTGGTCTCCGAGCACAAGCTTCACTTTCCGACTTCATCACAACAGTGGCCGGCGCCGAATAACAAAGACGCCACAGATTTCATTACTGATGTGGACGCCGGCGAATTCCGCCCCAGTTATTGACGCAGGACACCACAAACCTGGAGCCGGTGAGGACTCAATATGTCAGGATGACCGGCGCGCGACCGAGCTAATAACAGGACGGGACAAAGAGACGAGAAGCCGAATAAAGAGGCCTCCCCACCTGCTTAGAAAGTAATAAAAAACAGACAACAGCTGTGACGCTTCAGCCACACACACAGAAACAGAGTAAGACCATCTAATAAGGGCTCATTGATTGTATTATGTCTGTCCAAGTGTGCTCAGCCTCTTAAACGCGCTGGGTACAGCACGAACTGTTCCTGCATAAAACGCAGCCCTGCTAATTAAAAGCCGGCTTTATTTCTGTAAATGGTAAAAGGTCTGAATACCAACAGTACAGGAGGAGGATGTCGCGGGTCCAACGCTCTCAGCTTCTACGTTCTACGCTTTCCGAGCAGACTAGCGGCGAGCGGCCTCCTCGTCCAGACGTGGATCGGGCAGCGCTGCCGAACCGTAGCCGTGACAACGAGAGACGGGTTAATCGTCATGGAATTCGAGCCTTTCAACTACGTGCAAGCTGACTTTTAAACAGTTCCCTGAATGGAAGCGGCGGCTGCCTGCAGCGTGGAAAACAAATGTAGAATCCAGTGATTACTCTCGTGATCAATTATTGCAGCAATTATTTTGTATTCATGTATGCGTGGTTTCGTTTGTAAATGTCAAAGCCGAGACTCCCAGGGCACAACGATACACTTTAAATGCCTGGTTTGGTCCGACCAGACGTCTGGAAACGACAAATGTATCATCCAGTGACATCAACGTGAAATTAAGCCCAAACAACAAGCAGAGACCTCAGCGGACTCAACGAGGCCGTAACCGGTGAGACCGAGCGTCCGGCGCAGCAGGTCAAAGGTCGCCGCCCGTCGGCGCCACACGCTCCCGCACACTTGTCGCTCTTTTGCGATTAGCGCCGGGTTCAAACTCCAGCTCAGGCTCTAATGAGCGAACAAACAGCCTCTAATAGGGCTGCGAATGCCTGAGCAGGCTAATGCGGCCGGGTGACGTCCGCCCGGTGCAGCGTGGTGCTGCCCAGGCCGGTTACCAGCCAATTACAGCAGCGTGGCTGAGAGCTGGGGAGGAAGCAGGGGACGCTACCACTGCACATGCTCAGTGTGGCTCTGAAGGGAGCGTGCTGCAGTGTGTGTGTGGCGGGTGGGTGTTTGACTCCATCCCTCCTCCTCCGTCCTCGGGGGAATCACACGTTGTTTGTACTGTATTTTTGCACCACATGACTTGCAGATTCTTCTCCCCCCTCCTCAAACAGCTCCCCCTCCCTCGCTTCCTCCCTCCTCTCGCTGTGCGAGCGACGCTCTTGCCAGGGAGGAAAGGCAAAACAGCTGTGGCAGTGCCGAGCAGCTCTCCATTAACCAAGGAATTATGCAAGCAGGAAATTCAAATAAGATGCAGATGAGGGGAAGAGCCGGGCTCCAACCAAATACCTCTCCCTCCGCCCGAAACAAGAAACCTGACGGGAGCCTCCAGACTGCGGGGCAGGGTTCGGCTGGCGTCCAGTGACTCCTCACCGTTTCAGTTTGTTTCCCTGAATTTAAATCTCCTGCATTAATAAAATTAATGAATCTGCAGCGAGTGACAAAACGCCTCCTGGCACCGAGGGGAGGCAACGACTGTGGCTGTTTAAATACAGAATGTGTAATGTTTTCACGCCATTTAATCATCAACACATTAATCCTGAGACATTAATTAGCAAAACACGGGAAAACCATCAGCCTTCACCAGTCGGCCTGCGCTCGGCTCAGTCACACGACGGTCTGACAGGAAATCTGTGAAGGAAGGTGAAGGGAGGACAAGGAGGAAAAGGGAGGGAGGCGGCGCCTTTACAGAAAGGTTGCAGTGGAAATACACTACGAGCCTAAATGAGAGGGGTGTGTTCGCTGCAGCCAATGAGCAGCGGCCGAGACCACGTGGTGCTGGCTGTCGCTGCTGCAGAGCTCCCTCGCTGCTCAGCCACAGTCAGGCTCGACGTCTCTGAAGTCACGTTCGCTGCCACTGGAAGCCGAGCTACAGGAAATCCAACAGAGGCGTCGAACCCAGAATCCCCTCGTGTTCTCCAGCGTGTCACACATCAGCGCAGGACGCACACGCGCCCGTAACACCTGTAAATGAGCAGACACAGCTTCCGCGGTCGCTTCCCACTTTGCTCCATTTGATCCCGGTCCAAACCAGGGCCGCTGGGTCAATCTAGACCCGAATCAGCAGTCTGCCGAACAGACGCTGCAGCCCAGTTGACCTCTGCTCCCATCGCGTAAGTTCTACAGCGGCCATGGTCCAGTCCTCCAGTGTTTGAACGTGTCTGGTTTGAGTCTGAGGCTGTAGAGTTTGTTCGTACTGGGCTTGAAGCTAAACGTTTCCATTTCGGGACAATGCAACCAAACCTTCTTGAAGAATGAAGACTTCCTGGATCAGATCCCACTAAACGCGTGACTTTCATCTGCTCTATCACGTTTACATATCAGTCGATTTATCGGGTTATTTGTCGTCTCGTAGTTAATTCAATGAGCTAAAGTCAACATGGCGTTTAACTGGAGGAAGGAAGGCTGCGACACGCGGCTTCTGGTTACGCGATGCTCAGATTGGAGCCGCTGGTAAACCTTCAATCATCCTGCTCGGTCACTCACCAGAAGGCCTGGTGCGGCAGGCAGACTTGGCTGCTGCCCGAGCACCACGTGTCTGCAGATCTGGAGGATCTGGAGGATCTGCAGACCTGGTTTGGAACAACAGACGAACATTTTGTCTCACAGCCTCAATTCCAAAGAGTCAAATCTGGACAAAACCACAGAACGTGGAAAACATCCGATGCGTAAGATCATGAAGGCCATGTTGTGTGTAAGCGTCTGAGTGAGGAGACCGAGACCCTGGAATATTTAGTTTTTGTTTTGTTCAAACAAAAGCATCGAAGTGACAAAGTGATGGACTCGTTCCAGATGTGCAGCCACACATCAGCACAGACGACGGCTTCTCAACTGGCTGGTCTGTCCGCTGAGGAACTTTATTTTGAAATGGCAATGGCAAATGACAACTTGTCGACGCAGCTCTTCATCTGGATTAACTGACCTGTTGCTTCCATTCAGTTCAGCGTTGATTTGCTGGCGTCACGTGTGACACACTCGGTCCAGGGTTCGTCACTGCATCAGCACACTCCAGGACTTAGGGAAACATTGCACCCAGTGCCCGTGACCTTTGACCTTTGACCTTCCACATCTGATCAGAGCGGACAAATGTGATGGACAACAACATAAAAACAGGCACAGAGTCACAGTCGGCCAACGGCTTGTTTCCTCCAGCGGATCTTTGCAGTTTAATCTGTAACCGTCACCGTTTGCTGGCAGAGTCAGCGAGCGAGGAGAATAACAGCACCAGACGTGTGGCCGTGCTACGTGGAACACAGCGTTTTGCTGGAAAATCTTTGCCTGAAGGTCGCGCTGCCACTGCTCATTCAAAAATAAAAAGTGGCAGCGTGACCCGTCGCAGCGCTTGAGATGAGACAAAAGCAGCGACGGCACCAGCCAGAGCAGAGAAGCGAATCCCAGCCGGCTGCAAACGTCTCTGCACACGTCAGCGGCGCATCCTTCCACATTCTGTAGCACTGCTGCACAGCTACGCCTCGACGGCGATGCTTTAATTTTGACTTCAGCAGGTTCTATTCTATGCAGCTCGCTAGAAGCTCTCATCAGAATTTAGACGCAGCCCAGATCTAGTGAGCGTCGCGTTGATGCGACTCAAGGTAACGCGGCGTGAATAGCGCAGGCATCCTGACGCAGCGAGCTGCTGGTATGAAGTTTAAAAAGCACTTTGGCTCCAGCCGTCTCCGTTTCCCACAGCGCTACAGCTGAACAAAATGCGATCCTCGTCTTCCAGATGGTTTTCATCACCAAGGTTATAGAGCATCTGATTCCGATCCAGCCTTTATATCCTCTGTGATACTTCAGGGATTGTGTTGTTGAGAAACATGTTACGAATAACCTCTCTGTAATTTCTGTTTTCATGCAACAAAGAAATTGGAATTTAAATTGGAGCAGACAGCCCAGCCCTAATCCGCTCACTCGCCAGCGCTGCCAACGCAAACACGCACGGACCCAACGCTTTGCTTTTCACTTTTGCTGTCGGGACATTTACCATCATGACCTTTGACCTCCTCTTATCAAAAGACACGCCGTAGCCTTTCAGCAGAGCCTCTGCTCTGCGGGAGTCTCTGCATTGTGACATTAAAAAACAGCGAGCGTCCCAGATGTCAGCCGGCTCACCCGACTTATCCTTATCATTCTCCCCTGTAGGATGAAGTGGAGTCTAATAATAGCGGCGAGCAGACCCGGCCTATAGTCGTGCGTTCAGTCATTTCCTGCCTCGTATACTTTAACCTTTTTACTGCGGTAATAATGCAGCGGTGCTAATGTGAGTGTGTGTGTGAGACAGATTTATTGCTGCACAGACGCTAACAAGAACTAATACGGAACAATGTCACCAGCTCCAGGATAATTACACTACAGCGATGTTGGTGAAACTCGGCAAGACTCAAGACGGTGCTGTCGGTAAGAATCACGGTGATGACACACACTCAAACACGCACACATACTTGAACAGCATGGGAGCGCTCCGATTGGCGGGGAGCGCAGGCAGGGAGGCAGCCAATCAGGGCCGTGGATCTGTGGTCAGCCTACGACGGCCGGCCAATGGAAGCGCGGCTCTGGCTCCCAGGAGGCGGGGCGTTGGAGCTCTGCCTTCCTTGTTGTGTGTTTTTGGCTGGAACTGGGAGCCGCATTCCTGCCGTTCCCCCTGCTCCATTCCTGGGCTAGTGGCTGGGTTCAATAGGTGAAGCAGGGAACTGTGGGAAACCAGGGAGGAGGAGTGGAGCATGAGGGGGCAGCGGCACAGACGTGCGTGTCTGGAAACCTCTGGGAAAGGTAGGCGGGCAGAGATCAACGCCAAGACGGAGGATTCCTAACGGAGCGGAGCTCCACGTTCACGTCAAGCAGCTTTTCCACCTTTTCACTGACATTCAGCCTAAACTCAAGTTCATTTAAAATCTTCTGATCTCAATCACAGATTTCTTCACGCAGGTCAAGGTTTTTCTGCATAGTCTGACGGCAGCCATTCAATTTTTATTCTGAAATGAAAACCTTCAATTTCGTCCCATCCTTTATTTTTTAACGGTTCCTAAAGCAAAAGTTCGCCCAAACTTTCTAACGCGCACATTGCAGCTCGTGACACCTTAAATCTCCTAAGCTGCACTTCCTCAATCACACGTCGCTGCTACTTTCAGTAGACTTTAACTTTCACTTTGTGGGAAGCCGCTGCCTTTCAGGCCATTCACACCTATTGATTCTAAAAGTTGGTCCAAGCGCCGTTACACGACACGGGAAAGATTCTCAGGACACGCAAGACCAGAGCTAATAAACAAAAGCTGTTAATACTAATACACAACGTTGTCACAGGGAGAGAAAGTGAGACAGGAGTCTTTATACACTGGAGCAGGGAGGGGACGGAGGACGAGGACGAGGACGGGAGGCACTTCTCGAACAGATGAGTTTTCAGCCTCCGACACTCGGATGAGATGAGGCTAAACAACAGCCTCTGCCGTTGTGCCTGGAGAGGGAAGGTCATTTCGGTCTAGAGGAGCCGGAGGACGAGCAGAAGAGAACTTGAGGAGAAATGATGAACATGAAGAAAAGTCAAGTTTCATCAGCTGGTGACAGATGAGAACCAAGTCAGCCCTCGCTGCCATTTCACCGTTTGCCCGACGTTCACACAATGTTTCCTTCAACAAGACTTGAACCAACGCTGACACTTTTACTTCTTTCATTATTGATTCATTGTTGGAGCCTTATCTGTCCACCAGCCCCCAAACCCAAACCAAAATACCCCAGAGAAGCAGCGAAGCTGGAACCGGAATGTTTGGCTTAATTATCATGATTGTTCCAGATTAATCCGTGGATTGTTCCAGCTATAATTAGTTTAATCGTTGATTAGCTGTTAAGTGATTAAGTCATCTGGACTGGACTGAAACGTCAGGACGTCTTCCATTTGCTTGTTTTGTCCAAAAACTGCCCAGTTTACTAGTAAAACACTTTAACTGAACTTCACGATTCGAGGCTTTAGAATGAAAGTCTGCCAACAGCTTCCACTTCCCGATTCTGAACATCTCCCATATGAAGCGGTTCCTGCCCACAATCGAACTAAAAGAACGGAGGCCGACGCGCTGATTCTTCTTCTTCTGTTGAGCAGGAAGCGATATTACCAGTTGAGACACATCTGTCAGATTTCTCTGTCGATTCTGACACGTTGGCACCAAACCAACCACTCAGAGGTCTGTGTAAGAGAAAAATATTTAAATGAATGGATTTGGCTGCTAGACGATCCAGGAGTGGCTGGTGAATTTGGGAAACCATCTGCTGCTGCGACTGAAGTTCATTTCCTGTGGTGGTGATGAGTCAGGCGGCGAAATGGCAGGATGGCACAAGCCATGTGCCGCCAGCGCCTAAAAATAGTCCCCGCGGTTTACGCCTGTCTACACTTCACCAAAATGTGGAATTTTGTACCACATTAAAAAGTAAAGAAGGAAACTAACAAGCCCGAAGCCTGTAACGAGTCGGGCTGCTCCCGCTCAGGTTTCTGCTCCCTGGGACTCAGACACGACTGGAACAAAAGACAGTAAAGGTAGAAAATGCCCGTGTGTCTGTGTTCTTTCCAAGTTTACATTCTGCTTCCTCTTCCATCTTTCCTGCAGCTCTCGGCTGTATATGCGCCGCCTAATGACGCAGAAATGCTTCTAAACAACAAAGAAACACGGCTAAAAATACAGCCAGACTTTCCTGTTCCTACGCTGGGTATATTGTCAAAGCTTGTGTGGGTCTCTCGAAAACGTTGAGGATTTTAGTAGCAGGCCTAATTGCAAAAACACTCCTCCTTGCTCTTATTTTGAAGAGTCATTTCCTGTGACTAATATAAGTGGCAATGTCCTTTTCTTCCACGTTTTAATGGCTCTTTATCCAGAGTCACAGACGCTGTAGTGCACAAACGCAGTGTGAAATATTAATGTGAATGTTAGGTAGCAAACAGCAGGGACTGGGCTCCACACACACCAGAGTCTGTCTGTTCACATTTCTGTAACAGCGGCTGTGCACACGCAGAAAGAGGTCACTATGACAAATATCTGCAACTACGCTGACCTGCATCCAGCAGCACTCTGCAGGGTGGAAAGTGAAAAAATAACAATAGTCTGCCCTGCTGCTTTCAAACCGCTCAACACACCTCGGCCGCACAAAATAAAAAGTGAAACTGCTTTTCATCAAAAATAAAAAGGCATCACGGTCACGTATCCGCATCCGAACGCGCCTGCGATGCCTTGGCCAACGGCAAAACAGAGGACGCCCGCACACCGAACACCCGCTGCCAGAAACAAAGGAAGGTGAATTATTGAACACAAACGCACCTTTTCACTCGACGTCTTCATCGGGTAATTCATCAAAAATGAAACAAAGCAGGTTGTTTAACAAACCAGAGCCGGTCTGCAGCTCTGCAACGCTCTGCCTCCGCACCCGAACCAAAGCCCAGCGACGTCCAGCCAGTCGCACACAGAAGGCTTTTACGTCTGGGGACGAACCTTCCTCCTTTGACCCAACGCAGGCCTTGGATTCCTACTTTAATGGAGTTGACATGATGTATTATCCAAGCTCAGCTCGTTGTAAGAAGAAACAAGCAGTTGACGACACTTTTGCTAAACTATGGGATTTTATTATCGATCCCTTCCTGAGGTTCAGACCAGCGGCAGTCACGTTTAATCCGTTACTGGCGATGGACAGTCCTAATCAGGGATCCTGCAGCTTAGATGTACTCAGACGAAACCGATCCGGTGACGCGAGTTTTCAACCAAACTCCATGTCATTTTATTCTAAAATACAGAAAAAAAGGAAAAAGAAGATGGAGATTAGCGACTGGATAAGGTTGTTCCCTTGGAGATGAACAGGCCTCGGTAGAAACGGGGCTTAGTTGAGGACAGAAGCTCATCCCGTCAGAGTGGGCTTCTCCCCCTCTGAACCGGGCCATCGGACCCTGTGCTGATCAAACCTGTAGTTGTAGCTCTGGCTCCAAGCCTCATCTGAAACCAGGCCTCACGCTCACGATGTTATTAAATTCCTCTGAATAATGAGCCTTGTATTAAATTCAGTGGAAACGAGCAGTGACGCTAAATGACACAGCACAGGTTTAATACGAGTTGGACACCTCCCGGGTCCTGGGAGCCACGTTTTAATGAGTCCATCCTTGTGATGCCTTTGCACACAGGTGACGTTGTAAACACCAACAAGTCGAACACAAAGAGCAGGTAAACCGACAGCACCGCGTCGAAAGTCGGGCGGTTTGATGAAGGAGTAAAACTAACTGTGACAGTCGGATTTTGCAGCAGATGCCTGCAGTCGACGTTTGCTGCTTTACAACAGCGCAACATCCAAGACTCCGCTAAGAAATATCAACCATCGAATGACTGACAGCAGACGAAGGCGAAACAAAGGGCAGGGGATCGGTTTGCAGACATTCCAGGCGGATTTCCTCCTGTCCAGGCATTTTGGTCACAACGAACCTGACAAACCTCCTCAGACTTGTCCCTTCACGCTTCCTTCTTTCCTTTAGACTTTAGAACTGCCGCGTAAATAAAAGCCCTCCTGGGTTAGAAACAGAGCTGTATTGTGTCTCAGAGGGCTGCAGCCAAGAAGCTATTTCCTACTTACACTCGGTGTGTGGAGACGGAGCTCTAGGTTCCTACCACTCCTAAATTTGGAGAGCAGCAGCATGGCAGGATGAGGCTAATTCAATCAGCACAAAATCAAAATAGAAACGCTGGCTTTCCAAAAAACATATTAAAAAAATGAAAAAATCCTGTGGAATGCAGCAACTTTCATTTCGAGGTTTATTTTTGTTTATTATTTAAGATCAAATCCTTCATCTTCTGGCTCCTGCAGGTCTGAGGAGACGAGCAACATCTGTTCACCTGTTCCACAAAGAACAGCTGCTTCTGCCGTGCATCGTGCTATTTCATGTAGCGGGTCAGCCGAGTAATGATATGTAATTAGAATGTTGTTACAGTAATCGCTGCCACATTAGACACCAAACAGGAACGTTTGTGCTCCGCAGAACAGCCTCGAACGGGAAAAGAGCAGAATCCGCTCCGGCGTGCAAACACTCAGTAGCAGCGTCAAGGTTCGATCTGGGTTCCGCAGCCAAACACGAGCAGCGCCAGCTGACCCACAAGCTCCAAATGAACCGGAACCGACAAACCCAGCGACGGCGACTTCGCTGCGTAAAACACAAATGGTGACGTGTTGTGTTTGTGTGGCAACGTCAGCCACACGTTCCCAAAGTCACAGGACAGAACGATGAAAGTATTCATATTTCATTAGAACATTTTTGCTTATGCCAAATGTTTCAGCACAAAATAATTCTGTGGTGAAAAGCAAGGTTTGAAATCACGGAGTTCTTCATTTTATTTAGTTTCAAACCTTCCTCCATCGAAGCCAAACTGTCTGATTTGTGTGTTGGATGCTGTTTATTTGCGAAGCTGATGCTTTTTTTGTCTCTTTTACTTTTATCCAGCACCAAATCATTCCACAGCTGAAAAAGCGAGTAACACGCTGGCGACAAATTTCCAGGCAATTTGGTTGTTTTAAACTAACGCAAACGTCTCTTTCCCAGTGTGTGTGTGTGTGTGTGTTTGTGTGTGTAGTGGTTCGATTTTACAGTTATTGCTGTTTTAACCCGACACAGTAAATGCAAAAGAAACAGTTTTGGTAAAAACAAGCTACAAATCAAATCAAGATTCATCACATTGATGCAAAAATCACATAAATATCAAATTCTAAAACAAACGAACGGCGGCGAATTCAGCGACTGCGGACCAGCTGGGAAGATCCCGAAGAACACGGCTGAAAATATCTGCTCTCGGCTCGATGGCTTCTCTTGAGCAAGGCAGCGCTCTCCCCGGCGGAGTTAATGGCGAGACGTGCCTGTGGTGTTGCTGGGCGGCCCCCAGGTGTGAACACGAGGAAACAAATGAATATCAATGAGGACGCTGATGAAAAAAGTGTGGCAGCGCGCTCAGCGAGCGTTTTCTGGATAAATGAGGGTTTGAAACAAGGTTCAAATTAACGATCCAGACGAGAAGAGGAGGGGGTTCGCCGCCAAATCACAGCTCAGGGGGAGGGGAGGATAATCTAAGATGCTTTTTGTCTGATGAGCCCATCAATGCTGCTGGTCACTCATGTGTTGAGTAATCGAGAAACACACACGGCAGGCTTTAATGAGAAAATAACCACATTCTTCCCCGTCTTCATGAATAAATATGACTTCTCAGAGATTTAAGAAGAAAAGAAATCTAAATAATATAAGCAGCAATAACAAACACAGCATCTGTTTTTGAAGTTTGTCGCTCTAAAAAAAAGTGACACCAACTTCTGCGAGATGATTGATGGAATAAAACAGAAATTTGGAGACTGTTTTAAAGGACGTTGACTAAATTATATCAAAATGACAAAGTGACACGTTTCACAGGATGAGGACAATTCAGAGGCTCGTGTTCCTCCTGTAAGAGCGTGCAGCGTTTGTGGAAAGGATCATTACGGCAGCGACTCGGCTGCAGCCTCCGTTCACAAACTGGCACAAGTGAACAGGCTGGAGTCCGAGGGAACGAGGCGGCTCCGCGTGGGGGGCGTCTTCCACGAGCGACAAGCTTCATGCCATCACACCGTGATGCTCCATGAGCACAAACCTCTCGTACTCTTATGTCACAGTGATGGACCGACCCTCCCACAGACGGCCTTACCTCCTTGCAGGACAGAAGCCAGTCACACGACTTGGTTTTCATTTCTCACACTAAATGCGAGCTGCAGTAAACCGGCCTGCTTGGACAAACCCAGACGAAGCTCTCGGATGATCTTGCCTAATCAAAGACTAAATTAGATCAGCGTCTAATTTGATCCGGTCATTTTGCGCTGACGAGGCGGTGGGCGGGTCTGAACTCCAGATCGATGTTAAGCGGATTGGCCCAGAGGGGCGACTACAGTGGCAGCTCAAAAGACGCGAAGCCAGACATTGGAGTCTGTGATTGGTGCGGACAGAGACTCCATCGCGCCACAGTCGCCGTGTTTACTGCTTACGAGGCTCGGCCCCCTGCGGCGCTGGGTAAAGACGCGCCGTCGGTGGCGCGGGTGACAGCAGTGAAGTCTTCCTGTTTTATTTGCATGTTACATTAATATTAATTACTTTACAGAGCTCTCAGCTGACAAGCACGCAACCACAGCTCTGCTCATTTTCTCTCATCTGCAAAAATAACTCATTTGCATTCCTCCTGTATTTTATTCCTTCTGTCACCGTGTTTAAGTTCGATTTCAAGCCTGGCACACGCGATATTTTGGGAACGTGTCATCGAGACGTACAGTAAATTTAAGTGTGAAACGATCTTCTCGGTTTGACGGTTTGACCTTCGCAGGTTTGTCGATGAAGCCGACGCTCGTATTTTTGGACAGAATCTGCTTTTTAGTGCCAGTATTCGATATTTTCTGAAACGTGGCCTCACTGCCAGAAATTTCAAACAATTACAAGCATTCAGTGTTTCCCCCGTTATTCTGGGCCGTAGAAAAACCTCTGAAGCTGCACAAGGACCACTTCACCTGCCTGTAAATAAAAACCACTGGTTTTCACATTTACCCAATATCTTACAGATTAATGACCCAAAAGAAGCAACTACTTCCAGCATTTAAGGGCGTTTTGCCTGCTCAGTGCGACCCGCACGGTGTCAGTCGGTTTCCAGCAGCTCAGCAGGGTCCACACGATCAATTTGTACGTATCGAACTCCGATCCGAGCGCTGGGTGACCGAGAACGACCGTCACCCGTCTGAGCCCTCGGCCTTTTCCCCAGTTGGACACGCACCAAGCGGTCGGAGCTTTGACATCAACACAAACACGTCACCTTCCAGCATCAGCCAGAAAAACAATCACACAAAGTGGACACGCGTGGACGAGACGTTCAGAGTCTTCAAAAGCTCTTTTCGACTGGGCCAGTGGTGTGAAACTCAGACGTTCAGCTGATGTTCAGCTGATTTGTCAGAAGCAAACCGAGGCTGGAACCAGTAAGTATTTGGTTACGAGAAACAAAAGGAAATTATTTGACTAATGGATGAAGCTTCTTTACTCACTTTGTAACAGAAAACATGCTTCAGATACAACAAATACACATTTCCAGTGTTTATCAGGGCAGAAACACGAACCTCTGTGGCTCCTGAATTCACTACACGTCACGTTTCCTGAAAACATGGCTGATGACGAATGTTCAACTGAGAACCTGGAGACGGCAGAGCTGCACTAAGTTCAGCTGCAGCTGGAGAATCTTTAAGTTTTATTGCGTTAGCAGCTCCGTTCAGGGCGACGCCAGATGTTAGACCGTCCAGCAGCTTTAACAGATGCTGGACTCGCGCAGCGCATCGGCCATTTCTCAGCTGACTAACCCACCTGTCAGGATTCTCAGGTGGCGACTATTTAATGGCTCACTCTTTCCTTAAATGCCGTTTGCAACTTCTCGTTACTCATCAGCCATAATCAAAACTAATATATCTTCACTGAACTCTTATCTGTGGGTTTATCAGTACACCTCCAGTTACAACACCACAACAAGAGCTATCACCTTATTGTGGGTGTAAAAACCGGATCGTACAAGCTACAAAACAGACACTACTGGAAAACTAGATTAGATTTGAGGGACGTATAAATATTACAAGACTTGGGTTGAGGCCTTTTCAAAGCAGGAACAAACACTGATATTACTGGATTATTTCCACATAACTTCAAAAAACTGATTTCATGGTGTGGAATGAAAGGTTCCACACAACGTGCAGAGAGTCCAAAATCAGAACCACGTTCATTCAGTTCTACATGAAATAAAGTCAAACGTCAGCAGCCAGGCCTGATGAGCGGCAAGACGAAAGTTAAATGTCAGTCGGGGATCCCGAACCCTGAAACTCCGCAGCCGACGTGGAACCTGGGTTTGGTCCAACAGCAGCCGTGCAGCTTCAATACCAGACAACAAGTGTGTGTGTAGCTTCCCGTGAAGAGCCCGAGCAGCGAGGGAGGGAGGACACACACACACACACACACACACACACAGCAGCCCATGCGCTCCATGACTCACCACACACGCCACCCGGCAAACACCCCCTCTCACTGAGTGCACGTTTCTGAGTGGAATAGAAGCGAAAGTGGGGGAATGAATGTGTGTGTGTGTGTGTGTGTGTGTGTGTGTGTGTGTGTGTGTGTGTGTCTGTGTGTGCGAGGCGCAGCTGTCACGCATGCTTTCTGCATGTGTGTGAAATAAATAGACTGATGGAGTAACAAAGAGTGTGTGTGATGCGAGTTGTCACTCGCTGTGTGTGCGAGCGCTCGTTCCGGCTCATGTAGCTGTCATAAGCCCTCATGAATGAATGCCACGGAGGGCAACACAGACCCGGAATGGGGTCCGTTTCAATCGCCACAATATTAAAAAAAGCAAGCGCCCAGCTGCAATTTCCAGCAATAAAACCCACCGACGTGAACAGTCTAAATGGTGAAATAAAAGCTTACTATGGCTGCAGAGAGTGTGGAGGAGGGTGACAGGTCAGGTGGCGAACAGCAAATCGCAGCTGCACTTCCCTAGAAACCGGCAAAAAGTGTGTGTCAAAGAAATAGCAGCGTGTCAGAGCAGGAAGAGGAAAAGCGGGAGTGTGTTCAGGAGCCTCCATGCGTGGAAGTGTGTGTGTGTGTGTGTGTGTGTGTGTGTGTGTTGGCGTTTGTGACAAATAAATAGCAGCCAGAGAGCAAGTGAGCGCGCTCTGAGTCGGAGACTGGCACCATGACTGACTGATCCCTGCATCCATATCATAGGATTAAAAAGCCTGACACGGCGGCAGCACAATGGAGGCGAAATATGAGACAAAAAAGTCGGTCAATGGGAACGGAAATGTGATTATGAACCAGAACCGACGAGAGGAAGATAATATAAAAAATAATAATAATCTGACACACTTTCAAACAGGAGCCAGGCAGAGCAGAGCCGCGGCCGAGAGGAGGTGGATGTTAATGCTGTCACCGGGCAGCATAGAGAAGAAGATGAGGAGGAGGAGCTGCTGCAAAGCGTGAGCTCAGATTCACTTCACACACCTGCTCTCCCTCCCGTGTGTGGACCAGAACCGGCCTTTCACTAGGACCTTCCCTCTGGCTGAGGTCAAAGGTTGCCTGGGCTCTTTTCCACTTGCATGTGCCAGCACAGCTCGAACCGTTTTGAGAGGCGCCTAATTATTCATGATTTTATGTAACGAGATTTGGGCAGAGAATTAGGTCGAGAACATACTGAACTGGAGGAACTTGGAGAAGGTAAAAGTTTAATTATGAGCAGAAACACGGGAGAGAAAAAAGCTGTGGTATCATTTACAGACAATCCCAGTCTGTCAACACACTGTACCAGTAAAACAACACGGCTCCTCGCGCACGATGTGGGTCAACTGGGAGGAAACCAGCGCTGAACTGGACTCGCACCACAGCTTTTACTACAGACACCAGACTCAGGCTTCATGAACCAGTTGCCAGCTGAATATTCCGTCATGATCCAGGTTAAACAAGCTGTGTCTCAATCAGTTTAACAACGCACCACAATAAACAGCGACTGGTGTTACAAAACCACAACCAGTGTGTGTGGACCTGCAGGAACCCGGACCCACACACAGTCTCATTACACCACACAGACACGCCAACAGAACCAGTCAAGTTCAGCGGTACAGTCCCAGAACCACGTTACGCTGCGTTTCTCTGGCAAAACGCAAATAAAAGCGGATCTAAGGTTAAAGCCGAGTCTTCAGAACCCGCAGCCCGGTTGAAACGCAGCGAGGCTCGGTTCGTGCGTGTAAGCGGCTGAAGCAGCGACCCGGAGCGGTTCCGCGCAGCGGAGGCTCACCTCAGATGACCCGAGCAGCCAGACTGGCTGTCTGCTAGCTAGCCCCGGTTGAACCTGCGTTCAGCGGGCGGCAGCAGCACCGGAGCCGCGCGGGCGCGATGGAAACAGGGGGAGTCCGGGTCGCCTCTGCGTGGGCTCCGTTAGCGGAGCAGGGGAAGGGGGAGGCAGCCGGAGCCGGAGCCGAGCCGAGCCGGGCCGAGCGACCCCAAACAAACGCGCTTCCCGACATGAAGGCGACGCGTCCAGAGACGGGCAGCCGCGTCTGGTGCCGCCGCGGACGGGGATCGGCTAAAGCTAAAGCGCCTAGCCGCGCCGGGTCGGCTAGCGGCTAGCGGCTAGCTCCCGGCTAATAAAAGCGGTATGAGCACTTTCACCCGCGGGTGGAGGGCGACGCAAAAGTTGGGTGCGAAAAAACAAAACACACGCACACGCAGACACACGACGCGCAGCGGTGACATTCGCCAGGCTCACAACTATCCGCTCATATCCGCGCTGCAAAGTTGCCTGACAGCCGGGAAGCCGCTGTTTTCGTGCCAGTCCGGCTGCCGTGGAGCTGCGCTGGCTGGTAGCGAGGTGAGCCCGCTCGGAGGCGGATGGAGGGACGGTCGCTAGCGCCAGCACCAGAACCAGCAGCCCGGCAGCCGAGCAGCCAGGCAGGCGGCTAGTCTGTCACTGCCGCGCCGCTTTAATAACTTCACTTTTGCGCCCACTTTGGCTGCATTTTCTTTCCAGGACTTAAAAATGAGAAGTTCCGTGTGTCCTACCTGCGGGGCTCCGCGGCTGCAGGCGGCGACGGCTGGAACTTATTCCCAGATATCCAGGGTGCGCGGCGCGGGCGCATATGGCTAACGCTGGTACAGTAAAGAGTGTAGCATAGCTAACCTAAAGACAACAGTGGAGGAGAAAAGCCTCCTCGTCGCTCATAGGGGGGATCGACGACAAAACCACATGATCTTTTACGTCAGCATATATTTGCATAGGATGCCAAATTTATGTTCGGCGTCCAGGTGACGCGAAAATGCACAGAAAAGTTTGACCGTGGCTGCGCCGGACGCTGGCACCGGGCTGGCTGCGGGCTGCGGGCGGGGAGGCGCAGCATGTTGCAGCCGTGCGCCCCCGGCTTCCTCCTGCTGCAGCCCGCGGTCTGCTCCGCTGTGTCCGCTCCGGGACGGCAGCACCGGGCGGCTGCTGGGCAGCGTCCCCGGCAGCGTCCCGCGCGTCAAGGCTGGAGCTTCATTAGCTTTAAACCGCTTCGTGGTGCGCAGGGAGGCTTTTATCTGCAGGGCTGGATTCATGTGGTGCCACTGAAACACCTGAGGGCTCTCAGACCGATCTGACCGTTACTTTCTCTTTTTCACTTAAAACCCAACATTAAATGTTTGCAGCCCACCCGCAGTGGCGCAGTGCTGACAAACGCAGGGCGCGGACCGGGCGCACACGAGTTTTCCTCCAACACCTGTTTGATTGCGTCCTGACCTGAGCGGCAACAGTTTCCTCCTGCAGCTGGTGCGAAACGCAAACCCAACGCAAACCTGCTCAGGGCGCAAACACCAAGTCTGCGCTTTTGCACCTCAGCGGGCTCGTGCGTTTTTTTGATAAATGGGCTGATTGTAGTTGAACAGATGCACTAAACGCAGGAACGTCCCCCTCACGCGTCTGCGAAAAGATGGCGGAGCGCGACACCTGCAGGTGGACGTGGGAACCGCACCTCCAGCTGCCGCTGTGGGTTTTCATAGCTGGAGTCATTTTTACTCGCCTCTTCCCTGATAACGTCTCATAATATACTTGTAGATATTTCAGTGCAACTACCTGCATTCGTCAATGAAGCTCAAATCTGCAGGAAAAGTTGGATTATTGCATTGACTTGGATTATTAAGGGGAGTTTGGACGCCATGTTTAATCAGGTTTGGTTAATTAACACGGAAGCGGTGTCATTTCCATGTTCTATTCGATCTAGACGGATGGAGCCGGCAGCAGCAGGCCAGGCATCGCTGCAGGTGTCTACAATTCACCTCCAGGAAATGCATCACGTCCTGACGCGAGCTGATGTGCTCTGCTCGGTCCCCAAACAACAGTTCAAATCACATATTTCATCCAGTTGTTTAATTGACCCTCCTCCTGCAGCTGCAGGCTTTCATCACGGCAACCAGACACCTGCCAGCCAGGAGTTCATCCAAAGTCAAATTCACTTAAGAAGCTGTTCGTTTTATTTACGATCGGGAGTAAAGGCAGACTCTCTGTGTTTAGAGACCAGGCTGAAATGATCCAGGGCCTCGGAGACGACATCGACGCCACAGCCCGAACCATCTTCGCACAAGAGTTTTCTGCAATTGGAAGCTTTTGCCAGCGTCTCCTGAATACACAATCAGGTAATGTTGCCAGGCAAAAGTGCCAGCTCTAGCCAATAAGCAGAGTTTTGGCCAACATTGCTTAGCAACAAAAGTTAAAAACCAAATCACTCAAGGCTTAAAATAGTCTTTAAAATAGTAATCACGCGCCACCGGTGTCACCAAATCCTGCAGCTAAAAGGCTTCGGAGGCAACGACTGCCCAGATGAAAATCAACAGGCGAGAAAAAGTTTATCGTCAGTTCGTGTCCTGCCCCAACAACAAGATTTGATTTACGTCAGTCACCAGTCAACAAACGTTTGTTTGTCTTTGCTTTGTGCCACTTTATGGTCATCCAGCAGTTTGTCGGTATTTAGATGATTTAACTGCTTAGTGAGTTTGTGAGTCTTTGTAGTCCTTTCACATCCATTTGTGCCTGTTTTGCTTCTGTAGTTTGTGTCTCTGCAGACATTTTGCATCTCTCTGTGGTCGTCTTGTGCTTCTCTTGTGTGTCTTTGGGGTCATTGTGTGTCCAAGCCATGAAGGCTTTTTGCCGTCTTTGTTGTCGCTTGTTTGTTTCTTTGTAGACATTTTGCGTCTCTTCATAGTTGTGCGATTATCTCTCCGGCTCAGATTCGGGGCCCTGACCTCCGCGACTCCTGGGCCAGAGCCTGGTAGGTGTTGGCAGAAAGCGTGTGCAGTGATCTCTCACACAGTGAGTAGACAAAAAGTCAGCTGTGGTGGCCCAGAAGTTCAAACCCCACACAGGAAAGAGAAAGCGGCTGAATGACACCACAGGAACCTCTTATTTTTATTTCTGCTCACTCTCTTACCAGGTGGTCATTTGAATTTTGTGGTCCACGACAAAACAGGAAAATGTTCAATGCACCCTGAGAGAGAATTTGCATATTAGTGTGATTATTACTGTAAAAGAATTATAATAAAAAAGGATCAGAAATACAAACGCGGCTTTTAGCAGGTTTTCAATCACACAGCAGTCGCGACAGTCACAACATAACTGCTGCAAATCGGAAAAGGAACGAGTGGAAGCGGCTGTTCTGACGCCGAGTCTCCTTTGTGTCTCGTGACAGGAGCGCGTGCAGCTGCTGGCCTCCGTCCCACAGTTAATCAAATGAAAATATAAAAGTGGTTATTTGCTGTCGCGGTTGCGCTGGTTGTGTTGGGTCCGTGCCGAGGAGCAGCAGGTGCCTTTTCACTGCTGCTGGAAGAACAACAGCGAGGTGTGAGTGACATACGTCGGCGGACGTCGACGCGCCTTCTCCTCCGTGCCACAGCAGAGGATGCTGGGAGTCCTGGCTCTGGGCCTTTCTGACCCTGCTGCCTTCGCTGACTTTGCGTCTTGCCCGGAAGGTCCAGACTCTTTCAGAGGGATCGAAGCCAAACCAGCAGACTTTCACCAAATACTGATCAAAGCTCCGTCCGGCTCCAGACACACGCTGAAAGCCACGTTCTCTGCTGGGTCGTGGACAGGTCTGAGGGAATTCACAACCAAACGCGGACCTTGATGTCTGTATCACTGCGCAGCTGCCGTTTCTGACCCCAGGTGCTCGTTCATTGATGGAGCTTCAGCTTTTAAAGTCTTTTGGCGAAAAGCTCGGCTGTGGCAACGCCATGTGGAGAAGCAGTGGATCCCACAGATGCGCTGCTGTGTCTGCAATAAAAAAACACAAGTTAAAGCCAAATGAGCAGAGCTGCTCTGTTACGCAGCCGCAGAAATACGAACACGAAGCTCACGGCTGTGAAACGAAGGCCTCCAGCTGCAGGTGTGTGGACCGGAGGCAGGATGATCCAGGACAGCACATCCCAGCCACGACGCAGGCGTCACACCTGGCTTGTAAAAGCACAACACAAACGGGAAGCATCAGGTCAAGTCCGCTTCTTCTTCTCTTCCTGAAGGTTTATCAGCGTCACCTGTGGCTCTTCTTCTTCTTTGTTGGTGCTAATTAGTAATCGCCTGCTTGACTCCTCCTTGATCCCTCATCCTGAAGAGGACGGCGCGTTATTAACGCTCACACACGGGACCTCTGCTGCAGCGTGACTGTCAATATTTACAAACAGCGTCAGCTGATCTGATCGTCCCGTGTTGTTTACACTCGAGCCGTCGCAACGCAGAGCGATGCAGGAGTTTTCTGCTCCGCTGCGTTGGCTGCTTTATGTGTTCATTCAGATTCGGAGGAGAAGCCGAGCTGCTTCACCTGCTCCGCATAATAACACCCAGCTCCAACCTTGGCTCATTTACACACAGATGAGTGTTTATAAGCTCCAGTATGTGAACACAGAGGTGGGGGCGTGCGGATCCGAGTGTGAAATTAAAGAACCACTTTGCTCTTTAAGGACTTCTTTTCATCTGTTTATGTAGATTTTCAGTGTCAGTCACCAGAGTCCTCGCTGAGACTGACGAGTGTGAGCAGGTGTGTGAAGCAGCGCGACGTCTGCTGAAGGCCTCAAAGCATCTGATGACGTCACGTCAGTTCATGTGTCGTAGCGTCGGCACCAAAAACAACAAACCATATTAAAACATGCTGAGGTTTATTAGAAGGTCAGGTTTAGCTATTTTTCCAAAACACTGAGAAATCATGTGACGTCTGATGCTTTGGGCTCCCAACGTAGAACATGGTCACAAAAGATGCAAGCGGAAGGAAAGCGAACCCGAGGAGAAGTAGACACCTTTTCCAGACCTTGAATGCAGCTTGTAGGAGCAGACGATTCTGTGCGACACACTCCACAATGACGACGCATGAAGCCGATCTCACACACACACAGTTGATCTGTGCAGCTGATGAACAAGGAGGAACGTTTCATCTCCCTCGTCTGTGATGTTTTCATCGTTTATCAGTCCTGGAGTAAAGCTTCGCTTCTAATCCTTCAGCTCTCGTCATCCACTGTTGTTTCACTTCATGTGTCACACTGACATTTCAATTTGAATCACATGCGTTTTATGATACACTGATGCACTGATTTAATTTACGCCGACATGTTTTCACCTACACGCCGTCAGATTAAAGATGATCTCTGTGTCTCATCGCATTCATCATGTTGGTTCAAAGCTGCAGCTCATTTCCCAAGGATTCACTGCTTCTCACTGCGTTTAAATGGTCTCACGAGACCCAGCCCACGTGGCGGCAGAGAGGGACATGGCACCAACGCTGGAGGAGCTGGAGGAGGTCAGCCTGAGGGTTCAAAGGTCAGAGCTCCACACTGCAACAGTAAGGTTTTACCTCCACTATATTCCTTTACTTTAATACCTGACACACACACATACAGTAAATATAAACGTGTTAAACCTGCCGCCACTCACGTCTCATTTAGCTTCAGCTGAATGTCATCAGATCCGTCGTCTTTCAGCTTCGCACCAACAACTTTAAAAGGCCGGTGCTCAGTCTGTAGCAGCTGCAGACGATTCATCCGCATCATGTGAAAAACCAGGAAAGCGTCTCAGTCGTGTCCTGTTTTCATCTCCTCGGTTTCTTCGATCAGCTGATACCTGCGGTTTTACTGACACGGTCAAATTTTAGCTTGCAACAGATTTAAATCAGCTTCTCTGTACAGTTTAATTATTTAGCCTTTAATACACCGACTGGTTTATTTGACTTCCCAGCATGCACTCTGTTAACAGCTATTGTAGTTTTGTGTATTGAGGGAAACAATACAGTTTACATGAAAATGAAATGAACCACGATGAAGCTCACACTGAGCAGCGAGATGTGAGGCTTCAGAGTTCGTTCGATGGACTGAGCTTCACGCAACAAAAAGTGAGACCGTGAGTCGTCGCGGTTTCCTGGTTTTCTGCAGAAATCAGTCAGCGTCACTAACCTATAACGGTCATGTCATGTTGAACCTCTATGCATCACACCTGCAGTGAAACACCTGCTTTAAAAACCACTTGAAGCATCTTTGACATCGAGAACCCGCGTTAACAACCCAGGCCAGAGACGCACCACCCTGTCATGTCTCACGGTGTCCACCAGGGGGAAGCATTTAGTCTTTACCGCCTCTGTGCTCCAAGAAACATTTGAAAGGTCAAAGGTCAGTGGAAGACATAGGAGAGGTCATAAAAATAAAACTTTATAGCCAGTGAGCCTGGGGAACCTTCGACCCGGAGGCTACGGTGTGAGGATGGTTCAGCTTCCATTTGTTCTCACCACACACTGTAATTGTAATAAAACCGAACAAAGGGAACAAACGCATTGTAATTTAAATGTAGAGCTCATTATAATCAACCTCATGAGAACTAAAGCGCTGTAATGACTGTATTTACCCACTCCCAGCTCTCATGATGATGACAGGCTATCATGAGTGTCCTCCCTTCCAGGGACAGCTGGTGTCGCTGAGCCGATTCAAAACAAGGAAAAGCAACTGTTAAATAAGCGTCGGACACCACAGGAATTAGCACGTGAAGGACGCTGGTCCAGCCCGAGGCCGGATCAAACCTGGGTGGACGTGTCGAACGGTCAGCGAGCCGGTTACAGAGGAGTCCTTCCCTCCAAGGGTCAGACGAGCTGATCTAACGAACTGCAACTCACCAAGTTACTCCAAAGCTGGAAAACTGGGAAGAAATGATGTTGGAATCCTTTCACAACTGATGCTGTGACCTTCACCGCTGTTGATCCTAAGCTTAGCAAACTAGAAGCTGCAGAACATAGTGAACGTCATCAGTTTGTAATGTGGGCGATTCATCAGTAAAACAATCCTCTTAGTGCTCGGAATTGAAAAGCAGTTACCGATCAGCTCCAGCACAAACCTCACACAAGCAGCAGCCGCAGCTGGGATGCTGCTCGTTGCCGTGGTGACGCAAGAGAAAACCGGTTTTCCTGCCGAGGTTCCCACATCACACACGTGAATGATTCACACTCAAGCATTTCTGCTCATTTCTACACGCAAGAGGCTCCGCAACCTGCTGAGGTTGACACCAGAGGACAGAGTGAGCACCGCATGCGCTTCCTGTGAACACACTGCAGCCACGTTGATACTACACTTCCTGATCGCACACATTCCGCCGCTCGTCGAAGTGAAAGTGTGTGTGTGAAAACCCACTTCCTGTACAAACACGCACATAAAAAGAGCAGGTGTGTGTACAGATACACACCAGCAGCCTGGGATCGAAACCACCTGCTGCTCACTCGCTGGTTAATGAAACGTGCTGATGTGTGATGAACACAGATTTCTGCTTTACCGTTTTTCTCATGACTCATGATGTTCTGATGTATGAAAATAAAAACAGTCTGAACTGGTTGGAATAACTCTATAGGGAAGCGACTAATATCAAAGGGTAACAGAGTAAAATCGACATTCTGTCACATGTTGGCTCAGATTCGCATCCACACAGACAAGCAGCATCGGTTGTAATTCAGTTTTATTGTTTTGAGAAAATCAATAGCAAGTAAAAAATAAGTTACTTTGAGTTTATTTTTTAAAGGAAGGAAGGAAACGTTTGGAGCAAACACCTGCCTCGTATCCACCTGCCTTTGTGTCCAGCAGTCTGGGATTCAACCCAACAACTTCTACTGCTGTAGAGGATGATGCTCCTCAGAGAGGACAACCGACAACTGGTGATGGACAAGCAGTAAAGCTGAAATATCTCAAATCCCCTGAAGTGAACTATGTGCACGTCCTCCTGTGGAGAACAGAGGCAGAAGGATAAACGACGAGTCCTCGACCAAACGTTATGATCAGATCGTTCTTGGAGAAACCAACAGCTGGAACTGACATCTTTATCTGAAGAGGAGAACACGACGAGACTTCCAACGCAAGAACAACTAATTCATACATGCAATCAAACACACTGTAGCTTCAGAAAAAACGTGCCTGAGACCAAACGAGCCAATGATACAACAAAAGCTAAATATGTCAAATGAAAGAGAGACAGAGGAGGAACAGGTTCAGTCTCTCATTCTGATGTGTGTCAGAGCTTCGCAGGTCTGACGATCGACTGCCAGCTACGACGAGCTCCAGGAAACTGACAGAGCTGTTGCTACAACCACCAGTGTCCGTGGATACGCACTTTAAACTGGATTTAAATGTCTGAAAACATTAGGAGGCACTTAACCAACCAGGGAAATAACAACCAGCAAAAACACAAATCACAGGATCTCCAAGGTTTTAGAAAGTTAAAGATGAAACCAAAGTAACAAAACTTACATCATTAATCCATTTTCTTGATATTAATACAACAGCATAGATGAGTGAAAACAGTCCCGGCTGAACCCCCACCCGACCCCTCCGTCCACGAGAAATTCTCGACATCAGGCACTTGTTGATTAGTCTGTACCGGCTCCAAAGCGTCCGATCAGAAGCAGCCAGCGGCCCTCCGTCCTCCAATCACGTGCTCTCAGTCAGTGAGTCCCGGCTGCGTCCCTCGTCCTCTCTTTAGCCTCCTCTTCAACCCGACTCCGCCTTGCGCCTCCTCCAGGCTCCTGGTGCGACGGTGGACGCTGGAAGACCTCAGCTCGAGGTCGTCCAGCGCCAGCGTTGGATCGTCGGGCGACACCGGCTGTGGAGCCGGGTAGTTGGGCTGGTAGTAGCGGTACGGGTCGTCTTCCTCCACCTCCCCGTAGTTCTGGAAGACGCTGGGTGGCAGTTGGACTGGGGGAACAGCGCCTCCATCAGTAATATCCTCTGTGTTGCCCACCAACCAGGCAGTAAACCAGCCAGCGAAACCAGGCAGACAGTCACAAAGAAAGATGGCCGACCCACCACCACAGGAAGTGACACGTTGAATGGGTTTGTTGGGTTTTGATTGGGTTAGCGAGGCAAGAGGAGGGAGTGGGATCAGAAGGAAGAGGCAAGAAACACAGATGGATAAAGGTTACCAAGGGTTACTGAGGCAGGGTTACCACGGTTACCAAACGTTACTGAGTCACGGTTACAAAGGTTACCAAGGGTTACTGAGGCAGGGTTACCAAGGTTACCAAGGGTTACTGAGGCAGGGTTACCAAGGTTACCGAGGGTTACTGAGGCAGGTTTACCAAGGTTACCAAGGGTTACTGAGGCAGGGTTACCAAGGTTACCAAGGGTTACTGAGTCACGGTTACCAAGGTTACCAAGGGTTACTGAGGCAGGGTTACCAAGGTTACCAAGGGTTACTGAGGCAGGGTTACCAAGGTTACCAAGGGTTACTGAGTCACGGTTACCAAGGTTACCAAGGGTTACTGAGGCAGGGTTACCAAGGTTACCAAGGGTTACTGTGTTACCATTGAAAGTTACCTTTTAAATAATTGTATAGAATTTGGCTTAGTAGTGAGAATTTAGGTGCAAAGACGAAGCAGGTGTTGATTAGATGTGTTAACATTTGCCTCTTTAACTTTACTAAGTGGCTACTTTCAAACTTCCAGAACTTCGTGCAGGTGAGTTTTTAGGATTTTTGTTGCATTTACATTGAGTCAGTAAAGCCTGTGGTTTCTGAAAAGAGGCAGTGGATGGTCGTAATCTAGAAGAGAGTTCAGGAGACGGGGACGGTGTCAGTTCACAGTTACTGACTTTATGTTAATCACTGTGTTGTTTTCCAGGCCTGAGAGCCACCAAACGCTGTCTGTTTATAACAGACTTGTCCTGTAGCTTGATGCTACCACATAGTGTGACCAGAAGTTAGCAGCAGAAGTTAGCACTTGGAGGTTTTTTTATCATGTGCATGAAAGAAGCAGCAGATCTGCACATTCTAGAAGCTGGAATCAGTTCATGTTGGTAATAAAAACAGCTGTTTCATGTTTATCCACCACATGAATCAAATTCACGTGCAGCGACAGACAGTCTGTGACGTTACGTCCATCCATTAAAGCTGCTGATCTGAGGTTAGGAATGGTAGCAAAGGGGGAGGAGTTAAACCAGGTGAAGGCAGGCGCAGGAAGCGTTACAACAGGCTGGAACGTGACCTTTGACCCCAACACACGTCATGCGTTCATGCAGGTTCATTGATTCATGCAGACTTTTTGTTACATTTAAAATGTTCCTGATTCAGTCAGAAGAAATTAAAACATGAACACGACTAAATGAGAAACGCCTTCATGCTGATGTAACACACAACACGTGAAGGTGCAGAGGGTTGTGTGGCCGCTGTCGTTGAGGACAAGCAGGACTCGTCTTACACTATGCACAACGATCCAGCTTAAACCTGCCTCAGTCCAAAAGTCACGATTAGAATGAGGCCGGTAGAGACGCGCGACCTCGAACCTCCAGGTCGTAGCAGTCACACAGTTTCACTGCTTGGTGTGTAATCAGACGTCGTTTCTCTCTGTTGTCGCTACCCTGGTGAATGTCAGGTGCCTACGTACCTCCCACGTTGTAGCCCACACAGGAGTTCTGGTCGCAGTAGCCTGGAGGCCCAGCAGGGCCCACAGGTCCTGGCACCCCAGGCCGACCTGGAGCTCCAGGATTTCCTGGCCGACCCGTCGGACCCTGGGTGCCGGGTCTGCCCTGTCCTTGGGCACCTGAGAGTACAGATGTTCAGTATGTGACTTGAGTAATTTAATGACCTGGGAGACCAGATGCGGGTTGCGTTCACTTGCCAGGGGGTCCTGGAGGTCCTCTGGGGCCTTGGACTCCAACACCCGATGCTCCCTTCTCCCCTTTCTCTCCTGGTTGACCTGGTCACAAACACAGCGTGAACTTACTGGATGAAGCTCTGCGGTGAATCTTCGTCTCCATCCGGTTTACGTCCTCTACTCTACCTCTTTCTCCTGGTTGGCCGTTCTGACCGTTCTGCCCCGGGAAGCCGGGTCTTCCTGGGGGTCCCTGTTCACCCTGCGTGCCTGGAGAGCCCTGTCGGCCGGGCTCTCCGGGGGGACCCGGCACGGTACGGATAGACACGGGTGGACTGGGAACGTGGTTCAGGATAGAGTTGTAGCGCGCCATGTGGCCTGCAGACAGAACAGAGACACGTTGGGTCCTGCTTGGATGAGCATCCTCCTCTGGACTAACATCTCCCGTGTCGTTGCACTTACTCTGGATCAGCTGCTCACAGACCTGCCTGGCGATGGCCTGAACGGACGCGGTCGACTGGAGGTCCCCCTGTGGAGACGCCTGGTTATTAACAGACTCAGGCTGTGAGCGCGACGCGCTGCCACCACGCTGCCGTCAACAGGCCGACAAGCAGCGGAACAACTTACCCGTTCACCTTTCTCCCCTTTGCCTCCAGGAGGCCCCTGCAGAGCAGAGAAGCAGCAGTGAGCAACAGTTTTTCAGACACGTGGAAACATCTGGCCTCAAACCGCTGGTTCCTCTCTGGTCCCGTTACGACCGGTGATTGACAGCTGACTGCTTGAGGACACAGTTTGCATCCACCCACGTTTGTGTAACTACCTGCTTGACAACATTTTATCACAGCGTAGCAAAGTCATTTGTCAGCAGCCTGTTTCGCCTCCCACAGACTCGGTTAAATGGGATTTATGGACATCTTCAGCCTTACGAAGCGCACACAGACACACCGACACAGTGATGGCAGCACAGCAGCGTGTTCACTGAGCTCCTGCTAATCAGGTGCAGGTTAACGTTCAGCATCTGGCTCCAAGGCACGACAGCAGCCAGACCACCCTGCCCTAAGGAGCATCACAATTATCCCAGCTCCCACGGTCCCTGAAGGCAACGTACTTCCAGTCCACGGCAGAACAGGACTAAGAGAGTCTCGCCCTGGAAAAGTATTTGTAATGTAAAGGTTAGGATTTAAAAGTCAAAGATAACCAATCTGAAAATATCTTAACAACTAAGAGACACAATCTCACCGAGGACGTTTTCCCTCACAGGTAGTTTCTCTTCACCAACGTGTGAACTTTAATCGAATGCAACTGCACTAAACTTAGTTGGATCTGTGAGAAGGCATTTAGCTCCTCGCGTGAGAAGGAGATGTTTGCTCCTCGTTAGGATAAAAGGATCGAATACGTGAGAAGCTTGATTTAAACCTCCCTGTGTTCGTGCACGTTTAATCCCACTAACAGCCGTCCTGACTGACGCCACGTGATGGGAGTCACACCAGCGTCAGGTGTAACCCGACCGGAACCAGGAGCACGAGCAGACTGACTGGCAGACTCACCGGAGGCCCCAGCTCTCCCTGTTTTCCTGGGGGGCCTGTACTTCCTGGGGCCCCTGGAGCCCCTGGAGTCCCCTGAGGAGAGACAGACGGAGGAAGAGTCAGAGAAACGTTGGAACCCATCCAGCATCACACAAGGTCCCTCATCACTCACGATGGTTCCTGGGGGCCCCTGTTGGCCCTGGGGGCCGTCCTTGCCTGGCAGGCCCTGCGGAGGAGTAGAGGACGTGTCTGTCAGCGCGAAACACAGCAACGAAAACTAGCAGTAGAGACATCAGAGTAGTGGTATGGCCAGTGCCGTGACTCACTCTGGGTCCGGGGGGTCCGTCTCTGCCCACGGCGCCGGGTCGACCGGGAATCCCCTGAAACACAGACTGATTATTGCAGGCATGACACCTTCCGGGTAGAACCCAACAAACCGCTGCCGGGTTACCTGCGCTCCCTGTTGTCCGGCGTCGCCTTTCTGCCCTCTCTCCCCCGGAGCGCCCTGCGGGTGACAAGCACCTCGTTACGTGTGGCGCCGCTGTGCGACGCTGGATGAATGTGTGAGTGCCCTGCTTCTTACTGGGGGTCCTATTATGGAGCGGCCGCTGGGTCCCTGCGGTCCCGGGGGTCCCTGCGGTCCCGGCACGCCCGTCTCACCCACCGGACCACTCGGACCCTGGACAAGCAGAGAGACGCACGTCTACAGCACTGATCCACAGCCACAACAACACGAGCCAAGAAGCAGAGGGAGTTGAGGCTTTGCGTAGAAACGTTGGTGAGGAGGAAATGACGCAGATCGTAGATCACAGACCATCTCCGCTGCTGATTCATTCTACATTTCCTGTTGTAATTTATGGGTTGAGACAAAGGCGCAGAAATCTACTGACGGAAAAGCACCAGAACACGCTGCTGTCACTGACCAACTTTAAGACACAGTGAGCTTCTATTTTTGTTCTAATGTCCTGTAACATCTACGAGGAGCCAAAATGTCTGATGGAGGTGAGATACAAAGGAGCAGGAGAGGAGACGGAGGAGGCGCTGGTCGACATCTACGAGGGGTTCGACGCCGGAGACCTGCCGCCCCACAGAGGTCAGTGGACTCTGTGGGTTCCAGTCCGGTGCCGCTGCAGGACGAGCTACGCTCCTGCACCACTTTATCAGGAAGCAGACTGTGATCGTTTACATGTTGTGGAGTTGGTTCCAGGTCATTTTACTCCAACAGAACCAACATAGACGGGGGCTCGATCATTATTATGGGATGAAGCCTTGTTGGAAACGTGAGGCTCTGCGGTCTCACCACTAGACGGTGCTGAATCCACATGTGGCTCTGCCCTAAGGTTTGGAGAACGCGGTGGGAGGGAAGGCCTGCAGAGCTGCTGTGCTGATCCTGGGTCTGCTGTGTCTCCTGCTGCTGGGGGCCGTCGCCGTCCTGTCTCGGCTCTGTGAGGACCCGTCTTTACTCGTCTCACCCACGTTCGAACCCCGAGGTTTCACTCTGCTCTGTTTCCTCAGCAGATATGTCAGACGTTCCAAAACGCAACACGACTCTGCTGGACGCGCGTCATCGATGTGACTGTTGCTGCGGAGCAAAGCAGGAGAAGGTGCCTCCGACGGCGAACAGCACTGAGGAGAAGCTGGCCCCCGAAGGCTGGGTGGGCACTCAGTCCGCCTGCTACTACAGGTCCAGCGAGCCGAAAACCTGGTCCGACAGCCGGACGGAGTGCCGGAGCAGGGGAGCGGACCTGGTGGTCGTTGACAGCAAAGACGAGCAGGTGAGTGAGCGGCTCAACGGCTCGTTCACGAGCTGATCTTCTTTAATCTTCTTTAAGCTTTTCATGAGCAGGAATTTGTCAGTTCACTGGGAAAACCTGGAGAATTCTGGATCGGCCTGAGGTCGGAGAAAAGAAGTTGGCACTTTGACTGGAAGTGGGTGGACAGCTCCTTTCTATCATACACGTGAGGCTGGTATTTATGTTCGAGAAGGTCAAAGGTCAAAGGGACGAGGGTTATTTCATATATTGCTTTGTATCTTGTGTGGATCTGCAGATCCTGGGCACCAGGAGTGAACACGAGGCCTAAGTCTGAGGTGAACGCATTTCTCGGTTCAGATGGAAACTGGAACCACACAACAAACGGAACCAAAGGTTGGATCTGTGAGAAGTTTGTCTACATGTTCACGTAGACGCCTCAGACCCTGACTCGGTCCAGGGTCGGCCTCTGAGCATCTCTGCGTGTGCTCTGCTACGGCAGCAGCGGTGACGTGTCCACGCTCTGACTCCTAAGAAGCTGTTTAAATAACTGGGACTGAGAATGATTCTACTCACTTTCAGCTCGTTTCTCATTCTCCCACATGAATAAACGTGTTACACCATAGCTTCTAATAGAAAATGTGATATGAAACGGTCCTTCGCAGTGAATTCAGTTATCTGTCAAGCTTGCAGCTCTGGGCCGGAGATGAGCAGATAGCAGATAGTTATCGGCCTGCTTCCGCTTCGGTTCCTGCAGTGACGCATCGACACAAATCGCATCCTGTCACAGCCTCAACTCTGCTTCGCGTTAACAGATCTGTCACAGGTCACAGGTAAAGGCGGTTTATCCAGTAATTACCCTCGGCCTCCGCCTGAGTGTGAGCTGCTCAACTGTAGCCACGTTCATTTCGGCTGCTTGAGGCCAGAGTGACAGCAGGTCTACCAAGCAGCCCATCAGCCTCTTAATTTGTGACGTGGGTATTTGTGCGCGTGGGGTTCGAGCAGAGCATCCTGTCAACAGATGAGGATGCTGAGGCTCATAAACACAGAAACTGAACATGTCCTCAGACATTTATACTCAACCCGATTAACCCGATTAACTGCGAGACGCAGCAGGAAGATGGAGGACGAGCCTGCTTGATTCTGATCTAAGCTAGAGAGCAGCCAGTAGAACGAAGTCCTGCAGGAATTACTCAGTCCTTTAGACAATGACACGGTTCTTTCGAGCAAATGGTCAGATGAGACGATGGTTTAACAACGTTCTGCTCGCTGTGCTCGTCTCACCCCGCGTCCTCCTGGTGGCGGCTGGAATCCTGTCCATGCGTAGTAAGATCAAACACAGCAGTGGAGATCAACGGCCCAGAGGAGCAGGTGAGAGCGTGTCACAGAAACGCTGGGCGCTTTTACGCTTTTACGCCTTTACGCCTTTTTTCGTTTACGGTTGTCTCCGTGAATGAACAGACGCATTGGGCTTCGGACAATGGAGCCAAAAGGGACAAAGCGAGGTTGGATGGATGTGCGTTGACGCAGGCGTGTCGTGAACGGCAGCGTGTAAAACCTGACGTCAGGTGACCCACAGGTTTTGGGAGACGGAGGAGTTAGCTCATCCCTGTTGTGATCCACGAGGAAAACAGAATCAGAACAGGAAGTGGATCTGTGACAAACAGACAACACGTGTTCTGTCTGTCTTTCTATTGCCAGAAATGTTTTATGTTTTTCATTGAGTTTCTTGGTGTCGTTATTGTGATTTTCACGCCAGTTGTGTGAATGTTGTGTTTGTGCTGCTGTTCAGGATTCAGGCTGTGTCGTCTGTGTGTGAGCATGATAAAGACGTGACCCATGGACTCACCACCGGACCCGGCTCTCCGCGGTCGCCCCTGGCTCCTCTGATTCCTGGGCTTCCCTGTTAGAAACACACAGTCACACGTTTACTTACACCGTGTTTGCTGACAGCTGATCGTACAAAGTCCACCAAACAAGCCAAACACGACGGATGAGCTCGAACTGAGTGTGTGTGTGGGGCTCACTGGGGGTCCAGCAGGGCCAGCGGGGCCTTTGCTGTCCTGGGTGCAGGTGCAGGCTTTGGGCATGGCCGGGCAGTCGGCCTCCTTCCTCTGGACGATCACAGCACGATGAGAAAGACGCCACAGAGAAAAAAACAGGACGGATGAAGGATGCGTGAAATGAGGCAGCGCGGTGACGCTACTGTATTGATGAAGGTGTACGCGTGACAAACAAACTCACCAGACCAGGAAGTTCGCAGCATTTGTCTCTGTTGGCCCAGGACGTGCTGCAGACGATGTCGAAGGCCTGCAGCTGGAACTGAGCACAAAGCGGAGAGAACGCTGGAATTAGCCTGCTGCACTGAGACGGGCCTGGCGAGTACCGGACCCGTGCGTGTAGCAGAGGAGGCGGCCAGAGGGGGGCAGCCTTCCATCACGCACCAACAGAGCCGAGCTGCAGCTGCTGTTTGACTAACGAATCACTGAGGTCGGGTTAGAGCCTAATGAGCTGTCAGCTGCTTGGGTTTGTTCTGGTTCAGCCTTTTTGTCCACCTCTCATTTCTGGACTTTCTTTCCGAGCGGCAGTGTCTGGCTGAGCGATATGTTGATGTGGATTATTTGATTTCATAAGTGAAGTTCGCCTGCATCAGCGGTTTTCCTTCCAAGGGAAATCAAACCAATCAGAGCTAGAATCAGCTGCTCTGCTATTTCTGGAGCAGAGCGGCTGGAAATGGATTTGATGCTCTGCGTGTGTGTGTGTGTGTGTGTGTGTGTGTGTGTGTGTGTGTGTCCTCCTCACCGGTGCAGAGTTGTCCTTGTTCCCTCTGGACCGGACCATCCTTCCCAGAACCTCCAGTCCGTCTGTGGTGATGTTCCCTGCGGCGTTGATGGCCTTCTCTGCCACCATCACGCAGTCGATCATCACCTTGGCGCTGGTCTTGGTGATGGAGATGTGGAGCTGCAGCACATGAACACACCTCCATCGTTTATACGTCTAGAGCTGCCCAACCTGCGCTAACGAGCAGAGCGTGGGACCGGAGCGGGACCGGACCCGGAACAGCCTCCCTGAGTCTGACGGTCGCTGTTAACACCGTCGCTCAGTGTCCTAGTGAGAAGGCGGCAGCTGCGAGCGCCGCGCGTTTTATGCTTCTTCCTTCGAGTTTTCTTTTTTAATATCCTGCGTTTGTCCTGCCAAAGAAAATTCACACACACGAGCAGCTCTAAAGAAAACAGGCAGTAAATCTAAAACGGGTTTGCTCTGTAATTTAAGGTCTATATATTCTGCTGATTCTATTTCAACATCAGCGATTTCATCCATTTTGACCTTTTTTTTTGCTCCGATCAAAGTCAATAACGTATTTGATCCTGAAGCTTCATCACAGAGCGACGGCTGCTGTTTACTGCTCAGATGATTGCAGTGTGTAAAATTACACCGGTTTGCAAACATCCAGGCTGTTATTACTTCAGCTTCCTGCCGTGGAGGGATTCATTTCAGTGGCAGTAATCAGAGAAGACGTTTCGGTGTTTGACAGTCTGAAGCCGCGTTTTATTAATGTTCCGCCGCATTTCAAATTATTCATCACGATTAATCTCTTTCATAAGAAAAGATAAACTGAGAAGTTTAAACAGTTTCACTCTGTTCGCGCTGCTCATATTTATGAAGCGGAAGCAATATTTAACTTTTTGCTCATTAAATACAAGCTGGATGAATCTGCAGGAGAAGCTTCGTTAAGACATTAAGACTTTAAGCACGTTCACACGTGGGAACAAAGCGCGACCTTCAGCAGAACCATCCTGGTTCCGTCAGGTTCATGTCTTCACTCATAGTTCTGATCAGGATCCACATCTGCAGTTTGTGTTTAAACACAGGGTTATCGATGTGTTTCCAGCTGAACTGTACAACAGCATGAAGTGTATCATATTTCCAAGACGAAGGCTTCTCACAAACAGGAAGAAGGGAAGGAAGGAAGGAAGGAAGGACAGAGGGAAGGAAGGAAAGATGGAGGGAAGGAAGGAAGGAAGGACAGAGGGAAGGAAGGACGGAAAGATGGAGGGAAGGAAGGAAGAAGGGAAGGAAGGAAGGAAAGACGGAGGAAAGGAAGGAAGGAAAGACGGAAGGAAGAGAAGGGAAGGAAGGAAGGAAGGAAGACAAGAGAAGGAAGGAAGGACGGAGGGAAGGAAGGAAGGAAAGATGGAGGGAAGGGAAGACGAGGGAAGGAAGAAGGGAAGGAAGACAAGGGAAGGAAGGAAGGACGGAGGGAAGGAAGGAAGAAGGGAAGGAAGGAAGGAAGGAAGACAAGGGAAGGAAGGAAGGCTGAAGCTCATCCTGAGTCAGCGATTCTGACCTTATGGAAGCTGCCGTGGAAGAGCTTTCTGATTTCCGGGCCTTCGAACGTGACCGTCTGGAAGTCTCCTCTGTAGTCGTTGTTGAAGAACGTCAGCGTCTTGCCTCCGTCTGTGGGGAGACGCGTGTGAGCAGAAGCGTTTGTTCGTGTTCCTGTGTGCGTTCACAGCGCGGAGCTGACACTCACTGTCCAGGATGACGCCCACCAGCGGCTCGTTGCTCTTGTTGAGGATCTCCCACAGAGCAAAGGGCTCCTCTGGGGTGTCGGGCAGCAGCCTGAACAGCAGCGTGACGGTGTAGTCTGACGGCAGCCCCTCGGGATGCACGAACCTGTGGAGCGCGACGGAGACGCCAGCCGCACGTTAGCGCGCGTAAACGGCGGAGACTGAAAACACGGGTTCGCATACGGCACCTTGTCGGCTGTGCCAGCAGCGCATCGACGTGCAGGTGGAAGCAGGGGAAGGTGTTGAAGGTGCCAGGTACCATGGAAACGCCAGAGATGCTGCTGTAGCGGTTCTCCACCAGCCCGAACAGCTCCATCATCCGGAAACCTGCACATGCAGCAGATGGTGGTACACAGAACAGCAGCCTTTCACTCACGCCCACTCGCTTGACCTCGTACCTGGAGTTGTGCTGCCGCTCATCGGTATCGACGGACAAGCTGGGAAGGACAGGAGAGATTTACACCTCGTCGTAATCGCGGCGATCCGCCACCTGCATAAACTACCCGAGCTTCAACTCACTGGCTGTCGCGGCCTCGCACACAAACGTCACCAGCTTCTCTTCGATCTTCTTGAAGGCGTCCAGGTCGTCCACGAAGAAGACGTGTCTGTCGCTGGGCTTGCTGGCGATGCTCACCAGCTCGCCGTAGTCAGCGTCGGCAAAGCCAATGGCAAACACGATGTAACCTTTAGAGACGGACACAGAAGGGAAACGTCTGGGGAACCGGAGGGGGGCGACTCAAACCATTAACCCACGACAGCACTCTGACCTTCCATCTGCATCTCCTTGGAAACCTTATTGACGTCATCCTGGGATCGACCGTCGGTGAGAACCACCAGCACTTTGGGGATTCCCCTCCTCACTCCTCCGTCCGTCGTGAAGATCTTTTCCTTCACGTGCTGGATGGCTCGACCTGATTGGACAAATGGATCCGTCAATCAAACCACGAACGCAGACAGGACACTCATTTGGGTCATTTGTACTTTGGGATAGAAGCACATCACACAGTAGATTAGACTCGTGCGTTTCAGCTAAAGGCCTTCGTGGCTCGTTCGTGCTGAGCTTAGGCTTAGGGAGAAAAGGGAGTGAAGCTGAATCAGACGCTTCGAACAGAACGGGGCCTGAAGTAGATGCTGGGAAGCTGAGTCCTTATCTCAGCTGAGCCGTGGACGTGGTCCTGACCCGTCCTGATCGCTGCTTCCCATTGGTGGAAGGATTCTGCGGCTGCACATCTGTAAACACCGATTACACGCTGTGCTCATACGTGTGCACCGGGCTGGCAGCCGAGCGAAGACACGTGCTCACGACTGAACGGCCGACTCGGAGTATGTTGATTCTGAGCATCGTCTGGGTTTTACGCCGTCCCTCCTCTCACCTGTCTTGGTGTTTCCTCCCTTGTAGGTAATCTTGTTGATGGCGTCCAGCAGTTGCTCCTTGTTGCTGTACGAGTTCAGCTTGAACTCCGTCCGCGCGTCGTCGCTGAACTGAGCGATGGCCACCTGTCAGAAGACAGAGAGGATCAGCTGTGATCACATAATCCAGCTCCATCTCCCTGAGATAGAAGCTGGAGCAGCTTTATTGGGCTTTTCAGATAAACCACTTTTATTCCACCACATTGGCGGCGACATTTTTAAATGCCACAGAATAAGCAGCAGCCAACACTGAACCTAACGTCTGAGGTTTCCCACCAGCTCGAGTCAGCGATTCACCTGAGAAACGCTGCGTCCAGACTGTGAAAACTGAACTAAGACAAAACAGAAAGACAAAACAGGAATCGTCTTTATTCTTTATCTGTACAGAACAAAGAGGCGGAATAATACACGAATACCGACTGTATGGACAAGCAGGCGTAGACACAGCGTAGCTCGTCCTAGAAAGAGTGTTTGTGGTTCACTGCATCTGAGGGTTAAAGGCAGGCAGCGCTAC